>CM046428.1:33018448-33713448 GCA_025506505.1 Flaveria sonorensis
ATATTCAAACTTTATATACTCAAAGGATAAGGGAAGAAGTGCAACTGCCTGATAGAGTCCTGTGGCACTCAGGTAGTTGATCATATTCATTCTTTCAGCTTCCCTATCTACCTGAGGTTGTGCCTATGCCACAGTCTCTGTCTCAGGACTTTCTTGAACTGGGGAGAGGACAGGAGCATGTTTGTAGAGTCTTTTTAGTCTCCTTTCTTCCTTAATTTTGAGGAGCAATACTGCATCCTCTACCTCCCTCCTCTACTTTGACAGCTTAGTGTCAGCCAGCTTATTTAACTATTCTAAATGGAGAGAGATGAGTTCATCTATATTGTAGTTCCTGGTCCCTAGGTATTTTAGCCTAGTTGCCCTTAACTCATCTTCTTGAGTATTTGGCCTATGGCCAGCCCGGATTGCAACTTCCATGAAGCCTAGGGACCTACTTGAACTCTCTCCCCTCAACTTCCTCTTCCTCTCTCTCTTATCCTCCTCTAACTCCTCAGGAGTTAATTTCCTTTTCCTTTTGTCAACCACAGGCCTTGGTGACTCAAGGTGGAGAGAACGTTTCCCTTCATTGCTTGGTTCAGCAGTCAAGCTCTGGCCAGAGAGAGGTTGTGAGACATCTTCACCAGCTGGTGCCTCACTGAGGGTACTGGGTACAGAGGGAGATCCTGTCTCAAGGTTCAAGGCTCAACCTCTGGGCCTTCAGTCAAGGTTTTCCCTTTGAAGCAAATCTCAAGGTCCACCTCAACATCCAGTTGACCAAAGATCTCACCTGCTAGCCTATGTCTATATAATTTTGATCTCAATTTGAATTCCTCTAGTACTCTATTTTGAATCTGGTCTGCTAATCTCTCAGCTTGTCTGTTATGGCTTGGGTTGACAAGTGGAAGATTCACCAGATTGATGCACTCATAGAAACTCAGGTGTGAGAAGTTGAAGATTTCCAGTTGACCCTGAGCTCCAGAGATCACAAGAGCTCTTCTATTGGTGTCATACCCCCATCCCATAATTGGATTCTCAGAGGGAGCAGACATTGCTCTTGGAATTCCCTCCTCAAGCAAGTGTTGAATGAGTAAGTCTATGTTCATGACTTGGGGAGGTTGCTGAGTCTGGACAATTGCAAGAGAGGTTGGTGACTCCTCTATGTCCATACTCTGGGAGGAACTCCCAGGTTTTGAGGTTGTGAGGACTTTCTCCCCCTTTTTGGTAGCATCACCTTCTTGCATAGGTGAGTTGGGGTGTCATCCATCACTTCCATAGGTTCTTATGGACCTGGTTGAGTCCTCCTTAAGGATCTCTCAGCTAACTGGCCCTTGAGATCGATGATCTCAAGTTGCTGGTCATTGACCCTTTGTTGCAAGATAGTCACCTGAGATTCCAGGTGAACTATCTTTGAAACTAGATAGGTGCATGTGTTTGTCATTTTGTGCACCCTATGTTTCAGACTCCCCTCATCTTTAGTTGAAGAATCACTGGGGGATGAGAGAATTGGACCTAAGTCTTCTTCCTCATCACCAGCATAGTGTCTTTGGCTGCTGGATTTCCCCTAAATCATGACAACTTTCAGAGAAGTATCAAGAGGTTGGGTTGCCATGGTTGAGGTCTTACTGATGTAATCACTTTTTAAAGTGAGAGCCTCTTCCATATGGATCTCCTAAACATGTTCAGGAAGACCCACCTCAGTTGTGGGTATATGATGTGGGCTAGACCTGGGAGAGACAGGGGTACTCATTTCTCGTTGAGTGTGGGAAGAAAAGAGAGACTCATTGTACTCACTGAAACCCAAGTCTTCATCATTATAGAAATCAAGGCTGGGAATAGGGTGGTTTAAGTCCAACGGCTGGGGGTGGTATGTGACAACTCGAGTCTCCGACGTCTTACAATAAACAATTATTAACTATTAAATTGAAATGATTATTATTATAATTAGTAATAGCAAATTTCAAGTTAAATAAACCTAAATAACCTTTATGTAAATTATGAAACATTGGAGGGACCAATGTGTAATTTTCCTTTTATGCTAGATATGAAAGCCGTAACCCCCTCTTGGTTCCCTTCTAAACCACCCGAACTCTTTCTCTCGTAACCCTAATCACCCGAACTCTCACCATCGTTGACAGCAGCCCTCTCCCTCACACTTCCCTTTCTACGGCAGAACACCTCCTGGTTGCAGCTTCCTTGGTGGCTAATCCTCTCCGGCAGCGTTTCGATTGTCAAATCTCATCCCCGGTGGCTCCCTTGTTAATCAACTTGATCTCATGTCGACCGTACACCCTTTGATGGCCTTTCTGCTTGCAACCGATCAACTTAATCAACCCGTTCCTTCGATACGTTTCTTTCTTTTTCATTAAAGTTGTTCGATTTCATACGGTTTCGGGCTTGATGGACACGGTTACGGTGCGTGTCTGGATTATTGGATTCAAAGATTGATGAAACCGGGTTGCACTTTGGACATGGTTACGGTGCGTGTTTGTATTTTTATGTGTTGTGTGTTCTCCCGCATGTATGTATGTATATATTGTTTGTGGAGTTGTTTCTGCGTGGGTGTGTGTTCGGCCATGTGTGTGTTCTTTGTGTGTGTGTGATGTGTGTATGTGTTTGTGTGTGTGTTTTCCTGATGTTTGTTCCTGGTGTGTGCGTTGTATGCATGTATTTGTATATGTGTGTGTGGTTTGACTGTAGGGGGGAGGTCAATGTGTGCTCTTTGGTATGGGCATGGATGTATGCATGTGTAGGTATGTTAGTGTATACATACATATGGGGTACTGGTCTTGGGTATTATTATCATGTTGCACCATTATGTATTGGTTAGATGCATACGTTACAGTTGTGTTCCTTGTTAGAAATCAAGTTTTTCGTGTTATGGTTGATATAAATCCAGATTAGGGTTGTTTATGGGGCTAGAAATCAATTCGTGTGGGGGCAAGTGGGTTGTTTAGTCGATTGTTTTATGATAATGATCATTGGAAAGGGTTTGAGTATAAATCATATGGTTTGAGTTTTGCTAAAGCCTATGAATGTGCAAAGACACTTGGATGTGTGTCCAAAATTCCTCTTAGATGATAACATGGTCTTGTGAAGTCATTGGTCAATATTAAGATGCTTGTTTGGGGTAAGTTTGAATGTTTTATGATTCTGGCAGATTCTGTTAGTCAACTTGTGCACGATGTAACTTGATGATAATAAACTCAATCAATACGTTTCATGGGAAATTGTGTATTTTTTAGTCTAGTTTCCAGAAAGTCCAATCTAACTCAATTTGGACGTGTAAAACTCGAGTTATTGCCTTTTTTAGTGAAGGTGGGTCAAAACTTTTCTTTTTGACAGCAAACAAAGAATCAGTTGCTTTGATACATGGTTTGTATTTTTATGAGATTATGGGCAAAATAAATGACTTGGGGTGTAACCCCATGAGTCTTGGAGCACCTTCAAGTGGATTCAACTAAAAATAGTATGTAGATGATTTGTAATGAATCCTTGTGTGAATTGTTATTAAAGCTTGATTTTGTGCGTTGAATTGGGTTTTATGTATTCGAAGTGAATATGTTCTGTGTTATGCTTGCATGGGTTGTGTTTGAGGGGTGTTTGCTTGTGTGTGGGGAGCAGTCGATAACCGGTACCGTAACCAAAGCGTGGAACGCGAGACCGAACTATTTCTGCGTTGGTATTTAATAATAAATGTTAATTATATACTAACCAAAATCCAGGCTATTCGGGAACCTAACTACATGATCTTTGCATTATTTCTTGTGTTGTGCTATTTAAGGTGAGTTTACAACCCCACTTTTCATACTATACTCTCTTTTAGGGGAGAGAAACATGCTGATTTTCATAAACTATACGTTACATTAGATTTGTAATACTGCATATATTGGTGTACTATTGTGATACCACTACGCCTCATTCGGACCGTTAATATGGTATTAGCGAGGTGATTGTTAGTAGATCTATTGGGTTTGACAAACCACACCCGGGCTAGTCGCGCTAGATTGATTGGAGGTCAAACGGGTGAATGGTTAACCTGTTTTACTGTGTTGTGGTTTGGTACCCATAGCCGGGGCATTCATCATTATTACTGCTAGCTCGGTCATGAAATTCATACACATAGTGACTTGTTTTGGGCTAGCTATCTACTCATATGCTTTGATTACTAAATCTGGATTTCATTACTGATACTTATTGTTTTCTGTTAAACCTGTGAACTCACCAACTTTATGTTGACACTTTAGCATTTTTGTTTCAGGTTCTCCAGATGCGCACACTTAGGATCATATCATTCATGCATTTATCGTCACACGAGATACATTTACATTTTTCCATGAACTTTATTTAATTGGTTTGCGCGTGTTGCGCCATTTAAGAATTAAGATTTATTATGCTTTCGCAACTATTATTATGTTTACATTAATAACTCTGTCTTTGGATATTTCGAACGTTAACAAATAATTATGTTTTGTAATTGACGTGTCGTTTAGTGTAACTAATGGCTGAGATCCTGGTATGTCACACGCCTAACGGTAATACCCCGTTTGTTGAAATTGAGGGTATGACATGGTAACTATCCCCTGAAGGTTGATCACTTGAGTGTTGAGACTCAGAGTGATGGCTTAAGGCTGTTGGGGATGTGAGATCATTAGGCTGAGCATGAGGAACCTTAGCACTAATCATTTAAAAGATGGGAGTGGTCTGCTCCTCAGCGGAAGTAGGAGCTCGAGATTCCACTTCCTCCTGTATGGGTTGTGATATGGGGACCAGCACATGCTCAGTAGCAGGTGTAGGGGTTCGTTTGGTTTTTCTTTTGTAGGTGATGGTAATTTGAGGCTGTGGGGGTGGAGGTGAGGTAGAGGGTGTGGGTTCAATACTAGCTGGTGCTACTAGGTTGCCACCCTGAGCAATGAGCTCAAAGATTTTTTGAACCAGGGCTGTTTCTAACACGGAGAAGCCAACAGTAGGCTTTCTCAGTATTTTAAAGATGTCGGGCTTCATCTGTCCCAATTTAAGAATATTACCTGTTCCCCTCAAATGTGAGCCCAGTTCACAGTTGAAAATGTGCTGGACATATTGCGGGAACATGTAGTATTCTAAGGAGTCTAAATTAGTAAGTAAATTTGTATAGACAAATTGAGAGTACCTGTATTTGACCGCCTGAACCATTCCATGGACTATAAAGGAGAGATCCTCTAGAACTTGATCCCATCCTCCATGCTTGTTGGAAAGACTGTGTATGATGACATGGAGGAGGTATTTCCATTTGGATGAGACCCTCTCCTTCCTGAAGGTTTTGACTGAGAAGTCACCCTCATAGCCCATCTGCTAAAAAGAATGGTTGATAGCAGCTTTCGGAAAGGACAACTCACCTTCTTCATCATCCAGCTGAAGGTGTGAGCTTATGATGGCCGAGTGATGAAGATTGTCCTCCCCTGCACTATAGCAGATAGTGCCTTCTCCCTATCAATGGTGATCTCTTGGCAGGTCCTCTAGAATACAAGTAACTGATCCTTATAAAGAGGAGGATCAATAGTAAGGGAGGTGATGTAGTGAGATGCTGAAAGGTATCAACAGACCTCTGAGAAATGAGGATCTTTCTCAGAGTCCAATAGAGCAACCTGATTGCGTTGTCTGTGAAGGTGCATGGTAAATCCCGGTTGGTTTCGTCGATCAATGTTTGCCATGAAAGAAGTTTGTTGGTGAAGAAGAAGGTTAATTTTGGGAGAATTTTAGGTCAAGAATTTGGGTAAGAAGGAAAGAGTGAGAAGAAGGGGAACCGTTGAGAATATATATAGAATGGATTTAAAACAAAGTTAATGCAAAAGGATAAACTTTGAAATCCGAAATCCCACTTCAGAAAAAGCGCCCAAAAAGGTAGTTTTCTTGGAAGTTGAAAGTAATCCGAAGGTAGTATTTGCCTCGGAAGTTTTGAGAAAAAGCTTCCGAAGCCAATTTGGTTTCGGAAGATATTCTAAAGAAATTTGAAAATTTGGCTTCGGAAGAAAAATTCTTAGTGAGTTTTTTTTTCCGACACATATTTGATTTCGGAAGATATTAAGTTTTCCAAGTTTTATTCTAAAGAGAATAAATCTTTCGAAACTTAATTGCTTTCGGAAGATATTTACATTCAAATACATGCAAGTACTTAGAAGCATAGTTAAGCTTCGGAAGATATTCTCAGAATTTCTTCCGAAGGTAAATTTCTTATAAGTAGTTCTTGATTTGAAGACATAAATTTCTTCCGAAGGCAACTTGAAATCTTCAAAAGGAAAATATGTTTTGAAAAATTTTCAAAAATCTAAGGAATATCATTAAAAATTTTCTTCAAAAATAAACTGGGCTTATGAAGGTGATAAAATAGACAACTTAGGACACACTGTTTTTAGAAATAAAGTTGATTTAAGTTTTTAAGAAAAAATAACTCAAAGTTAATCATCCCAATAGCTGATACAAGATATTTGAATCTTTGTTCATCAAAAGCTTTAGTGAACAGATCAGCATATTGTTCATTTGTGTTAACTTTGACTAATTTAATTAATCCCTTCTCAAAATTATCTCTAATCAAATGATACCTGATGTTGATGTGTTTGGTCCTTGAGTGCTGCATAGGATTCTCTGTAATGGAGATAGCACTGTTGTTGTCTATGTGGATGGGAGTCTCTTTGAAATTGAATCCACAGTCCAGCATCTGATTCTGAATCCAAAGCACTTGAGCGCAGTAACTTGCAGCAGCAATGTATTCAGCCTCAACAGTTGATGCAGAGACACATGATTGTTTCTTGCATTGCCATGAGACAATCCTTCCACCAAGGAATTGACATCCTCCAGATGTAGACTTTGTAGTCATGTTGCAACCACCATAGTCAGTATCTGTATAAGCATACAGATTGAAGTCAGAACTCTTTGGATACCAAAGGCCAAGCTTGGGAGCATCTTTGAGATATCTAAGAATCCTCTTGACAGCAACCAGGTGTGACATCTTGGGGTTGGCTTGATATCTTGCACAAATGCATGTGGCAAACATGATATCAAGCTTGCTGGCTATTAGGTACATAAGAGACCCAATCATAGTCCTGTAAACATGTTCTTCCACACACTCCCCCTCAAGATCAGGTCCTAGGGAGTGGTTTCTGGCTATAGGTGTCTTAGCAACCTTACATTCAGTCATGTTGAATCTTGTAAGTATGTCTTGCACATACTTTAACTGACTTATGAAGATGCCATTGTCAACTTGCTTCACTTGAATTCCCAAAAAGAAATTTAGTTCCCCCATGGCACTCATTTCAAATCTGTTCTTCATCAGCCTCTCAAAGTCTTTACAGAGCTTTGGATTAGTTGACCCGAAAATAATGTCATCCACATATACTTGAACCAAGATTAAGTCATTCCCTGTCCCTTTGATGAATAGACTTCCATCTATAGTACCCCTCTTGTAACCATGTTGGCAGAGATACTAATATAGTGTTTCATACCACTTCCTTGGAGCTTGGTGCAGCCCATAAAGAGCTTTATCAAGGTTGCAGACATAATCAGTATGATTTGGGTCTACAAAGCCAGGTGGTTGTTTGACATACACCTCTTCATCAATCACCCCATACAGAAAAGCACACTTGACATCAAGTTGGTAGACCTTGAAATCTTTGGATGCAGCAAAAGCCAGGAATATTCTTATAGCTTCAAGTCTTGCCACAGGAGCAAAAACATCTGTGTAATCAATTCCCTCTTCTTGTGTGTACCCTTGAACAACTAGTCTTGCCTTGTTCTTGATGACAAGTCCTCTATCATCCTTCTTGTTCCTATAAACCTATTTGGTTCCTATGACAGTCTTCCCTTGAGGAAGAGGACATAGGTTCCAAATATTCTGTCTTCTAATTTGAAGTAGCTCTTCTTACATAGCTTCACCCTAGATTCCACCCTTCAGAGCCTCATCAACTTTCTTTGGCTCAATCTGGGACAAGAAACAGAGTGCAGACAAACATTTTGGTCATGGGTTTGTCCTCTTGTTCTTACCCCAGTCTCAACATTTCCAATGATGTTTGTGGTGGGGTGTGACTTGTGGATCCTTAGTTGAGGGATCATAGCAAGTTGATTGGATAGATCCAGATTAGAGAAATTTAGATCTGGTAATGGAGTGTCACCCACCACATCAGCACATTTATCAAGTGAGACTTGATCCAATGAATATGTGACATCATTTATGTTGTCCTCTATGGAGTGATTATCAGCATCAAGAAATTCTTGATCACTATCACCACCTCCATTTCCTCCTGTATTTGAAGATCCTTCTTCTGAGTTTTGAACCTTTGAGCTGGAATTTGAAGGCACCTCAGATGTATCAGCTGAATTGGTCATGTTTGTGCTGATATGATCTTCATTTGCAGGGTTAGTCACCAAAGGAGCTGAAGTAATAATCTTGCTTGGTCTTCTCAGCTCAAATCTTGGGTTAGGATCTCCTGTTGATATATTATTTGTAGATCCTTAAACATTCTCACAAGACTTGTTAAAACAGTTGGTAACTAGGTCAAGATCAAATAGCCAATCCGGACCAGAACCTTTCACACTAGGAGTGTGTTCATTGAAGGTCACATTAGCTGACTCCTCAACTACTCTAGTTCTGAGATTGTATACTCTATAAGCCTTAGCTTAGGAAGAATATCCAATAAAGTGTCCATCATCTGACTTCTCATCAAATTTGGCTACTTGATCTTTGGTATACAAGATGGTGCAAGGACATCCAAATGACCTGAGGAAACCAATAAATGGTCTCCTTTTGTGCCACAGCTCATAAGGAGTCTTATCATGAGTCTTAAGCATTAAAACTCTATTCTGCACATAGCAGGTTGTGTTAACTGCCTCTACCCAGAAGGTGATGGGCAGTTTAGAGTCAGACAACATGGTTCTTGCAGCTTCAATAAGTGTCCTGTTTCTCCTCTCAGCATCACCATTTTGCTGAGGAGTCCTAGGAGCACTATATTGCCTTGTAATACCCTTTTCATCACAACATGTATCAAGGATTTGGTTCTTAAAATTTTTTTTTGATCACATCTTATGGTCTTGACCTTTTGATCAGATTGATTCTCAATTTTCAGAATGAAATTCTTCAAGATCTCAGGGGTCTCATCCTTAGTTCTAAGGAAAAAGACCCAAGTGAATCTTATGAAATCATCTGTGATCACTAAGCAGTAAGAGGTCCTTCTTAAACTCAATACCCTGGTGGGGCCAAACAAATCCATATGTAATAGGTGTAAGGGAGTAGTGATGGTGTTCATTTCTTTTGGTTTGTGAGACATTTTGTGTTGCTTCCCTTTCAGGCATGCAACATAGTGGTCATCACTTGTAAACTCTTTCTTTGGCATTCTAGTTAACAAATCATTCTTAATCAATTTATTCATGTTCTTAAAGTTTACATGGCATATTCTTTTATGCCAAAGAAAAGACTCATCACTATTTGCTTTAGATAGAAAGCAAGAAACTTCTCCTAAGGGAGATGTTTCATGTAAATCCATCTTGTACATATTCCCTCTCCAAGGGGCTCTAAGCAGGATATGCTCTTGAGGAATGGCCACCCCGGGCTTGAGAATAATGCACTCATACTCAGTGAAGAGCATATGGTGTTTCTGACCACAAAATTGGGATACACTTAGAAGATTGTATCCAAGCTCCTTGACAAAGTTTACCATTTCAATGCTGAGCTTACCATTTGTGACTCTGCTCCTTCCAGAAATATAACCACCAGAATCCCCTCCAAAAGTAACTGGTCCTCCATCAATTTTCTCAAAATTTTGAAGTAGAGAACCATTGCCAGTCATGTGCCTGGAATAGACACTATCAATACTCCAAACATTCTTCTTGGTCCTTAGCTATTCCTTCATAAAATGAGGTGATTAGTTACACTTAGAAACCCAATCCTTATTGGTCTTGGGCTTATTAAAATGAGTTGAAGACAATGTAACAGTAAGTGATCCTATATTCAAGCTTTGGGGATCATCTGTTGTTGTTGATGAAGAACTTTTAGTCACATGGTCTTCCTTCATCTTCCACACCACCTTTGGAAGATTGGGCCTGACCTTCAAAGCTTCAGAAGTTATGACAACTTCGAAAGTCTTGGAGACTGGGCCTTTGTAAGATCTTGCTTTCACTATAGCAAGCTTCAGTACTTCAAAAGCATTCCTTTCTTTCGAGACCAACTTTTCTTTCGAATGCAATTTTTCACTTGTCCTTTTCTTCATTTTGGAGCTTTCGAAGGAAACAAATTTTCCTTCTGAAGTTGTTTGTTCCTTCTTCTTCTCAGAAGTGTTTTTCTTGGTCATGTGGATGGTACTTTTGGGATTGTACTTGCAATCCTTAGCCAGATGAGAAGTACTACCACACATGACACAGTTGAGTTCCTTCCTTCTGAGAGTCTTCTTTTGAGAGCAAGACTGAGTTTGATCACTTTCCTTCTCCATCTTCATCTTTACAGATGATGCAACAAGCTTCTTAGGGAGAGACTTGCTCTTGGAGCTGGATGGTTCAGGCTATGTAGCAGTGGTACACAGCTGGTCAGTCTTCTTCTTCTTGCTGGAATGATTTGGAACTAAAATAGAACTCCTGGTACTAGAGTTCAAAGTTGAGCATTCAGTCTTTACCACTTCAAAACCTGCAGAAATAAACACTTGTTTCTACTTTGAGTCAAAAGTGTCCTTGATTTCTTGAGCCTTCTTTCATCTTCTCTTAGCTCTTCTAATCAAGTTCTTTCTCTTTGACTTGGTTATTCCAAACTCTTTCCTCTCCTCAGGAGAATAGTTACCCTTCTTAGGATGATCTTGTTCACTCTTCTTTGAGTCGTCCTTCACTATCTCCTCTTCATCCTCTTTAACAATAGGGTCTATGAGGGGAATTTCATCTTCACAAGTTCCACACCTTGGAGATCTTACAGACAATAGAGTGTGTGGAGGAGCTATTTTAGTAGATCCCAGTCACTGCTCATTCTGATAACAAACTTTTGCATGTAGGGATGAGGATATTATGTTCTTGAAGGTCTCCTCTTCAAGAACACATTTTTCTGCCCTGGCTTTGCTGATCACAAGCTCAGTCCGGCATTCAGTTAACTTTGAGATGAGATCTTTTATTTGAATCCTGTAGTTTATGTGCTCATGCTTAAGAGTTGAAGTGGTTTTCTCTAGATTTTCTATCTTAAGTTTATAATCATTTTCAGCTCTTTTAAAGTCAGCTTTTAAGATATTTAAGGACTCAAGATCAGATCTCATCTCTAAGTTATAGGACCTGTATCTATTAACTTTAACAACTCATTCAGGAGTACAATGATGTTCCAATACCTTGGCATCATCATGGTCTGCCATTAGTGCTTGGTTTGGAGAAGCATCTTCAACCTAAAAGCTCTAGTCAAAGCCTCCTTCTTCAACAGTAACTGTAGCTTGCTGTCTTGGCTTCTCATTCTGGTGAGCTCCCTTAGTGTAGTTTGGCCTGGATTGTGCTTGGCCACCATTTGACTTTGGTGCCTTGCACTCCCTGGCAAAGTGTCCTATTTGGTTACTGTTGTAACACTTCACCTTGCTTTTGTCCAGCCCAAACTTTCCACTGGCTGCATTGTTGGGAAACCTTCTCCCAGTCCTCTTGTAGAACTTCTAGGCTCTATGAGTGAGTAGAGCCATGTGCTGGACTATTTCCATATATTCCAGATCATCTGGATGGATATAGTCCAGGTCTTCAAAGGTGAAGAGAAAGTTTCCTGAACTTTCATCAGAAGACACAAAAGCTTGTGAAGAACTTGTCTCCTGGAATGGGCTTCCAGGGATGTAGCCTTCCCTTGGTGTCTCCGGAAAGGTGATGAAAGGACACTTTTGTGATTTGTCCGGTTAGCAGATGAGATGGTGCTGTGGTTCTCTGTAATCCCTTTCAACCACATGGAGGGCTGAACTCTGATGAGTGTTGGAGTTACCAGATGAGTTTTGCATGTTAATCTCCATCTGGTATCCACTGAGTATTCCATATAACTTAGTGAGAGTAAGAGTCTTGAGGTTTTCAGTCCTCTTAATGACCACACAGTAGTGTGTCCATTGTCTGGGAAGAGAGGACACGAACTTCCTAACAATATCTCTATTGTCAATGGTTACTCCAACATTAGCTAGAGTATCCACAATCTCAACGTACCTGAAGTATTATTAAGTCATGGTTTCACCTGTCTTGAAGGTGAAATTTTCAAACTGCTGCTTTAAGTGGTCCTTATTGTTTTCTTTGGCTTCATTGGACCCCTCATACATCAGCTTCAGTGCATCCTATAGCTGTTTGGCGGTCTTGCACTTCTTGAAACCTCTGTAGGTGGAGTTAGGAAGAGCATTTTGAAGGGCTGTCATAGCTTTCTGATCAACATCAATTTTCTTCCAATCTTCTTCAGAAAAATCATCCCTTTCCTTTGGTATCATACCACCACCAGCGGCTGAAGTGGTGCATGGTACATAAGGTCCATTAACAATAGACTCCCACATCTTGGAATCTTGAGACTTGATGAAGCCTTCCATTCTATGGAACCAAGTATCAAAATCCTCAAGAGTGATCAGTGGGGAGTTTGTCATAGTTCAAGTTTCCATATCAGCCTTTGAGATAGCTACCATTTGAAAAGTTAAGTGAAGTGTGAAACTAAGAGGATTTAAGATAGTGAGATCTTACAATCAAGAGCCTAGAAACCTCTGATACCAGTTGCAGGACCGGTTAGGGTGTTAACAACAATTAGTTTCACAAGAGGAGTGATATTAGATCACTTAACAGTTCAAATAGGGAACAGGAAACTTTGAAGATACAGGGAACACAAGTAACAATAAGATAGAACTTAGAACAATAACACAAGTATTAGTTTTCAAGGATGTTGTATATTAATATCAAGTTCTATTACAAGTGTTCAAAGCATAATTAAAATACAAGGACCTGAGACTCTCTTATACTACAACCTACAACCGTCAATACTTGAAAGGACAGTTGGAATTGACTAATCTAGACAACAAGATCAATCTAGAGTCAAAAGGCAGATTGCCTTTTGACAAGTGACTATGACATGCCATAGCTCACTGACTTTTCCTAGTACAAAAAGTCTAAAGAACAAAAGAAGAAAATTATAGACAAAGACTTTATCTACTATTCACTAAAGCATGGAAGTTTCACCAACTCATACAAGTTGGTGAGTTATCAGAGTTGCAGCAGAAAGTTGGTCAGCTTTATCAAAAGTAGATCAGAGAAATCATCTTTTCTTTGTCTTCCGATGAAATCAATCTTCACAGCAAAATGGCTTCGGAAGACTTTGTCTTTGAAGCTTCAGAAGACTTCATCTTTGGCTTTGGAAGAACTTGGCCTCTGGCTTCGAAAGTTTTATTCACTTGGAATATTTTCTTGTTAAGTGTAAAGCTTCCGAAGTAATTTCTTCCGAACTTTTGGCTTCGGAAGACTTTACACTTAGAGTTTTCTTTAGAGAGTGTAAAGCTTCCGAAGCAAGTTCATCCTTGTTCCTTAGTGCATGTTGGAAGATCTTTGGTTGTATCAGCCTCATAACTTTCAGATAGATCCTTACATTCTTATTGTTATTATTATTGTTATTATTATTGTTATTATTATTATTATTATTATTATTATTATTATTATTATTATTATTATTATTATTATTATTATCATTCATATTATTATTCTTATTGTTATTCTTATTATTGTTATTGTTATTGTTATTGTTATTGTTGGGTTCAAAAATTGATAAACTGAATCTTTCCAAACCACAATCAAAGCCAACTGAAGATCTCATTGAACAAGTTCAGAGACCAAGTTGATAAACAGAACAAAACAAACACATGATGTAAGGCCCCATTCCCGGGACGCTTACAGCTGGACCGTCATCGCATAAATTATTCAAAATACTCATTTCTTTGCAGTGGAAATTAATAACTTTCATTCATAATTAGAACATGTTATCTCATTACATAAATCATTTACATTTCAAAATACAATAACATGTCCAAAAATGTGGATGCCAGTCTCAAAACGTCCCCAGTAGCGTATGCATCCATGCCTACAACTCCTCAGCATCAACAAAATACCTGCCAACTATCATGCATACAAAATAAGTCAGCTACGCTGAGTGAGTTCTAGTTTTCATAATAAAAATACTTTACTTTCTTTGAAACCAAAACTTACATTCGTTCGCGGTCATACATTATACGTACACAATGATAATAATTATTATCTTCATCACCGTTCATTCATTCCTTCTTTCATTCATTATTATCATATACCTTCATATGGATCTCGTCACATGCAATACCCCCGTCTCCTTCCGAAGACAGACCAGGGTACGCGACAGGGATCCCCTTCGAGTCAATAAGACTCCCTTCGAGTCACGAAGACTCCCTTCGAGCCACAAGGACTCCCTTCGAGTCACAAAGACACCCTTCGAGCCACAAGGACTCCCTTCGAGCCACAAAGACTCCCTTCGAGTCACGAAGACTCTATTCGAGTCACGAAGACTCCCTTCGAGTCACGAAGACACCCTTCGAGTCACGAAGACTCCCTTCGAGTTACAAAGACTCCCTTCGAGTCACTAAGACTCCCTTCGAGTCACGAAGACTCCTTTCGAGTCACGAAGACTCCCTTCGAGTCACGATGACTCCCTTCGAGTCACGAAGACTCCTTTCGAGTCACAAAGACTCCCTTCATTCTTAACGTTCAACTTTTCATTATTATTGTCTTTTACTTTGTTACATAATACTTTACGTTCATTCATACATCATATCACATAAAGTCACAACATAATACACAACATGTATTATAACATAATACATACGTTTTGAAAACCGTTTAACGAAAAAAGATAACACATACATACAACCCCAACATTCACAACATAAACATCATCACAAGCCACCACTTCATAAATAAGCATAAGCCACCCTGAGACATCTTAGCACTTAAATTCTACTTCACAAAATTCTCGAAAAGAAACCTAAGTCCCCAAAGAAATGCGGACGATCAAGAACAAATGAGGGAGAACAACACTAATGCGGATGAACACCTCAGAAAATATGTCATCCCAAAGAAATGCGCATGAATAAAAGAAATGCGGAAGAACACTTAGGCGCATAAGCATCTACAAATGCGGATGAACAAACAACAATGCACATGAACAAAGTACTTAAATGCGGATGGACAATGCGGATGAAGTCTTAATAAAACATTCCGTCCATAGAAATGCGGATGAAACAAATGCGGACACTGTAGCAAGTGCGGATACTATAGCAAATGCGGGAGAATAAAAGAAATGCGGACGAACAGATTGACCCGCAACATACTTATGATATTTCCAGCTCCTAATCACCATCCTAATACATCCATGGCTCAGATCTATCATACCACACACTTAGAACATACTAAACATCAAGTCTAACCCATAAACAACCTCTAAACAAACATTCACCAAAACATCCATCGAACATAAAGCATAAACTCACGGTTATCTTATAAAAATGCTTGTTCGGTATGCATAATAGCCCCAACACTTTAAAAATCAGTAAAAGAGGGGTCCTAAAACGCACCTTGAAGCAGCTCTTCGAACAAAGCACCTCCAACTCGCAACCCACTTGCAACAGCAGCTTCAAAAATCCCAAACACAACCTCTAAACACCGAGAAATTCGGTTACAAGCTGCAAGCTAAGCTAAAACCGAACATAAACACGAGAACTAACCTTTTTGCAGCTTCTTCTTCCTTCTTCTTCTCCAAAAACCAATTTCTTGCTCTCCTTCTTCTTCAGCCGAAGCCAAAAAGCAGATCTGCTGTTTTATGGGGCGGCCATACCCTTATTTATATTAAAATAATGAGTTTGTGCACCTTTTGCACTTTGCCCCCTTCAATTTGTGCCTATTTACTTTTCTTTCTATTTACTTCCTTTTTGTTTTTCTTTTAATTAAAAATTCGGGGTGTTACAAGTCCACCCCCCTTATATAAGTTTCGTCCCCGAAACCTGTCGCTTCTCGAACAGTCACGGGTAATGCTGTTTCACCTCTTCCTTGATCTTACATGTAGGCTTAGTCCCCTTCTAGGCTCCACTGTACTCGCTTAAGTGAAACCACCATTCTCAGTTAGCCTTTCTTTTCCTTCTATCATAATTGACTCCCAATTGCTCCACGTAGTTAAGTCTTTCATCCATCTCAGTATTCTCTAGTGGCACGATCGCTTCCCCATCAGTTGAGCACTTTCTTAGACGAGATACATGGAATGTCAGATGAGTCCCACTTAACACGTCGGGTAGCTCCAGTCGACATGCCACTTCTCCTACCTGAGCAACAGTTCAGATTAGTTCTTTACACCTCAGTATTAGCTTCACTCACTTTCGAAATCGGGTGATCCCCTCTCACAAAACGAGGCCATCATCATCACTCCACCGCCGTAGATCGACACCGAACTCCTTTTGGGAGCGGCTGTTCAAACCACCTTGTTGCAACACTCGGTGTTTGCCTCACAGGCTACTAGCCAATCCTTCCTAAGGCACACGTCTATCCATCCATGTCTATCTTGAACAGTCTAGCAGGAAACACGCGCTCTCTCAAAACTATCGCTCAATTCTCTAGGACATTCGGTAACCTAGTGGACTTACCAATAGCAATTCCTATATCGAAGGATGCATCTATCTTCCTACTCCTAATGTGTAACTTAACACAAAGGCAGCAGGAATGAAACTACTACTAGCACCATAATCACAACATAGATTCATAACTTTAAATTACCAGAAACGTACCTGACGTCGCATCGAAGTCCGCTCTAGCCTCCTCCTGGTAAGGGCAAATGCTCTAACCTTCATCTTCTGCTCTCCTTCCTTGCACCGGAGCTTCCAGCCCTTGACTTCGTGCAATCTCTGCTCATGTATCCACTCTCACCACACCTGTAACATCTTATTGCACGACAATCCCTCGCCAAGTGGCCCTCCTTTCCACACTGAAAATAGAGATTTGATCCCAGCTTACATACTCCTGCATGCTCCTTCCCACATTTCTTGCATACCTCTTCCCTCTCAGACATCCTCTTCCGATCATCAAACCTCATCATCTTATCTCCAGCCACAAATTCACCATCATCATCATCCCGCCTTACGTTCCCATTCTTAACATAACTCTGCTCTTCCTCCTTATCCATCATCGCCACCGCCTCTTGCTCGTCATACAGCCTCCCCGCAAAGTCGACCGCCGACCTAAATGTGCTTGGCCGGGCAACGACCAGATGTCTGCGGATATCTACTGGCAGACCTTGAATATACCTTTTAATCTTTCATGACACAGGTGTCACCTGATCTGGAACCACTCTTGCCATCTCATTGAACTTTGTGGTGTACTGTTGGTGAGTCACCGTCCCCGCCTCCAGCTGCAGGAACTTCCTCTCTACTTTGTCAAGTTCTCTATGAGGGCAAAACTCCTCGACCACCAACCTTTTCAGTTCCTTCCACCTCATCCTCCCGACTGCCCTGGTACCCTCAGCTTGGACAATATTGTCCCACCAGCATAAGGCTGAATCCACAAATTAGTGGGTAGCAAACTTCACCTTCTGATCCTCGCAACACTCGCTGATATCAAGTACCGCTTCCATCCCTCTCACCCAACGTTGTGTAGCAGCAGCACTCCTATTTCCATCAAACACAGGAGGCCTACACCTTTGGAATGCTCCATAGCTGCATCCCTTCATAGTTTCCTGCACAGCTTCCTCATCGTCACTTGAGACAACCATGCCAGCATCGGGTTGCTCCATATCCTGAGAACCTCCGACTTCACCTCCTTTTTGTGCAGTTCTCCTCTACTCACTCTCCTTCTCATCCTCCTTCATAGCTCTAATGACATCAGTTACTACAGTCGGCAGAATCGTCTGCATAACCTGTTGGACTTCCTCTGCTACTGCCTCCTTCATTGAGGCTCTCAGATTAAAACTCCAGTCCTCACCGTCCTAGTGACGAAGCGCTGGCTCATCAGGAGCCGTCTCAGCAGTCTTAGCTCTGCCCCTAGTGACACGCGGTCTAACCCCACGTCCACCATGACCTCCACCACGCGAAGCCTCAGAAGACTTACCGCCAGCCATCAAAACACTACAAGATTCAAACACCAACACGGTCAATCAAGGTAATAGCTCAAGATATGTCAAGTATAGTAAGTCCCTAATTACAGTGGCCAGTTGTGTTTAGCCACTTACTTTACTCTTCATTCCCCAAGCATTTCCTATCCTGACTACATCAGTATCTAAATCTACACCAAAGCACACAAGCCACATAACATGCACACATAATACAGGTTAACAATAACTTACAAAACGCTTACATAAAACCTTTACCTGCAGGCACGTAGCTACTGGGACCGGCATCCCTTTCCTTTCGTCCCATTCTCAGTTTAAGATTAGGTTCTTTTTTGAAAATATTAACCCAATTCACTTAAACTTTAGCTCTGATACCAACTTGTAAGGCCCCGTTCCCGAGACGCTTACAGCTGGACCGTCGTCGCATAAATTATTCAAAATACTCATTTCTTTGCAGCGGAAATTAATAACTTTCATTCATAATTAGAACATGTTATCTCATTACATAAATCATTTACATTTCAAAATACAATAACATGTCCAAAAATGTGGATGCCAGTCTCAAAACGTCCCCAGTAGCGTATGCATCCATGCCTACAACTCCTCAGCATCAACAAAATACCTGCCAACTATCATGCATACAAAATAAGTCAGCTACACTGAGTGAGTTCTAGTTTTCATAATAAAAATACTTTACTTTCTTTGAAACCAAAACTTATATTCGTTCGCGATCATACATCATACGTACACATTGATAATAATTATTATCTTCATCACCGTTCATTCATTCCTTCTTTCATTCATTATTATCATATACCTTCATATGGATCTCGTCACATGCAATACCCCCGTCTCCTTCCGAAGACAGACCAGGGTACGCGACAGGGATCCCTTTCGAGTCAATAAGACTCCCTTCGAGTCACAAAGACTCCCTTCGAGCCACAAGGACTCCCTTCGAGTAACAAAGACTCCCTTCGAGCCACAAGGACTCCCTTCGAGCCACAAAGACTCCCTTCGAGCCACAAAGACTCCCTTCGAGTCACGAAGACTCCCTTCGAGTCACGAAGACTCCCTTCGAGTCACGAAGACTCCCTTCGAGTCACGAAGACTCCCTTCGAGTCACAAGGACTCCCTTCGAGCCACGAAGACTCCCTTCGAGCCACGAAGACTCCCTTCGAGTCACGAATACTCCCTTCGGGTCACGAAGACTCCCTTCGGGTCACGAAGACTCCCTTCGAGTCACGAAGACTCCCTTTGTTCTTAACGTTCCACTTTTCATTATTGTTGTCTTTTACTTCGTTACATAATACTTTACGTTCATTCATACATCATACCACGTAAAGTCACAACATAATACACAACAGGTATTATAACATAATACATACGTTTTGAAAACCGTTTAACGAAAAAAGATAACACATACATACAACCACAACATTCACATCATAAACATCATCACAAGCCACCACTTCATAAATAAGCATAAGCCACCCCGAGACATCATTTCTTAGCACTTAAATTCTACTTCCCAAAATTCCCGAAAAGAAAACTAAGTCCCCAAAGAAATGCGGATGAGCAAGAACAAATGCGGGAGAACAACACTAATGCGGATGAACACCTCAAAAAATATGTCGTCCCAAAGAAATGCGCATGAATAAAAGAAATGCAGAAGAACACTTAGGGCGCATAAGCATCTACAAATGCGGATGAACAAACAACAATGCGCATGAACAAAGTACTTAAATTTGATGGACAATGCGGATGAAGTCTTAATAAAACATTCCGTCCAAAGAAATGCGGATGAAACAAATGCGGACACTGTAGCAAGTGCGGATACTATAGCAAATGCGGGAGAATAAAAGAAATGCGGACGAACAAATTGACCCGCAACATACTTATGCTATTTCCAGCTCCCAATCACCATCCTAATACATCCATGGCTCAGATCTATCATACCACACACTTAGAACATACTAAACATCAAGTCTAACCCATAAACAACCTCTAAACAAACATTCACCAAAACATCCATCGAACATAAAGCATAAACTCACGGTTATCTTTTAAAAATGCTTGTTCGGTATGCATAATAGCCCCAACACTTTAAAAATCAGTAAAAGAGGGGTCCTAAAACTCACCTTGAAGCAGCTCTTCGAACAAAGCACCTCCAACTCGAAACCCACTTGCAACAGCAGCTCAAAAATCCCGAACACAACCTCTAAACATCGAGAACTTTGGTTACAAGCTGCAAACTAAGCTAAAACCGAACATAAACCAGAGAACTAACCTTTTTGCAGCTTCTTCTTCCTTCTTCTTCTCCAAAAACTGATTTCTTGCTCTCCTTCTTCTTCAGCCGAGGCCAAAAAGCAGATCTGCTCTTTTATGGGCGGCCATACCCTCATTTATATTAAAATAATGAGTTTGTGCACCTTTTGCACTTTGCTCCCTTCAACTTGTGCCTATTTACTTTTCTTTCTATTTACTTCCTTTTTGTTTTTCTTTTAAATGAAAATTCAGGGTGTTACACAAGGCAAAGTCAACAAGACAAAGTCAACATCAAGACCACAAGAATAGTCAAAATTAGGTCATGATGTAATAATATTATAAATAGAACAACTAGTGCCACTTGTAATGTGTGGTTTTTGCAAAGTGTGTGAGAGCTGTTAGTTTTTAAGTGTGTGTTTTTCATGGTGTAAATCACCACCCAAGGAGAATTTCATCTCCTTTGGGTGGGTTTGATGTTCATCCATCTTTGTATGTGTTTCTTCATTGTAATTTGTTATTCGATATCAATGAAATCATAACATTATACATTACACACACATCCTTGTTCTTCGATTCACACACTACCACCCATCTTTAATTTTGAATTTTCGGATCTGAAACTGATAAATCCTAAGATCCAAGCTTAACGAAACTGAAATATTGATTCAGAGTTATTGTTATTATTATTGTTATTGTTATTTTTATTGTTATTGTTATTATTGTTATTGTTATTGTTATTCTTGTTCTTGTTGTTGTTGTTATTATTATTATTATTATTATTATTATTATTATTATTATTATTATTATTATTATGATTATTATTATTATTATTATTATTATTATTATTATTATTATTATTATTATTATTATTATTATTATTATTATTATTATTATTATTATTGTTATTGTTGTTGTTATTGTTGTTATTATTATTGTTATTATTATTATTGTTATTATTATTATTATTATTATTATTATTATTTATTATTATTATTATTATTATTATTATTATTATTATTATTATTATTATTATTATTGTTATTATTATTATTATTGTTATTATTGTTATTATTGTTAATATTGTTATTATTGTTATTATTGTTATTATTGTTATTATTATTATTATTTGTAAGGCCCCGTTCCCGGGAACCCCACAGTTGGTCAATAACTACCTTTTTTATATCAAAACATATTAGAATTTATTATGTAAATAAAACATTGCAGCGGAATAATTCATCAAAAACCATTTCATGCTTTAATAAATACATTTACCAAGTAATACATCGTCGTTCAAAAGATTACAAAATATCACTTAGTTGTATTACAAAACAACATTATTATTATTGCATGAGATGGATGCCAGTCTTTACCCGCCAAGTAGCTTCACCCTCGTGCCATCCTCAGCAACAAGTTACCTGCTAACTGAAAATGCATGAAAATTTAGCGTCACTGAGTGAGTTCTAGTTTTATATAATAAAATACTTTACCTTTAGTAAAAACCTTTTCATTCGTGATTACACAACATACGTACAACTTGATAATATCATTATTATCTTTCAACATTCTTTTCATTCATTTCGTACTTTCATCATTATCTTTTACTTTCATCTAGACCAATGTCATATGCTATACCCTAAACATTGTGCACGAAGCTGGTACTGGGCCGAAGTCTATAAACAGACCCCTAACATTGTCCACGAAGCTGACTCTAGTACCGGGGCAAGCGATAAGGGTCCCGTTTCGTACATATTGGTCAATCACAAGGATTGACCCTTGTGCGCATCCTCATGGGTCAGCTAAACCGTACATAGTTGAGCTAACAACCCCTTAATGAGTTGTGAACCTCCTTTCAGTTGCTTGCAAGAGTTTACATTCTTTCATTAGGTTCCACTTCGTTAATAATGTCTTTCACTTTCATTTTATAATACTTTACGTATAAGAGCATTAACACACCACGTAAAGTCACGTAATAATACGTAATAAGAAACATCAATAACAGGCCACAACATGCATAACATGAACAAACATAACCCACCAAAACATACCAGAGCTTAATCATAAATTTCCATTTTTCCCAAAATTTCAGAAAAATTCTAAAGCAACTTAGGCGCATGAGCACTATGTAGGCACATGGGCACTATATAGGCGTATGGATACTTACGCGCATGGGAACACTTGGGCGCATTGGGGAAAAACTTAGGCGCATGGGAAAAACTTAGAGGCATGGGTACTATGCAGGCGCATGAGCACTATGCAGGCGTGTGAGCACTATGCAGGCGCATGGGTACTTGGGCGCATGGGAAACTTAGGTGCATGAGCAACACTTAGGCGTATGGGCAAAAAAACTTAGGCGTATGGGAACTATGCAGGCGCATGAGTACTATGTAGGCGCATGAGTACTTGGGCGCATGAGAAACTTAGGTGCATGAGCAACACTTAGGCGTATGGGCAGTTACTTAGGCGCATGGGCACTATACCAGTTCTAACTTATGCAAATTTTCAGTTCCCAATCATCATCCTTACATAATCCTAGCCCAAATCTAGCATACTAAGCTCATAAAACAAGCATACAACCACATAATTCAGTCAAACATTCACAAACACACTAAAAACAGAGGGTAATACATAAGGTTACATACTGAAAGTTGCAAAATAATAGTTTACATGCATTTCAGCCCCAAAACATGTTTAAAACAGAAAAAAAAATGGGGATCTAGAACTCACCTACAGCAGCCTTCGAGTAAAACTCCTCCAAACTCGAGAGCACTTGGAGTTCAAACACCTAAACACACCAAAAACACCCAACCGAAAACAGAGAAACACATAAGACTCGATTTACAAGCTGAAAACCCAGCTGAAACCGAACAAAACACACAAAATCATACCTTCTAGACAATCTTCTTCTTCTATCTAAAAACCGATGGAACTCTGCTTTTCTTCTTTTTCTGCTATCGAAGGCAGTTGGTGAGCAGAAGTGTGGGCGGCCATGCCCACTTTTAAACATAATCATATTAAAGTTTATCTATTGCATAACTTTAACCCCTCAAGTTGGGTTATTTCACCTTTCTTTCTTTATACTTCTCTTTTTCTTTTCTTTTCCTCTTTTTTTCTTCTTTTTAAAATATCGGGGTGTTACAAGTCCATCCACCTTATATAGGTTTCGTCCCCAAAACCTGTCACTCCTCGAACAGTTATGGATAATGTTGTCTCATCTCTTCCTCCATCTCCCACGTAGACTCGGATCCCTTCCTGTGCCTCCACTGTACTCGCACCAGTGGAACCATTTTATTCCGTAATCTCTTCTCTTTTCTGTCAATGATGGTGTCACACCCTCAAAATCCATGTGCGGGGTTTTACCGTGAGGTGAGTGAACAAACCAGGATCTCAGTCATTAGTTACTCAGAACGACTCTACATGCAACATTTAAACAAATCAGAGTTTAAGACTTTAAAATATTTGCGGAAGCATTTTGTAAATAACCCAAACACAAGGTACTAAAGGTAAACTGCGCAAAACACTCTCCCAAACCAAAGTACGAAAGTAAATGCTAAATTAAAAGTAAACAATGTTTGAATAAAACATGCTTGACACGTGCGTGCTCCTATGGGCAGCTGCTAGAAACGACCTGAGAAAAGCATACTAAAAGTGTCAACACGATGGTTGGTGAGTTCAATAGTTTGCGTTAATCATAAATCAGTACAGTTGTAAAACATAAGAAATGCATTGAAATAGATTGCTAGTCTATATTCACAAGTAGTAACCATAGTGATTTTGCGATCCAAGCTGATTGTGTTCGTTGTTTGCCTCCAGGTTGTGACACTGTTAGTAGTTTAGGACAATATTGCACCCGTTTGACCTCAAGTCGCACAGGTGGGGACCCTAGATTTCCCGCTATAAACCAATATTAACGATCCGAAAGTGTGAGGACTTTCATGGCATAACCCACTATGTTACACTATACACAACTTACTATAATAAAACATTTATAAACTAGTATGCTATCTCCCCCAAAAGAGAGTGTATAAGAAAATGGGGGATGAACTCACCTGGTGCGTAACGAACAATAGTAAAAGCTAACAGTGAGCGGAAAGACAACCTTCAAAGGTCACCTAGAACACGCAAGTACATATGTACGTGTACACTGAATCTTTAACAACCCTAAGTGCTCAATAAACACATTGACTCAAGGTTTTGGAAAACAAGACACATTAGACCCAGTTGACCCATTTGACCCATTGGTGACATGGCAAATTAGGTTCTTGTTTGATCAAATATAACGACTAATAATTCAACATTCCACATGTAATTCATACAAGCGAAACATTAGTCTTATAATAATCGATAATGACAATTCATCATAGCACATAACGTGTATACTTGCACATTTTCCATGAAAACCTATATGTTCCCATAGTAGCACCAACTAATTATATGACCCAATCATCACAATCCAACACATTAAACTTCATCCAGAAACATTCTAACATGATCCTAAAATCCTAAACAAGTTTAACTCACCATATCCAATGATCTAGAAAATTAAAGTTTCCCTTTTGGGAAAGTAATATCCCAAAATCAATCTAGTACCCAATTCATTCAAGAATTCTTCAACATCATGCCTAATCAAGTCCATAACTATCATCTAGACATGATCAACATCATCAAATCATCATAATTCACAAATCTCATATCCAAAAGTTTATACTTATAGTAAGGTATGAACTACATGATCAATTCATGGATTTCTTGCGTAATAATCATAATCCAACATTCATACAACATTATCAACATCATAACATCATCAATCCATCATCAATTCCTCAAGTTCATGCACAAAAGTTAATATTATTAGTAAGGTATGAACAACGCATCAAAACCACGAATTTCTTGTATAATCCACGTAAACTAACATCAATACGATCTAACTAACATCATACAATCATCAAACAACACAAATTTCAACATTCATCATCAAATTCGAACTAGGGTTTCGGCCAACACCCAAAAACCATGAAAAACCATAAAAATCTAACCTTTAATCGTGTAATGGCCAAGAATTGAACTTGTTAACGTGTTGTAATGCTTGAAACTCGATCAAAATTGATAAATGATTCTTGTTCTTGATCAAATCGCAAGTGAGACGCGTTTGGGAGATGGTTTACGGCCGAATGGGAGGGGAGGGGGCTAGGGTTGGGTTTTTACCATATTTAAGTTTTGTAGTTTTTACAAATTAATCCCTCCTTGATCACATTTTATAAAAACTTGCTCTTTTAACACTTTTTATAAGGTTTTAACTACTAAACACAAATATTATAAACTAACAATGATAATCATGCATAATTTTCAATAGCTACAAAACACATGCAATAAATATAACACGTCGTCACGTTACAAGATAAAATTCACAAATAATATTTAAAATCACAAATCACATAACTACAAATTAATAATCAACAATATTAATCAAGTTATTATCAGATAATCATTGTTAATTATTATTAAGTCACCAACGTTCAACAACAACTAGTGTGTGCTCACGACACGTGTATGCTAGACCTAACGGAACTAACGGAGTTTGGTAACGGAAAATTACCGGATGGCACATTATCCCCATGTTGAAAGAATTTTCGTCCCGGAAATTACGTTACATGGTTGAGTTACATCACTGGTCTACTGCATTGGCCCAAACAAATCGAGTGAGTTTCGGGTGGGTTGTCACATCATCCCTATGTTGAAAGAAATTTAGTCCCGAAATTTAATCAATACCTTCGCCAGTTGGCATCGTCGTTTCGAACAAATGAGGATACTTGAGCTTCATTTGATCCTCACGTTCCCACGTGAACTCCGGTCCACGTTTCGAGTTCCAACGAACTTTAACTATGGATATCTTGCTTTGCTTAAGAGTTTTGACCTCTCGGTCCATCACCTCAACTGGTTCTTCAATGAACCGTAGTTGTTCATCTACTTGGACTTCCTCAAGAGGTACAACCATTGTCTCGTCCGGTAAACACTTTTTCAAATTTGAGATGTGAAATACATTATGAATTCCACTCAACGAGTCAGGTAGATCTAATAGATATGCCACTGGACCTATTCTTTCCAGAATCTCAAATGGTCCAACGTATCTTGGATTTAGCTTTCCTCTTCTGCCGAATCGAATCATAGCTTTCCACGGTGAGACTTTCAGTAAAACTTTATCGCCGACCTGAAACTCCAAAGGTTTCTGTCACTTGTCTGCATAACTTTTTCATCGGTCATGTGTTGCAGTCATACGGTTCGTTATTTGTACTATCTTCTCAGTAGTCTCGTACACTAACTCGGGGCCTGTTAGCTAACTATCACCAATTTCCGCCTAGCAAACCGGTGATCTACACTTTTGCCCATACAATGCCTCAAATGGTGCTGCCTTAATGCTGGTGTGATAACTATTGTTGTAAGAAAATTCCACCAATGGTAGGTGAACTTCCCAGTTATTCTCAAAGTCAATCACACAAGCACATAGCATGTCCTCCAATGTCTGAATAGTATGTTTGCTCTGCCCATCTGTTTATGGATGATAAGCAGTACTCATGTCTAGATGTGTACCCAAAGATTTCTGTAACGACTGCCAGAAATGTGATGTGAAACGATCATCTCGATCAGAAATAATTGAGACCGGTACACCATGTCTCGAAACTATCTCCTTTAGATAAATTCGAGTTAACTTGTCCATTTTATCTGTTTCCTTGATTGCCAAGAAGTGTGCAGACTTAGTCAATCGATCTATGATCACCCATATCATGTCACAACCAGTAGGTGTTCGGGGTAATTTGGTAATGAAGTCCATAGAAATATGTTCCCACTTCCACATAGGAATCTCAGGTTGTTGCAGTAACCCAGATGGCTTCTGATATTCCACTTTAACTTTCAAACAGGTCAGGCTTTTGCCGACATACGTAGCTACGTTTGCTTTCATATTAGGCCACCAATTGTGCTCCTTCAAGTCATGATACATCTTTTCTGAACCAGGATGTATAGAGTACTTAGACTTGTGAGCCTCACTCATTACTAAGTCCCTTAGGTTTCCATACAAGGTACCCAAAGTCTGTCCATGAAGTAACGAATTTCATCCGCTTTCACTTCAAACTGTTTGTCCATTCCCCGTAAAGATTCAGACCCAATGTTTTCTGTTTTCAAGGCTTCTGTCTGAACTTCTTGAATTTTTTCAGGCAAGTGAGTGCTAATCGTAAGCTGCAAAGCTCATAGTCGTCAAGGTTTAGCAGTCTCCTTTCTACTCAATGCGTCTACAACTACATTTGCCTTTCCTGGGTGAAATTTTATAACGCAATCATAATCATTCAACAATTCCACCCAGCGTCTTTGCCTCATGCTCAACTCCTTTTGCTCAAAGATATGCTGAAGACTCTTGTGATCGGTGTAGATAGTGCACTTGGTACCGTACAAGTAATGTCTCCAGATCTTCAAGGCAAAAACTACCGCACCTAGTTCCAAGTCATGAGTGGTGTAGTTCTTCTCATGTACTATTAGTTGTCTCGAAGAATAAGCTATCACTTTATCATGTTGCATCAAGACACAACCAAGTCCTGGGATAGAAGCATCACAATAGACCACAAAGTCATCACTTCCCTCCGGCAATGTCAATATCAGTACGCTACACAGTTTCTGTTTCAACAACTGAAAAGCAGACTCCTGACTATCACCCCATTTATACGTTGTCCCTTTATGAGTCAAGGCTGTAAGGGGTTGAGCGATCTTAAAAAATCCTTCAATGAAACGTCGGTAATATCATCCCTGTCCAAGAAACTGTCGTATCTCACTGGGCGTCTTGGGAACCAACCAATTCTTTATTGCCTCAATCTTTGGTGGATCAACATGTATTCCTTTCGCGTTAACAATATGACCCAAAAATTTTACTTCACGTATCCAGAAGTCACGCTTGGAAAACTTGCCATACAGTTGCTCCTTTCTAACTAATTCCAAGATTAAACGCAAGTGTTCTTCATGTTTTTCCTTGGTCCTTGAATAGATCAATATGTCATCGATGAACACAATAACAAATCGATCAAGATAGGGTTTGCACACACGATTCATGAGACCCATGAATACTACCGGTGCAATTGTCAACCCAAATGGCATGACCAAGAACTCATAATGACCATAACATGTACGGAATGCTGTCTTCGAGATGTCTTCCTCTCGAACTCTCAGTTGATGATAACCACACCTCAAATCAATCTTAGAATAATAGCTTGATCCTTGAAGTTGATCAAACAAATCATCTATACGAGGTAAAGGGTATTTGTTCTTGACTGTAACCTTGTTCAGTTCTCTATAGTCAATACACATTCGAAATGTGCCATCCCTTTTCTTGATAAAGAGAACAGGTGCTCCCTAAGGGGATGAGCCCAGTCAGATAAACCCTTTATCCAACAACTCTTGCAGTTGAGCAGATAGTTCCTGTAGTTCATTTGAAGCTAACCGGTAAGGTGCTCTCGCTATCGGAGCGGCTCCGGGAGTCAAATCAATCTGGAACTCAACTTGATGATGAGGGGGTAGCCCAGGCAGATCCTATGGAAACACCTCCGGAAAGTCACGAACTACTAGAATATTCTCTATCTTCTTTTCCTCCGGTTGCTTGTCAGTTACAAGGGCTAATATAGCTAAGCGACCTTTGCTTAACAACTTATGTGCTTTCATGTATGATATGATGCCTATCACAGCACCACCTTTCTTGCTATTAACCGAGAGAATTTCCCCATCCAGGAGGGAATGTGGATAACCTTCTCGTGGCAAATGACTTCCGCCTGCTTCTCGAAAAGCCAATCCATGCCCACGACCACATCGAAACTCCCAAGGATAACATGCATGAGGTCGATGTCAAAATTATGACCAGCAATTTCTATCTCGCAACCCTTAAGGATGTGTGTCACGTGAATTTGCTTACCATCAGCTAGTTCTACCTTATATTTAGATTCCAATAAAGAAGGCATATGACTTAAGAGGCTACTGAACTTAGTAGAGATAAAACTTCTATCGGCTCCAGTGTCAAACAATCCAGTAGCAAAACGACCATTAACAGGAAATTTACCAGTAACAGTAGTAGGGTCATTTAGAGCCTCACCTGAACCCATGACAAAGGCTCTCCCTTTAGCTCCACCGTTGTTGCCACCGTTATTGTCACCATTGCCATTATTGTTGTTGTTGTTGTTGTTGTTTCCACTATTTCTAGCACCATTCTCGTTCTTCTTCAACTGAGGACAATTCCTCTTGTAGTGTCCTTCCTTTCCACATTCAAAGCAACCTTTTGGTGTTCTTGGGATTGCTGAGACTTCTTCATCAACTCACCACGGCAATCCTTTGCCGCATGCCCAGCCTTACCACAACGCTCATCGAATATTATCACACCTGCCAGTGTGGTGATAGTTGCATCGGTTACATTTGGAATATTTCCCCACATATCCACCTTGTCCCTGGGATGAGGAGGATAACTGATTAAAGTTACGATTGTTGTCAAACTTCCTTTGTTGCTGTTGATGTTGGTGCTACTGAGTATGCTATTATTGTTGCTGATGTTGTTGATATTGGCTGTTTGATGAAGATCCCTTGTTGCCAGAGTTATCCCACTTGCATTTATTGTCAGGCACGCTTGCCGTATCATCGCGTTTGGGTAGCTTTCCCTGCTCCACTGCTTGGTCAGTAAGTGTGTGAGCCAATCAAGTAACCTGCTGAATAGTAGGGAGGTTCACAGCAGTCACCATACTTTGTATCTCTGGAACCAATCCACGTATGTAATGCTCGATCCTTTTATGCATTTCATTAACCATTCCTGGGAACATTGTTTCCAACTCATAAGACCGTGTAGTATAGGCCTCAATCTCAGAACCTTGCATTAGTTGCCAGAACTCAACTTTGACCTTCTGCACTTTGTTTCGGGGGCAATACTCCTGTGTCATCATCTCCTTGAACTCGACCCAAGGTAGGTCGTTAGCCATCGCCTGACCCAGCATTTGCACCTGGGAATTCCACCAGGAGAGGGCTGCACCTTCAAGAGTTCAAGTTGCGTACTTCACTTGATCGGCTGGCGGACAGTTACATTTTGCGAAGACGGATTCGGTCTTCTCAAACCACCGTACCAGTCCCACAGCTCCTTTAATTCCGCTGCAGGTATGAGGCTTGCAATCCATGAAGGATTTGTAAGTACAGGGTGGAGGTCCTGTTCTAACAAACCAAAACATTAGTTGAGTAGCCTAGACGAGCAACTAAGATATTGGTTAGGCCACTTGTATCATTTACCTGCTGGCTGTCCAGTTTGCGCAGCAACCACTGCCGCCTGTACATGTTCATTAATCAGAGTGGCCAACTCAGCGGGGGTCATGTTTATAGCACCGGTACCACGTCCACCGGCACCAAGTCCACGGCCATGCCCACGTCCTCTACCGCGTCAGTCCATATTTCACTTTACATTCACAAATACAATTATAAATAACATCCAACATATTTATCTCATTAAAGTACAGTAAATAATAAGAAAGAATGAATTTGTCACAACCACAACATTTATAACCAAAATACACATACAAGATTGATGTGGTTAGTACGTTATGATCCAAGTCGGGTCATACCCAATAACAAGCTAGGCAAACACCGATAAATATTTGTTTGCTGATATGATCAAGCAAATAAATATTGACACCAATTTAGAAAATGGGTTTTTTAAAATTATTGCATTTGAGATAGAACAAACTATATGGATGTTTTGTTCATGAGATATCATTTGTATTGTTATTTAAATTAGTTAAATAACAATATGTAAAAGTGTGTTTAGTTATAAAATTAAAAGGGGTTTAATTTTATAAACTTGTAACTTCTAATTAAAAGTGAAAATTTTAAAATGGTGGGAAACCATTTCAAAATCTCGGCCGCCCTCTTGGGTTTCTTGGGATTCCTTGTCTTGTTTTAATACAAGACTTTAATCACTTGGAAGACACACTCAACCATACTCTCTCTCTCATACATGCAAAGAACTCTTTCTTCTCCATCTTGCTCTTCTCATATCCACGGATTTAGACCTTGAAAAGAAGGTTTTGGGTGTTAACTTCCTAACTAGTTTGGTGCTTTGCAAGAGCTTGTGGGTATACAAGCTTGAGGTCTTCTCTTTTGAAGACTAGACATTCAAGAAACATCATCTCCCTCCTCTCTCATCCGTATCTAACTTGCTTGTTCAAGAAAGGTAGTTTTCATGTACATCCTATGGTTGGTTTTGATAGCACTTCTTTTCACATATATATATGATCCTTGTTCTTGGGTTTGTTTTCTTGAACATATAAATGTTTATTTTCAGAATATAACACAAGTTTTAAACCCCTTATATCCGCTGCGTTTTGTTGTTTAAATGGTTAAACATCCTTGTTAAAACTTGTAAAACCCAACAATGGCATCTAGAGCCGGTTATGTGGAAAACTTGCTTCAAAAGTCCAAGAAAAGTTAGTTTTGTTGGACTTTTTCAACCCATTAGGGGCTGTTTTGTTATGGATAAATGAATCCCTTATCTTTCAAAGTTTTATCTTACATGCTTTAGAATAAACCTTGAAAGATTAACATCAAGTGGTTGATTGTTTTGTTTGGACTAAACCCTAAAGTTTGGGTTTATGTTGGCCGAAACTTTAAGGGTTAAAAAGGGAGTTCATGGTTGTTCTTGGATGTTGTATTTGATACATATTTTGGTGCATAACATAGCCTTGACCTAATGTGTTTTGGATTTGGATGAATGTGATTGTCATGTTTAGTTTTATTTATTAAAGGGTTGTAATAATAATTTTGGTGTTTGTATCTTTTGGGTTGTAATTTATTTATTCATTGGTTATGTAATAAATAGATTAGGTGCATTTCTTTTATTAGAAAAATTGTATTAGGATATGATTTTTGTAAAAGAAGATGCACAAGTTGGAGACTCAAGGGAAGATACAAAGGAAGAACTCAAAAGACATGGACACTTGAAGCATTTGGATGCGGATTCGAGTGGGAGTTCTTGGACACATTTTAATGTGTCATTATTAACCCTTAGGAAAGACCTAATGACAACACTTGTGATGGCAAACAAGTGTGGTCATCTTAGTGGCTATGGTTATGCACTTATGATTGAATGGTTGTGCTTGTTTGGTTGTTTTGTTTTATGTTGGATGTTTGATATATGGATATGCATAACTAACAAATTTATAAACATAACAAGCTGAAAATAAATGGTTCTTAATCATTAAGTGTTAATAAAAGGTTATTAAAAGGATTAATGATTTTAAATAAAAGGGTTTTATTAAAAGAACCATAGGGTACCATGTATTTGAAAGCATGCAAATGCAAGGTACATAGAGTTTTCTAAACTAGAATTATGAAAACTTAAAATGTCTTTTAAAACAAGTTTATCACCATCCTTTTACACAACACTTAAGTCACTTGAAAACTCTTAATGGGATAAAGGTCACCTAACCATTTTGAGGGAACTTGTGATTTAAGGTGGGAATGCCATATTTGTGGGATAAAGATCACCTAACCACTTATATTGGTAAACTCACATGTGTGTGTAAGTAGGGTAACTTGATTTGCAAACCATGTTAAATGGATCACCTACAATATGGTTTACAAAAGGTGTTGATGGGATTACATGCCGACTATACATATGATGTTTAAGTCGATCCCATACCTCTAGAAGTTGCAAAGGGTTGCAATTGTCAAACGTTGACTACCTTGTTAATTTAAATAATGGGATAAAGATCACCTAACCACTATTTAAATGTGACGTTGGATTCTAGAATTTTATTTTGTGTATGACACATAAAAGAAATTTATAATTAAATATGATAATATCGTAAAATACTAAAATTGAACCTTGTTAAATTTTGTAGATGGCCACCAACAACAATGAAAATAATGATATTCCATCCGCTCATAACCTATCACTAAGAACCATTCTCCAAAAGGAGCGTCTAAACCATAACAATTTCATTGATTGGTTTCGAAACTTGAGAATTGTTCTCAAGCAAGAGAAACGGTCATATATCTTAGACGATCCGATTCCCGATGTACCCAATGAGGAAGATGAAGAGGCCTACATGAATTGGGTGAAATACACTGAGGACTCGGTCCAAGTGTCTTGCCTCATGTTGGCAAGTATGACTCCAGATCTCCAAAAGGAGTACGAACATCACGGAGCATACGACATGATAACCCAGTTGAAGGAAACGTTCCAACAACAAGCAAGGGTAGAGCGCTTCGAAACGGTTTGAGCACTCCATGCATGTCGTATGGATGATACCCAATCGGTCTCGTCTTATGTACTTAAGATGAAGAGCCACATAGACCGCCTCGAAAGGCTGAATTGTCCCGTCTCGAAAGAGTTGGCTACGGATTTGATCCTCAACTCTTTGTCAAAAAGGTTTGACAATTTTGTTATGAATTATAACATGAACGGTTGGGACAAGAACATAACTGAGCTTCACTTTATGCTCAAGACAGCCGAGGCGGCCATGGGTAAAAGGAGTTTACCCGTTCACACCATCAATGAAGGTGGGAACAAGAAGAGGCCTCACCCCGCATCCAAGGCAAGTGTTGCCAAAGGTAAAGGGTACGTTGAGAGAAAGGGAAAGGGAGTGGTAAAAGAGCCACCACCAAAACCAGCGGAGAAGAAGCAAAAGGTTGCTTCGGATGACCCATGCTTTAAGTGTGGAGAGATAGGACATTGGGCAAGAAATTGTCCTGTCCATCTCAAAGAGTTGAAAGCAAAGAGGGATGCCGGGCAGACCTCAGGTACAATTTTCATGATTCATATTGATCTAAATATAATATCCTCTAACACATGGGTATTGGATACCGGATGTGGGACTCATATTTGTAATTTGTTGCAGAGGTTCAAAAGAAGTAAAAACTTCAAGAAAGGGGATGTTAGCCTCTACATGGGGAATGGGGCAAAAGTTCAAGTTGAAGCCTGAGGGGACTACATTCTGAAGCTTCCAAATGGTTTGGAAGCAATTTTGAACAATGTTTTGTATGCTCCTAGTTTGACTAGGAACATTATTTCAGTTGCACAATTAAGACAATATGGTTATGTTTTGATGTTTATTGAAAATGAAATTCATGTTTCTTTAAATAACATCTTTTATTTTAAAGCTACTCCTATTAATGGTATTTATGAATTGGTTCGTGAAAACACATTATATGATAGCTCGTTGTACCAAACCACCACCAAGAAGCTCAAATTAGATTTGAGTGACACCTATCTTTGGCATTGCCGTCTTGGTCATATAAACAAGAAGCGCATACAAACTCTTCAAAAGAATGGTCTTTTAAAAGCAAGTGAATATGATTCATTTGATGTATGTGAATCTTGTTTACAAGGAAAATGACTAAGGCGCCTTTTAGTGGCAAAACCGAAAGGGCAAAAGATTTATTAGGTATCATACATTCGGATGTATGTGGTCCTTTTAAGCCAATGACTAGGTATAATGAAAGATACTTCATTACCTTCACCACGACTATAGTAGGTATGGGTATGTGTACTTGTTAAGACACAAAGATGAAGCTTTTGAAATGTTCAAAACCTTCCAAAATGAAGTAGAAAATCAACTCAACAAATCAATAAAAATTCTCTGCACCGATAGAGGAGGTGAATACCTGAGTGATGCTTTTAGAGATCATCTTAGAAGTTGTGGGATTATCTCACAACTATCTCCACCTGGAACACCACAACACAATGGTGTGTCCGAAAGGAGAAATCAAACTCTATTAGATATGGTTCGATCTATGATGGCTGGAAGCTCATTGCCTCTATCATTTTGGGGCTTTGCTTTGCTCTCTGCGGCCCGTATTTTGAATATGGCCCCAACCAAGAAAGTGGAAAGGATACATTTTGAAATATGGCATGGAAGGGTTCCATCTCTATCATATTTAAATGTGTGGGGATGTGAGGCTTATGTAAAGACTCCCACCTCAAACAAGTTAGAAAGACGTTCCACTAAGTGTATTTTTATTGGATATCCTAGAGATTCTATGGGATATTATTTCTATGATCCATTGGAACAAAAGGAGTTTGTTGCCAAGAAGGGTGAGTTCTTGGAAGCCAAGTTCCTTATGGAAGGAGCTAGCAGTAGAACAGTGGATCTTGAGGAGGATCAAGAACCACAACTCGATACGCGTTTGGTTGACACTAGCACTCAACATGAGGATGTTGAGAATGATCAAATGGTTGATCAATACACACAAAACGTTCACAAATCTGGTAGAACTAGTAATCCACCTAAAAGATATGGATTTTTCATGGATGGGTGCTATGTGGTTGATTCCGATGAACCAATCACATACCATGATGCAGTGTCCAATTTGGATTGTGACAAATGGCTTGAAGCCATGAATGTTGAGATGCAATCCATGTATGACAACCAAGTATGGGACTTGGTTGTACCACCTCTTAACTCCAAGGTAGTTGGAAGTAAGTGGGTTTTCAAGAAGAAAACCGATATGCATGGAAACTTGGATACTTATAAAGCTAGACTTGTAGCAAAAGGTTTCACTCAAACTCAAGGGGTTGATTATGATGAGACTTTTTCGCCTGTTGCAATGCTAAAGTCTATTAGGATATTATTTGCCATAGCTGCTCATTATGATTATGAGATTTGGCAAATGGATGTCAAAACCGCTTTTCTAAATGGATATCTTGAGGAAGATGTCTATATGGTTCAGCCTGAAGGTTTTGTCGACCCAAAACATCCTAACAAAGTATGCAAGTTAAAGAAATCAATCTATGGATTGAAGCAAGCGTCAAGAAGTTGGAATCACCATTTTGATGAAGAGGTAATTAAATTTGGGTTCATCAAAAATGCTGATGAGGCTTGTGTGTATAAAAAGGCTAGTGGGAGCATCATCACTTTCCTAGTATTGTATGTCGATGACATCCTACTATTTGGAAATGACATTCCAACCTTGGAAGGTATAAAAACTGGCTTGGAAGCTGTTTTTCCATTAAGGATCTTGGTGAAGCCGCCTACATTTTGGGAATAAAGATCTATAGGGATAGATCAAGGCGGTTGATAGGTTTAAATCAAAGTGCATACATTGACAAGATCTTGAAAAGGTTCAAGATGGAAACTCTAAGAAAGGTACGGTACCTATTCAAAGAGGAACGATATTGAGTACGACTCAATGTCCAAGCTCAAAGGATGAGCAAGATAAAATGAAGGGAATCCATATGCGTCTGCTATAGGATCCATCATGTATGCAATGATATGCACTAGGCCGGACGTGTCATGCGCCTTGAGCATGACAAGCCGATACCAGCAAAATCCTGGAAATAGTCATTGGATGGCTGTTAAGAACATACTTAAGTACCTAAGGAGGACTAAAGATATGTTCCTAATCTATGGATCTGGTGAGGAGGAACTCGTGGTAAAAGGTTACACGGATGCGAGTTTCCAAACTGATCGCGATGACTCACGATCACAATCGGGATACATTTTCATCCTAAATGGAGGAGCAGTCTCTTGGAAGAGCTCTAAAAAGATGTGGTGGCATTATCAACTACAGAGTCAGAATACATCGCCGCTTCATTAGCAGCTCAAGAAGCTGCATGGTTGAAGAAATTCATTGCCGATCTAGGGGTTGTCCTTCCATTCAGGACCCCCTAGAAATTCTTTGTGATAATGAGGGTGCGATTGCTCAAATCAAGGAACCCCGTGCACATCAAAAGACTAGGCACATTGAGCGGAGATTCAACTACATAAGGGATGAAGTTGAAAAGGGAAAAATATGTATTCGCAAAGTTCACACGGATCAAAACATTGCGGATCCACTCACGAAGCTTCTTGAAAAGGCAAAGCATGAGGGTCATACTTGTGCCATGGGACTTTGATATTCTAGTGACTGGATTTGATTTTGTGATCTTGTATTTGGATATTGGAACCTTTTATTACTTGAATGAATTATATGGTTATAATGTTTCAACTAATGTTCCAATTTTGCATGTTTAATCCATGAGTAAATCATTTACTCTAAACGTTCGTAGTCGTTCATACCTGTGGGAACAAGTATGAGGGTAAGACTATTATGAACTTTGATTGGTAGATATTCATTTGGATGAATATATAGCAAAGGGTTGCTGCCAAAGTTCATAGATATTTATGGGATATAAATATTGGACTGACCCGCATCTCAATTACTACATGGAATCTTCTTGATTGATCATAAGTAAATTTGAGTAAAGGCGAATATCATTTGGTATCCTCTGACCTGAGATACATATTGGGTCTTGATATTCACCGGGTATTATACTTTGACTTAGTTCTTCGCTGTTCTGAAACATGGCAGTACATAAGACTAAATTCAGGTATAGCACGAGGTGATTGTAAGAGACGTATGTAATCAAGATGGGATTTGTCCCTCTTATTCATTGAGAGTAAGATGTCTAAGGCCTGCTAAAGTTAAGTCAATGGAGAATGATCATTCTGTGTCTCTAAGATTTAACATGACATCTGTGACAAAAGGATAGATGATTGATTCACCTAAAACATTTTCGAGTAAGATACTTGAAGGGGATGATGTTATTGAATGGCACTTAGTCATACGTATTAAGGGTAGTAAACCGTTGTTAGGCGGTATTTACTGCTTGCATCAATCTTCTATGAATCTTGTGCAAGTGGGAGATTGTTGGATCTTATATGCCCAAGACACATACAAGATTGATGTGGTTAGTACGTTATGATCCAAGTCGGGTCATACCTAATAACAAGCTAGGCAAACACCGATAAATATTTGTTTGCTGATATGATCAAGCAAATAAATATTGACACCAATTTAGAAAATAGGTTTTCTAAAATTATTGCATTTGAGATAGAACAAACTATATGGATGTTTTGTTCATGAGATATCATTTGTATTGTTATTTAAATTAGTTAAATAACAATATGTAAAAGTGTGTTTAGGTTATAAAATTAAAAGGGGTTTAATTTTATAAACTTGTAACTTCTAATTAAAAGTGAAAATTTTAAAATGGTGGGAAACCATTTCAAAATCTCGGCCGCCCTCTTGGGTTTCTTGGGATTCCTTGTCTTGTTTTAATACAAGACTTTAATCACTTGGAAGACACACTCAACCATACTCTCTCTCTCATACATGCAAAGAACTCTTTCTTCTCCATCTTGCTCTTCTCATATCCACGGATTTAGACCTTGAAAAGAAGGTTTTGGGTGTTAACTTCCTAACGAGTTTGGTGCTTTGCAAGAGCTTGTGGGTATACAAGCTTGAGGTCTTCTCTTTTGAAGACTAGACATTCAAGAAACATCATCTCCCTCCTCTCTCATCCGTATCTAACTTGCTTGTTCAAGAAAGGTAGTTTTCATGTACATCCTATGGTTGGTTTTGATAGCACTTCTTTTCACATATATATATGATCCTTGTTCTTGGGTTTGTTTTCTTGAACATATAAATGTTTATTTTCAGAATATAACACAAGTTTTAAACCCCTTATATCCGCTGCGTTTTGTTGTTTAAATGGTTAAACATCCTTGTTAAAACTTGTATAAACCCAACACCTAACACCCAAATCATCCATGAATTCATCAACATCATGCCTAATAAAGTCCATAACTATCATCTAGACACGACCAACATCATCAAATCATCATAATTCACAAATCTCATATCCAAAAGTTTCTACTTATAGCAAGGTATGAACTACATGATCAATTCATGGATTTCTTGCATAATAATCATAACCCAACGTTCATACAACATCATTAACATCACAACATCATCAATCTATCATCAATTCATCTAGTCCAAGCATAAAAGTTACTATTATTAGTAAGGTATGAACAACTCATCTAAACCACAAATTTCTTGTATAATCCACATAAACCAACATCAATACAATCTAACTAACATCGTAAAATCATCAAACAACATCAATTTCAACATCTACTATGATTTGCGAACTAGGGTTCAACCATCATCAAAATCCATGAAAAACTAATCCAAATCTAACCTTTAATTGCGTAATGACCAAGAATTGATGCTTGCTACACGTTGTAATCACTTGGAACACACCAAAATCGATGCTTTCTTGTTGTTTTTGGTCGAAATCGATATGTATGTGTGGTGAAGGGGTCCCGGCCGAATGGAAGGGTTGTGGGGGGATTGGGGTTTAGTTTTTGGTAATATTTTGTTTTATGGTAATTGTAAAATAAACCCTCCATAACCACCTTTTGTAAAAATTGATCTTTTTAATACTTTTTAACAATCTTTATCTATAAAATACAAGTATTATTAACCAACAATAATAATCATGTATATTTTCCACTAATAACAAAACACATGAAATAAATATAACACGTTGGCACGTTACAAGATAAAATTCACAAATCACATAACTACAAATTAATAATCAACATTATCAATCAAGTTATTATCAGATAATCATTGTTAATTATTATTAAGTCACCAACATTCAACAACAACTAGTTTGTGCTCACGACACGTGTATGCTAGACCTAACGGAACTAACGGAGTTTGGTAATGGAAAATTACCGGATGTCACACTATTTCCCTTAAATAAATTTGTGCCAGCTTCTCCATTCGATCATTCTCTCGGATTGCCAGAAAATGCATGGATTTTGTTATGCGATCTATTATAACCCAAATGCTATCACATCCGCTAGGAGTCCTAGGTAACTTTGTGATAAAGTCCATCGAGATCTGCTCCCATTTCCACACCGGAATTTTCTGTTGCTGAAGTAAACCGAATGGTCTGTGGTATTCCACCTAGACTTTAAAGCAAGTTAAACATTTGCTTATGTAGGTGGCAATCTCAACTTTCATGTTCGGCCACCAGTAAAATTCCTTCAAATCTTGGTACATCTTGTCTGAACCCGGATGAAGTGAGTAACGTGACTTATGAGCTTCATCCATTACCAGATCTCGCAAGTTCTTATATTATGGTACCCAGATCCGTTCCATGAAATAATGGATTCCATCAGTCTTGATCTCTAATTGCTTCTCCATTCCTCGCATGGATTCTGCCTTCAAATTCTTAACTTTCAAGGCCTCAGATTGAGCAGCCTTGATTTGCACTGGCAGATCGGAGTGGATGGTCATTTGGAACGTGCACACCCGACGAGGTTTCGATGTTTCCTTTCGATTGAAAGCATCAGCTACCACGTAAGCTTTACCCGGGTGGTACTTGATTGCACAATCGTAATCATTAAGCAATTCTAACCACCATCATTGCCGCATATTCATCTCCTTTTGATCATATATGTGCTAGAGGCACTTGTGATCTGTATAGATCATACACTTGGTTCCATATAAGTAGTGCCTCCAGATCTTCAAGGAAAACACTACAGCTCCTAGTTCTAGATCATGCGTTATGAAGTTCTTCTCATGAACCTTGAGCTGTCTAGATGCATAAGCTATGACATTGTTGTGTTGCATCAGTACACATCCCGAACCCTGGATGGATGCATCATAGTAAACAACGAAGTCATGGGTTCCCTCTAGTAAAGCTAGGATTGGCGCGCTGTAGAGTTTGTCTTTAAGCGCTGAAATGTTGATTCCTCTTTGCTAACCCATTTGTAGATGGTTCCCTTGTGAGTTAGGGCAGTAAAAGGTTATGCCAACTTTGAGAATCCTTTGATAAATCATCTGTAATAGCCCGCCAAACCAAGGAATTGTCGCACCTCAGTAGGCATGTTCGGTGCCAGCCAATCCTTGATTGCTTCAATCTTTGAAGGATCTACATGTATACCCCTTTCGTTTACCACATGCCCAAGAAATTGCACTTCCCATATACAGAAGTCGTATTTTGAGAAATTTGCATAAAGTTGTTCATTCTTCAACAATTCCAGAATGATTCTCAAGTGTTCCTTATGATCTTCCTTATTCTGAGAGTAGATTAGTATGTCATCAATGAAGACAATAACAAACTTATCCAAATAAGGCTTGCAAACACGGTTCATGAGGTCCATGAAAACTACTAGAGCATTGGTCAGTCCAAAGGGCATTACCGCGAACTCATAGTGCCCATAGCGAGTCCGGAATGCCGTCTTCGGGATGTCTTCCTCTCGAACCAGTAACTGATGATAACCTGATCTCAGATCAATTTTGGAATAGTAGCTTGATCCTTGCAACTGGTCAAACAGGTCATCAATGCGCGGGAGTGGATATTTGTTCTTGATCGTCACCTTGTTCAGCTCCCGGTAGTCAATACACATTCTGAAGGTTCCATCTTTCTTTTTGACGAAAAGCACTGGAGCTCCCCAGGGTGAAGAGCTAGGACGTATGAAACCCTTATCTAGCAATTCCTGCAATTTCTTAGACAACTCTTGTAGTTCGTTCGGTGCCAAACGGTACAGCGCCCGAGCGATCGGAGCTGCTCCAGGTGCTAACTCAATTTGGAATTCTACCTGCCTATACGGAGGAAGGCTAGGTAAATCTTCAGGAAATACTTCCGGAAAGTCTCTGACAACCAGAATATCTTCGATATGTTTTTCATCCACCTTCTTTTCTGTAACTAATGCCAATAAAGCAAAATGCCCTTTCTGAAGACATTTCTGGGACTTCAGATATGAGATGATGCTGACTACAGCTCCAATCTTGACACCTTCAACCATAAGAATCTCATCACCCAAGATGGGTAACTTGATCAGTTTCTCCTTGCAGATGATCTTAGCATTGTTCTTGGATAGCCAGTCCATCCCAACTACTACATCAAAACTACCGAGTGTGATGGGAATAAGGTCTATATTGAAGGTGTGTCCAGACAAGCCTAGTTCACAGTTACTAAATACTTAGGTAGCTGTTATCATCCTACCATCAGTTATTTCTATGGCATACTCAGAATTCAAGTCAGTAGGTACTACCCCTAGTACTTTACTAAACTTATTGGACACATAACTCTTATCAGCACCACAGTCAAATAATATAAAGGCATAACAACCATTTATAGTGAATCTACCAGACACTACAGTAGGGTCATTTCGAGCCTCACCTGAGCCAATGATGAAAATTCTGCCTTTGCCACTGCCGCTCCCGCCACCGTTATTGTCCTTTGGTTTATCAGCAGCACCATTGTTACCATTTCTTTTAAGCTTCGGGCATTCCCTCTTAAAGTGACCAGGTTGGCCACATTCAAAACACCCAGTCTGATTATTGTTTTGTTATTGCTGCTGCTGGGGTACGCTTGCTGAGAGGTTTACCCTGCAATTCTTGGTAGCATGCCGAAACCTTCCGTACCTCTCATAATTGTTCTTCGTGCATTGCCTGTTGTGATGAAACTTACATTTGTTGAATTTTGGAAGGTTGCCATGGTAGCCACCAGAACTACCTGAGTCTTGAGTAGGTTGTGATTGGTTGAATTTCTTGCTTTGCTGCTGCTGGGGAGTGGAGGATGAAGATTGTTTTCCATTGGCAGAAAGTTCCCATTTTCTCTTGTTGTCATTAGAGCTGGATGTAGCACCACGTGAGGGTAGCTTGCCCTGCATGATAGCCTGGTCGGTTAGCCGGTGGGCTAGTCTGATCACCTACTGTATGGTGTTGCGTCTTGAAGCAGTGACCATGCTTTGGATTTCCGGAGACAATCCATGCAAGTACCTCTCAGTCCTCAAGGAGGGAGGGTTGATCATATTAGGGCACTATGTAGCAAGCTCATGAGAGCGAGTGGTGTACACTTCGATCTCAAAACCTGTCATCTTAAGGTTCCAAAATTCCATTTCTAGCTTCTGCATCTCTTCACGGGGGTAGTATTCTTCCTTTATTAGATGTTTTAAATCTTCACAAGTGGTCTGGTTAGTAATCTCAACACTCAACATTTGTACCTGGGTGTTCCACCAGGACAGAACAGCTCCGTCCAGAGTGCCAGTAGCGTACTTCACCCTACTCTCAACAGGGCAGTTGCACATCTCGAACACAGACTCTAATTTTTCAAACCAGTGGAGCAGTCCCACTGCTCCTTCGGTTCCCTTGAATGGGTTAGGCTTGCAGTCCATGAAGAACTTAAAAGTACAGGCCCCTTGACCTGCAACAGTTTTTTATCAGGACCTTGGAATTTTAACGAATGTTATAATTTAAAAGAAATGACGGTACGTTAACGTCAGGAAATGAAGTTGGTATAGCTTACCAATTGGAGTGGGTTGAAGGTTAGGGTTGTGGTTAGCCAGTGCATCAGCCACATGCTGATTGATTATTATGGCCAGTTCCGCCAGGGTCATGTTGATTGTACCACGACCACATCCTCGTCCGCGTCCAGACATTCTTAAAAATCACAACATACAAAAATAAGTAAATATGCAACATATCAACTTCATTTAAGTATAAGCAATTAAAAGAATTTAGCACACACACAACTAAATGTTCAAATAATAATTTCTAGTAAAATAAATTGTAAATACGTCTACAATTAATCAAACCAAATATCAAAATTCAAAAACATAAGTCGGATGGGAAACAACCCTTTCCATCTAAGTGTGAAATAAATGAAAGTCTGATAACGAATGAAATGAATGGGAAAGGGAAATCAACGTGAATCGACGGATCTGGTGCTATCCTCAGGATCATCCTCAGGCTGCTCCTCGGGTTGAAATCAAGCAAGTAAAGCAATCAGGCAAGAACCACTCATAAGAATGTGCAACAGCAAGCAATCCAGCAAGTAAAGCAAACAGGCAAGAACAACTAGTGAAGCTAAACGAGTCTATATGTGTGTAACTAAGGCATCAGACTATAGTCTAAATGCAATACAAATGAAATACAAATTTATTTTAGTTTGCTATAACTATTGGCTCTGATACCAATCTGTCACACCCTCAATTTCTGTAAACAGGGTTTTACCGTTAGGCGTGTGACATACCAGGATCTCAGCCATTAGTTACACCAAACGACTCAATAGTTACAAAACATTTAAATCAATTGCTAAATTGTGAAAATATACTCGTAATTTTAAATCATTGTGGAAGCGAATTTGGGAAACATTTAAACAACTGTTAAAACTGCGTAAACACGCGCCCAAACCAATTTAAGTAAAAGTAAATGTAACTAAATCCCTAAACCAGTTTAAAAGTAACTAATGAAAGTATGAATGTATGTTGTGCTCCTAGACGTGCCACGTCACCGACCTGAGAGAAAACATACTAAGATTAGTACAAAGACTGGTGAGTTCATAGGTTTATCAGAAAATAGTAAGTAATAGTAATGATATCCAGATTCAGTAATCAAAGCATATAAGTAGGTAGCTAGCCTACAACAAGTCACTATGTATATGAATTTCACGACTGAACTGACAGTAATAACGTAATGAATGTCCCGGCTGTGGATACCAGACCACAGCATAGTAAAACAGGCTAACCATTCACTCGTTTGACCACCAGTCAAGCTAGCGCGACTAGCCTGGGCGGGGTTTGTCAAACCCAGTAGATCTACTAATAATCACCTCGCAAAGACCATATTAACGGTCCGAATGAGGCGTAGTGGTATCACAAAAGTAAACCAGTATATGCAGTATTACCGATCTAAAGTACCGTACAGTTTATGAAAATCAGTATGTTTCTCTCCCACAAAAGAGAGTATTGTATGAAAGTGGGGCTATAAACTCACCTTGTAAGCACAGCAGTTCAATAATGCAAGCATAAGTAGTTAGGTTAATTAACAACCTGAACATACATTCAACATTTCATTAATATATATATATATATATATATATATATATATTTATATATATATATATATATATATATATATATATATATATATATATATATATATTTATATATATATATATATATATATATATATATATATATATATATTTATATATATATTAACTTAAGTTAGTTGAATTATATAGTTTTGCGTTCCACGACTCGGTTATGGGTTCGCATTAGGCATTAACACCACCAAGTCTCAATTCACATCACATGTATAGAAACCCAATTATTATGATCATATGCACCCTTTATACATGTTAACCATATGACCCCTTTTATAATAAAAGAAAACCCACGTGAAACACTCGTACGATACTCTATATGCATATGAGTTCACACGCCAACACTATATCTATACATTTCACACACAAACATACATATACGAGTACTTGTTATATTCACGTACATAATATTTTATAAATTATGTACACACACTCTAGTATAAACATGATATACACACACATGTAATACCCACACTTACTACACCCATGATGCATTCATGAACCATCACCTATGAACAACACATTGGCCAAACCCAAGATATCCATACCTAAACACATGCCCATAAACATAATAGAATGCATATTAGGTGCATCCACAAAACCCATGCACCAAACCCAAAGCACAATCATACATACACAGCACACACTGAAACACACACACAGCGCACATCACACATACACAGCGCACATACACACACACAACGCACATCACACACACATACAACGCACATACACATACACAGTGCACATACACACATAGCGCACATCACACACACACAATGCACATACACATACACATACACAGCGCACATCACACATACACAGCACACACACATGCATGCACAGCGCACACACATGCACGCACGGCGCACACACAACGCACACACAACACATACACATGCACGCACAGTGCACACACAGTGTACATAGTGATATACACGTCACACACAATGTACACACAGCCATATCCACGGCCCAAAACACACACACACCCACAATCATACCCGACAACCTACCATATACCAATATGAACATCAACCGCACATGCAAACATAGCCATGATCGCATACACATTCAACAACACCCAAGCAACCGCAAAACCCACACCCGAGACAAACACAAATGTCAACGAAACCAAAACTTAAATCCATAATCGTGAAATAGTAACCGAAACAAACCCGTAACAAACCGCAACGAATAAAGAAAAAGATTATACCGAACGCTTATGATTAAACGATGGAACTTGAAATCACAAAGTCTTGGTGGTGGAAATCGTCACCACGAAAAGGAGGGCTATCACAGGGTGGCCAAGGATGCCTGGTTGCGTATGGCAGTTGGTGTTGATGGTTGGAAGCTTCACGGTTGGAAATTAGGGTAACAAAGATGAGGGTGATCGATGTGAATGGAACCGTGAGTGGGGTTTGGGTCAATTAACAAGATTAAGTTTGTGAAACTTTCATAAATGACAACTTAATCCCTCTAATATGCTCAACTCGCACAAAAGACCCCCAAGTTAACTAATGGAATAAATTAATCACATAATTAATTTCATAATCAAGAAAGGAATGTTTAAATAATAGAATCAAGTTGATAGCGTTAACCTGGAAGTACGGGGTGTCACAAAATTACAAAGTCTTCTCTTTAAAGTGGACTTTAATAAGGCTTTCGACTTGGTCTCTTGGGAGTTCATTGATTCAATCCTTGAACAAATGAGCTTCCCTTCCTGATGGAGAACATGCGTTAAAGGTTTTTGTAAGAGTTACCTTAGAGGCTGATGCAAACCAAAGAGTTCTCAGCAAGCTTTCAGAAGTACAAGGAAGTTGCTTCGGAAGATTTGACAAAACCACTAAGAAATTCTCTAAGTGTCAAATCCTCCGAAGCCAAAGACCATTTCTTTCGAAGCCAAAGATGAAGTATTCCGAAGCTTCAAGACAAAGTGCTGAATCAATATTTCAGATTTGTTGAGCTTGGATCTTAGGATTCATCAGTTTCAGATCCGAAAATTCAAAATTAAAGACGGGTGGAAGTGTGTGAATCGAAGAACAAGGATGTGTGTGTATGTATAATGTTATGATTTCATTGATGTTGAATAACAAATTACAATGAAGAAACATATACAAAGATGGATGAACATCAAACCCACCTAAAGGAGAGAATTTCTCCTTGGGTGGTGATTTACACCATGAAAAACACACACTTAAGAACTACAAGCCACTCACACACTTTGTAATAACCACACATTACAAGTGGCACTAGTGGTTCTATTTATAATGTTATTACATCATGACCTAATTTTGCCTATTCTTATGGTCTTGATGTTGACTTTTTCATGTTGACTTTGTCTTGTGTTTGTTTTGTTTTGTTTATCAACTTGGTCTCTGAACTTGTACAATGAGATCTTTAGTTGGCTTTGATTGTGGTTTGGAAAGTTTCAGTTTATCAATTGTTGAACCCAACACAAAGTCTTCTGAAGCCAAGAGACTGAACCACTTTTTGCTGCCATCTTTGAAGACTCACCAACTCATACAAGTTGGTCAGATCTTTATACTTTTGTCAATTATAGATTAAGGTCTTAGAGTTTGTAACTTTCTAATTTGTACTTTTATCCTTTTTGTAATAGATAAGGATGTGAGCTATAACATGTCATAGTCACTAGTCAAAAGGCAATCTGCCTTTTGACTTTACATTGATTTTGTTGTCTAGATTAGTGTTCCAGCTGGCCTTCAAACTATGGCCGGTTGTAGGATGTAGTAAAGTATCTCAAGTAACTAGTCCTTAGGAATAAGCCTTGTAACAATTGTAAAACACTTGAGAGCAATATACATCATTCTTAAAAACCAAATTCTTGTCTTCTGCTGGTGTTCTTACCTTTGTTCTTTGTTTCATTTGCCGGCTCCCTATTTGATTTGTTAAGTGTTTAGTCTTTCCAACCTTGTGAAACTGTTGCATCTCCCTTTACTGGTCCTGGAGTTTGTTAAGTTCTACCAAGGCGTCGGTGTTGATAAATGGGCCTCCTTCAAAGGAGTTCGTGTTCTACCGTGGGGTGCGCCAAGGGGACCCCCTGTCCCGATTCCTCATCATTATTGTTATGGAATCCCTTAACTAGCTTATAAATAAGGCTGGAATCATTGGAGTCTTTCGGGGAATAAAACTTCCAAACAATGATCCTATCCTTTCCCATTTCCTTTTCGTAGATGATGTCATCATCTTGGGGGAGTGGTCTCTTACAAACCTCAAGAATCTTATACGTTTAACAAGGTACTTATTTATAGCTTCAGGGCTGGAATAAATTCTCAAAAATGTATCCTTACAGGTGTAAACATTGGAGAAGAAACTATGAAACAGTTCACAGCAAAGGTCCGATGTAAGGTGGGCTCAATCCCTTTCTTGTATCCTAGTTTAGTTGTGGGGGCAAACATAAATCTAGCTAAGAATTGGAGACTAGTTATTGATATGTTTGAATCCTGATTATCCCTTTGCAAATCCAAGCACTTATCTATTGGAGGACGCCTTGTCTAAATTCGATTGGTTATTGACAGCCTACGAACATACTATTTCTTCTTGTATAAGCACCTGGTAAAGTTATAGAGTCACTTGAGACAATAAGAAGAAAATTTCTTTGGGGTAGAGTCGGCAATACGAAAAAGATTAATTGGGTAAGCTCGGAGAAGGTATGTTCTAGTAAATCGGATGAAGGGCTTGGGTTAGGATCATTAAATAATCTTAATCTTAGTCTCTTGTCCAAATGGTGGCGGCGGTTCAAATCTAAGTCCATCCATTATGGAAGAGGGCGATCACTAGTATCCATTCCACCTCCTTTGAGTCCCTATTCATACCTAGAAAAAAGAACTATAGTTCTATTTGGAATAATATAAGAAACATTGACTTTTCCCTCCAAAAGCTTCATGTTGATCTTAAACTCCTAATGGTCCATTCAGATAGCGGATGGGTTTGGAAAGGGGGTAACTAGGGGGTATTCTCCGTGAGCTCCTTGAGGAATGAGAATCCAAGGATCGAAACAGAAATTTATCAGTTTGATTGAACAAATAATGATTGCGGAATTATCACAACTCGTTGTTTAATTAATTGTTTAAGAAATTGTAATTGTAAAGTAAATCAATGAAGAACAGATGATAGAAATGGAAAACAAGTTAAAGTAATACGTTAAACTAGTTTTCTTCAAGCGATTTCCATTAATACTGAATTGGTTACAATTGGTTTTGATTTTTGATGATATGGTAATTGCTAGGTGATGTTCTTGGTGTTCTTGGTGTTCTTGCTATTTTGATTGCTATTCTAGTGTAATCAGAATTGTTGTATTGTTTTTCTATGTGTTGTGCCATTAAAAGTGTGCACTCATGCCTTCTATTTATAGGCAGAGAGATTCACTTTGTTAGGTCTTGATTGATTGTATAGGTTTAGAAGATTATTCATCACTTGTAATGAACTCTTTTACATATTTATCTTTTTGTATGCAAGTTATATATATGTTAACCCAAATTATTATTTGTGTTGATGATATGTGTAATTGTAAAAAAACATCTTACTTGGTCAATTTTGAAATTTGACCAAGGACAAGAACATCTACGGAAGAACAAGTCAAGGAATCTGCATCCGTAGATCTCATGCGGAAGCATTGTAATATCTACGAAAGACCAAGTCTGCTCGTGAGATTCAAGTTACTGTTGCTCCTGTGGAAGAAGAAAGCTTGCTCCTGAGGATGAAGTTCAATATGAAGATCAAAGAACCAACTCCTATGGAAGGCTAACTCCTACGGAAGACCAACTCCTACGGAAGGCTATTTCCTATGGAAGGACAAAATACTTGCATGAACTCCATTCATCAAGGAAGCCTCAGGAAGTCAACAAGTCAAATTATCTGGAGTGACATCATCAAGTCAACATCTGCGGAAGGCAACACTTCTGTCAGAATGTCACGTCAAGAATTTTATTTGTGTAACTTTCTTACCATAATAGGAAAGTTACTTTTACCCATGTAAAAAGTAAATCCCTCTGCCTATAAATAAAAGGCATGGGTGCACACTTTTACCACACCAGATCAATCGTTCATATTCAACAGAAATCAATATCATCATTACAAACAATAGACTAGCAATATACACCAAGAACACCTAGTACATCACATAGCAATTATCATATCAACAGAGATCAAAACTGATTGTAACCAATTTAGTATTAATGGAAATCATTTGAAGCAAATTTGTTTATCATATTACTTTAGCTTGTTTTCCATTTCTCTCATTTGTTCTTCATCGATTTACGTTACTATTACAATTTCTTAAACAATTAATTAAACAACGCGTTATGATAATTCCGCGATCTTTATTTTTTCAATCAAACTGATAATTCCAGTTTCGATCCTTGGATTCACAGGTGGTATCAAAGCCTCATGCTCATTGATCTAGATCAATTGATCTATCAGTTTTGATTAGTCTAATTAGTTGTTAATTTTATTAGATCTATCAGTTTTTTATTAGATATGATAATTTTGGCTTAAAATTGCTTTTGAGTATTCATCACAGCTTAAGAGTTCATAACTCAGATTTAAGCGTGTTGTTGAACAATTTAATCAAAACACAAGTTGAGTTTAGCTAATCAATAGCTAACGAAGGTATTTTACTCAACGATTTGTGTAATTAGTTAAAATCATCAAACCCTGCTATATCGATCAGCGAGTACTGTTCCATTGCTTGATTAACTCCGATCTACATCAAAATCAATTTGATTCATGGATTTGTGTAGTTGTTCGATATTTGAAGGTTGTTCAAACAAATTTGAACAGATCCCATCATCTAACATCTCAAATTCAAATCATCTAAGAATTTACTGAGAGGTTTGACTAATTTTGACCACAACTGCTTAATTATCTGATAATTAAGAGTTTGTCATTAATTAGCTTATTCTCAACAAAAGCCATTAATTCGAAGGAATTTCTGTCTTAGTTGATTTGATATCAGTATTATTAGTGATTCGTTTTTGCTGTGTGAGTGTGTTTGCGTTACGTTTACTTTACACATTCATAGGGTATTAGATCAGTTGATAGTTTGATAATTACCAAGTTAACTAATATGAGTTATTTAATTGTTGGCTTAGCTTATCAACCCCCAAAATTGGAAAGCAAAGCTAATTTTAAAACATGGAAAATTAGATTTAGGAATCATGTTAATTACACTGATTCTGATTTATGGGTGTCTATGACTGAAGGTCCCTACATTCCACCTGCTCTTGGACCTGATTATAATGACAACAATCAACCCATAAGTTTGAAAGATCTGTCTCCTGAAGATGCTAAGAGGTTCAAAATTGATATTAAGGCTTATAGTATGCTCACTATGGCTTTACCTAAAGACCTCTAGATCAGATGTGAATCTTACAAAACAGCCCACTCTTTGTGGAAGATTCTTCACACTTTGTGTGAAGGAAGTGATGATATCAAAAGCATTAGGAAGGATACCCTTCGTTCATAATATGAGACTTTTTATCATATTGAGGGTGAATCTGTTCCTCAACAACTCCACAGATACATGCAACTTGTTATTGAAATGAACATCTTTGAGTTGAAGTATAGTAATGAGGAGTTAAGCAAAAACATGCTCCATACTTTGCCCGAATGTTGGACTCAAACTGTGTCTATGCTCAAGAATACTCTTGATCTAAAAGCAAATGGACAAGATACTTTGGTTGCAAAGGTGGAAGGTTTAGAGTTGGATGAGAAAACAAGAAACAAAAGTGTAAAAGCACCAATTGCACCATACCAATTTAAAGAAACAAAGGGTGCTGGAAGTGCATTTATTTCCAATGATGATGATGGAAGCTCTTTTGTTGAGTGTAAGGCCCCGTTCCCGGGACGCTTACAATTGGTCCGTCATCGCATATAATATTTACAACACATCATTTGCAGCGGAATTAAAACTTTTCATTCATAATTAAAATGTGACAAAACATCATGTTAATCATTTACATCTCAAAAAATTGTATCATTACAAATATCATTCTCCAAAAATGTGGATGCCAGACTTAATTCATTTCCGGTAGCTTATGCATCCATGCCTGCACCTCCTCAGCATCAAACGATTACCTGCCAACTATTATGCATACAAAAAGTCAGCGACGCTGAGTGAGTTCTAGTTTATAATTAAAATACTTTACTTTTTTTAAAACATAACCTTTACTTTCGTTCATGATCACACATCGTACGTACATCTTGATAATAATTATTATTATCTTATCATCATCGTTTATCATAGTTCATTTCGTATGTTTTGAACTTTCATTAATATCTTTCACTTTCATCTAGATCCTGTCATATGCTATGCCCTATCGTTGTGCACAAGGCGACTTCAGTCTTAGGGTCAAGTGATAAGGATCCCGTTTCGTACATATTGGTCAATCTCAACCCGTGCGCATCCTCATGGGTTATCTAAACCACACACAGTTGAGCTAACAACCCAATGGTTGTGAACCTCCATTCATTGCTTGCAAGACTTTCATTCATTCATTATGTTCCACTTTTTATTATCGTTATCTTTCACTTCATTACATAATACTTTACTTACATTCGTACATAGTCAAGCAAAGTTACATCATAAAACATATAGTTTTAAAATCGTTAAACATGAAAATATAACACATCATACATAGCAGCATAACATACGAAACCTATAAGTAACAACAACTTTCTCATGCGAAAACTCCCTTTCACGTGAGAACCTCACGTAGGCAAACCCTACACATCACATCATCCTCATTCGCGCGAGAACCACCTGTCATGCGAAAACATACATGTCGCGTGAAAACTTCCCATCCGCGAGAAAAACCTGTCACGCGAGAACATCTCCTCGCGCGAAAACTTTCTCTTTCGCGCGAGAACTTTCCAGATTCAAATTCCATAATGTACAACTGAACTATTAGCGTGAAAACTTCTTACTTTACCCGCCTAGTCACAACTTATCACGTCTAAGGCTGTTCTAACATGCAAACATCCTAAACATCATCAAACCAAGCATAAACAGGCATTTTAAAAAGTTCTAGTATGCATAATAGCCCCAAAACATAAAACTTGTGTAAAAAGGGGACTAGAAACTCACCTCTTGAAGTTCTAGCAAACGAACAACCTTCCCAAAGCCTTTACCGCATGAAAACTACATAACCATGTGTTTTATTCATCAATAATCCATTCTTAGTACATAACACGAGTTACTACACGAGTTACATACCTTAAGCACTTGGATTCTTCACTTTCTCTCTCTACGCAACCAATTTCCCTCTCTAGCAGCAGTACCTCTCGCGTGAACTAGAGTCTGGCCGGGTGTTCTTAGCTATTTATACCCAGTAACACTTTTCGCCCAGGGTTCTCGCGTGAGAACTCCCTTTTAGCGTGAAAACTTCCTTTCTCGTGAACTTCTCTCCTAACAACCTCTTTTCGCGCGAGAACTTCTACCTGCCTTCTTTTTCTCGAGATTTTTGGGCGTTACAAGTCCACCCCCCTAATTGAGGTTTCGTCCCTGAAACTTGTCAGCTCTCGAATAGCTGCGGGTAATGTTGTCTCATGTCTTCCTCGATTTCCCATGTAGACTCAGACCCCTTTTGGTGTTTCCACTGTACACGCACAAGTGGAACCACTTAGTTCCTTAACCTCTTCTCCTTCCTATCAATGATAGCCATCGGTTGCTCCACATAATTGAGCCTTTCATCCACCTCGATATCCTCCAATGGCACAATTATATCCTCATCAGTTAAGCACTTTCTCAGATGAGATACATGGAATGTTGGGTGAATTCCACTTAACTCATGGGTAGCTCCAATCGATAGGCCACCTCTCCTACTCGAGCAATGATTCGGAAAGGCCCTATATACCTCGGGCTCAGCTTACCCTGCTTTCTAAATTGGATGATTCCTTTCCAAGGTGAGACCTTCAACATGACTCTATCGCCCACATTGAACTCAATCGGTCTACGCCTTTTGTCAGCATACAACTTCTGTCTATCTTTTGCTACCTTTATAAAGGCCTTGATTTTCTCCAGCTTTTCAGTCGTAGCCTCGATCACCTCAATGCTTCCTAACTCCTTCTACCCAATGTCACCCCAACATACAGGCATTCTACACTTCCTACCTTAAAGCATCTCATAAGGAGGCACACCAATGCTGGAATGATAACTGTTGTTATATGAGAACTCAGCTAACAGTAAGTGTTCATCCAAACTTCCTCCAAAATCGATCACGCATGCCCGGAGCATGCGTCCTCTCCGACTGACCATCTCTATAAGGATGGTAAGCCGTACTGATATGTAGCCTCATCCACATCGCTTCGTGGAATCTTGTAGGAACCTCTGAAGTTAAAGGCTGATGCAACCAAAGGATACCAAAACAACTAAGTCTTCCAACATGCACTTCGGAACAAAGTGAACTAGCTTCGGAAGCTTTTACACACTCAGAAATATGCTAAGTGTAAAATCTTCCGAAGCCAAAGTTCAGAAGAAACTGCTGCTGAAGCTTTACACTTAACTTGGAAAATATTCTAAGTGTAAAGTCTTCCGAAGCCAAAGACTCAACTCTTCCAATTTTAAAGATGAAGTCTTCCGAAGCTTCAAAGACAAAGTCTTCCGAAGCTGCCTACAAGACAAGACTTATTTCTTTTGAAGAGAGAGAAAAGATTCCTTTTCCATCAACTTTATCATATAGCAACCTACTTTCTGCTACATGCTCTGGTAGTTCACCTGCTATCACTAGTTGGTGAAACTCCCAAACTTTATGATAAAGTAGATAAGGTCTTCGCCTGCAAGTTTATCCTTTTGTCCCTTTTGGCTTTTTGAAATAGGAAAAGTCAGTGAGCTATGGCATGTCATAGTCACTAGTCAAAAAGGCAATCTGTCTTTTTGACTTTAGATTGATTTTGTTGTCTAGATTAGTCAAATCCCAACTGTCTTTACATGTAAGTGATGGTTGTAGGTTGTAGTATAAAAGTGTCTCAGGTTCTTGTAATTTCTTTATGCTTCATAACACTTGTAAGAGAACTTGAGATCAATATACAACATCCTTGAAAACTAATCTTGTGTTGATTCTTTGTTCTGTCTCTTTGATTTACTTGTGTTCTTTGGAGCATCTGTTTTAAGTTAATAGTTCCCTATTTGAATTGTTAAGTGATCTAAGATCTCTCCTCTATGTGAAACTAAGCGTTAAGTACCCTTACCCGGTCCTGCATTTGGTATCAGAGCATTCCAGGCTCTTGATTGTAAGATCTCACCATCTTCAAATCCTCTTAGTTACACACATCACTTAACTCTTCAAATGGCAGCTATCTCCAAGGCTGATATGGAAACTGGAACTATGACAAAGTCCCCACTGATCACTCCTGAGAATTTTAACACTTGGTGCTAAAGAATGGAAGGCTTCATCAAGTCTCAAGATTCTAGGATGTGGGAGTCTATTGTCAATGGACCTCATGTACCATGCACCTCTTCAGCTGCTGCTGGTGGTGGCATGATACCAAAGGAGAGGGCTGACTTTTCTGATGAAGACTGAAAAAGAACTAACATTGATCAGAAAGCCATGACAGCCGTCCAAACTGCTCTTCCAAACTCCATCTATAGAGGTTTCAAGAAGTGCAAGACCGCTAAACAGCTATGGGATGCACTGAAACTGATGTATAAGGGTTCAAATAAAGCCAAGGAGAACAAGAAGGATCTCCTGAAGCAGTAGTTTGAAAACTTCACCTTCAAGACAGGTGAAACCATGACTCAACAATACTTCAGGTATGTTGAGATTGTGGATACTCTGGCTGATGTTGGAGTAACTATTGAGAACAGGGATATTGTAAAGAAGTTCATGTCCTCTCTTCCCAGACAATGGACACACTATTGTGTGGTCATTAAGAGGACTGAAAACCTCAAGACCCTTACTCTCACTGAGTTGTATGGGATACTCAGTGGATACCAGATGGAGATGAACATGCAAAATTCATCTGGTAACTCCAACACTCACCAAAGTTCAACGCTTCAAGTGGTTGAAAGAGATAGCAGAGAACCACAGCATCATCTCATCTGCTACCCTGAAACCTCACAAAAGGGTCTTTTCATCACCTTCCCAGAGACACCCAGAGAGAGCTACATCTAAGGAAGTCCCTTCCAAGAGACAAGTTCTTCTCAAGCTTTTGTCTCTACTGATGAAAGTTCAGGAAACTTTCTTTTCAATCTTGAAGACCTGGACTGTATCCATCCAGATGATCTGGAGTACATGGAGATAGTCCAGCAGATGGCTCTTCTCACTCATAGAGCCCAGAAGTTCTACAAGAAGACTAGGAGAAGGTTTCATAGCAATGCAGCCAGTGGCAAGTTTAGGCTGGACAAGAGCAAAGTCAAGTGTTACAACTGTAACCAAATGGGACACTTTGCTAGAGAATGCAAGGCACTCAAGTCAAATGGTAGCCAAGCTTCATCCAAGCCAAACTACACTAAAGGAGGGCACCAGAATGAGAAGCCAAGACAGCAAGCTGCAGTTGCTGTTAAAGAAGGAGGCTTTGACTGGAGCTTTCAAGCAGAAGACGCATCTCCAAATCAAGCACTCATGGCTGACCATGATGAAGCCAAGGTACTTGAACATCTTTGCTTTCCTAAGTGTATTGCTAAGGTAAATAGATACAGGTCCTACAACTTGGAAATGAGATCTGACATTGAGTCTTTAAATATTTTAAAAGCTAATTTTAAAAGAGCTGAAAATGACTATAAACTTAAGATAGAAGATCTTGAGAAAATAGTTTCAACTCTTAAACATGAGCAAACAAACTACAGGACTCAAATTAAGGATCTCATTACCAAGTTGACTGAATGCCAGGCTGAGCTTGTGATCAGCAAACCTAGGGCAGAAAAATATGTTCTTGAAGAAGAGACCTTCAAGAACATAATATCCTCATCTCTGCATGCAAAAGTGTATTATCAGAATAAGCAGGGACTAGGATCTAGTGAGATAGCTCCTCCACACACTCTACTATCAGTTAGATCTCCAGGTGTGGAACTGGTCAAGATGAACTGCCATCCATAGACCCCAGTGATAAAGAGGATGAAGAGGAGATAGTGAGGGATGACTCTGAAGTGAGTGAAAAGAGTCAATCCAAAAAGGGTCACCATGCTCCTGAGGAGGAGAAAGGATCTGGTTTGAGTAAGTCCAAGAGAAAGAACTTGATCAGAAGAGCAAAAAGAAGATCAAGGAAAGCTCAAGACATCAAGGCCACTTTTGACCCTAAGTAGAAACAAGTATTTATCTCTATAGGGTTTGAGGTGGTGAAAGCTGAAGATTCTGCCAAGAACTCCTGTTCTAAGAGTTCTGCTTCAGCTTCAACTCACTCCAGCAACAACAAGAAGATTGATCAGTTGTGCGTCAGGGCTACACAGCCTGAACCATCCATTTCAAAGAGAAAGCTTCACCCTAAGAAGCCTGCTGCATCACCTGAAAAGGTGAAGAAGGAAAAAGAAAGTGTTCAAGCTCAGTCTTCTTTGGAAAAGAAGGCTCTCAGAAGGAATGATTTGGATTGTGTTATGTGAGGTAGTACTTCACATCTGGCTAAGGATTGTCAATACAATCCCAAGAGTACTATCCGTATGATCAAGAAGAAAACTTCTAAGAAGAAGAAGAAACAAACAGCTTCGGAAGGAAAATCTATTTCCTTCGGAAGCTCCAAAATGAAGAAGAAGGCAAGTAAGAAATTGCCTTCGGAAGAAAAGTTGGTCTCGGAAGAAAGGAATGCTTCCGAAGTACTAAAGCTTACTGCAGTGAAAGCAAGATCTTCCAAAGGATCTGTCTCCAAAGCTTCTGAAGCTACAAAAGCTTCTGAAGTATTGAAGGTCAAGCCCAATCTTCCAAAGGTGGTGTGGAAGATGAAGGAAGACCTTGAGACTGAAAGCTCCTCTTCAGCAACAGCAAATGATCCTCAAAGCCTGAACATAGGATCACTTACTGTTTCATTGCCTTTATCTGAATTTATAAGCCCAAGACCAATGAGGCTTGGGTTTCCAAATGTAACTAAATCATCTCTTTTGTGCAAGGACAGCCAAAGGCAAGCAGAAATGTATGGATCATTGATAGTGGCTGCTCTAGGCACATGACAGGCAATGAGTCCTTACTTCAAAACTTTGAGAAGTTTGATGGAGGGCCAGTTACTTTTAGAGGAGATGCAGGAGGTTACATCACTGGCAGGGGCATGGTCTCAAATGGTAAGCTCAGCATTGAGAAGGTAAATTTTGTCAAGGAGCTTGGATGTAATCTTTTGAGTGTGTCCTAATTTTTTGACCAAAAACATCACATGCTCTACACTGAGCATGAGTTCATTGTTCTCAAGCCTAGGGTGGTTATTCCTCAGGAGTACATTCTGCTCAGAGCCCCCAGGAAGGGAAACATGTACAAGATAGATCTGCAAGAAACAACTCCCTCTGGAGAAGTGTCATGCTTTCTATCTAAAGCAAATAGTGATGAGTCTTTCCTCTGGCATAAAAAAATGTGCCATGTAAACTTCAAAAACATGAATAAATTAATTAAAAATGATTTGGTAACTGGAATGCCAAAGAAAGAGTTTACAAGTGATGACCATTGTGTTGCATGCCTGAAAGGGAATCAGCACAAAGTGTCTCACAAGCCAAAGGAAACCAACTCCATCATTACTCCCCTACACTTGTTACATATGGATCTATTTGGCCCCACCAGTGTAATGAGTCTAGGAAGGACCTCTTGTTGTTTAGTGATCACAGATGACTTCATAAGATTCACTTGGGTCTTCTTCCTTAGAACTAAGGATGAGACTCCTGAGATCTTAAAGAACTTCATTCTGAAAATTAAGAATCAATGTGATCACAAGGTCAAAATCATAAGATGTGATCAGGGAACAGAATTTAAAAACCAAATCATTGATACATTTTGTGATGAAAAGGGTATTTCAAGACAATATAGTGCTCCCAGGACTCCTCAACAAAATGGTGTTGCTGAGAGGAGAAACAGGACACTTACTGAGGCTGCTATAACCGTGTTGTCTGACTCTAAACTGCCTATCACCTTCTGGGCAGAGGCTGTTAACATAGCCTGCTATGTGCAGAACAGAGTTTTAGTAGTTAAGACTCATGGTAAGACTCCCTATGAACTGTGACACAAAAGGAGACAATTCATTGGTTTTCTCAGAACATTTGGATGTCCTTGCACCATTTTGAATACCAAAGATCAAATAGCCAAGTTTGCTAAGAAATCAGATGATGGACACTTTGTTGGATACTCTTCTCAAGCTAAGTCTTATAGAGTATACAATCTCAGAACTAGAATCATTGAGGAGTCAGCCAATGTGACTTTCAATGAAAACACACCCTGTGTGAAAGGTTCTGGTCCGGATTGGCAGTTTGATCTTGATTTAGTTACCAACTATTTTAACAAGTCTTGTGAGAATGTTTCAGGATCTACAAATAACAGATTAGCAGAAGATCCTGATCCAAGATTTGAGCTGAGAAGACCAACCAAGAAGACTACTTCAGCTCCAATGGTAACTAACCCAGCAAGTGAAGCTCCTATCAGCACAAGCATGACAAATACTATTGTTTTATCTGAGGTGCCTTCAAATTCCAGCTCAGAGGCTCTAAATCCAATTGAAGGAACTTCAAATGCAGGAGGAACTGGAGGTGGTGATAGTGATCAAGAATTTTTTGATGCTGATAACCACTCCATTGAAGACAACATGAATGATGTCACACATTCATTGGATCAAGTTTCTCATGATAAGTGTGCTGATGTGGTAGGAGACACCTCATTGCTAGATCAGAATTTCTCAAATTTAGATTTGTCTAACCAACTTGCTGTGATCCCTTAACTTTGGATCCACAAGTCATATCCCACCATAAACATCATTGGAAATGTTGACTCAGGGGTAAGAACAAGATGACAAACTCATGACAGCCATGTTTGTCTACATTCTTGTTTCTTATCCCAGATAGAGCCGAGGAAGGTTGATGAGGCTTTGAAGGATGGAAGCCGGATTGAAGTTATACAAGATGAGCTGCTTCAAATCAAAAGACAGAAGGTGTGGAACTTATGCCCTCTTCCTTAAGGGAAAAGTGTTATAGGAACCAAATGGGTATTCAAGAACAAGAAGGATGATAGAGGGATTATCATCAAGAACAAGGCTAGACTGGTTGTCCAAGGATACACTCAAGAAGAAGGGATTGATTACACTGATGTCTTTGCTCCAGTTGCAAGACTTGAAGCTGTAAGAATATTTCTGGCCTATGCTGCATCCAAGGATTTCAAGGTCTAACAGCTTGATGTAAAGTGTGCCTTTCTCTATAGGGTGATTGATGAAGAAGTTTATATTAAACAACCACCTGGCTTTGTAGACCCAGATCATCCTGATTATGTCTGCAAGCTTGATAAAGCCCTTTATGGACTGCATCAAGCTCCAAGAAAGTGGTATGAGACACTATCAACATACCTCTGTCAACATGAATACAAAAGAGGTACTATTTATGGAACTCTCTTTATCAAAGAGACAGGGAATGACACATTGCTAGTTTAAATATATGTAGATGACATCATCTTTGGTTCAACTAATCCAAAGCTCTACAAAGACTTTGAGATGCTGATGAAGAATAGATTTGAAATGAGTGCCATGGGGGAACTCAATTTCTTTTTAGGAATTCAAGTGAAGCAGGTTGAAGATGGCATCTTCATCAGTCAGCCAAAGTATATACAGGACATACTTACAAGATTCAACATGACTGACTGTAAGATTGCAAAGACACCCATAGCTAGAAACCACTCCCTTGGTCCTGATCTTGAGGGGGAGTGTGTTGATGAACATCTCTATAGGGCTATGATTGGGTCACTTATGTATCTTACTGCTAGCAGGCCTGATATCATGTTTGCCATATGCATATGTGCAAGATATCAAGCCAACCCCAAGATGTCACACCTAATCACTGTCAAAAGGATTCTTAGATATCTCAAAGGTGCTCCAAATCTAGGCCTTTGGTATCCAAAGAATTCAGACTTTAATTTGTATGCTTATACAGATAGTGATTATGGTGGCTGCAACAAGACTGCAAAGTCCACATCTGGGGGTGTCAGTTCCTGGGTGGAAGGATAGTCTCTTGGGAATGCAAGAAGCAATTCAGTGTGTCTCCATCAACTGCTAAAGCTGAATACATTGCTGTTGCCAGCTGCTGTGCTCAAGTGCATTGGAATCAAAATCAGATGCTAGACTATGGGTTCAATTTCAAAGAGACTCCCATCCACATAGACAACAACAGTGCCATCTCTATTACAAAGAATCCTGTGTAGCACTCAAGGACCAAACACATCAATATCAGGTATCATCAGATTAGAGATAATTTTGAAAAGGGTTTGATAAAAATAGTCAAAGTTAACACAAATGAACAATATGCTGATCTGTTCATAAAAGCTTTTGATGAACAGAGATTTAAATATCTTGTATCAGCTATTAGGATGATTAACTTTGAATAGATTTTTCTTAATAACTTAATCAATATTATTTCTTAAAACTGTATGTCCTAGGTTGTCTATTAGATCACTTCATAAGCCTAGTTCTTTTTGGAAGAAAACAAACTTTTAAAATGATATCTCTTAGAATGATGAAAATTTACCTTCGGAAGAAGCAAAAGTTGCCTTCAGAAGAAGTTTAAGTCTTTAAATCATTTAAACAGCTTATCTGAGATTTACCTTCGAAAGAAATTCTTGAAGTATCTTCCGAAGCTTAAATTTTGGTATAAGTACTTAAATGCAGTTTAAGAACAAATCTATTCCGAAAGCAATTTTGTCTCTAAAGACTCATTTATTTCTTTTAAAGCCAAAATTCTCAAAACTCTTTGAAATATCTTCCGAAGCAAAATTTCCTTCGGAAGCATTGATTGCAAAGCTTCCGAAACTTAAATTGCCTTTGGAAGTTTACGACTTCCAAGAAAACTACCTTTTTGTGTGACTTTTTCAGCAGTAGGACCCACTTGCTGATTTCAAAGTTTATCTTTTGTCTTAACTTTGTCTCAGATCCAGAGTATATCTTTCTAAATGGTTCTATTTCATCTCTCTACTCTCATTTTTCCTTAACCTAAAATTACCCCCAAATTTCATCTTCTTCTTCCTTTCTTCACTGCAAAGCTTCCTCAAATGGCCAATCTTGATCGTCGTAACGACCCTGATTTCACCATGCACCTACACAGGCAACACAATCAAGTTGCACTGTTAAACTCTGAGAAGGATCCAAGCTTCTCAGATGTGTGTAGGTATCTTTCTTTGTCTCACTACTTCACCTCCATTACAATCGATCCTCCTCTCTATGAGGATCAGTTGCTTGAGTTATGGTGGACCTGTCAAGAGGTCACCATGGATGGGGAGAAGGCACTGTCTGCCACAGTGCAGGGGAAGACGGTTTTCATAGCTCCAGCCATTATAAACACCCATTTGCAGCTGGATGATGAAGCAGGTGAGCTGTCCTTTCCAAAAGCTGCTGTCAACCAATCCTTTGCGCAGATGGGCTATGAAGGTGACTTCTCGGTCAAGACCTTCAGGAAGGGGAAGGTTTCATTCCAATGGAAATATATCCTCCTTGTAGTCATACATAGCTTATCCAATAAGCATAGGGGATGGGACCAGATTCCAGAAGATCTTTCCTTCATTGTCCATGGGATGGTACAAAGGGTCAAATTCAGGTACTCAATTTGTATTTACAAACTTACTTGCAAATTTGGACTCCTTAGAGTATTACATGTTCCCCCGGTATGTTCAACACATTCTCAACTATGAAATGGGACCATAGTTGAGGGGAACATGTAATATTCTTAAACTTGCACACATGAGGCCCAGCATTTTCAAGATTTTGAAAAAGCCAACTGTCGGCTTCTCAGGGGTAGAAATAGCCCTTGTCCCAAAAATGTTTGAGCTCATTACTCAGGATGACATTCTAGCAGCACCAGCTAGTGATGAACCAACACCCTCTACCTCTCACCGACCTCAAACACAGCCTATCATCACCATCACCTACAAAAGAAAACACAAATAAACCCCTACACTTGCTATTGAGCATGTGCAGGCCCCCATATCAGAACCTATGCAGGAGGAAGTTGAATCTAGAGCTCCCACTTTCCCTGAGGAGCAGACCACTCCCATCTTTCAAACAATCAGTGTTGAGGTTCCTCATGATCAGCCTGATGAGCTTAAAACTCCACAAACAGCCTTAAGCCATCACTCTGAGTCTCAACACTCTAGTGATCAACCTTCAAGGGAAAGCTACCATCCCCAGCCTCATGATCTCAACCGCCCCATACCTAGCCTTGACTTCTACACTGATGAAGATTTGGGCTTCAATGAGTACCATGAATCTCTCCTTTCTTCCCACACTCATGAAGAGATGAGTACACCTGCTTCACACACTTCTAGCTCACATTAGCTACCCCTAACTGAGGTGGATCCCTCTGACACTGTTCAGGAGATCCATATGGCAGAGGCTATCACTTTTGCAAGTGATAACATCACTAGGACCTCTACCATGGCAACCCAGCCTCTTGACACTTCTCTGGAAGCTGTCATTAGGCAGGGGAAATCCAGCAGCCAAGAAACCCATACTGGTGGTGAGGAAGAAGACTTAGGTCCAATTCTCTCATCCCCCTATGATTTTCATCTGAAGATGAGGGGAGTCTGCAACAACAGGTACACAAACTATCAAATCTGTGCACCTACTTTGTGTCAAAGATAGCTCACCTGGAATCTCAGGTGACTATCTTGCAGAAGAGGGTCAATGACCAGCAACTTGAGATCACCGATCTCAAGGGCAAGCTAGCTGAGAGACCCATGAGACCAACTCATCCAGGTCCACAAGAACCTGTGGATGTCATGGATCAATATCCCAGCTCACCTGTGCAAGAGGGTGATGCTACCAAAAAGGGGGAGAAAATTATGACAATCATAGAACCTAGGAGTTCTTCTCAGAGTATAGACATAGAGGACTCACCATCCTCTCTTGCAGTTGTCCATACTCAGCAACCTCCTCTAGACAGTGATCTTGAACTGCTTATTCAACAACTGTTTGAGGAGGGAGTACCATGAACAATGTCTGCCCCATCTGAGAACACAATCTGGGGTTGGGGGTATGACAGTGATAGGAAAGCTCTTGTGATCTCTAGAGCTCAGGGTCAACAAGAAATTCTCAACATCTCCACTCTGAGTTTCTATGAGAGTATAAACTTGGTGGATCTGCCCCTTGTCAACCCAAGTAACAACAGACAAGCAGCAAGATTGGCATAAAGGATCCAAGACAGGGTGTTAGAGGAGTTCAGACTGGGATCAAAATTATATAGACAGAGGCTAGCAAGTGAGATCTTTGGTTAACTGGATGTTGAGGTGGACCCAGAGATTAGCTTCGAAGGGAAAACCTTGACTGAAGGCCCAGAGGTTGAACTTGTGACCCTTGAGACAGGATCTCCCTCTACACCCATTACCCTCAATGAAACATTAGCTGGTGATGGTGCTTCACAGCCTCTCTCTGGCCAGAGCTTGACAGCTGAACCAAGCAATGAAGGCCAAAGCTCTCTTCAGCCTGAGTCGCCAAGGCCTGTGGTTGACAAAGGTAAAAGGAAATTAACTGCTGGGGAGATTGAAGAAGAGAAGAGAGAGAGGAAGAGGAAGCTAGGGGAGAGAGTTCAAGTAGTTCCCCACGATTTATGGAAGCTGCAATAAGGGCTGCCCCCAGGCTGAACACTCAGGAAGATGAGTTAAAGGCAGCCAGGCTAAACTACCTGGGAACAAGAAATTACAATATAGATGAACTCATCTCTCCCCGCTTAGATGAGCTGAATGAACTGGCTGAAACTGAGTTGTCAAAGGAGAGGAAGGAAGCAGAGGATGCTACTTTGACCCTCAAGCACAAGGAAGAAATGAGACTGAAAAGACTCTACAAGAAACTTCCTGTCCTCTCCCCAGTTCAAGAAAGTCCTGAGCCAGAGACTGTGGCCACTAAACAACCTCAGGTAGCTACTGAAGAAGAAAGACTAAAGATGATCAGCTACCTGAGTGCCATAGGTCTCTATCAGGCAGATGCACTTCTTCCCTTACCATTTGAGTACATATTGTTTGAATACAATAAGCAGATGGAAGAAAAGGCTAAAAGAGAAAAACAAGCTGAGAAGAAAAGATTAAGGGAATAAGCTGCAAGATCAAGGGCCATCATCCACAAAAGCCAAAAGAAGTCTGCTAATAGACAAAGAATGATGAGCTTCTTGAAGCTGTATGGATTCTCTGGAAGGAGGCTTGGCCCTATGTCTCTATCCATAATGGATGAGCATATCAAGGTAATCAAGCAGAAGATTAAGAAGGGAGAGCTGTTAGACTTTCATTCTCCACCAAGTCCAGCTCAACCTAAAGTTGAGGTGAAGGTTGAACCCACTAAGACAACACAACCTGAACCTGGAGCTGCATTTCAGCCAACTTCATCTTCTGATCCACAGCTAGGTACTCCTCTCACCCCCTCAGAACCTGTGAGAGAGAAGATCCCAACTGAGAGGGACACTACTGAACAACCTGGTACTCAAGACCAGTCCCCTCAGTTAAAATCATCTGGGAGGAGAAAGAGGATGGCCAGAAGATCAACCTCAAAGAAGAAGACAACAAAGGCATCCACCTCCCAACCTCAGGAAGAGTCAGAGCTTCCTGAGGAAGTGCATGAAGAGGCTGCTCACCAAACTCCTATGATAGTAGATCCTCTTGCCATTAGAATACCCATTTTGTCTTGGAGTTATGATGAAGACTCAGACAAATGGTATGTCATAAGAGATCAGGAAGGCATTCATGTCTGTTCCTCTACAGACATGCTCAATCTTCCTCTGCATGATCTCTTTGACATGAGAAGGATCTATGTTAGTCTGAAGGATCCAGATCTTATGATGAAGAAAGGTATGCTGAGGATCCTAATGTGGACTATTAAGATCTGAAGAACTTCTCTGTTTTGGTAGCATCAGCCTAGGAGGAGTTTGTAGGAACCTCTGAAGTTAAAAGGCTGATGCAACCAAAGGATACCAAAACAACCAAGTCTTCCAACATGCATTTCGGAACAAAGGTGAACTAGCTTCGGAAGCTTTTACACACTCAGAAATATGCTAAGTGTAAAATCTTCCGAAGCCAAAGTTCAGAAGAAACTGCTGCGGAAGCTTTACACTTAACTTGGAAAATATTCTAAGTGTAAAGTCTTCCGAAGCCAAAGACTCAACTCTTCCGAAGTTAAAGATGAAGTCTTCCGAAGCTTCAAAGACAAAGTCTTCCAAAGCTGCCTACAAGACAAGACTGATTTCTTTTGAAGAGAGAGAAAATATTCCTTTTCCATCAACTTTATCATAAAGCAACCTATTTTCCACTGCATGCTCTGGTAGTTCACCTGCTATCACTAGTTGGTGAAACTTCCATACTTTATGCTAAAGTAGATAAGATCTTCCCCTGCAAGTTTCTCCTTTTGTTCCAGCACCACGTCCACCACGCACTCCAACTCGGGAAGCCTTTGAAGATCTACCTCCAGCCATCTCTAAGCGCTATAAGATTCAAACACCAACACGATCATTCAATGTAATAGCTCAGATCATGTCAAGTATAGTAAGTCCCTAATTACAGTGGCTAGTTGTGATTAGCCACTTACATTACTCTCCTTTCTCCAAGCATTCCCTATCCTGACTACATTAGTGTCCAAATCTACTAGGGGTAAATAAACCACATAACACGTGCATATAATTCCTTTTTTTATTATCTTACATAAAACATTTACATAAAACCTTTACCTGCAGGCATGTAGCTACTAGGACTGGCATTCCTTTCCCTTTCTGTCCCATTCTCAGTTCAAGTTTTATGTTTTTGAAAATATTTTACCCAATTCTCTTAAACTTTGGCTCTGATACCAACTTGTAAGGACCCGTTCCAGGGACGCTTACAATTGGCGCGTCATCGCATATAATATTTACAACACATCATTTGCAGCGGAATTAAAACTTTTCATTCATAATTAAAATGTGACAAAACATCATGTTAATCATTTACATCTCAAAAATTTGTATCATTACAAATATTGTTCTCCAAAAATATGGATGCCAGACTTAAATCATTTCCGGTAGCTTATGCATCCATGCCTGCACCTCCTCAGCATCAAACGATTACCTGCCAACTATTATGCATACAAAACTTCAGCGACGCTAAGTGAATTCTAGTTTATAATTAAATGCTTTACTTTTCGTTAAAACATAACCTTTACTTTCGTTCATGATAACACATCGTACGTACATCTTGATAATAATTATTATTATCTTATCATCATCGTTCATCATCGTTCATTTCGTACATTTCGAACTTTCATTAATATCTTTCACTTTCATCTAGATCCTGTCATATGCTATGCCCCATCGTTGTGCACAAGGCGACTTCAGTCTTGGGGTCAAGCGACAAGGATCCCGTTTTGTACATATTGGTCAATCTCAAGGATTGACCCCTGTGCGCATCCTTATGGGTTAGCTAAACCGCACACAGTTGAGCTAACAACCCAATGGTTGTAAACCTCCATTCATTGCTTGCAAGACTTTTATTCATTCATTAAGTTCCACTTTTCATTATCGTTATCTTTCACTTCATTACATAATACTTTACTTACATTCGTACATAGTAAAGCAAAGTTACAGCATAAAACATATAGTTTTAAAATTGTTAAACATGAAAAGATAACACATCATCCATAGCAGCATAACATACGAAACCCATAAGCAATAGCAACTTTCTCACGTGAAAACTCCCTTTCGCGCTAGAACCTCACGTAGGCAAGCCCTGCACATCACATCATCATCATTCGCGCGAGAACCACCTATCGTGCGAAAACATACATGTCGCGCGAAAACTTCCCATCTGCGAGAACAACCTGTCGCGCGAGAACATTTCCTCACGCGAAAACTTCCTCTTTCGTGCGAGAACTTTTCAGATTCAAATTCCATAACATACAACTGAACTGTTCGCATGAAAACTTCTTACTTTACCCACCCAGTCACAACTTATCGCGTCTAAGGCTGTTCTAGCATAAAAACATCCTAAACATCATCAAACCAAGCATAAACAGGCATTTTAAAACGTTCTAGTATGCATAATATCCCCAAAACATAAAACTTGCGTAAAAAGGGGACTAGAAACTCACCTCTTGAAGTTCTAGCACACCAACAACCTTCCCGAAACCTTTACCGTGCGAAAACTACATAACCATGTGTTATATTCATCAATAATCCATTCTTAGTACATAACACGAGTTACGTACCTTAAGCACTTGGATTCGTCACTTTCTCTCTCTACGCAGCCGATTTCCCTCTCTAGCAGCAGTACTTCTCGCATGAACTAGAGTCTGGCCGGTTCTTCTCAGCTATTTATACCCAGTAACACTTTTCACCCAGTCTCGTGCGAGAACACTCTTTTCGCGTGAAAACTTCCTTTCTCGTGAACTTCTCGCGCGACAGCCTCCTTTCACGAAAAGAACTTCTACCTGCCTTCTTTTTCTTGAGATTTTTTAGCATTACATTGAGAGTGATGATGAAGATGAAGCAGCTTTCTATGCAACAAAGTACTCTAAATCAAACTCTCAAAGCAGTTGAAACAAGAAAGTGAAAGGGAAACATGATGTGTCAAAACCTCAAATGCTATAGCCACAAAGGGATCCACAACCAACAAAAGCAGCACTCAATCTGAACCAATTATTGTGGTACTAGAATTTAAAGATCAAAAGGTAGCTTTTATAGCCATCTCTTCAAGCTTTCAAGCTTATCTGGGTAGTACTCTGACCCCTGCTCACATTTGTCAACAAGACCTTGAAGAATTTCATCCTGATGAAGTGACGGAAATGGATTTACAATGGCAAATGGCCATGATTGCATACAGAGCTAAGATGTATTTGAGAAGGAATAAGGGATTGGCTATTGCAGGGAGAACTACAAAGATTGGCGTTGATAAATCCAAAGTGAGATGCTACAAGTGCAATTTGTATGGTGATTTTTCAAGAGAATGCAATTAGCAATCAACAAGTGGCTTGAGACAAGCAAACCAAAGAAACTTCAAGCAACATCAACTTACAAACTCATCCCCACTAGCAACAAGTTCTTCAGCAGGTACAAGTAACACTAAAGAAACTGGGTTAATTATCTTGTAGGATGGTACTTGTGATTGGAGCATGTATGAGAAAGAAGTTCTGGAGGAGAATCAAGCATTGATGGCTAACATGGAGAACAAAATTCCACCTATGGCCAGAGAGGTAAGGGATAGATTATGTTCATCCAGATATGTTGAAGAGGTTGAAAGATATAGAGTCCATGCTCAACAATTAGCTGATAAAATCAAAGAAACTATGATTTTGAATGAATCTCATGTAAGTGCACACAAATTATATCAAGTCAAAATCACTTCTTTACAAAAGGATTTGGATAAACTCTTGTCTGAAAAATATAATTTGAAAGCACAAGTTGAGCATCTGACCACCTCCTTAACAAAATCAATGTCTGATCATGCATCCACTGAAGTGAAACTTTAGACGTTTCAATTATCATCTCAGCAATATGAGAAACTTTTGAATACTTATATTTAAACAAAGAACAGGTATGGGTTGGGATTTCATGTTGTTGCACCACCATTGAATGATAACTACACCACATTACCTGAGTCAATGACCAATAGTTTGTCAAACCATTTTGTTTCAAGCACCAAAAATGAACCAAAAATTGAAATTAATGAATTGATAAGTGGTGAAGATACTGAGGTCAGTGAACTGATTCATCTGAATCAGAATGTTTAAAACAAATTAAATCAGAATTTGACTTTGATGATTGTGATGACCTGGATGAGTTTAATAAGCCTAATGATGCAAAATGTGCTGGTTTGGGTAAGGGGAAGAATGTGTTAATTGAACCTATAATTCCCAAAGTTCTTGAGGAGATTAAGCTACCTTATCCTCTAAAATAAGAAATATGTTGAAGACCATCTACACAAGAATTGCTCAATTAAATGAAGGCATTCATGAGCTTAACAAGACGCACAAAACTCAATCATCAAAAAGAACTGTTGGATCCACGAAAGAAGAGAAAATCACTTCCGCAGAACACATGCGGAAGAAGAAGACCATTTCAGAACCATCCATAGAAAATCCAAAGAAGAAGACCATCTCAGATCCATCCGTAGAAAATCCACGGAAGATTACAAATGTTCTTTCAAAACAGTCAACATCCGTAGAAGATCTACGGAAGAAGCAATCATCTACTAAATCACATAATGCTAACAAGAAAGGTAAGAAACAATAGAGAGTTGTGAATCCTAAGCAACAAGAAGAAGATTCTTTAGCTGCAAAGATTAAGAGAGAATTGAAGAAGCAGCAGAAGAAGAAAATGATGGAGTCTCGGAGTGAAGTTGAAGAAAAATACTACAAGTGGTGTGACATGCATAACTACAACATAGATGATTGTTACTTCAGCAGCTATTGCTCCATATGCAACATGAATAATCACATGACTGCTGTTATTATTTCAACAAACACTGTGCTATTTGTAACAAGAACAACCATTCTACTCAAGAATTCTACTTCAACAAGAAGAACAAATAAAAAGTTCCAAAGAAGCAACAATCTAAGAATGGTGAATTAGACTCACAATCCACTAAAAGCAAGGCAAGTTCAAAGCAAAAGAAGCAGCAACCAAAACAAAAGGTTCCAAAGGCAAAGAAGACAACATCTGCTGATGATCAAACAAAGACAAAGAAGGAGAAGCAACATTTTCAAAGCAAGACTCCTCACAAGAAAGTAGATTTGCAGGAAGATGAAGCTTTCTATGACAACTTTGAAAATGGTAATCAAGTACCATCATCAAAGACAAAAGATGAAGAAACTTTCTCTAATCAAGTATCATCATCAAGTTCAAAGAAAAAGATTCAAAGCAGAGGTGACAGAGGAAGTGCTTGTGGATCAAGAACAAAGTGCTTCAAGTTCATCTTCAATAGAATCATCCTCACCCCAAACAAACCATAATGAATCAAATGAGTCTAAAATCAACCTTGAGACATCTAGGCTCATCTATAAGGGAGTAACAATCTTAGATACCAATGGCAAGCCCAAGACCATTAAGGCTTGGGCTCCACGCTCTAATTGATTTCATTATTTGTGCAGGAACATCCATGGAGGGCTGATAACAAGTGGTATGTTGACAGTGGTTGTCCCAGGCATATGACGGGAAACTATTCTTTCCTCCATGATTTCAAACACAAAAATGATTCATATGTGGCATTTGGTGGGGATAAGAAGGGAGGTAAAATTGTTAACAAATAGTGTACTCAAATTTGAGAAAGTAACTTTTTGTGAAAATTTACAATACAACTTGCTAAGTGTATCTCAAATTTGTGATCAAAATTATACCACTTTATTTTATAACACTTACTGTTACATTCTTAAGCCAAGTTTTCAAATCCTAGTAGATTGGATCCTTCTTAAATCACCAAGAAAAGGAAACACATATGTTTTGGACATGAACAACACCTCAATAACAAGCAATGAAACCTGCCTGATTTCTAAGTCATCAGAAGATGAAGCTCAACTGTGGTATAGAAGGATGGTTCATTCAAACATGAAGAACATGAATAAGCTGGTCAAAAATGACTTAGTCATTGGTCTTCTCAAGAAAGAATTTTACTGTTCTAATCATTGTTCATCATGTTATAAAGGAAAACAACATAGGGTGTCACGTAAGTCCAAAACAATCAACACAAACACAACACCACTCAAAATGCTACACATGGCTATTTTTGGTCCAACCGATGTGATGAGCATTGGGAAAAGGAAATATTGTTTGGTGATTGTTGATGATTTCACTAGATTCACTTGGGTCTTTTTCTTAAAACATAAAAGTCAAACATCAGAAACATTAATGGAGTTTATCACTAAGATTGAAAAGCAACTTCATTTAAAAGTTCAAATCTTAAGAAGTGACAATGGATCTGAATTTGTTAACCATGTTTTAGACTCCTTTTGCAGAAACAAAGGCATAGCCAGACAATTCGGTGCACCAAGAACTCCACAACAAAATGGAGTTGCTGAAAGAAGAAACATAACGCTCATTGAAGCAACAAGAACAATGCTAGCTGACTCATATTTACCAATCACATTTTGGGCTGAAGTAGTGAGCACAACATGCAATATTCAAAACAGGACCTTAATTGTCAAAGAACATAATAAAACACCCTATGAACTTTTGTTTAAAAGAAAACCTTTTATAGGATATCTTAGACCATTTGGGTGTCATGTGTCTATTTTAAACACCAAAGATCAATTAGGAAAGTTTGCTGAAAAAGCCTATGATGGTTTCTTTGTTGGTTACTCATCAACATCTAAATCATATAGAGTCTACATTCCACATCAAAACGTTATACAGGAAACTCCTAATGTATCATTTGATGAATCCTTATTACCAAAATCTGTAAAAGGATCATCTTGGTTGTTTGATATAGATGCATTAACAAATTCATTTAACTCTTGTTATTTGAACGTTACAGGTCCTTCGGATACATGCTATCCTTATGTACCTCCAAGTATGAGTGAAGTGCCATTGACTGCTGATCCTCCAAGATTATCTCATTCAAACACTTCAAGTGTTGCTAATCCTGGCCCTTCATCTCAAACAAGTAATGGAAATTCTAATGGAAATGAAAATTCAACTTCCGAAGAAGCAACTAATACATCAACAGAAGTTAACCATGCATCCGCAGAAGTTACTAATGCATCTGGAGTAGTGAACAATGCATCAGCAAAAGTTCCTTCTACATCCGTAGATCTCCCATCTACTTCTGGAGATGATTCATTGCCTTCAACTGAAGTTCCCAATCCATCAAGAGATATTCCAACAACATTCACATCATCTACAGATCAACAAACTACAACATCCGTACTTGTTCCTGTAACTCTCGCGAAAGTTATTCCTACGTCTACGGAAATACAAACTCATGAAGATGGTTTTCATTTAGCATCAGAAGAACAAAATGATGAGGATTTCGACCACTTTGTTGATTCTCCATCTCAGTTGGATCCATCTCCATCTTCATTAACCAAAATTACTAACTTGGAATCATCCATTCCAGTTGATTCAATTCCAACATCAAGAATTCATAAGTATCATCCAATTGAAAACATCATTGGTGATCTTAATTAAAGAACCACAAGAGGCCAAGGGGGAGCAGCCAATATTTGTCTTTTCTCTTGTTTTCTTTCACAAGTGGTTCCTCCCAACATCACTGCAACATTAAAAGACAACAGCTGGATTGAAGCAATGCAAGAAGAACTTCAGCAATTCAGAAAGCAAAAAGTATGGAATCTTATTGATCTTCCTGAAGGTCAATATCCAATTGGTACAAGGTGGCTTTTCAAGAACAAACTAGATGACAGAGGTATCATTGTCAGAAACAAAGCAAGGCTGATAGCATAAGGGTATACTCAAGAAGAAAGGATAGACTATGATGAAGTCTTTGCTCCAGTTGTAAGGATTGCAGCTATTAGAGTCTTCCTAGCCTATGCTTCACATAAGAAGTTCACAATTTACCAGATGGATGTAAAATGTGCCATCTTATATTGTAAAATTGATGAAGAAGTCTATGTTGCCCAACCCCCAGGCTTTGAAGATCCTAATTACCGACACAGGGTATACAAGCTTGACAAAGCTTTGTATGGTCTTCATCAGGCACCAAGAAAGTGGTATGAAACATTATCATCTTTCTTTCTCAAGCATGGTTACAAAAGGGGAACCATTGATCAGACTCTCTTCCTCAAACATGATCATCAAGACCTCTTGGTTGTCCAAATCTATGTGGATGATATCATTTTTCTGTCATAAACAAGAGATTATGTGAAGACTTTGAATCTTTGATGAAATCTAAGTTCCAAATGAGTTCCATGGGAGAATTAACATTCTTCCTTGGTTTACAAGTTCATCAGAAATCAAATGGAATTTTCATCAATTAGGAGAAGTTTGTGTACCAAATCTTGAAGAAGTACAACCTTGTTGACTCTTCTTCATGCAAAACACCAGCATCAATAATAGATAAGATTGTACCTGATCCTAAAGGAAAATTAGTTTATCAAAGATTGTATACATCTATGATAGGATCTTTGATGTATTTAACTACCAGCAGGCCTGACATAATGTTTGTTGTGTGTGTTTGTGCTAGGTACCAATCAGACCCCAAGGAGTCATATATGAATGTTGTTAAGAGGATCTTTAGATACCTCAAAGGGAAGCCAGCTCTTGGACTTTGGTATCCTAAAGAAGGAGATATCAACCTCTATTCATATTTTGATAGTGACTTTGGAGGTTGCAACAACAACAGAAAATGAACAACTGGTGGCTGTCAATTTATTGGACCAAGACTAGTTATTTGGCAGTGCAAAAAGCAAACAAATGTGTTAGTATCCATAGCTGAGGCTGAGTACATTGCTGCTTCAGCTGGTTACTATCAAGTTTTGTGGTTGCAAAACCAGCTACTTGATTATGGTTACAATTTTCTTTAAACACCAATACACATAGATAACTCAGCTGCTATGTTCATAACTGCTAATCCAGTGCAACATAGTAAAACAAACATATAGAAATTAGATATCATTTTCTGAGAGACTGCTCAGAAAAAGGTTTAATCAAGATGATCAAAGTGGATACAACAAATCAGCTTGCTAATTTATTCACTAAAGCCTTCAACTCAATGAGATTTAATTTCTTAACTAAGTCTTTAGGCATGATCAACTTAGATTAGTCATTATCACAAAGAAAAACATGATCTGTCCTTTATAATTCTCCATATGAAAAAGCCAAAAACATCCATAAAACATATAAAACTTCAAAAATATTGTCTTGTTAATATGTTTTCTTGAAAAAGCAATTCATATCATGGGAAATTATAGAACACTATACCTCTGTTTACTTGCTTGTTTTTAAAACAAACAATAAAGTCTGATCAGATGTGATTTGATATTTGAGTAGGTTCAGCTTGAGTGGAAAATAAACATGTTCATGCTTAACATAATGACAAGGTGACTAATTATGGGTAATTCCATTTTGAGGAGCAAGCAAGTAAGTCTTATCCTGCTGTGATCAACTTAGTCACCCAAGCACACTATGTTCCGACACTTTACAACCTCTATCTTTACGCATCTTGGACCCTCTGTTTTGCGTGAGCAAAGACCTGGGTTCATAGGACCCTCTGTTTTGTGTGAGCAAAGACCTGGGTTCTTAGGCACCTTTGTTTTATTTGAGTAAAGACCTGGTGACCTGATGCTAATCATCATAAGTTCTAAAAAGGAACAGCTCTAGAAGAATCCAATGTGATCAAATGTATACTATCTTAAAGAGCATAAAAGTCATATCAACAGCATTAATAAGATTTCAAAGAAATCTTAAGATAGAGCTTATGATTTAAGAAACATAATTTTCAACTGTGAAAAAGTGATGAATTGACTCATAAACAGAGGACAAACTCTAATGTGAATTGAATGTGGACAGCATGACAAGTTGAATGTATACTCATAAACGGAGGACAAACTCTAATATGAATTGACCCATATTTGTCTATCTTTAATCAATACCAAAACATGATAAACAGCATGACAAGTTGAATGTATACTCTTTCTTGAATTTATGTGGATCATAATACTTGCAATCAACGCTAGATCTATGTCTACTATCCTCATACAAAATGCTTTAGGAAGTTGCTTAGTGTCATAGTATGATCCCATGTTATGGTTAAATTGCTTGTAAATATGTTATGTGTAGTTTCTGCTTATAATAAAAAATACAAAAAGATTTTATTTATGTTCTTTTCTTTGCTAATAAGGTGGACAAATAATTGCTTTTCATGCTATTCTCTTCATAAATTTCTGCTAAATGCATAAGTTCGTGATTTATCACAAATTTAGGGGGAGTAGTCATCAGCATGAAAAATGAGTTTATCACCTTTTAAATGAAAAAAATTGGAGCTTGAGCATTAACTTGGCTGCAGGACATCAAAAGTTTTTAACCAAATCAATCTCTTGCACATTTTCCATGAAGCAAAGTCAACAAGGTCCAATAGCAATCAACAAATGATCTAACAACATGTTAGGATCATAGAGCAAAAACATAACAAGTTTGCCTTCCGTAGATGTTCCGCGGAAGAATTAATTTGTGGTTTTGTGGTTCTGCGGAAGAATTAACTCATGGTTCTGCGGAAGAATTAACTTACGAATAAAAGGATTTAATGATATTCTGTGGAAGAATCATACAGCAAACAACCACGGAATGGTAATGAGGGTTAAAGGTCCCACAACATTAAATAAAAGGATTTAAATATTCTGAGGGAGTATAAATGATCTTCTTGACCGTTGTCATTCTTATTCACTTTTTCAGACCTAGAAAATCTCTCTCATCCCATAAACCCCTCTTTCCACCAACATTCAAATTACCCACTCCACACAGCCATCCACACTTAAATTTCAACATCATAGCATCGAACATGCAACATTTTCAAGATGGCTAACAGATTTACAAAAAAACATAACGTTTGTGCTTTTCTTAATGCTGAAGACCCAGTGACCGAAGGGTGCAGAGATATAATCAACTATTTGAGAAGATCAAGAATATCTTATGCCTTAGCTATGGAAGCAATAATCTATCAATCCGATATGATAGATTTTTAAAGCACAGCAAGAATAGAGGATGAGGACAATGAAAAGGTGATTTATTCAACCGTAAGAAATGAAGAGTTAAGGATTGATGAAAGAATCATCAGGAGGGCATTACAGCTGGGAGAACAAGAAGAGAGTCATCCGGATGTCTTTGAGCAAGACTACATTTAAAGAATCTTTCGTCTGATGGGATATGATGGAGATTACAAGAATGGAGAGATCAAGAAAGGAAGGTTAAGCAAACCATATAGGTTTTTGTGCCACACTTATTTGAAGTGTATGTCAAATAGAAAATCTTGGCTAGATAGATTTTCAAGGCACATATCATCTGGGATAATTGGCGTGTTTGAGGGAAGAAGATACAATTATGCTAAATACATCTTTGGGTGCTTATGTGACCATATCAGGGTTCAAAAAGAAGATAAGATGTACATGTTCCCTAGATTTCTCCAACTAATCATCAATGATGTTTTGCCCAGCATTCAAATAGAAGGTGGAGTTTTTGTTCAATCTCACCTTGGGAGGTCTGTGCTTAATAAGATCAGTGGGCAATATCAAGGAAGAGATATGGAGATGTTTGCACATGTAATAGATGAAAATGCAAACATTCCCCAAGAGCTTATATACATTGAACAATAACAAGCACCACCTGCTGAGTCCCCTAAACCAATAGAACAATAACCACTTTCTCCACCACCAACATCTTTGATAAACCAACCAGAAACACCACCTGTTCATCTCAATTCACCAACGAGTAAACACACACAACCCTTCTCTCCTTCCCATTCCCAATCATTATTGAATACTTCTACAACAGAAATAGTCTCACCTGATCACTTTCAACAATCACCACCACATCCATCACCACAACAAGAACCACATTCTACACCACCAACTCCTTTGATAAATCTATCAGAATCACCACCTGCTCAACTGAATTCACCATCAAGTAAACACACCCAACCTTTCTCCCCTTCCAAATCCTAATCATCACTCAATACTGCTGCAACAGAACCATTCTCACTCGATCACCACCAAACACCTTCTCATCTAACAACACAATAAACTTCCTCACCCTCATTTCCTGAACTCAACTTAAAAACTGAAAGCCCTGCACTCACTGAAATTATCAATCTTGAAGATGATGATGATGATGATAATGAAATGAATGATGGTGCAATAGAAGAAATTTGTTTAGAAGCTGAGGGGCAGAATGAAAAGGAAGTTGAACAACAAATTGAAGCTGTTGGTGTAGAACAACAAGATGAGAGTGATACTCACTTTGTTGATATCACTGCTCTTGATGAAGATGATCTAAGAGAAGAGGAGATTAATGTGAGTAAAAGATTCCTTGTTGCTAAATATAACAATCTAATCATCAAAAGTAATCAAAAGTTGGAGAAGTTGAGATAGTTGAAAAGGAAGTTGAAGGAGAAAGATGAAACCATTGCAACTCAAGAAGCAACCATCAAGCAGTTAAGAGAAGAAATTCAAACAAAAAATGAAGTGCTTGACACTATGGATTAGTTGGTAACTGAGTCCCTTGATTCTACTGATAAAGAAAGAAAAGAAAAGGAGAATTTTATGTTTAAGCTGAACAAAGCTCTGAAAACTCTCTCTGAACAATCAGATCTGCTGAAAGAAAAAGATGAAAAGATAAAAGCTCTAAAGAAGAAGGTGGCTGTACAAGAACAAATCCAAGAAGCTGCTCAACCAACATCATCTCTGGCAGCTAACCTTCCATTGATGAAGCCAAAAGAACCAACCATCAAGTATAACAGAAAAATAAAGCATATAGGAGGAATAAGAGCTAAAGTAATTGTGATTAAAGATTCTCCAAAGAAAAAAAAACAATGTCTCCTGAGTACACTCCATCAACAGATCTATCTACTCTCAAACCAATTCAATACAATGAAGAAGAGAGTGATGCTGAGTAGGAAGAATTAACCAAGGATGAGTCTCCCAAGGCTGCTGAAGAAGCAAGGTCTGATGACTTGCTTACTAATGAAGACATATTCGAAGAAAGAGGCCAATCCTCCATGTTCATGGATCTGATCAATAATGGTTTTCCTTATGACATGGTGGAAAGGATGAATATAAATGAGATGAAGCAAGTTTTTAAAGAGTTTGATATAGCACGGTTTGTGTTACCTGTGTGTAACTATGAAATCTTCACAAAATTTCAATCAATCCAGAAGATAAAGCATGAATTAGGTCATTGTGACACCAAAAAGCTCACCAAGTACAACATGACATGTTGGCTACAAAGCCATAAATATGAGTCTCATGAATTGAAGGGAAGAACTATGGCTGAGCTTAGAAGCATGATGTATTATGTGATGAAGGTTGAATTGGAAACTGGTGTTAGATTCAAAACTGGGGCACCTAATCCTACATACAAACAACAAACAAAACCATCCCCTGCTGTGCCAATCGTAGTTGAAGGTAAAGATATGCACAAAGGGAAAGAAAAGCTGATCAAGGAGCCAAGGGATGTAATTCGCCCCAAAATTTGGCCTTTAGGAACAAATGTAAGGGAGATAACTGAGCAAAAATCAACTTTGATTCAATTGTATGATCATCTGACAACTCCAAGATCAGCAAAAGAAAACAAAATCATAGCTTGGAAGTTTGACCCAGATTGGGATTGTGCAGCAGTAAAAAGAGCATCTGGGATGATTCAATACGTTCCATGAATGGAGACTCTCATTTCACTTCCAGATGCAAACATCTCTGATTTACAAAACATCTCAATCACTAATTACTCAATCAATCCAAGAGGGAGAGACTTCTCTGTTATCATTGCAAAGTTAAGAAACAAATTTATAGGAGATGTTATGAAGGAAGCAAAAAGAGATGATGCAGATCATAAAAGGAAAAAACAAAAACAGAAGAGGTCTCAATCCAGTTCCTCTTAACTTGTTAATAATGAACTTTTAAGAAGAATTGGATATGCAGACAAGAGTGCAGCATCCATCAAGATCATTGAAGGAAATCAATACTCATATCCTATTACTGGATGGGGATATGTTGAAAGAACAAAAGAATTAGTGCTACAAAGAAATGATCCAAACAAGAAAGCTTCAAGTATCAGACTGTTTGATCCCATGGAAATAAAGCTTCTTCATCAAAGTTACACCTCATACTTGCATGATAAGTACTTCCCAAAGTTGTCTGATAATATTGCTCAAGGTGACATATGTTTAAATGTGCACATTATTCAAGTGATAGACAAGCTTCATGCCAAAGCTTACAAAAGAAGAAAATATGATTCTGGTCAACTCATGGGAATTAAAATCCCTGCTATCACTGATCTTTGAATTTCTGAGCAAGATGAGTTAGAAGTAATCTCAAACAACAAAGTAGTTGCAACATTGACTACTAAAGAAGATGTTCTTGGTATTAATTTTAAGACTTTGAAGAATATGAATAGAATGAAGATCAAGTATACGTATCAAGATCAGAAGGATGTTGTTGCATACTTCAACAAAAAGATTTTAGAAAGAGTTCAGGAGCTGAAAGAATTGAATAACTTATTACAAGTGTCTAAACCTAAGGGGGAGTATTGTTAGTTCTAGATTGATTGTATAGGTTTAGAAGATTATTCATCACTTGCAATGAACTCTTGTACATATTTATCTTTTTATATGCAAGTTATATATATGTTAACCCAAATAATTATTTGTGTTGATGATATGTGTAATAGTAGAAAAACATCATACTTGGTCAATTTTGAAATTTGACCAAGTACAAGAACATCTACGGAAGAACAAATCAAGGAATCTGCATCCGTAGATCTCCTGCAGAAGCATTGTAACATCTATGGAAGATCAAGTCTGCTCGTGAGATTCAAGTTATTGCTGCTCCTGCGGAAGAAGAAAACTTGCTCCTGAGGATGAAATTCAATATGAAGATCAAAGAACCAACTCCTATGGAAGGCTAACTCCTACGGAAGACCAACTCCTACGGACGGCTATTTCCTACAGAAGAACAAAATACTTGCATGAACTCCATTCATCAAGGATGCCTTATAAAGTCAACAAGTCAAATTCTCTGGAGTGACATCATCAAGTCAACATCTATGGAAGATTGCACTTCTGTCAGAAACGAATATTGCATGTCACATCAAGAATTTTATTTGTGTAACTTTCTTACCACAATAGGAAAGTTACTTTTACCCATGTAAAAAGTAAATTCCTCTGCCTATAAATAGAAGGCATGGGTGCACACTTTTACCACAGCAGATCAATCGATCATTATCAACAGAAATCAATATCATCATTACAAACAATAGACTAGCAATATACACCAAGAACACCTAGAACATCACATAGCAATTATCATATCAACAAAGATCAAAACCGATTGCAACCAATTCAGTATTAATGGAAATCATTTGAAGCAAATTTGTTTATCATATTACCTTAGCTTGTTTTCCATTTCTCTTATTTGTTCTTCATCGATTTACATTACAATTACAATTTCTTAAACAATTAATTAAACAACGTGTTATAATAATTCCACGATCATTATTTGTTAATCAAACTGATAATTCATATTTCAATCCTTGGATTCACACACTTTTACATGGGTAAAAGGTAACTTTCTTATTGTGGTAAGAAAGTTACTCAAATAAAATTCTTGACGTGACATGAAATATTCATTTCTGATAGAAGTGCAGTCTTTCGTAGATGTTGACTTGATGATATCACTCCAGAGAGTTTGACTTGTTGACTTCATGTGACTTTCTTGATGATTGGAGTTCATGCAAGTACTTTGTTCTTTCGTAGGAGTTATCCTTCCGTAGGAGTTAGCTCTTTGATCTTTATATTGAACTTCATCCATAGGAGCAAGCTTTCTTCTTCCGCAGGAGCAGCAGTAACTTGATCTCACGAGCAGACTTGTTCTTCCGTAGATGTTACAATGTTTCCGCAGGAGATCCACAGATTCATATTCCTTGACTTTTTCTTTTATGTTCCACAGAACATTTATGGAAGTACAAACTTGTTCATCCGTATATAATTCTTGTACTTGGTCAATTTTCAAAATTGACCAAGTATGATGTTTTCCAACAATTACACATATAATTAACACAAATAATTATTTGGGTTAACATATATATATCTTGTATATAAAAAGATAAAGATTTACAAGAGTTCATTACAAGAGATGTATAATCTTCTAAACCTATACAATCAATCTAGACTCCCCCTTAGGTTTAGAAACATGTAATCAGTTGTTCAATGTTTTCAACTCCTAAACTCTTTCCAAAATCTTTTTGTTAAAGTATGCAACTGCATCCTTCTGATCTTTATACATATACTTGATCTTCATTCTTCTCATATTCTTTAAAGTCTTAAAATTAAGACCAATGACATCTTCTTAGGTAGTTAATGTTGCAGCTACTTTGTTGTTTGAGACTACTTCCAACTCATCTTGCTCAGAAATTCAAAGATCAGTGATAGAAAGGATTTCAGTTCCCATGAGTTGACCAGACTCAAATTTTCTTCTTTTGTAAGCTTTGGCATGAAGCTTGTCTATCATTTGTATAATGTGCACATATAAACATAGGTCACCTTGAGCAATTTATCATTTAATTTTGGGAAGTACTTATCATGCAAGTATGAGGTGTAACTTGGATGAAGAAGCTTTATTTCCATGGGATCAAACAGTCTGATACTTGAAGCTTTCTTGTTTGGATCATTTCTTTGCAACATCAGTTCTTTTGTTCTTTCAACATATCCCCATCTAGTAATGGGATATGAGTATTGGTTTCCTTCAATGATCTTGATGGATTCTACACTTTTGTCTGCATATCCAATTCTTCTCAAAAATTCATCATCAACAAGTTGAGAGGAGCTAGATTGAGACCTCTTCTATTTTTTTTTTCCTTTTTTATGTTCTGCATCATCTCTTTTTGCTTCCTTCATAACATATCCTTTAAATTTGTTTCTTAATTTTGTAATGATAACAGAAAAGTCTCTCCCTCTTGGATTGATTGGGTAATTAGTGATTGGGATGTTTTGTAGATCAAAGATGTCTGCATCTGGGAGTGTAATGAGTGTCTTCATCCATGGAAAATATTGAATCATCCCAGATGCTCTTTTGATTACTGCACAATCCCAATCTGGGTCAAACTTCCAAGCTATGATTTTGTTCTCTTCTGCAGATCTTGGAGTTGTCATATGATCATACAATTGAATCAGAGTTAATTTTTGCTTAGTTATCTCCCTTACAATTGTTCCTAAAGGCCAAATTTTGGTGGGAATTACATCCCTTGGCTCCTTGATAAGTTTTTCTTTCCCTTTGTGCATATCTTTACTTTCAACTACTATTGGCACAGCAGGGGATGGTTTTGTTTGTTGTTCATATGAAGGATTAGGTGCCCCAGTTCTGAATCTAACACCAGTTTCCAATTCAACGTTCATCACATAATGCATCATGTTTCTAAGCTCAGTCATAGTTTTTCCCTTCTATTCATGAGACTCATAATTGTGGCTTTGCAACCAATATATCATGTTGTACTTGGTGAGCTTTTTGGTGTCATAATGACCCAGTTCATGCTTTATCTTCTGGATTGATTGATATTTTGTGATGGTTTCATAGTTACACACAGGTAACATAAACCTTGCTGCATCAAACTCTTTCAATACTTGCTTCATCTCATTCATATTCATCCTTTCCACCATGTCATAAGGAAAATCATTGTTGATCAGTTCAATGAATATGGAGGATTGGGCTCTTTCTTTGAATATGTCTTCAGTAGTAAACATGTCATCAGACCTTGCTTCTTTAGCAGCCTTGGGAGACTCAACCTTGGTTAATTTCTCCCACTCAACATCACTCTCTTCTTCATTGTTTTGAATTGGTTTGAGAGTAGATAGATCTGCTGATGGAGTGTGCTCAGGAGATATGGATTTTGTTTTCTTTGGAGAATCTTTAACCATAATTACTTCATCTCTTATTCCTCCCATATACTTTCTCTTTCTGTTATACTTGATGGTTGGTTCTTTTAGCTTCATTAATGGAGAGTTAGCTGCCAGTGATGATGTTGGTTGAGCAACTTCATGGATTTGTTCTTGATGAATAACCAATTCATGTACAGACACCTTCTTCTTTAGAGCTTCTATCTATTCATCTTTTGCTTTCAGCAGATCTGATTGTTCAGAGATAGTTTTCAAAGCTTTGTTTAGCTTAGACATAATGTTCTCCTTTTCTTTTCTTTCTTTATCAGCAGAATCAAGGGACTCAATTATCAACTGATCCATAGTGTCAAACACTTCACTATTTGTTTGAATTTCTTCTCTTAACTTCTTGATGGTTGCTTCTTGAGTTGCAATTGTTTCATCTTTCTCCTTCATCTTCCTTTTCAACTCTCTTAACTTCTGATTGCTTTTCATGATTCGAATGTTATATTTAGCAACAAGGAATCTTTTACTCACATTAATCTCCTCTTCTCTTAGATCATCTTCATCAAAAGCAATGATGTCAACAAAGTCATTATCACTCTTATCTTGTTGTTCTACACAAGTAGCTTCAATTTGTTGTTCAACTTCCTTTTCATTTTTCCCCTCAACTTCTAAACAAATTTCTTCTGTTGCACCATCTTTCATTTTATCATTATTATCATCTTCAAGATTTATTATTTTAGTGAGTGCAGGGCTTTTAGTTGGTGAGGTGGGTTCAGAAAATAGGGGTGAGGAAGTTTGTTGTGTTTTTAGATGAGAAGGTATTTGATTGTGATCGGGTGAGAATGGTTCTGTTACACCAGTATTGAGTGATGATTGGGATTGGGAAGGGGAGAAAGGTTGGGTGTGTTCACTTGTTGGTGAATTCAGTTGAGCAAGTGGTGTTTCTGGTAGATTTATCAAAGGTGTTGGTGGTGGAGAATGTGGTTCTTGTTCTATTGGTTCAGGGGACTCAGCAGGTGGTGCTTGTTGTTGTTGTTGTTCAATGTATATAAGTTCTTGGGGAATGTTTGCATTTTCATCTATTACATGTGCAAACATCTCCATATCTCTTCCTTGATTTTGCCCACTGATCTTATTAAGAACAGACCTCCAAGGTGAGATTGAACAAAAACGCCACCTTCCCTTTGAATGTTGGGCAATACATCATTGATGATCTGTTGGAGAAATCTAGGGAACGTGTACATCTTATCTTCTTTTTGTACCCTGATGTGGTCATATAAGCACCCAAAGATGTATTTAGCATAATTGAATCTTCTTCCCTCAAACACACCAATTATCCCAGATGAGATGTGCCTTGAAAATCTATCTAGACCAGATTTTCTGTTTGACATACACTTCAAATAAGTATGGCACAAAAACCTATAACGTTTGCACAACCTCCCTTTCTTGATCTCTCCATTATTGTAATCTCCATCATATCCCATCAGACGAAAGATTCTTTCAATGTAGTCATGCTCAAACACATCTGGGTGTCTTTCTTCTTGTTCTCCCAGTTGCAACACCCTCCTAATGATTCTATCATCAATCCTTAACTCTTCGTTTCTTATGGTTGAATAAATCACCTTCCCATTGTCCTCCTCCTCTATTCTTGCTGTGCTCCAAAAATCTATCATATGGGACTGATAGATGATTGCTTCCGCAGACAATGCATAAGATATTCTTGATCTTCTCAAATAATTGATTATATCTCTACATCCTTCGGTCACTGGGTCTTCAGGGTTAAGATATGCACAAACATTATGTTCTTTTGCAAATCTATTAGCCATCTTGATAATGTTGTTTGTTTGATGTTATGATGTTGAAATTTAAGTATGGATTGTTGTATGGAGAGGGTAATTTAAATGTTGGCGGAAACAGGGGTTTATGGGTTAAGAGCGATTTTCTAGGTCTGAAAAGGTGAATAAAAATGACAACGGTCAAGGTTGTCATTTATACTCCCTCAATATATTTAAATCCTTTTATTTAATGTTGTGGAACCCTTAAACCTCATTACCTTTCCGTAGTTGTTTGGATACACAATCAAGTTTATCCACAAGTTAATTCTTCAGCAGAACACTACGGAAGGCAAACTTTCCTTATTTTATCCGTATTCAATCGACGGAAGTATACTTTACTTTACCATAGGATACCAATCTACGAAAAGTCAAATTTGTTATGTTTTTGGTTGTTGCTGTTGTTGTTGTTGTTGTTGTTGTTGTTGTTATCCTAGCATGTTGTTAGATCATTTGTTGATTGCTGTTGAACTTTGTTGACTTTGCTTCATGGCAAATGTACAAGAGATTGATTTGGTTAAAAACTTCAGATATCCTGCACCCAACTTAGTGCTCAAGCTCCAATTTTCTTCATTTAAATGTGATATACTCATTTTTCATGCTGATGACTACTCCCCCTAAATTTGTGTTAAATCATGAACTTATGCATTCAACAGAAATTTATGAAGAGAATAGCATGAAAAGCAATTATTTGTCCATCATATTAGCAAAGAAAAGAACATAAACAAAATTTTTTTGTATTTTTGTTTATAAGCAGAAACTACACATAACATATTTACAAACATTTAAACCATAAAATAGGATCATACAATGACACTAAGCAACTTCCTGAAGCATTTTGTATGAGGATAGTAGACATAGATCTAGTGCTGATTACAAGTATTATGATCCACATAAATTCAAGTTAGAGTATACATTCAACTTGTCATGCTGTTTAACATGTTTTGGTATTGATTAAAGATAAACAAATATGGACTCCATATTCAATTCACATTAGAGTTTGTCCTCCGTTTATGAGTCAATTCATCACTTTTTCACAATTGAAAACTATGTTCCTTAAATCATAAGCTCTATCTTAATATTTATTTTAAATCTTATTAATGTTGTTGTTATGATTTTTATGTTCTTTAAGATAATATACAATTGATCACATTGGATTCTTTAGAGCTGTTCCTTTTTGGAACTTATTGATGATCAGCATCAGGTCACCAGGTCTTTGCTTACATAAAACAAAGGTGCCTATGAACCCAGGTCTTTGCTCACGCAAAACAGAAGGTCCATGATGCGCAAAGATAGAGGTTATAAAGTGTCGTAACATAGTGTGCTTGGGTGACTGAGTTGATCACATCAGGTTAAGACTTACTTGCTTGCTCCTCAAAATGGAATTGCCCATAATTAGTCACCTTGGCATTATGTTAAGCATGGACGCGTTTATTTTCCACTCAAGCTAAACCTACTCACATATCAAATCACATCTAATCAGTCTTTATTGCAAGTTAAAAACCAGACAAGTAAACAAAGGTATAGTGTGCGATCATTTCTCATGATATGAATTGCTTTTTCAAGAAAACATATTAACAAGACAATATTTTTGAAGTTTTATATGTTTTATGGATGTTTTTGGCTTTTTCATATTGAGAATTTTAAAGGACAGATCATGCTTTTCTTTGTGATGATGACTAATCTAAGTTGATCATGCCTAAAGACTCAATTAAGAAATAAAATCTCACAGAGTTAAAGGCTTTCGTGTAAGGCCCCGTTCCCGGGACGCTTACAATTGGACCGTCATCGCATATAATATTTATAACGCATCATTTGCAGCGGAATTAAAACTTTTCTTTCATAATTAAAATGTGACAAAACATCATGTTAATCATTTACATCTCAAAAATTTGTATCATTACAAATATCGTTCTCCAAAAATGTGGATGCCAGACTTAAATCATTTCCGGTAGCTTATGCATCCATGCCTGCACCTCCTCAGCATCAAACAATTACCTGCCAACTATTATGCATACAAAAAGTCAGCGACGCTGAGTGAGTTCTAGTTGATAATTAAAATACTTTACTTTTCGTTAAAACATAAGCTTTAATTTCGTTCATGATCACACATCGTACGTACATCTTGATAATAATTATTATTATCTTATCATCATCGTTCATCATCGTTCATTATCGTTCATTTCATACATTCGAACATTCATTAATATCTTTCACTTTCATCTAGATCCTGTCATATGCTATGCCCCATCATTGTGCACAAGGCGACTTCAGTCTTGGGGTCAAGCGATAAGGATCCCGTTTCGTACATATTGGTCAATCTCAAGGATTGACCCCTATGCGCATCCTCATGGGTTAGCTAAACCTCACACAGTTGAGCTAACAACCCAATGACTGTGAACCTCCATTCATTGTTTGCAAGACTTTCATTCATTCATTACGTTCCACTTTTCATTATCGTTATCTTTCACCTTCATTACATAATACTTTACTTACATTCGTACATAGTCAAGCAATGTTACATCATAAAACATACAGTTTTAAAAAAGTTAAACATGAAAAGATAACACATGATAAATAGCAGCATAACATACGAAACTCATAAGCAACAACAACTTTCTCACGCGAGAACCTCACATAGGCAAACCCTGCACATCACATCATCCTTATTAGGGAGAGAACAACCTGTCATGCGAAAACATAAATGTCACGCGAAAACTTCCAATCTGCAAGAACAACCTGTCGCGCGAGAACATCTCCTCGCATGAAAACTTTCTCTTTAGCGCGAGAACTTCTCAGATTCAAATTCCATATCGTACAACTGAACTGTTCACGCGAAAACTTCTTACTTTACCCGCCCAGTCACAACTTATCGCATCTAAGGCTGTTCTAACATGAAAACATCCTATACATCATCAAACCAAGCATAAACAGGCATTCTAAAATGTTCTAGTATGCATAATTGCCCTAAAACATAAAACTTGCGTAAAAAGGGGACTAGAAACTCACCTCTTGAAGTTCTAGCACACAAACAACCTTCCCGAATCCTTTACCACGTGAAAACTACATAACCATGCATTATATTCATCAATAATCCATTCTTAGTACATAACACGAGTTACATACCTAAAGCACTTGTATTCTTCACTTTTTCTCTCTACGCTGCCGATTTCCCTCTCTAGCAGCCGTACTTCTCGCGCGAACTAGAGTCTGGCTGGGTGTTCTCAGCTATTTATACCCAGTAACACTTTTCGCCCAGGGTTCTCACGCGAGAATTCCCTTTTCGCGCGAAAACTTTTTTTCTCGTAAACTTCTCGCGCGACAGCCTCTTTTCACGCTAGAACTTCTACCTGCCTTTTTTTTCTCGAGATTTTCGGACGTTACAAGTCCACCCTCCTTATTGAGGTTTCGTCCTCGAAACCTGTCAGCACTCGAACAGCTGCGGGTAATGCTGTCTCATGTCTTCCTCGGTTTCCCATGTAGACTCAGACCCCTTTCTGTGTTTCCACTGTACACGCATAAGTGGAACCACTTTGTTCCTTAAACTCTTCTCCTTCCTATCAATGATAGCCACCTGTTGCTCCACATAATTGAGCCTTTCATCCACCTCGATATCCTCTAATGGCATAATCATATCCTCATTGGTTAAGCACTTTCTCAGATGAGATACATGGAACGTTGGGTGAATTCCACTTAACCCATCGGGTAGCTCCAATCGATAGGCAACCTCTCCTACTCGAGCAATGATACGGAAAGACCCTATATATCTCGAGCTCAGCTTACCCTGCTTTCTAAACCGGATCATTCCTTTCCAAGGTGAGACCTTCAACATGACTCTATCGCCTACATTTAACTCAATCAGTTTGCGCCTTTTGTCAGCATACGACTTTTGTCTATCTTTTGCTGCCTTCATAAAGGCCTTGATTTTCTCTAGCTTTTCAGTCATACACTCGATCACCTCAATGCTTCCCAACTCCTTCTGCCCAATGTCACCCCAACATACGGGCGTTCTACACTTCCTACTGTAAAGCATCTCATAAGGAGGCATACCAATGCTGGCATGATAACTGTTGTTATATGAGAACTCAACTAACGGTAAGTGTTCATCCCAAATTCCTCCAAAATCGATCACGCATGCCCGAAGCATGTCCTCCAACGACTAGATCGTCCTCTCTGACTGACCATTTGTCTGAGAATGGTAAGCCATACTGATATGTAGCCTCTTCCCCATCACGTCGTGGAATCTCTTCCAATACTTTAATGTAAACCGAGTGTCACGGTCTGACACGATAGACAACGGTATGCCATGATGAGCTGCGATCTCCTTAATGAACAGATCCGCCAACCTCTCAGATGAATACGTCTCACGGATTGGCAAGAAATGAGCACTCTTCGTTAGACGGTCTACTATCACCCATATGGCATCATACCCTCTTGCCGTACATGGCAACTTCATAATAAAGTCCATGGTGACATGATCCCATTTCCACTCGGGTATATCCAAGGGTTGGATCTTCCCGTATGGCTTCTAATGCTCCACCTTCACTTGCAAACAAGTAAGGCACTTACTCACATACTCTGCCATATCGCGCTTCATTCCCGGCCACCAGTAATCTTTCTTCATGTCTTGATACATCTTCTTGGCACCGAGGTGAATCGAGTATCGAGTCTTATGAGCCTCATCCATGATCTTCCCTCATAGATCCTCGTAACGAGGAATCCACATCCGCCCAAATCAGGTTCTAACACCGAGAGTGTTCTCACCCAACTCCACGACTAAGCCTTTCATCCTTTTGGATTTAATCTGATCCTCCTTCAACGCCTCATCCTGAAATTCCTTGACCTGCTTCATCACATCAGAGGTCATAACCAACTGATAAGCCTTCACCTGAATCGGCTCTAGTCTCTCTTTTCGGCTAAGGGCATCTGCCACTACGTTGGCCTTGCCCGGATGGTAGTGGATCTCACAGTCATAATCCTTGATCAACTCTAACCATCTTCTCTGCCTCATATTGAGATCCTTTTACTCGAAGAAGTACTTCAAGCTTTTATGGTCAGTGAAGATAGTGCACTTCGTCCTGTACAAGTAATGCCTCCAAATCTTTAAGGCAAAGATAACCACCGCCAATTCCAAATCATGGGTAGGATAATTAGCCTCATGGGTTTTTAACTGTCAGGACACGTAGGCTATTACCCTCCCCCGTTGCATTAGCACGCAACCCAACTAAGTCTTCGCTCCCTTCGGGTATCGTTAGGACAGGAACTTGGGTCAATCTCGTCTTTAGCTCTTCAAAAGCATTCTCCTGTTCTAGAACCCATAAAAACTTTACCTCCTTGCGGGTCAGCTTGGTCAATGGTGAAGCTATCTTGGAAAATTCTTGGATAAACCTTCTGTAATAGCCCGCCAAACCCAAGAAACCACGAATCTCGGATGGCGTCTTTGGAGACTTCCATGGCATCACCGCCTCAACGTTTGCCGGATCTATCATAATCCCTTCCGGATTGACCACATGACCTAGAAACTAAACTTCGTGCAACCAGAACGCGCATTTGGAGAACTTGGAATACAGCTTCTCCCTTTTGAGTGTTTCCAGTGCCTCCCGAATGTGACGGGCATGTTCCTCTTTGCTCTTTGAATAAATTAGGATATCATTGATGAACACAATCACTGATTTATCCAACATCGGCCGACACACTCGATTTATCAAATCCATAAAAGTAGCTGGCGCATTGGTTAAACCAAAGGACATAACAAGAAACTCGTAGTGTCTATAATGAGCGCGAAAAGCTGTCTTAGGAATATCCTGCTCCTTTATCTTCAATTGATGGTAACCAGATCGGAGATCTATCCTCGAGAACGAACTGGCACCTTGGAGCTGATCGAACAAGTCATCAATCCTTGGTAACGGATACCGATTCTTCACAGTCAACTTGTTCAACTCTCGGTAGTCGATGCACATCCTCATGCTACCATCCTTTTTCTTCACAAACAAGACCGGAGCACCCCCATGGAGAGATACTCGGTCAGATAAACCCCTTATCCAGCAACTTCTGCAACTGAGTCATCAACTCCTTCATCTCGGTGGGAGCTAGACGATACGGCGCCTTAGCAACAGGTTGGGCACCGGGTATCAGATCAATCTGGAACTCGATCTCACGGTCAGGTGGCATACCTGATAAGTCTCCGGGGAATACGTCAGGGAAGTCGCACACTACCGGCACGTCCGACAATCATGGTACCGATGCATCCACATCCTTCACATAGGCTAGATAGGCGCCACATCGACGCCTCATACATTTCTCAGCCACAACCATCGAAATCACCTTCGGAACCGTTGTAACCCTATCGCCATAGATTGTCACTGAACTCCCATCTGACGTAGTCAATCGAATCATCTTCTTACGACACATAATATTTGTCTCATAGGCTGCTAGCCAATCCATCCCTAGGACTACATCGAATCCGCCTAAGGGCATCATGAACAATCTAGCAAAGAACCTATGGCCTTCCAATTCTATGTCACAATCCTCTACCATATTAGAAATCCTGGTGGACTTACCAATAGCAGTTTCTATATCGAATGGCTCATCAATCTTTCTACTCCTAGCGGGAAACTTATCAAAGAAGGCAGCATAAATAAAACTCCTACTAGCACCGAAATCAAAAAGTACAGAGGCACAAGTCTGGTTAACTAGGAATGTACCTGACACAACATCGGGGTCCACTCTAGCCTCCTCCCGAGTCATAGTGAATGCCCTGGCCTTCACCCTCTGCCCCTCCTTCTTGATCCCCTTCCTTGCCCCAGAGTTCTCGGCCCTCGGCTTCTTGCAATCGCTGCTCATATGGACCTCTTCACCATAGTTATAACACTTTATAACCCCATAATCTCTCGCCATACTTACATTCCCCCGCATGCTCCTTCCCATATTTCCTGCATGCCTTCTCTTCCCCTGTTAGCTCCTTTCGATCATCCACCCTCACCTTCTTCCCATTCCCATTCTTATCACCGACCAACTTCCTCTTCACATCCACCACCGTCACCACCTCCCGTTTGTCGTACAACCTCCCCGCCAGATCGACCACCAACCTAAACGTACTCGGCGGGTGACGATCATGTGTCTACGAATATCTGTCGGCAGACCCTGGATGTACCTCTTAATCCTTCATGACACAGGCATCACCTGATCTGGCACCAGCCTCGTCATGTTGTTAAACTTCGTAGTGTACTGTTGGTCCAACTGCAGGAACTCTCTCTCAACCTTATTGAGCTCCCTATGAGGATAAAACTCCTCGATCACCAACTTCTTCAGCTCACTCCACTTCATCCTCCCGATCGCCCTACTACCCTCGGCCTGGACAATATTATCCCACCAACACAAGGCTGAATCCATAAATTAGTGGGTAGCGAACTTCACCTTCTGATCCTCTCGGCACTCGCTGATATCAAGTACCGCCTCCATCTCCCTCACCTAACGGTGAGCAGCCGCAGCACTCCCATTCTCATTAAAAGTCAGGGGCCTGCACCTTTGGAATGCCCCATAGTTGCACCCCTTTGCTGTTTCCAGCCTCTACCTCCTCATCATCACTAGAGACAACCATCTCAGCATCTGGTTGCTCCATCTCCCCAGAACCTCCACCTTTACCTCCTTCCTGGTGGGTCTTCTCTTCTCCTCCTTCTTTTCATCCTCCCTCACAGCACGAATAACCTCGGTCACTACAGATGGCAGAATCGTCTGCATGACCTGATGAACCTCTTCCACCACTGCCTCCTTCGCTGAGGCCCTTAAATTAGCACTCTCATCACCGCCCTCATGGTGATTAATCTAGGGATCTGCAGGTGCCGTCTCGGTAGTTCTAGCCTTATTCCTCGTGGCACGTGTTCCAGCACCACGTCCACCACGCACTCCACCTCAGGAAGCCTTCGAAGATCTACCTCCAGCCATCTCTAAGCGCTATAAGATTCAAACACCAACACGATCATTCAAGGTAATAGCTCAGATCATGTCAAGTATAGTAAGTCCCTAATTACAGTGGCCAGTTGTGATTAGCCACGTACTTTACTCTCCTTTCTCCAAGCATTCCCTATCCTGACTACATTAGTGTCCAAATCTACAAGGGGCAAATAAACCACATAACACGCGCACATAATTCCTTTTTTTATTATCTTACATAAAACATTAACATAAAACTTTTACCGGCAGGCATGTAGCTACTAGGACTGGCATCCCTTTCCCTTTCGTGTCCCATTCTCAGTTTAAGTTTTAGGTTTTTGAAAATATTTTACCCAATTCTCTTAAACTTTGGCTCTGATACCAACTTGTAAGGCCCCGTTCCCAGGACGCTTACAATTGGACCGTCATCACATATAATATTTAGAACACATCATTTGAAGCGGAATTAAAACTTTTCGTTCGTAATTAAAATGTGACAAAACATCATGTTAATCATTTACATCTCAAAAATTTGTATCATTAGAAATATCGTTCTCCAAAAATATGGATGCCAGACTTAAATCATTTCCGGTAGCTTATGCATCCATGCCTGCACCTCCTCAGCATCAAACGATTACCTGCCAACTATTATGCATACAAAAAATCAGCGAAGCTGATTGAGTTCTAGTTTATAATTAAAATACTTTACTTTTCGTTAAAACATAACCTTTACTTTCATTCATGATCACACATCGTACGTACATCTTGATAATAATTATTATTATCATATCATCATCGTTCATCATCGTTCATTTCGTACATTTCAAACTTTCATTAATATCTTTCACTTTCATCTAGATCCTGTCATATGCTATGCCCCATCATTGTACACAATGCCACTTCAGTCTTGGGGTCAAGCGACAAGGATCCCGTTTCGTACATATTAGTCAATCAAGGATTGACCCCTATGCGCATCCTCATGGCTTAGCTAAACCGCACACAGTTGAGCTAACAACCCAATGGCTATGAACCTCCATTCATTGCTTGCAAGACTTTCATTCATTCATTACGTTTCACTTTTCATTATCGTTATCTTTCACCTTCATTACGTAATACTTTACTTACATTCATACATAGTCAAGCAAAGTTACATCATAAAACATATAGTTTTAAAATCGTTAAACATGAAAAGATAACACATCATACATTGCAGCATAACATACGAAACCCATAAGCAACAACAACTTTCTCACGCGAGAACTCCCTTTCGTGCGAGAACCTCACGTAGGCAAACCCTGCATATCACACCATCCTCATTCGCGCGAGAACCACCTGTCATGAGAAAACATACATGTCGCGAGAAAACTTCCCATCCACGAGAACAACCTGTCGCGCGAGAACATCTCCTCGCGCGAGAACATCTCCTCGCGCAAAAACTTTCTCTTTCACGCGAGAACTTCCTAGATTCAAATTCCATATTGTACAACTGAACTGTCCACGCGAAAACTTCTTACTTTACCCGCCCAGTCACAACTTATCGCGTCTAAGGCTGTTCTAACATGCAAACATCCTAAACATCATCAAACCAAGCATAAACAGGCATTCTAAAACGTTCTAGTATGCATAATAGCCCTAAAACATAAAACTTGCATAAAAAGGGAACTAGAAACTCATCTCTTGAAGTTCTAGCACACCAACAACCTTCCCGAAGCCTTTACCGTGCGAAAACTACATAACCATGCGTTATATTCATCAATAATCCATTCTCTATCAATTATGGTGTACTTTATTGCCTTACTAGTAACTTGCTACTTTGGTTTGGTTAATAAAATCTCTTTTGCCTTAAAAAAAAAAAAATTAAACCAAATTACCAAAACCGTATTTAACTCGAACTGAAGTGATAGGATTTCGTTGGTATGCCCAAGATTTCATTGTCAACTCTCATTTGGGGTTTAATAAAAGTCAAACGTATATAAAGGATGAAACCTTTTTGCTTTTGCATCTTTCTTTCGATCAGCCGCGCCGGATCTCTCCATCCTTCAACTTCGGTTCCTCTGTCGCTCAATGGATCTTCTGCTGAGATTCGGATACTGATCTTCTCATAATTCTCTGTCAAAGGTGACATCTTCTCTACCTAATAACCTGTTTAGATTGGACTCGTGAAAATACATTTCCCCAACACACATAATAACCCCTATGATTTAGTTTTCATTCGTGATAATTAATGAATGCAACGGTGTTGAGCTTAAGTAGCATGTTTGCAGCCGATTCGTTGTTACTTATGGATTTCTAATGCTGAATCTAGTTAAAACTGATTATTTTAATCATGCATATCATCTGTGTGTTATCAGTTATTATGAAGGTTATTTAGACAGCAGGCAGATGATTTTATTTGCAATTTCCGTGTGATGGAGTGAGTTAATTGCTCTGACCAATCTGCAGCTGGGACATGGATGTCAAATAGGCTCTTTGGCCTCTAACAGTAAATGCGTCATCTGTTGTTGTCTATTAATTTCCACTTCTGAGACCTCCGATATCCTCGTAACTCCCTAGGGTTTGATACTAACTGGTTTATCTTTGCATCATCTTGCTATCTTCATTAGTTTTGATCCAACAATACACCTCTAAACGATCTTAACGATATAGTGTGAAGATTTCTTTTTAATAATTAGTTATTATATGTAGCATATTTATAAATATTTTGTAGTGATTTACACCTCTAAATGATGAAAGATTTTATGAGTTTTTATTTCTAGAGTATAAACTTCTTCTTGGAATGGAAGGTAGGAAATTCTTGGTAAGTTAATCAACAGACATGTTATCTCTTAAGGAAGTTACTTTATTACTTCCTCTGTCCTGTAGGGAGTTCTGTTTATAAACTTCGTACACATTTTCGACTGGCAGAATGACCACCAAGAAAAATGGTGCTGTTTCGCTTGCTGGTTGTTATATCCTTGATCAATTTCAGAACAACAATGTACTATACTGGTCAGTCAAAAAAGAATTGTCTTAATGCATATGTGTATGCAGTAGCTAATTGCCGAGTCACATTTAAAGACAGCATCCTCAAAAAATTATTTATGTTCTATTCATTGTTGATAGAATATCAACTTTTAAAGTTGAAAGTGTTTTGGAGGTCCAATCGTTGCATTTTGAATGTAGAACGATATTCTATTTATTGAACTTTCAAGTAGTTTGAAAATTTCAAAGTTGAATTATGTGATGATAGAACAATTGACCTTGTGATTGGTGAGCAGCTTTGCAGATGAATCTGAACGCATTAGGCAATCACCAGGGTCTGTATAGCAGCAAGTTAAAAGTAGGTACAGAACAATGTAAGAAGCTTGAGATAGATCTAAATTTGCCAGCTTCTTCTAGCGAAACGGAAGAGCTCTCAGCTCACAACATCACTAAATCTGATGATGAGGCATTGTCAAGGCATGCTGGAACTGAAATCAGAATCTCAGAATATGAATATCAGCATCCACTGAATGGCAGGACATATAATGATGATTCAGACACCAAGGATTCTAATACAAAAGATGCCTCTAGGAAGAAGTAAGTTATTGATCTAGTGTGTGTATTTGTGTATAACTGTGTGGTAATATCTCTAATATCCATTATGAGGTAAGATAAATATTAGAGTATGCATGAGTCAGTTTGGGCTGTGTTTTATTGCAAACCAGTCAATTTAATTCATAGCTAACAAATAAACGGGTCAAATGGGTTGATGAGGTCTAAGCCAAAGTCTATTTTCAATGCATACAACCTTCTTAAAGCTGTTACATATAAAACTTTTGGTTATTATTGTAATAGTATATTATTTATGACTTTATTTAACACGCCAATTACTAATCGAAAGAATACAAAAAAAGTGTTTGGTGGTTTACTCAACCTGGCCTGACCTAAAATTTACACTTTCGACCCGACCCACATTTTGCTAGCTATAAATATTGATCTTCCATGGTGCATATCCATTTTTTAATTAAGCTATGGTATGCAGAAAAAGTAGCAGTAGTAACATCATTAAGTGGAAGCAGCAAGTGAAAGTGAGCCTGGAGATGGGGCTTGAAGTGCCTCCAAATGATGGTTATATGTGGAGGAAGTATGGCCAAAAGGAAATTCTTAATGCTAGATACCACAGGTTTCTCTTTAACCTCTTCAGATTATTTCCATTAAAAACCCAACCTTGCCTCTTTGCATCAGCACACACCCTAGTCTGTTGTGGTAGGCATTATAATTTAATATAAAATTCTCAGTGCCATCAGTTAAGGCAAAGATAAGAGCACTAAAAGGTTAAACGCCTCTTCTTGCTTATTACTTCAAACAAATTGAGTATTCTTTTGAGTTAGGGTTTTCAAGGGCATAGCTATCTTAGAGAAATTTTGAATAAACCTTTTGTAGTACCCTGCTAATCCCAAGATACGTCTCGAGCACCCTGCTAATCCAAAGATACGTCGAGTACCTTGCTAACCCCAAGATACTTCGAATCTCTGTGGGGCTTCTTGGTGTCTTTAAATTCTTAATCACTTCAAAACGTTTACTAAAAACTTCCAAACTTTTACTATTAAACTTCCAAACTTTTACTAAAAGCTGTGGGTGTTTACTGTCCACTTCAGCCATTTGAGCAAATGGTTAATTACGGATTTGGATATTAAAAAATCAAACTGCCAAGGCTGGTTGGGTGGCCAGACCACCTAAACTAACGGTTTGGTTTTGATTATTTGAACGGTTCTTTGTACATTTAAAATTGCTAGTTTGTGTTGAATTGCTAAAACTGATAAAGATTGTTTAAGAGTACGATTCATACGCATAATTGCATGTTCCAGGAAAAAAATAATAATAATAATAATAATAAGTTATTAGTGTAAAGGTAATCGGCTGGTTTGGTTTACACAGCTGGTTCCAAACACCAAGGCATGAACCAAACTAGCAAGATTCGCTTCAGTTTGGATGTTATGGTTTATAAACATTTCTATTAAAAGCCCTAACACTTCTAAATAATTTTGATACAAGGTAGTATTTGCAGATTACCTGGTTAAAATTGATGACATGTTCTTTATCCACGTCACACTTTTTTTTTCAATGTATTGATGTCAACATTGTTAGCTGTTTTCAAGGTTAAAATTACCTCAAATCAGATTTTTGAAATCGTGACCCGAATGACAAGAGTTGGTTATTTTTCAAGCTACAGACCTTTCTCTTGCATATTTTTATACTTTATATCGGGCAGCTTACTCTTTCGCGCTATAAATTTGCAGGGAATATTACAGATGCACGTATCGAAATACAGACGGTTGCTGTGCAACTAAACAAGTTCAAAGATCTAGCGAAGACCCGTCAATATTTGATATCACTTATCTTGGAAAACACACCTGTCCAGCAAATTCAAAAACAGACCATCCCTCATCTGCAACAGAAACTGGTTACGAACTTATAAATTTCTCTTTTACACCAGAATTTACACCTAAAACTTCAAGAACCAGTGATCTTCCATCTGCAACAAGATCATCTTCTGTAATCACCAGAAATTCTTTTGAATTTTCAAACTGGCCTCAGAAACATAACTGAAACATCAGGAACACATTACTTCAAACTGCCCTATAAAAGATGGCGATAGATTCTTCATTGGATTGATCGTGTTATCTGCAGGTAGCCAGCTACAATCCCTCTCGGCATTGTTCATGGTTGTCATGATTGGTTAAACTTTCAGACTGATTCGATGAGGTACTCATTCCGACTCATGATGCTTTATTATATACAAAGTTACACTAAATACAAAAGTTAGGGAGGCAAAAGCTTCTCTGTTAACTACAACAGAGAGTAATGGAGGCATAAACTGGATATTAGACATTATTTTGTGATTTGTATAAGCTCTTTATAACTTTATTTTAGTAAATTTTGTCCATTTTTATATTTTCTAGATAACTAATTAAAGCCAAATAAGATAGGATCAGATCAAGTTCTTACGATCCCATCATTAACGGTTCTAACGCACATTCTAGTTTAAAGTTTACATTGAAAGCTTTCATATAAAATAAAAATCCCTGACTTAACTGGGACCTGTTAGAAGAAGCCTCGAAGCACCTAACCCCCTTTACGTCATGCAAGCGAGGGACCTAGGCAACTCCAAGCGTCTTCAACAAAGCCCGGGCAGCTCACTTTAGTACAAGAGAAAAGCTAACCATAAACAAAGTAAATCAAGTATATAACTGTTAAACTGTATAATACGTATTATGTCTCTATAAAATGATGTGCTTCAAGATTAACGACACGCTTAACGTCATCATATACTTGATGGAGCAAAAGGAAAAAAACTAAAATAACAATATTATGTCCTTGATCAACAAAAGAAAACTAGTCAGAAAAATATTACCCTTATCATACATAAGAGAGCGAGTCATATAACAACATTAGGTTCAACAAACCGTGCATGTTTCTGAAGATATTATGTCAAGGACATGCACCGCGACTGCTATTGGGTGACAAGTCTTGGGCAAATTTATCATCAATATGGGCATGTGGTTAATTCACTCACTCGATGGTGTTGTGGTTAATCAACATGAGACCTCATAATTTTATACCTTTTAATACAGTTATAACTACTATTTATTTTAAACACGTACTTTAAAATAAAATTAAAAGATTAATTTTAGTTAAAATTTAAACAGAAAAACATTACATAATAAATGTACTGCTATTGGGTGATAAGTCGTGGGCAAATTTATCATCAATATGGCATGTGTGTTATACTTGATGAATGAGACATACTTTCATCTTACATCCTATCATCACTCTTTAATTCACTCACTCGATGGTGTTGTGGTTAATCAACATGAGACCTCATAATTTATACCTTTTAATACAATTATAACTACTATTTATTTTAAACAAGTACTTTAAAATAAAATTAAAAGATTAATGTTAGGTAAAATTAAAAAAAAAAAACATTACATAATAAATGTACTGCTATTGGATGATAAGTCGTGGGCAAATTTATCATCAATATGGACATGTGTGTTATACTTGATGAGTGAGACATACTTTCATCTTACATCCTATCATCACTCTTTAATTCACTCACTCGATGGTGTTGTGGTTAATCAACATGAGACCTCATAATTTTATACCTTTTAATACAATTATAACTACTATTTATAGTACTTTAAAATAAAATTAAAAGATTAATGTTAGTTAAAATTTAAAAAGAAAAACATTACTATAAAGAACACTAGAGTCCATATTTTTTTTAGCATTTTTTTATCCAACAATCGGACCACTTCACATATCATTATTTTAATTTACAACTAGTGTTTTTTGTTAGGTTCAGTGGTATCTTGGTTAGGTTTATTTTATCAAAGCAATTCTTGATAAATATTAATCATATTAATAATATATAACGCAGCGAAATAAAAATTAAATACCGGAGTGAACCCGACATGATCTGATTACAAACAATACAAATACAGAACATTATAAACCCACTGATGAGATATAATATACCTTGGTTAATATATAACCGTTTGAGACACCGAGGGATCAACGAACTATTGCTAGAATTACGAACGATCGCAAACTTGTGAACTCGGGAGCGGCTAGAACAGGCGCAACAAAGTGAGACACTGCAATTAATGGTGCCGTAAGTAGTTGTTGGGTGGTGGTTGCCGGCAAAGATGTGGCAGCGGCGGCGGATCTCGTTTTGGCTTCATGCGGTGAAAAGGAAAACAAAAGAAATCTTCTTTTGTTTTGCTGCCATCGAATTCAATCCAAAGGGTGGTTTCTTTGTTTCATGTATATCATCTAAAAAAATGAATCATTAGGTTTTTTTTAATACTAATAAATTAATTTAACTAATATTAATCTACACATGGGCCCAAGCCCGGTGAGATTAATATTAGCCCACGTGATAAGCAAAACCCAAAACAATAACGTTTAACATTTAAACGTTTTAATTAAACAATTTATAAATATTATAAATTATGAAAACCCAATATAGTTTGTAAACGCCAGTTAATTAAATTAAGTGGACTTTAACGTTCGTTGCCCAAGGTGTAACTCTTACGGGGCATAACTCGGTTGGCAACGTCAACTAATCGAACCCGTAAATTATTTCAACAAACTCCCACTTGGACGGTATTCGATTAAATCTTAACGTAGAGAGTCAGCAGAGCTCTAGCTGCACATGGCTGCCCCTAACAAGGTATGACACTTTAAAGTCATTAACCAAAACATCTTGTTTTAGTAACACCTTACTATAACAAGATAATAGACTTATGGTAATTATAGTTATCTATCCTTTCTGTAAAAAGACATCAATTGAGTCATTGAGATTGATTCTCATATAGAGCTCAATCATTATTGTTTTTTATCCAAATTCAAAATGACCCAATCAAACACACAGTCAGTTTGGGTGAGGCCTCACACTTCACCAGTTTGAATCAACGAGGGCGCCATGATGTCTAACTATTACATATGACGTAAGAGTACAGAATCCCTTATTGGCTACATACAACTCCCACTGAACTTCAGAATTATTTCTAACCAAAGCCTTTATAACTGGCAGTTACGCTATAGCGGTTGATAGTGATCAAGGAATAACCCTAGGTAAACGGAAGTTCTAGTATGCATCTCAAGTCAGATGATACTAAAAGAGTATACCAGTATCAAAGCATCTTATAATAAGGATGGTTTGTGGCTAGTTACATCCAATGTCATTCATAATGAAGTCTGTGAATTTAGAAGTCAACTCCATTGAGTCTAAATTCAGAATTGTTCCCATAAGTCTGATTGACTACGGATTATTTAGAATACAATATTCATAGATTAAACGTATTATAATCGAACACAGTTATAAGATTCACAATTGCACTTAAATCAGTGAATGAAAATGAATTCAAAAGTATAACTGTTAAAAGTTCGCACATCCAAATACTAAATCAAAACGTATCACTAGCTAATCTAAGCCCGATCGCATCCCTATGCTGATCATGCTTGTCCTGAGTCATGGGCTTAGTAAATGCGTCTGCTAGGTTTTGATCTATGTCTATTTTGCTTATCACGATGTCTCCCTATTTCACTATGTCCCGTATATAAAACTGCCTCTGAATGTGCTTGGCCCCGTGATGAGATCTGGGCTCTTTGGCTTGAGCAATAGCACCTGTGTTATCACAGAATATCTCGATTGGGTGCTGAATACTTAGAACCACATCAAGATCGGCTATGAACTTCTTCATCCAAGCAGCTTCCTTTGCAGCATCTGATGCTGCAATATATTCAAATTCAGTGGTCGAATCTGCCACCACACTTTGCTTGGAGCTTTTCCAAGAGATGGCTCCACCATTGAGTGTGAATACTAAACTAGATTATGAGTGAGAGTCATCTTGGTCAGTTTGAAAACTAGCATCAGTGTAACATCTTACAATAGGCTGTTCTTTAACTCGTCCATAAATTAAGAACATGTCTTTAGTCCTTCTCAAGTATTTCAAAATGTTCTTAACTGCAGTCCAATGAGCAAAGCTAGGGTCCTGCTGATAACGACTAGTAATGCTTAAAGCATACGAGACGTCAGGTCTAGTGCACAACATAGCATACATGATAGAACCAATCGCTGAAGCATATGGAACCTTTTCCATTCGCTTAATATCAATGTTCGTTGAAGGAGTTACGATTTGTTCAACTCGGTACCTTTAGTCATTGGAACACCTCCTTTCTTGGAGTTTTCCAACTTAAAGCATGTCATCATTTTGTCTATGTATGTGCTTTGACTAAGCCCTAGAAGCCGCTTAGATCTATCCCTATAGATCTTGATTCCTAGAATGTAAGTAGCTTCTCCAAGATCTTTCATTGCGAAACAAGCTCCCAACCATTTTTTAACTTTGTTAAGCATAGGGATATTGTTTCCAATGATTAGTATATCATCCACATACAATATGAGGAATGATATAGTGCTCCCACTAGTCTTTTTGTAAACACAAGGCTCATCTTCACTTTTGACAAAACCGGATTCTACGATTCTCTAATCAAAATGAAGATTCTAGCTACGAGATGTCTGTTTAAGTCCATAAATAGACTTATTCAGTTTGCACACCTTATTTGGATATTATGGATCAACAAAACCATCAGGCTGAACCATATAGACATCTTCAGGGAGATGTCCATTTAGAAAAGCAGTTTTGACATCCATTTGCCATATCTCGTAATCATAGTATGCGGCTATGGCAAGCAATATCCTGATCGACTTGATCATAGCAACGGGTGAGAAAGTTTCATCATAGTCAACACCTTTAGTTTGAGTGAAACCTTTCGCAACTAGCCGTGCGTTATAGGTGTGTACATTTCCATGCATGTCGGTTTTCCTCTTGAAAAACCATTTGCTCCCTACTGCTCGTGAAGCGGGGGGCAGCTCAACCAAGTCCCAGACTTGATTGTCTCACATGGATTGCATCTCGGCGTTCATGGCATCTAGCCATTTCGTAGATTCCGGATCTGAGATAGCAGATTTGTAGTTAGTAAGTTCATCACTAGAATCAACAACTACCAGAACCTCGGGACCCTCTAGATTTCAAAGATATTGCAAAGATATTGTCAGGTTCTTTGTGAGTTCTGCTACTTCTGCAAACACTTGTGTTTATGTCTGAATCAGCAACAATATCTTGTTGTTCAGACGTTCCGGCTACATCAGCGTTTGTTTGTGGTTCTCGAATTTCTTCAAGATCCACAATATTACTTCCAGATCCTCGATCAAGAAACTCTTTCTCGAGGAAACGTGCCTTCCTTTTGATGGAAATCATAGTTGCATCAGGATGGTAGAAGTAATATCCACTTTTGTTATAGTATCTGACGAAAATAACTTTTTCTCCTCGAGGATCTAGCTTGTCATCAGACTCGCTGGTGACATAAGCATCACATCCCCATGCTCAAAGGTAAGACAAATTGGGTTTAGACCCATGCCATATCTCATATGGTGTTTTGTCTACTTTCTTAGTCGGTGCCAGATTGACAAGGTGGGCGACGGTCATAAGAGCATAACTCCAAAAGGAGTGAGGTAAGTTAGTTCTACACATTATCGATCAAACCATATTAAGTAGGGTTTGATTTCTCCTCTCACTCACGCCATTAAGTTGGGGTGTGCTGGGTGGAGTGAATTGTGAAACAATACCACATTCCTTTAGATGATTAGTGAACTCTTGGCTTAGGTATTCTCCACCTCGATCTGATCGAAGTACCTTGATAGTCTTACTAAGTTGGTTTTCTACTTTGTTCTGAAACTCTTTGAACTTTTCAAAGGTTTCATGTCTATGCTTCATAAGGTAGACATAGGCTTATCGACTATAATCGTCAATAAACGTAACGAAGTATCTTTCGTGATTTCTAGACTTGGTTTTGAAAGGACCACATACATCAGAATGTATAAGTGCTAACAGATTCTTGGCCCGTTCACCAACATGGGTGAAAGGATCCTTTGTGAGTTTGCCAGCTAAGCAAGATTCGCATTCATCAAAAGATTCATGTCTTGTGGATTCAAGAATCCCTTCAGACTGAAGCGTTTTCACACAAGCCTTGCTTATGTGGCCAAGTCTACAATGCCATAGAAACGTATCGTTAATTTTAGATTTGATACGTTTAGTAAGATTATATATGTTATTGTTTGTTTGAATATCAATCTTATAAATACCACTTCGAGGTTTAGCCTCAAAATAAAAGACATCATTCAAGTAGGCAGAAATAAAAGAATCATTAAAAACATACTTAAATCCTTGTTTAAACAATAAAGAAACTGAAGAAATGTTTCTGGTCAAACTAGGAGCAAACAAACAATTATCTTAAGTAATTACAAGGCTAGATGGACAAGAAAGATAATATGTTCCAGTTGCAAGAACTGGTACTCTTTTCCCATCAACAACAATGAGCTTCATGTCGCCTTGTTTCAGTTTCTTCCACTTTTCAGGCTCCTGCAAGACATTAATGATGTGGTAACCACATCCAGTATCAAATACCCATGTGTTGCTAGAAATATTGAAAAGTTCAATAACATAAATCAGAATACCTGAAGAAGGGCCTTCACCATTGGCCTTCTTCGCCTTCAGCTTGGCTAGATAGTCAGGACAGTTACGTCTCTAGTGCCCCATCTTATTGCATTCAAAGCAGTGGCGCTCCTCAGTAGGGGGTGCTGCTTTGTTTTTAACCAGCTGTTTATTATTAGTGGCAGGCTTGGCAGCAACAATTTACCTTTACCCTTGTTGTTATAAGCCTTCTTCTTGGGGTTTGGCTTCCTAACACCAGTAGATCAGATCATCAACATTTGACTGGCTTTACCTGGTATGTTTTGCTCAGCAGTTTTAAGCATACCGTGTAGTTCAGCTACACTCTTAACCCATGCATTCATATTAAAGTTCATTACGAACTGGTCGTAAGAACTAGGCAGGGAGTTCAAGATGAGGTCTGCTGCCATTTAATCCTGCATAGGATAACCAAGTTTGGCCATTTGGTAGATGTACCCTTTCATTTTAAGTACATGGGCACCAACAGGCGAGCCTTCTTGCATTTTGCAGGATATAAGCTGCTTCATGGTATCGTAGCGCTCTTGTCGGGCCTGTTTCTGAAACACGCCCTTAAGTTGCTCAATCATGTCAAATGCAGCCATGTCCTCCATGTTCTTCTGGAGATCAGGGGACATGGTGGCTAGCATAAGGCAGGCTACCTCATCGGCATCCTCCTTAAATTTTTCCCAAGTTTTACGGGCAGCGGCCGTATTATTTTCAGGCTCGTTGGGAACAACGCTATGTAAAACATAGAGCTTTTTCGCCATCTTGAGAACAATTCTCAGATTGTGGTGCCATGTAAGAAAGTTGGTGTTATCAAGTTTCTCTTTCTCAAGGATAGACTTGAGAATGAAGGAGTTATTGGTTTCTATAGACATCTGTTTAAATAAGCAAAAATAAATTAATTAGTATTTTTGATGTATTATTTCCATATTTTAATTAATGACCTATTTACAGTGATTTTGAATAAGGAATGAGAATCTGGCTTGGTCAGTTACTAAAGGCAGTTGGGGCACGCAATATTAGCAAGTGATAAGGTAGATTGACAACGCATGTCAATTGTGAAAATTGCACAACTCTCGGGTATAAGGCCACAACGATAACATTTGTCAATGCATTGATACGTTTAGCCTCATCTATGCCCATTTTTCTCTCTAGACAACTGTGGCATGTAACAGGAGAGAAAAATAATAGTCATCCTAAAACAGGTACATGTGAAAAGGCAAATTGTGTCAACGAAACCCTTGCACGTTGGAAGAATAAACTATATATCAAGTGCGGTGCTGTGACTCCAAACACTGATGTTTCGCTTAATGTTCCAAGTGTTCCTTATAGTTTGGTGGCATAGACTATTGGTTTTTATCTATGGGATCCAGTTTCAATGTTTACCGAATAGGGTCAAACACAACGTATAATAAATTTATGTAGGTTGTAAAAACCTGTTTTACAATATATCTAGTTCGTGATAATAAATGACGAATTCTTTCATCTCGCGGGACACTAGATTTTAATACCCTATTAAAACTAGGTTTATCGGAAGATGGACAACCGATTTTAAGTTGATAATTTTAAATTACCAAGTATTAAGTTTTGAAATTTAAACTAATTTTAAAATTGAAAACTTATTTAGTTATCCTTTTAAAAGGATAATTAATTTTTTAAAATTATCAAGTTTTAAGTTTTGAAATTCAAACTAATTTTGAATTCGAAGACTTATCCGGTTATCCCTTTTAAAACAAACAATTGTTTTAATATTTTAACAAGTTGTAAAAATAAGTTTAAAACTTATTTTGATTGTGAAAGATGTTTTTAATTAGTTTGATATTATGTTGGATGTTATAATAATTATAAAATAAAGCAACCATAATTGCAAAGTAATATGTAAATCTAATGACTATGATTGTTTGATCTCGCTAGAGCCAAGTAGCTAGATCAAACCGGGTCACGGGGTCAAAACACAAAACAATCACAAGGATGGACCTAAGTGCATTTAGTTGACCGCTGACTCCTTGATTCATCTTATCTCCAGTTTTGGCTTCGGGTCTTCAAATATTACAATATTTACAAAAGAAATACAAAATAAAAGAAAATCCTAATTTATTACAACTTTGAGCCATCAAATGGGCCAAAACCATAAAACCAAAAAAAACTAACAAAACTAAATCACAACACAACCATTCAACCAAAGGGTCCAGCCAGATTTACATATTAAAACACAATCAAAATAATACGGGCAATCTATTGGTTTATAAATATTTAACTAAAATAAATAAGTTGCCTCAAATAGTATAAATCAGAAACTTTAAATAATTTTGAAGTTTGTGATCTATAACCGGTTAACAAGCCGGATCTGATTTGCATGTTGTAAGCGTGGCTCTGATACCAGTGTTGGTGTTCAGAGGTTTCTTGGTTAGGTTTATCTTATCAAAACAATTCTTAATAAATATTAATCATATTAATAGTATATAACGCAGCGGAATAAAAATTAAATACCGGAGTGAACCCGACAGGATCTGATTACAAACAGTGCAATACAAAACATTATAAACCTACTGATGAGATATAATATACCTTGATTAATATATAACCATTTGAGACACCGAGGGATCAACGAACTATTGCTAGAATTACGAACGATCACAAACTTGCGAACTCGGTTGCGGCTAGAACAGGCGCAACAAAGTGAGACACGACAATTAATGGTGCCGTAAGTAGTTGTTGGGTGGTGGTTACCGGCAAAGATGTGGCGGCGGTGGCGGATCTCGTTTTGGCTTCACGCGGTGAAAAGGAAAACAAAAGAAATCTTTCTTTTGTTTTGCTACCGTCGAATTCAATCCAAAGGATGGTTTCTTTGTTTTATGTATATCATCTAAAAAAATGAACCATTAGGCTTTTTTTTTTTTTAAATTCTAATAAATTAATTTAACTAATATTAATCTACTCATCGGCCCAAGCACGGTGAGATTAATATTAGCCCACGTAATAAGCAAAACCCAAAACAATAACGTTTAACATTTAAACGTTTTAATTAAATATTTTATAACTATTATAAATTATGAAAACCCTATATAGTTCGTAAACGCCAGTTAATTAAATTAAGTGGACTTTAACGTTCGTTGCCCAAGATGTAACTCTTACGGGGCATAACTCGGTTGGCAACGTCAACTAATCGAACCCGTACATTATTTCAACATTTTTCACCCAGGCCGGTCAAAACGTGTATCACACAAAGGTTGAAAACAAATCGCATGGGTGTCATCTTACACGACACAAAGCCAATATCCATGTCATCTTCCTCCACAGCCACGTTCTCTGTTTAATTATGATCGGGATAAAAAGTGTGTCACTCCGCTGCAGTGTTTAAATGAAAAATCACTTTTATGACCCTCTTCCTGCATCTTCATCGGCTACCATTGACCGTTGTAATGTTTCATCTTTTTGTCTTAAACTAAGCATCTAAAAAAGATTTCAAAACCATAAGAACAAAATATACCCATTAAAAATCAAATGTTCAATGACAAATTTCATCCGAACTCCCTTTCCTTGCACCAGACAAAAACTTGTCAAAATTCAATAATATGTCATATATATGTATATTACAGTTGGCAATGGTGAAGCATCATCAGCAAGGCAAACTAAATATGAAGCCAAGCTTAACATCAGATTAATATGTAAGTATGTGAAGGGATGATGAATGCATAAACATTATACATGATACACTCAACAAATATTCACTTTAGAAGTATAGGAAACTGAGTTGAGTAATGTCTAATAAGAAACCAGACAACTACAAACGTTAGCGAAACGAATAAGCTTGATATATGTGATCTATTTAAACTCAAGTTAAAAATGATCACATGCAATTCATTTTACTTTCATATAATCATAACAAAGAAAATAGAATTTACTTGAAGGTAACCTGTAATTTTGTTGCAAAATTGGGTGATGAAGCTTTAACGTTTTTTCTCGTTCACGGCCTGAAGGCGTCCCACCAAATAAATCAAATGACCCATACCCATCGCAAGCATTTTTTATTCTTTAAGGTGCTTAGGATATGACATCATCAAATCGATTAGGATCAAGATAAAAAGTGAAAAAAAAATCAACATCAACTTGAAAAAGTTCTATCATCAAATTGTTACTGTGGGGGTTCAGTCTCGGAGTCCCTTCGAGCTTTAAACTTGTTTTCAATGTTCTCTCAGGAGACATCAATGAAATCTGGGGAAACACCACTACAAGGTCACTTGTTCCTTGATGTTTCAAAACCACATTTTTTATTAGGGCATCTAAATAAGCCAACTCTTTCCATGAATTTGTTAGTTTCACCTACGCCTAGAACTATTGTTACATTCCGCATGCTATTGAAGGTTCTTTTGTTTTTGTGGAAATTCCACTGGGAATAAATAAAGTTGTCTATATTCAACCTTTCACATAGTTTGTTGCTTGATGTCATAAGAAGCACAAAACTCACACATAACCCCTTGCAAGACCTAAAACATTATGTAGAAATTTGACCTTCAAAAAACGAATCAACAATAAGCTTGCCTCACAAACTTAATTTTCTTAAATCAACCAGAGTCTCCAATTGAGTAAGTAACTAAATTTGGTTGCCATTTTTGCACATGCATTTGCATTTAACAGTTTAATTTCATCCCTTTAGTTAAATAATTCATCATCATGATTAATCATCAATCATATTGACTCAAGAAACTATAACCCATAAATTGAATGGGGAAATGTAAAAGATGACACAAATTTGTGCAAATCATGACAAACAAAAACCAACCTAGATTCACATATAATTTGGTACGTTGCTGAGGAACAGATGGAACACCATAACATTAATAACAAATTAGCTTGTCTGACCGTCTTTACAGCTAATCAACTGATTCATTATGGCTACAAATCGCATACTTATGAACGTTCCTTATGTAAATTCAAAGTACCAAACTATTTAGCTTGAGACACATAGGAAAACAACCAACTACACAAAAGCAATCATATCAGTTCAGAAGTTTCAATTCGAATACTGATTTTGGGATATTAGACGACAATTATTGATGAATCCATATATTGAAAGAATACAAGTACCTTGGAGCGAAGAAGGTGGGGGCGTGATCGATCTAAAAGATGTACTCTGTAGTGAACTGCGGAGAAGCAAGATGCTTGAGAGATTGTGGAAGTTATTTTGTCTCTAATTTTATGACGAAAAACTGTCTGAATCTCAAGAGATAAGTAATCAGTAAGGATCAGTGCTCTATATTGAAAGAGTACGGGTCGCCCATTATCACCTCATCACCAAGAACATCGATCATGCAGCCGTTGTCGGAGTTGATGTAGTTGGAAAAACCTCTTCGGAATCGCAGTAGCGCCACTGGAGAAGCCGCAGAACACAACAGGCCCAAAAACCATAGCCACCTCCTGATTATGATTATGGCTGCCATCAAAGTGACGAAGCCAGTTATGGCTACGGGGGATGAAGATAGAGGGAGCACTGGTAAAAACTGAAAAGAGGCATGGGATTGCTATGAACATGCAGTAACTTGCCACGCATAGTCAAGAACTTGCTACCCATTACTATGAATAGCCAATAACTTGCCACGCATATTCAAGAACTTGCCACGCATTTAGCCAATATCTTGCCACACATTGATTCGCACTGGATTTCTTATTTTTATCCATATAATTACTTTAAAAATTATTATATTTTTTTCTTTACTTTTCAATTAAATAATATTTTTTATATCCTTATTATTATTTTTTTCTCTCTCTTCTATTCACAATTACTTTCAAAAATATTAAAAAAGTTATTGAGATTGAACAATGATTCTCCAAATATTCTACTGAACAGTAACATTTTTTCTTTCCTTCACTCATAACCACTCAAAACTATTCCATATAATTTAAGAAACACACTCACATATTTTTAGGGACTCTACTGTGAATGCTCTTACGCATTAGACTTTTGTACAATACTCTTCATTCCGTTCTTCTTTTAATAATATGTAACAAATGTCATTCTTGTACACTTACGCATGTACCGTAACCAAACTGCTATCGAGCGCAGTCAAACAAATCGTCTTCTTTCGGCACATGATGTTCGCTTCGTAGGCCGCCAAGCAATCCATCCCTAACACCACATCAAAACCTCCTAGGGCCATCACATACAATCTAGTGGGAAACTCATGACCGTCCAACTCTACGAGGCAATCGTCTATCACATCCGTCACTTTGGTAGACTTTCCTATCGTTGTCTCTACATAGAAGGGCATGTCTATCTTCTTATTCCTACCATGCATTTCACGACAAAAGGTAGTAGATACAAAACTTCTACTAGCACCCAAATCGAAGAGCACGGAAGCATACAATTGGTTTACCAAAAACATACCTGAAACTACTTCAGGGTCCACTCTGGCTTCTTCCCGGGTCATGTTGAATGCCCTTGCCTTGGCTTTGGTGCTCTCACTTCTCCTTTTCTCACCCATAGTCTGGGTCCCTAAGCTCCCTGCTCCACCCTTCTTTCAATCTCGGCCAGAGTGGCCTACCTCCCCACATTGATAACATCACGGTACCCTGCACTCTTTAGCATAGTGCCCTTCGCCTCCACACTTAAAACATTGATTCGAACCCACTCTACACTCACCCATGTGAGCTTTCCCACACTTCTTACACTCTCTTCTATTATTCCCCTTACTCAGTCCTGAGCGGCGATCGTCAATCCTCATATTCTTTTCCCCGATCCCATAATGGTTACCCCTGAATCTCTTCCCATTACCGTTCTTGTTCCAACTCTTCTCAACCTTCCTCTGAATTGGCACCGGATCCCTCTCATCATACAACCTTTCGGCCAAATCTACTGCAGACCTAAAAGTGCTCAGTCTAGCAGCTACCATGTTCCTCCTGATATCCACGGGCAAACCCTGCATGTACCTCTTAATCTTCTTGGACTCTGGAGTTACTAGATCCGGCACAAGTCTTGCAAGTTCATTGAAATTGGAGGTATACTCTTGATGAGTCATGTTTCCAGCCTCCAAATGCAAGAACTCCTTCTTAATTTTGTCCAACTCCCGATGTGGACAATACTCCTCCAGTACCAGTTCCTTCAAATCCGACCACCTCATTCTTGCAATAGACCGTTTCCCCTCGTCTTGGACAATGTTGTCCCACCAGCATAATGCCGAGTCAATGAAAGAATGGGAGGCAAACTTCACCTTTTGATCCTCTCGGCACTCATTGATGTCTAGAACTGCCTCCATCTCTCGAACCCAACGATGAGCAGCAGTAGCATTGCCGTTACCGTCAATGGTCGGGGGTTTGCACTTCTGAAACGCCCCATAGGTGCACCCCTTAGTGGTCTCCTTCTCCCCCTCGGTATCATCATCATGAATTACCACCCTTGGGCTAGATGGCTCTTCCTCTGTTTTCTCCTTCTTCCCAGCATCATCAGTTCTTTCACCCTCCTTTACAACCCTTAACACTTCGGTCACTACTGAGGGCAACACATGTTGCATGACGTTGTAGACCTCGTCAGCAATAGCTTCCTTTACCGTAGACTTGAGGGTAGCTGATCCTGCACCCTCTTGGTGGCTATGGAGGTCTGTGTCCTCATGAGTCATCTCAGGAGCCTTAGCCTTGCTTCGGGTGACACGTGGCCTAATAGTACGCGCACCACGAGCACCGCCTCTGGTTGCCTTCCCAGATTTCCTACCCGCCATAAGATCTACCCCCTATAAGATTCAAACACTAACAAGGTCATTCAAGGTAATAGCTCAGATTATGTCAAGTATAGTAAGTCCCTAATTACAGTGGCCAGTTATGATTAGCCACTTACTTTACTCTTCATCCCCCAAGCATTCCCTATCCAGACTACATCAGTGTCCAAATCTACTAAGCACATAAATCAAATAGCACACACACGTAATACCGATTAACTTATGAAAAATTACCTGATGGCACGTAGCTACTTGGGCTGGCATCCCTTCATTTGGTCCCATTTTCAGTTTAAGTTTAGGTTTTGAAAATAATTTACCCAATTCTCTTAAACTTTGGCTTTGATACCAACTTGTAAGGCCCCGTTCCCGGAAACCCCACAGTTGGTCATTCATAGCACTTTTCATATCAAAACACGTTCAGATTCGTCAAAACAAGAAAACTTTGCAGCGGAATAATTTAATAAACCATAACATTCATTATCCATTACTTTTGCCAAGAAATACATTGTTGTTGCAAGTTACAAACAAAAGAACATCTAGTTGCATTTCAAAACAAAAATAACTTTTCAGCGTGTCATGGATGCCAGTCTTTATTTTCCAGGTAGCTTCGATCTCGTGCCATCCTCAGCAACTCCGTTACCAATTTCCAATCATCATTCTAACATGAACACAACTTAAATCCATCGGTCTAACACTTAGAATATCATAAACATTAAACGATCAACAAGTGAATCACATAACATAACTATATCATCATAGTCGTCCGTAACATACATGGAAAACCATAACTTGCTTCGAAAACATCAGTTAAATATGCATACCAGCCCCAAATAAGCAGAAAACATTTAAAAGAGGGGATCTAGAACTCACCTATACTGCTTTCGAGTAAAACTCCTCCAAACCCGAGAGCAACCTGGAGTTCTAACACCTAAACACACAAAAACACACAACCAAGCACATAGAAACACTTAAGAATCGGTCCAGAACCTGAAAACTCAACTGAAATCGAACATAAAACACAAGAAAACCTCACCTCTAGGAGAATTCAGCTTCTCACGCACAAAACCCAGTTAAAGTTTTTGTTCTTCCTCTTGCAGCCGAATTCAGTTGGTGAAATGGGGTGTGGACGACCATGCTTCTTTTTAAATCCCATAATGGGCAAGTTTTCCACTTGCACATCTTTAACCCCTTGACTTGGAATATTTCACCTTTCTTTCTTTTTCTTTTCTTTTGCTGAATTTTTTGGTTGTTACACAAAAGAATATTTAGTTGCATTACAAAACAACAATATTATATCTGCATGAGATGGATGCCAGTCCTTGCTTGCCAAGTAGCTTCATCCCCGTACCATCCTCAGCAACATCATTACCTGCCAACTGAAAGTGCATATAAAAAGTCAGCATTGCTGAGTGAGTTCTAGTTTTATAAATAAAATACTTCATTTATATAAAAATATCCTTTACTTTCGTCCGTCGTCACACATCATATATTATCGTTCCACTTTCTTATATGGATCCTGTCACATGCCATACCCCAACGTCATGCTAAAAAGCTGGTACTGTGCCGGGGTTTATCAATAAACCCCCACGTCATGCAAAAAAATAGCTAAAACAGTATCGGGGTACGCGACAAGGATCCCATAATGGTCAATCACCAAGATTAGACCCCGGTGCACATTTTCAAGGGTTAGCTAAACTGCACACAGTTGAGCAGTTTACTACCCCATTGAGTTGTGAACCTCCTTCGCATGGCTTGCAAGTCTTTCATTCATTAATTATGTTCCACTTTCGTTAACTTCATCTTTTACTTTTGTTATGATAATACTTTACGTACATGAATATTAACACACCACGTAAAGTCACATAATAATACGTAGTATAAAACATCAATATCAGCCCATAATCATACATAACATCAACAGGCAATAACCACCAAAACATTTCAGAACTAACATTACATTCTATTTCCCAAGATTCCAGAAAATCCTAAGGGTCCGAAGAAATGTAGATGAAGTATCTCAGAAAATAGCCTAAGCGTCGAAAGATATGCAGATGAACCAAATGCTGATGTACAAGACCAAATGAGGATGTAAATATCAAATGCGGATGAACGTAATACTTAGACTATTGAACGTAAAACCAATGCGGTTGAATGTTTCAGCAAATGCGGATGAAGACCAGCAAATGCGGATGAACACATACAAATGCGGATGAATACATACAAATGCGGATGAACAAAAATACTTAACTATTGAACATAAAATCAATGCGATTGAATGTTCATCAAATGTGGATGAACTCCAACAAATGCGGATGAACACATTACTTATACTATTCCACCGGTTCCAAATCCTCATTCTATCATATTCTTAACACCGATCTATCATACTACATACATAGAATATAGCAGACAATCACACAACATCTGAGAAGGCATTTAAATCACGCATCACATACACATCAGATGCAAACACAGAAAATTTATGTTACGGTTGCAAAACTTATGCACATCAGCCCCAAACTAGTTTAAAACAAGTAAAAGAAGGGATCTAGCACTTACCTCTGACAGCTTTTGAGTAAGACTTCTTCAAACCGAGAGCAAACCGGAGTTCTAGCAGCACCTAAACAAGTAAAATAAGGGATCTAGCACTCACCTCTAACATATGAAACATGTAAGAATCGGTCCACCAGCTTGAACACAGCTAGAAACCGGGCAGAAAATAAAAGAAAACCTCACCTTCTAGGAGAATTCAGCTTTCTCACACTAAAATCTGGTTGAAACTTCTTCTGCTCTTCTTGCAGCCGAAAGCATAATGGTGAAATGGGGGTGTGGGTAGCCATCCCTTGCTTTTTGAACCCATAATAAACAAGTTTGCCACTTGCACACTTTAACCCCCTTTACTTTGAAATGTTTCACTTTTCCTTCTTTTAACTCTTCTTTTCTTTTCCTTTTAATAAATTTCCGAGTGTTACAAGTCCACCCCCCCTTATATAGGTTTCGTCCCCGAAACCTATCACTCCTCGAACAGCTGTGGGTAATGCTGTCTCATCTCTTCCTCAGTCTCCCACGTAGATTTGGACCCCTTCCTGTGTCTCCACTATACTCGCACCAGTGGAACCACTTTATTCTGTAGCCTCTTCTCTTTTCTGTCAATGATGGCCACTAGCTTCTCTACATAATTGAGTCGTTCATCCACCTCGATATCCTCCAATGGCACGATCATATCTTCATCAGCTAAGCACTTTCTTAGGTGAGATACATGGAATGTCGGATGAATTCCACTTAACTCATCGGGTAGCTCCAACCTGTAGGCCACCTCTCCTACTCCTGCAATGATTCGGAAAGGCCCTATATACCTCGGGCTCAGTTTGCCCCGCTTTCTAAACCAGATGATCCCCTTCCAAGGTGAGACCTTCAACATGACTCTATCACCCACCTTGAATTCAATCGGTCTACGTCTTTTGTCAGCATATGACTTTTGTCTATCTTTTGCTGCCTTCATAAAGGCCTTGATCTTCTCTAACTTTTTGGTCATAGCCTCGATCACCTTGATGCTCCCTAACTCCTTCTGCCCAATGTCACCACAACATACGGGCGTTCTACACTTCCTACCGTATAGCATCTTATAAGGAGGCATACCAATACTGGCATGATAACTGTTGTTGTATCAGAATTCAGTTAACGGTAAGTGTTTGTCCCAACTTCCTTCGAAATCAGTGACGCATGCTCGGAGCATATCCTCAAGCGTTTGTATGGTTCTTTCTAACTGACCATCTGTCTGAGGATGGTAAGCATTACTGATGTGAAACCTCGTCCCCATCGTGTCATGGAATCTTTTTCAAAACTTAGATGTAAATCGAGTGTCACGGTCAGACACTATAGACACCAGTACCCCATGACCAGTCACAATCTCTTTGATGGATAGATCCGCCAACCTCTTAGATGAATACGTCTCGCGGATCGGTAGGAAGTGAGCATTCTTCGTCAAACGATCAATTATCACCCAAATGACATCATACCCTCTTGCTGTACGTGGTAACTTCGTAATGAAGTCCATGGTGATGTGCTCCCACTTCCACTTGGGTATATCCAAGGGTTGGATCGTCCTGTATGGCTTCTAATGCTCTGCCTTTACTTGCAAGAAAGTAAGGCACTTGCTCACATACTCCGCTACATCACGCATCATTCCCGGCCACCAGTAATCTTTCTTCATATCATGATACATCTTTGTAGCACCGGGATGAATTGAGTATCGTGTGTTATGAGCTTCATCCATGATTCGCCCCTGTAGGTCACCATAACAAGGAATCCACATCCACCCGAAGCGGGTCCTAACTCTGAGAATGTTCTCACCTAACTCTGCGACTAGGCCTTTCATCCTTTCGGAGTTGATTCGATCCTCTTTGAATGCCTCACCCTGAAATTCCTTGACCTGCTTCATCACATCATAGGTCATAACCAGCTAATAAGCCTCCACCCGGATCTGCTCGAGTCTCTCTTTTCGGCTAAGGGCATCCGCCACCACGTTGGCCTTGCCCGGATGGTAGTGGATCTCACAATCATAATCCTTGATCAACTCTAACCACCTCCTTTGCCTCATATTGAGATCCTTTTGCTCGAAGAAGTACTTCAAGCTCTTATTGTAAGTGAAGATAGTGCACTTCGTCCCGTACAAGTAGTGCTTCCAAATCTTCAATGCAAAGACCACCGCCGCCAACCCCAAATCATGAGTATGGTAATTAGCCTCATGGGTTTTCAACTATCAGGACGCATAGGCTATTACCCTCCCCCGTTGCATCAGCACGTAACCCAACCCCGAATAAGAAGCATCAGAGTAGATCACTAAGTCTTTGCTCCTTTCGGATAACATTAAGACAGGAGCTTGGGTCAGTCTCGTCTTCAGCTTTCAAAAGCATTCTCCTGTTCTAGACCCCATACAAACTCCACCTCCTTGCTGGTCAACTTGGTCAATGGTGAAGTTATCTTCGAAAAATCTTGGATGAATCTTTTGTAATAGCCCGCCAAACCCAAGAAATTGTAGATCTCGGATGGCATCTTTGGAGTCTTCCATTGCATCACTGCCTCCACCTTTGCCAAGTCCACCATAATCCCTTCCGGGTTGACCACATGACCCAGAAACTAAATCTCGCGCAACTAGAATGCACACTTGGAGAACTTGGCATACAGCTTCTCCCTTCTAAGTATCTCCAGTACCTCCTGAATATGACCGTGTGCTTTGCTTCGCTCCTCGAATAAATCAAGATATCATCGATAAACACAATCACTGATTTGTCTAGCATAGGCCGACACACCCGATTCATCAAATCCATAAAAGCAGCTGGCATGTTTGTTAAACCGAAAGACATAACGAGATATTCGTTATGCCCGTATCGTATCCGAAACGCGGTCTTTGGAATATCTTGTTCTTTAACCTTTAACTGATGATAACCAGATCGGAGATCTATCCTCGAGAACCAACTAGCACCTTGGAGCTGATCAAACAAGTCATCAATCCTCGGTAGCGGATACCGGTTCTTCACCGTTAACTTGTTCAACTCACGATAGTCGATGCACATCCTCATGCTACCGTCCTTCTTCTTCACAAACAAGACTGGAGCACCCCAGGGAGAGATACTCATTCGGATGAACCCCTTATCCAGCAACTCTTGCAACTGGACCATCAGTTCCTTCATCTCGAAGGGAGCTAATTGATACGGTGCCTTGGCAACAAGTTGGGCACCCGGTATCAAATTGATCTGGAACTCTATCTCGCAGTATGGTGGCACACCTGGTAGGTCCTCCGGGAATACGTCTGGAAAGTCACACACTACCGGTACGTCAGACAATAGTGGTACTGACGCATCCACATCTTTCACAAAAGCCAGGTAGGCACTACATTCACGTCTCATGCACTTCTCGGCCACCACCATTGAAATTACCTACCATTGAAATTACCTTTGAAACCGTACTGACCCTATCGCCGTAAATCGTCACTGAACTCCCATTAGTCGCGGTCAATTGAATCATCTTCTTGCGACACGCAATATTTGCCTTATAGGCTACTAGCCAATCCATCCTTAGAACCACATCGAATCCGCCTAGGGGCATCAGGAATAATATAGCAGAGAACCTATGGCCTTCCAACTCTATGTCACAATCCTCTATCAGATCAGAAATTTTGGTAGACTTACCAATAGTAGTTTCTACATCGAAGGGCTCATCAATACTTCTACTTCTAACAGACAACTTAGCATAAAAGGCAGCAGAAATAAAACTCCTACTAGCACTAGAATCAAATAGTTCAGAGGCACAAGTTAGATTTACTAGGAAGGTACCTGACACAATATCGGGGTCCACTCTAGCCTCCTCCCGGGTCATAGTGAATGCCCTGGCCTTCGCCCTCTGCCCTTCATTCTCAGTCCCCTTCTTTGTCCCAGAGCTCTCAGTCCTTGACTTCTTGCAGTCTCTGCTCATATGCCCAATCTCACCACAGTTGTAGCACCTCATCGCCCTACAATCCTTCGCCATATGCCCTGCCTTCCCGCATTAGAAGCAAAGATTCAGTCCCCACTTACACTCTCTCGTATGCTCCTTCCCGCACTTACCACACTACTTCGTCCCCGTACCTGCCGACACTACCCTCCGATCATCTGTAACACCCGGAAAATTTTAAAAGACGAGAAAGAAAGTATAAACATGCAGACAAAGGAAGAAACACAATTTAACCCAAATTGAGGGGCTAAATGTGTCAAAAAGGACAAAAGAATAAAGTGGGTGTAAAAAGGTGATGGCCGCCCACACCTTTCTGCATATCTTCTTTTCACCTGGATTGTAGAGAGAGAAAGAAGAGAAGAGCTTCGGTTTTAGAGAGAAGGAAGAAGAGGAATTCGAATTCAAGGTAAGAATTCATCGTTTTAAGTTGTTCTTGGCCGCCTATGCCTCGGTTGCATGCTTATGTGTGTTTGTTTGTGTTTGGGTTGTGTTTTGTTGGGTTTTAGGTGTTTGAACTCATTGCATTCGGGTTTGAAGGAAGTCATACTCGAGGATTTGCAAAAGGTGAGTTTCTAGATCCCCGTTTTCTATGTTTTAAACATGTTTTAGGGCTGGAAATACATGTAACTAACTTTTTATTATGTCCAGTATGTTGTACCGTATGTTTGGCCCTGTTCTTTTATTGGGTGTGTTAGGGTCTGCATGTTTTGCTCGGTTTATGTGGTTGTATGCTTGTTCTGAGAGATTAGCATGTTAGATTGGTGCGATGAATGTATAAGAATGAGATTGGGAACTGATTATAGTGTAAGACGCGGTTTCCAGTTAGTTGATCATCCGCATTAAGTTTGAATATTTGCATAAGTGTTGTTCATCCGCATTAGTTAAGTCTTCATCCGCATTTGATGAACACATCGACTATTTTGTTCACCCGCATTTGCTAAGTGTTTGTCCGGATTTGTTGTATGCTCATCCGCATTTGTTTTGTCCATGTGCATTTGCTTTAGTCATCCGCATTTGGTTCATGCGCATTTCTTTGGGACACTTGGAATATTTTCTGAGGTGTTCATCCGCATTTGCTTATTCATCCGCATTTGTTTGCTCATCCGCATTTCTTTAAGGACAGAATTTTCTGAGATTTTGGGATGTAGAGCTTAAGTGTAGGCTTTGACTTGGGATGTTTCCGGGGGTAATGTATGTTGACCTTATGATGTCTTATGTGATGATGCTATGCATGGTATGGTTATGTTTATGTTATGTTCCTTATTATGTATGTTTATTTTCCGTGGCTTTACGTGGTATGATTATGAAAGTAAATGGAAAGTATTATGTAATGTAAAGCGGAAGATAATGAAAAGGGAATGTAAGGAATGAGAGAATGCATGCATTAACGATGTAATGAATGAATGGAAAAGTCTTGCAAGCAAAGGTTGAGGTGAGTGACCATGATGTCACAACAGACTTGTATGCCAAAGGTTGAGGTGAGTGACTGTGATGTCACAACAGACTTGTATGCCAAAGGTTGAGGTGAGTGATCGTGATGTCACAAGAGACTTGTATGCCAAAGGTTGAGGTGAGTGACTGTGATGTCACAACAGACTTGTATGCCAAAATTGAGGTGAGTGACCGAATTGTCACAAAAGACTCGAAAGGGATTCAATCCATGAGATTGACACGGATCTTTGTCGCTTACCCCTGTGCTGGTGCTAGGCTTTGTGCACAATGAATGGAAGTATGATAAACTTCAGCCCAGTACCCATTTTGTGCCCACGTTTGGGGTATAGCCGATGAACTTGATCCGGAAGGAATGAACGAAGGACGATGTAATGAATGAAATGTACGGAATGAAAGATAATAATAAATTATTATCTATGTGTACGTATATTGTATGATCGCTTACGAAAGTAAAGTACGGTTTTAAACGAAAGAAAACTATTTTATTTATAAAACTAGAACTTACTCAGCAACGCTAGCTTTTATGTGTTTCCAGTTGGCAGGTAATGTTGCTGAGGATGGCACGGGGCAGCTACTTGGTGTTTTTGGGATGGCATCTATTGCTTAAATTATGACGTTTTTGCATTGTAATGCGAACAAACAAGATTTTGTAATGATTATGAATGTTGTATTATTTTGCAAAAGCATTGAATGAAATGATTTTAAATTATTCCGCTGTGTTGTTTTAGTACACCTAAATATATGTTTTATGTGTAATGATTGACCAGCTGTAAGCGTCCCGGGAACGGGGCCTTCCAAGTTGGTATCAGAGCCAAAGTTTAAGTGAAACGGGTAAATATTTTCAAAAGAAACCTAAACTTAAATTGAAAATGGGACAAAGGGAAGGGATGCCAGTCTGAGTAGCTGCGTGCCATCAGGTATTTTCTTAATGTTAACTGGTATTCTGTGAGCATGTTATGTGATTTATATGCTTCTTAGTAGATTTAGATACTGATGAAGTCAGGATAGGAAATGCTTGGGGTATGAAGAGTAAAGTAAGTGGCTAATCACAACTGGCCACTGTAATTAGGGACTTACTATACTTGACATAAACTGAGTTGTTACCTTGAATGACCGTGTTGGTGTTTGAATCTTATAGCTTGTTCAAGGATGGCCGGTGGTAGATCTTCAAAGGCTTCTCGAGGTGGAGGTCGTGGTGGACGTGGTGCTGGACTACGGGTCACGAGAAGAAGGCCTAGAGCTGAAGAGGTGGCTCATGAGGAGCCCGAGACCCCTCATCCGGATGGTGGTGATGAGAGTGCTAACTTGAGGGCCTCAGTGAAGGAGGCGGTGGTGGAAGAGGTTCACCAGGTCATGCAGACAATCTTACCGTCTGTAGTGACCGAAGTAATAAAGGCTGTAAGAGAAGGGGAAAGGAAGGAGAGGAACCGGTCCTCGGGAGTAAGGGAGCAACCGGATACTGAGGCGGTTGTCTCAGCTGATGAGGAAGAAGAAGAAGATCCTGTGCTGGAGGCAGCACGAGGTTGTAACTATGGGGCATTTCAAAGATGCAAGCCCCCGACTTTTGACGGGAATGGCACTGCTGCTGCTGCTCACCGGTGGGTGAGAGAGATGGATGCTGTTTAGATATCAGCGAGTGCCGGGAAGATCAGAAGGTGAAGTTTGCCACCCACTTATTTGTGGACTCGACCCTATGTTGGTGGGAAAATATTATCCAGGCCGAGGGTAGTAGAGCGATTGGCAGGATGAGGTGGGATGAGTTGAAGAAACTGGTGATCGAGGAGTTTTCTCCTCACAGAGAGCTCGACAAGGTTGAGAGGGAGTTCCTACAGCTGGAGGCGGGAACCATGACACATCAGCAATATACCACCAAATTCAATGAGATGGCACGGCTGGTGCCGGATCAGGTGACACCCTTGTCACGAAAGATTAAGAGATACATTCAGGGCTTGCCGACGGACATCCGCCGGCACATGATTTCCGCCCGACCGAGTACGTTTAGGTCAGTGGTTGATCTGGCAGGGAGGCTGTATGATGAATGGGAAGTGGTGGTGGCTGAGGTGAGTAAGAAAGGTGGTGGTGGCCGGAACTGGAATGGGAAAAGGTTTGGACGTGGCGAAGCCGCTCCAAACAACAAAGTTGCGAGGATGGATGACCGACGCCTGGTCGCACCCGGTGCGGGGTCGAAGAGGTGTGGCAAATGTGGGAAAGAGCACACCGGAGAGTGTAGGTTGAGATCCGATGTCTGATTCCGGTGTGGGAGGACAGGACATGTGGTGAAGGACTGCAGGGTAAGGAGGTGTTATAACTGTGGCGAGGAGGGCCACATGATCAGGGAATGCAAGAAGCCGAGGGCTGAGAGTTCCGGGGCGAAGAAGACGATCGGAACCGAAGGGCAGAAAGCAAGCGCCAGAGCATTCACGATGACTCAGGAGGAGGCTAGGACGGACCCCGATGTTGTGTCAGGTACGTTCCTAGTAAACCAAACTCTTACCTCCGTGTTATTTGATTCCGGTGCTAGTAAGAGCTTCATTTCTGCTGCCTTTTGTGCTAAGTTGCCTTTAAGGAGTAGGAGTATTGAGGAGCCCTTCGATGTAGAAACTGCCATAGGTAAGTCTACCAAGATTTCTGAGATGATGGAAGGTTGTGTCATAGAAGTAGAAGGTTATAAGTTTCCTGTTAGACCGTTCGTGATGACCTTAGGCGGTTTCGATGTAGTCCTGGGAATGGACTGGTTAGCGGCCTACGAGGCGAATATCATATGTCGCAAGAAGATGATTGGATTGACAGCGTCTGACGGGAGTTCGGTGACGATTTACGGTGATCGAGTTACTTCGATTCCGAAGGTGATTTCGATGGCGGTGGCGGGGAAGTGCATGAGGCGTGGATGTAGTGCCTACTTGGCCTACGTGAAGGATGTAGATACGCCAACACCACAATTGTCAGATGTACCGGTTGTGTGTGAGTTCCTAGATGTGTTTCCCGAAGACTTACCAGGTGTGCCACCGGACCGCGAGATCGAGTTCCAGATTGACTTGATACCTGGTGCTCAACCTGTGGCTAAAGCACCGTATTGGTTGGCTCCGACCGATATGAAGGAATTGATGGAGCAACTGCAGGAGTTGCTTGATAAGGGGTTCATTAGATCGAGTATCTCTCCATGGGGTGCCCCGGTTTTGTTTGTAAAGAAGAAGGACGGTAGTATGAGGATGTGTATTGACTACCGCGAGCTGAACAAGTTGACGGTGAAGAATCGGTATCCATTGCCGAGGATTGATGACCTGTTTGATCAGCTCCAAGGTGCTAGTTGGTTTTCGAGAATAGATCTCCGATCTGGTTACCATTAGTTGAAGGTGAAGGAGCAGGATATTCCTAAAACAGCTTTTCGTACGCGTTATGGACACTACGAGTTTCTCGTTATGTCTTTCGGTTTAACCAACGCGCCAGCTGCTTTTATGGATCTGATGAATCGAGTGTGTCGGCCGATGTTGGATAAATCAGTGATTGTGTTCATCGATGATATCTTGATTTATTCGAAGAGCGAGGTGGAACATGCCGGTCACATTCGAGAGGTATTAGAGACGTTGAGAAGGGAGAAGTTGTATGCTAAGTTCTCAAAGTGCGCGTTCTGGTTGCGCGAGGTTTAGTTTTTGGGTCACGTGGTGAATCCCGAGGGGATTATGGTGGACCCGGCAAAAGTGGAAGCTGTGATGCAATGGAAGTCTCCAAAGACGCCATCCGAGATTCGTAGTTTCTTGGGGTTGGCGGGATATTATAGGAGATTCATTCAAGACTTCTCTAAGATAGCTTCTCCGTTGACTAAGTTGACCCGTAAGGATGTGAAGTTTGTATGGGGTCAAGCTCAAGAGAGTGCTTTTGAGGAGTTAAAGGCAAGGTTGACTCAAGCTCCTGTCTTATCATTACCTGAAGGGAGCGAGGATCTGGTGGTTTATTCAGATGCTTCTTACTCGGGTTTGGGTTGCGTACTGATGCAGCGAGGAAAGGTTATAGCTTACGCATCCCGACAATTGAAGGTTCATGAGGTTAATTACCCTACTCATGATTTAGATCTAGCAGCTGTGGTCTTTGCATTAAAAATTTGGAGGCACTACCTGTACGGGACGAGGTGCACCATCTTCGCGGACCACAAGAGCTTGAAGTACTTCTTCGAGCAGAAGGACTTGAACATGAGGCAAAGGAGATGGTTGGAACTGATAAAGGATTATGATTGTGAAATCCATTACCATCCGGGCAAAGCCAACGTAGTGGCGGATGCCCTCAGCCGAAAAGAGAGACCCGAGCCGATTCGGGTGAAGGCTTACCAATTGATTTTGACTTCCGATGTGATGAAGAAGTTCAAGGAGTTTCAAGATGAGGCGTTGAAGGAAGATCATCTTAACTCTGAAAGGATGAGAGGTCTAGTCGTGGAATTAGGTGAAAACACTCTCGGTGTTAGAACCCGATTCAGACGGATGTGGATCCCTCGTTACGGGGATTTACGTGGGAGGATTATGGATGAAGCTCATAAGACTCGATACTCCATTCATCCTGGTGCTACAAAGATGTATCAAGACATGAAGAAAGATTTTTGGTGGTCGGGTATGAAGCGCGATGTAGCGGAGTATGTGAGTAAGTGTCTTACTTGCTTGCAAGTGAAGGCCGAGCATCAGAAGCCGTACGGAAAGATCCAACCTTTGGATATACCCGAGTGGAAGTGGGAGCATATCACCATGGACTTTATCACGAAGCTACCGCGTACCGTGAAGGGGTACGATGCCATATGGGTGATAGTCGACCGTCTGACGAAGAGTGCTCACTTCCTACCGATCCGAGAGACGTATTCATCTGAGAAGTTAGCGGATTTATTCATCAGGGAGATTGTAACTCGTCACGGTGTGCCGGTGTCTATTGTTTCTGATCGTGACACTTGGTTTACATCTAAGTTTTGGAAGAGATTTCATGATGCAATGGGGACGAGGTTACACATCAGCATGACTTATCATCCACAGACGGATGGTCAGTCGGAGAGAACCATTCAGACGCTTGAGGATATGCTTCGGGCATGCATCATTAATTTTGGAGGTAGTTGGGATGACCACTTACCGTTAGCGGAGTTCTCATACAATAACAGTTATCATGCCAGCATTGGTATGCCCCCTTATGAGATGCTATACGGTAGGAGATGTAGAACACCCGTTTGTTGGGGTGATATTGGTCAGAGAGAGTTGGGAAGTATTGAGGTGATTGTGGCTACGACTGAGAAGCTTAAAAGGATCAAAGCCTTTATGAAGGCAGCCAAGGATAGACAGAAGTCGTATGCTGATAAGAGACGTAGACCGATTGAGTTCCAGGTGGGCGATAGAGTTATGTTGAAAGTCTCACCTTGGAAGGGGATCATTCGGTTTAGGAAGCGGGGCAAGTTGAGCCTGAGATACATAGGGCCTTTCCGAATCATTGCTCGAGTAGGAGAGGTGGCCTACAGGTTGGAGTTACCTGATGAGTTAAGTGGAATTCACCCTACATTCCATGTATCTCATCTGCGGAAGTGTTTAGCTGATGAAGATATGGTTGTACCACTGGAAGACATTGAAGTTGATGAAAGGCTCAATTATGTGGAGCAACCAGTGGCAATCATTGATCGCAAGGAGAAGAGGTTAAGGAATAAAGCGGTTCCCCTGGTACGTGTACAGTGGAAGCACAGGAAGGGATCTGAGTCTACGTGGGAGACTGAAGAAGAGATGAGGCAGTATTACCCACATCTGTTTGAGGAATAACAGGTTTCGGGGACGAAACCTATATAAGGGGGGTGGATTTGTAACACCTGGAAAATTTTAAAAGACGAGAAAGAAAGTATAAACGTGCAGACAAAGGAAGAAACATAATTTAACCCAAGTTGAGGGGCTAAATGTGTCAAAAAGGACAAAAAGAATAAAAGTGGGTGTAAAAAGGTGATGGCCGCCCACACCTTTCTGCATATCTTCTTTTCACCCGGATGGTAGAGAGAGAAAGCAGAGAAGAGCTTCGGTTTTAGAGAGAAGGAAGAAGAGGAATTAGAATTCAAGGTAAGAATTCATCGTTTTAAGTTGTTCTTGGCCTCCTATGCATCGGTTGCATGATTATGTCTGTTTGTTTGTGTTTGGGTTGTGTTTTGTTGGCTTTTAGGTGTTTGAACTCATTGCATTCGGGTTTGAAGGAAGTCATACTCGAGGATTTGCATAAGGTGAGTTTCTAGATCCCCGTTTTCTATGTTTTAAACCTGTTTTGGGGCTGGAAATACATGTAACTAACTTTTTATTATGTCTAGTATGTTGTACCGTATGTTTGGCCCTATTCTTTTATTGGGTGTGTTAGGGTCTGCATGTTTTGCTCGGTTTATGTGGTTGTATGCTTGTTTTGAGAGATTAGCATGTTAGATCGGTGCGATGAATGTATAAGAATGAGGATTGGGAACTGATTATAGTGTAAGACGTGGTTTCCAGTTAGTTGATGATCCGCATTAAGTTTGAATATTTGAATAAGTGTTGTTCATCCGCATTAGTTAAGTCTTCATCCGCATTTGATGAACACATCGACTATTTTGTTCACCCGCATTTGCTAAGTGTTCGTCCTCATTTGTTGTATGCTCATCCGCATTGGTTTTGTCCATGCGCATTTGCTTCAGTCATCCGCATTTGGTTCATGCGCATTTCTTTGGGACACTATCCGCATTTGTTTATTCATCCGCATTTGTTTGCTCATCCGTATTTCTTTAAGGACAGAATTTTCTAAGATTTTGGGATGTAGAGCTTAAGTGTTGGCTTTGACTTGGGATGTTTCCGTGGGTAATGTATGTTGACCTTATGATGTCTTATGTGATGATGCTATGCATGGTATAGTTATGTTTATGTTATGTTCCTTATTATGTATGTTTATTTTCCGTGACTTTACGTGGTATGATTATGAAAAGCAAATGGAAAGTATTATGTAATGTAAAGCGGAAGATAATGAAAAGGGAACGTAAGGATTGAGAGAATGCATGCATTAACGATGTAATGAATGAATGGGAAAGTCTTGCAAGCAAAGGTTGAGGTGAGTGACCGTGATGTCACAACAGACTTGTATGCCAAAGGTTGAGGTGAGTGATCGTGATGTCACAACAGACTTGTATGCCAAAGGTTGAGGTGAGTGACCGTGATGTCACAACAGACTTGTATGCCAAAGGTTGAGGTGAGTGACTGTGCTGTCACAAAAGACTTGTATGCCAAAATTGAGGTGAGTGACCGAGTTGTCACAAAAGACTCGTAAGGGATTCAATCCATGAGATTGACATGGATCTTTGTCGCTTACCCCGGTGCTGGTGCCAGGCTTTGTGCACAATGAATGGAAGTATGATAAACTTCGGCCCAGTACCCGTTTTGTGCCCACGTTTGGGGTATAGCCGATGACCTTGATCCGGAAGGAATGAACGAAGGACGATGTAATGAATGAAATGTACGGAATGAAAGATAATAATAAATTATTATCTATGTGTACGTATAATGTATGATCGCTTACGAAAGTAAAGTACGGTTTTAAACGAAAGAAAAGTATTTTATTTATAAAACTAGAACTTACTCAGCAACGCTGACTTTTATGTGTTTCCAGTTGGCAGGTAATGTTGCTGAGGATGGCACGGGGTAGCTACTTGGCGTTTTTGGGATGGCATCTATTGCTTAAATTATGACGTTTTTGCATTGTAATGCGAACAAACAAGATTTTGTAACGATTATGAATGTTGTATTATTTTGCAAAAGCAATGAATGAAATGATTTTAAATTATTCCGTTGCGTTGTTTTAGTACACCTAAATATATGTTTTATGTGCAATGATTGACCAGCTGTAAGCGTCCCGGGAACGGGGCCTTACATCATCCACCCTTGCCAAATTTGGAGTGATACCACCATGACCAAATTGTTTAGAGTGATACCACCATGACCAAATTGTTTCCCGTTCCAGTTTCTGTCACCACCACCCTTCTTACTTGCCTCCACTACTGCCACCTCCTTCCTCTCATCATAAAGTCTCCCTGCCAGATCAACCATCGACCTAAATGTACTCGACCGGGCGGCGATCATGTGCCTACGGATATGCGCAGGCAGACCCTGGATATACCTCTTGATCTTTCTTAACATGGATGTCAGCTGATCTGGCACCAGCCTCGCCATCTCATTGAACTTAGTAGTATACTGCTGGTGCGTCATGGTTCCCGCTTCTAATTGCAGGAACTCCCTCTCAATATTGTCGAGTTCCCTGTGGGGACAAAACTCCTCAATCACCATCTTCTTCAGTTCACTCCATCTCATCTTCCCAATCACATTGCTACCCTCGACCTGGACAATATTGTCCCACCAGCATAAGGCCGAGTCCACAAACGAGTGGGTAGCGAACTTCACCTTCTGATCCTCTTGGCACTCGCTAATATCAAGTACCGCCTCCATCTCTCTCACCCATTGGTGAGCAGCAGTAGCATTCCTATTCCCATCGAAGGTTAGGGTCTTGCATCTTTGGAATGCCCCATAGCTGCACCCCTTTGTAGTTTCCTGCACTGCTTCTTCTTTCTCTTCGTCATTGGAGACAACCATCTCAGTCTCTAGTTGTTCCCCTTCACCAGAACCTCTCTCCTCGCCCCCTCTTCCAACGATCTTCCTCCTCTCCTCCTTCTCTTTCTTCTCATCCTCTCTCACAGCTCTAATAACCTCAGTAACCACAGACGACAGAATCGTCAGCATGACCTGATGAACTTCCTCCACTACTGCCTCCTTCACAGAGGCTCTCAAATTAGCACTCTCATCGCCGCCTTCCTTGTGATGAAGCTTGGGCTCTACAGGAGCCGTTTAGGTTGTCTTAGCCCTATTCCTCATGGCACGCGGTCCAGCACCACGACCACCCCGTACTCCACCTCGAGAAGCCTTCGAAGATCTACCACCAGCCATCTTCTAAACATTATAAGATTCAAACACCAACATGGTCATTCAAGGTAATAGCTCAGATTATGTCAAGTATAGTAAGTCCCTAATTACAATGGCCAGTTATGATTAGCCACTTACTTTACTCTTCATCCCCCAAGCATTTGCTATCCTAACTACATCAGTATCCAAATCTACTAAGGGCACATAAATCAAGCAGCACACGCATAAAATACAGGTTAACTTCATGAAAATTACCTGATGGCACGTACCTACTTGGGCTGGCATCTTTCCATTTAGTCCCATTTTCAGTTTAAGTTTAGGTTTTGAAAATAATTTACCCAATTCTCTTAAACTTTGGCTCTGATACCAACTTGTAAGGCGGAAACCTCACAGTTGATCATTCATAGCAATATTCATTATTAAAATCTCATTTAAAATATATTAACACAAGAAAATATTACAACGGAAGAATCATCAAAAACCATTTCATGCATTAATAACTACTTTTGCCAAGTAATACATCGTTGATTAAAGTTACAAAAGAATACTTAGTTGCATTACAAAACAACAATATTATATCTGTATGAGATGGATGCCAGTCTTTCCTTACCAAGTAGCTTCACCCCCGTACCATCCTCAGCAACATCATTACATGCAAACTAAAAGTGCATATAAAAAGTCAACGTTGCTAAGTGAGTTCTAATTTTATAAATAAAATACTTCATTTATATAAAAATATACTTTACTTTCGTCCGTCGTCACACATCATACGTACATTTAGATAATATTCATATATTATCTTTCATCATCATTCGTCATCATTTGTTCTTTCATTTATTAACATCGTTTCACTTTCTTATATGGATCCTGTCACATGCCATACCCCCACGTCATGCTAAAAAGCTGGTACTATGCTGAGGTTTATCAATAAACCCTCATGTCATGCTAAAAAAGATGACACAGTACCGGGGTACGCGACTAGGATCCCATCATGGTCAATCACAAAGATTAGACGCCTGTGTGCATTTTCAAGGGTTAGCTAAACCGCACACAGTTGAGCAGACAATTACCTCATTGAGTTGTCAACCTCCTTCGCATGGCTTGCAAGTCTTTCATTCATTAATTATGTTCCACTTTCATTAACTTCATCTTTCACTTTTGTTATGATAATACTTTACGTACAAGAATATTAACACACCATGTAAAATCATATAATAATACGTAGTATAGAACGTCAATATCAGCCCACAATCATACATAACATCATTAGGCAATAACCACCAAAACATTTCAGAACTTAACACTACATTCTATTTCCCAAGATTCCAGAAAATCCTAAGGGTCTAAAGAAATGCGGATGAAGTATCTCAGAAAATATTCTAAATGTTGAAAGATATGCGGATAAACCAAATGCGGATGTACAAGACCAAATGAGGATGTACATATCAAATGCGGTGAACGTAATACTTAGACTATTGAACATAAAACCAATGCGGTTGAATGTTTCAGCAAATGTGGATGAAGACCAGCAAATGCGGATGAACACATACAAATGTAGATGAATACATACAAATGCGGATGAACAAAAATACTTAACTATTGAACTTAAAATCAAGGCGGTTGAATGTTCAGCAAATGCGGATGAACTCCAAAAAATACGGATGAATAAAATGCAAATGCGGATGAACACATTACTTAGACTTTTCCACCGGTTCCAAATCCTCGTTCTATCATATTCTTAACACCGATTTATCGTACTACATACATAGAACATAGCAGACAATCACACAACATCGGAGAAGGCATTTAAATCACGCATCGCATACACATCAGATGCAAATACAGAAAATTTATGTTACGGTTGCAAAACTGCAGTTAATATGCAAATCAACTCCAAACTAGTTTAAAACGAGTAAAATAGGGGATCTAGAACTCACCTCTAACAACTTTTGAGTAAGACTTCTTCAAACCAAGAGCAAACTGGAGTTCTAGCACCTAAACACACCGAAAAAAGCAGCCAACACATGAAACACGTAAGAATCGATCCAGCAGCTTGAACACAGCTGGAAACCGAGCAGAAAATACAAGAAAACCTCACCTTCTAGGAGAATTTAGCTTTCTCACTCTAAAATCCAATGGAAACTTCTTCTCCACTTCTTGTAGATGAAAGCAAAATGGTGAAATGGGGGTGCAGGCAGCCATCCCCTGCTTTTTGAACCCATAATAAATAAGTTTGCCACTTGCACACTTTAACCCCCTTTACTTTGAAATTTTTCACTTTTCCTTCTTTTTACTCTTTTTTTTCTTTTCCTTCTTCTTGAAAAATGAAGCTTTTGTCTTTTAGGTTACACAAATGGCTTTGCATATGGGATCCAAAAGGGGTTTACCCTCCACCTTGTAAGGACACTTAATCAATATGTGTCCCTTAGTCCCACAATGAAAAAAAACACGTCTTTCAATAACTATGTGTCTATAAGGAACTTTATATGGTCGGGATTGCTTAAGAACTGTTAGAGCATTCACTATAGGATCTCTATCACTATTGATTTATTTAAATTACACTAACTATCAAATTGTTTTATGCATTAAGATGTTGTACAATATGCTTCATGTCTTTTTTTGCATATTGTTATACCATGTGCTTTGTATCTTTCTTGCAAGTGTACTTATTTTCTCAATGGGTTTCCCTCACTTCAAAACCATATATGTAACGCCCCGAAAATTCGAAACAAGCCATTTAATAATAATGGGCCTAGTTAAAGGATATTTAATAAAAATAAAGGAAAGACATGGGTAATGGGCCAAATTAGTCTTATGGGAAAAAAGATTTAAATGGTTAAAGGCCCATAATCAGCCACTTAAACCACCCAACCAGCCATAATCTTTCTCATTTACAACCCTAGCCACCCACTTTCTAGAGAGAGAGTAGAGAGAGAAAGTGAAAAAAATTCAAGGTTTAAAGCTTTATTGGTTAAGGGATTGAAGATCTAAGTGTTAGAGCATCAAACCATGAGAAAGGAGTAAGAAATGCAGGTAAGAATCATCCTCTAAATGCCTCTATAGGTTAGACCTGGATTCTAGGGTTTTGGGTTTTGAAAAGTTGCAAAGAATCACATAAAGGTCAAATTTTCACGTATGAAATCATGTAAAAAGCTTAGATATAGTTTCATGGATGAAAAACTAAGGATTTGGACATAAAAAGTTGAGATTTTGGGTTAAAAACGAGCTAGTTCATCATTTTTATACGTCCAACGAAACTTCCAGTTCTTCCTGCGAAACTATGGATTCATCTTTTGAAACTAAGGCAATCTCCTTCCTACGAAACTAAGGCAATCTCCTTCCTATGAAACTATAGTTTCGCAGGTAGTTTCGCAAGTGCATAGGTAGATTTGTAGATTTAGCGAATCCAGGAAATTCCAACGAAATTTGGGCGAAACTAGCAACAAAACTGCCATGCGAAACTGGCAGTAAAACTGCCATGCGAAACTGGCAGCAAAACTGCATGCGAAACTACATGTGAAACTATGTAGAAAATGACCTATTTGTGTGTTAACTTATATTCAAACCGTGTACCTTGATCCTAGCTTAGAAAACTTAGACGTGAAGTTGCTTACTGACCAGGTGAGTTCTAGATTTCCCTTATTTACACGTGTTTAATGTTTTTGGACGATATGCATACTAAATATATGTTTCCCTTTCGACCCCACTAGGGGCTGCTACCCTTAGAACCCCGCTATCAGGGGCTGCCGCCCCCGAACCCCCGCTGTCCCGTGGAGGGTCAGTTATATTGTTTGTATTCTTTTGTTAAGAATGTGAATATATGGACTATAAGTATATGTATAACTAAAGATGAAAGTGAAATCTAAAGAAGTGTTATTGAGCTCATAACAATGTACCATTGCTAAAGTAAAGTCTTGCAAGCAAAGGATAAAAGAGAGTTGCATTTGTTGTGCTCTCATGGATAAAGTAAAGTCTTGCGTTCATCACAAGCATGTATAAAGTAAAGTCTTGTGTTCATCACAAGCGGGGGTCTTGCCCTTGGGCAGATCCTAAGGCATAGTAACTGGGAATTGACGGATAAAGAAGAGTAATAGAAAATAAATAAGCGAAAGTATTATTGATAAAGTATTGATAAAGTGACAGTTTGTGATAGTAAATGTGTTTGTTCATGTGATGACTATTTTAGAATGATAAAGTTAACATACCTCACTAAATGATTTTCTGATAATGTAAACCCAGAATTCACTCAGCGAAGCTAAGTTTGTATGCATATTAGTTTGACATGTGAGCTGTTGGACTTGAGTAAATGTGGGCATGGATTCTAGAAGCTACTTGGTATATGAAGGCTGGCATCCCTGATTAAGAAGATTATTAAGAAGACTTTTAAAGACTATTTGATGTTTTAAAGACAATGTTAATGTTTTATTTGAATTATGTCGTAATGGATTGAAACTTAATATACTTTTCTGCTGCAATGTTTATATAAATGAATGTTTTAAATCTATGTTTTTGCTGTGAATGACCAACTGTATGGTTTCCTAGGATCAGGGCCTTACAATATAGAAACCTCTACAATTAACACCTGCAATTCAGCACACAACGGTTCACTCGCTTCGATCATTTTATAGTTGATCACACTCACTTCGATCGTTTAATAGTTGATTGTGAATCCATTTTGCCGCAAACTGAGGTGCGTGCTACAATCTTCTTCTTCAATCAGGTTAGGGTTTTAGGTGAGGATTTTTCAATCTTTCTTTTTTACCTAAAAACCATCAATCCTTCAATTTATCTTATTTTCAAAAGAATTTCCACATCTTATTCTCTATCTCTATCTCTGTATTCTTTTTTAATATTTGTTTCTCTTTCTTCCATTTAAATCTTAACTAACAACTATTTTGTCTTATTATATGTTTTTCTTCAAATATTAATTAAAAGCATACATAGCAAAATAGACGAGCAGGGTCAAACGAGTTTTGACCAAAATACCTTTGGATTAGAATAGGTTATTTTAGAAAGAAGAATCAAGTAATAAACTATCAAAATATAATTAGAATTGTTACAAAACTAGAATTAAGCTTATAATTTTTTTAAGCTCCAAAATCAAAAAATAAAATAAAATAAGAAGTCACGAGAATTAAGACTAAGAATAAAATAGCCATAAATATTCAATCAGATCTTTTTGAAGCTGAAGATGTGTCGGGCTATCTCTAATATATTAATGACATTGAATGAAGTCCATAAACTCAAATGTATGATTATGAAACAATTCAGGTAGATCATTATCAACTTGATCATACTCAAAGTTAACATTGTTATTTTCATCACGTTCATCTTCAATAACCATGTTATGTAGAATAACACATGCTTTCATTATATTTGTTAGTACCTTCATGTTGTACATTTGAGAAGGTCCTTGAATAATTGCAAATCATTGTTGAAGTACACCAAACGTTCGTTCTACATCTTTTCTTGCAGATTCTTGTGCTTTCGTAAAATTTTTGTTCTGATTCCCTTTTGGTGATGGAATCGTCTTCACAAAAGTCCGCCACTTAGGATAAATACTATCAACAAGGTAATATCTCATATTATATTCATGGCCATTAACTATGAAATTGATTGGAGGAGCATGCCCTTGCGTACGTTCCATGAAATTAAAGACCTCTTTGGTATATTAATATCGTTATGTGAAGCAGGCATACAAAAAAATGCATGCCATGTCCAGAGATCATATGAAGCAACCGCCTCTAAAATAATAGTGGGCTCGCGAATGTGACTGGAGAAGATACCATTCCATGCCGAAGGACAATTCTCCCACTTCCAATGCATGTAGTCAATACTTACTAACATCACAGGAAATCCTTGTTGTTCGGCAATTACAAGCAATCATGCAATATCGTTGGCATTTGGAGACCGTAGGTATTCACCATAATGAATACGTACTATTATTTCAGTGAATTTTTTAACAATCTTCATTGCGATACTTTCATCAATTTGTATGTATCATCCATGAAATCTCCACTAACCCCGTACACTATCATTCTAAGTGTTGCATTTATCTTTTGCAAAGACGATAAACTGATTCTTTCTTAATTATTTCTTCTTTGGACAAAGTACTGTTCGTTTGACTCTACCTCATTTAGAATATAGAGATATAGAGAACGACTCATTCAAAATCACCATCGATATTGCTTTGAGGTATATGATGGATTTTTTGCAAATTAATCATGAAATAGGTGCTTGTGTCCCTTAGCATGATCACATCGAATAAACTTACGATGTTGCCTTGATGATTGCCCATCTTCATCCTTCTTAGGAGTAACATTTCTATCATCTTCTGAGGCTACATATTTCAATAGTTTGTGAAAGAAGGTACGAGCCATATGTAACACCTAGAAAATTTAGCAAAAAAGAAGAGAGAGAGAAAATAAAAGAAAAGAGAGAAGAAGAGTATTACTTAAAAGCAAGGGGTTAAAAGTGTGCAAGGGTCAAACTTGCCCATAATGGGATTCAAAAAGGCAGCCCACACTTCCTTTTCTCACACACACTTTGGCTGAAAAAAAGAAAGAAGTTTCAACTGATTTCTAGAGAGGGAAAGAAGAAGATCTTCAACAAGGTGAGGTTTCCTAGTGTTTTCTTCTCGGTTTTCAGTGGGTTTGAACTTTTGGACCGATCTTTATATGTTTTCTTTGTGTTTGGCAGCTTGTTTTTGTGTGTTTAAGTGCTAAAACTCAAAATAGCTCTCGGGTTTGAGGAGTTTTTACTCGAAAGCTGTTAGAGGTGAGTTCTAGATCCCCTCTTTTACATGTTTCTGCTTGTTTGGGGCTGGTATTCATATTAAACTATTGTTTTATGCACAAACTATGTTTTTTCCATGTATGGTACGACTGAAATATGATGAATGTTTGTTTATGTGACTTCTGTGATGTTGGGTAGATGTTTAGCATGTTTTAAGTGTGTAGCATGTTAGATCTATGCTAAGTATAAGTTAGAATGATGTTTGGGGACTGGAAAATATGTATGATGCATTGCAGGTGATAATTATAGTGTCTGCTGCAGACACTTAGGATTTGCATGGTGTCCGTTGTGGACTTGGTACGTCCGCTTTGGACACTTAGAAATATTATGCATGTGTCCGCTATGGACTTGGTACGTTCGCTGTGGACACTTGGAAAAATCATGCATGTGTCTGCTGTGGACTTTACACATCCGCTGTGGACACTTAGAAAAATTGTGTATGTTGTCCGCTGTGGACTTTACACGTTGATAATCTAGTATAGGTTGGACTCACTATAGTTGATAGGTTTATTTTGTTATGTAATATGTTAAATGTTAGTTTTCTATTGTAATTTGTATTTTTGATGTACTTTTATGTTCCAAGTAGGGGGTCTGCAGGTGTTGGTTCAAGCTTAAAGCCATTTGTCATTGCTCAGATTCCATCAGATACTATGGCATTATTTGGGATGTTTGTGCACAGTTATGAGGCTCTAGTTGCCGGGGAGTTGAAGGGAAAAGGAATGACCGTTGAAGACATGTATCAAGTCGATCCAGATGACTTAGAAGAAATAGACATCCAATGGAAAATGGCCATGCTCACACTACGTGCAAGAAGATTCATGGAATAAACTGGTAGAAGGAGCTTTGGAAATCAAAATCAAAATTCTAAGCTTGGTTTTGATAAGTCAACATTAAGATGCTTTAATTGCAAACAGCTGGGGCACTTTAAAAGAGAATGTCCAAATCCTATCATTACTAAACCAAGAACTTCTGGAACTTCTAAAGTTATCCCAATCACTGACAAGGAAGAAGTCAAGTCAAAGAAGGAAACAACTCTCATCTCAAACTTTGATTGGAGCGCTGAGATTAAGGAAACTGAAGAAGAAACCAATCATGCACTAGTGGCTGAGTTAGTGAACAGTGATGTGAATTCTATTGATGAATTTGATCCTTTTAGAGAGTTCAAGAGTGAGACTCAAGAGGTTATTGGTGAAAGTAATAAGCAAAGGGTTCAGGTTGAAGGGAAAAAAATTAAGAAAGTTGAAGTTAAAGAGGGTGGATATGAGAAAGCTGGTGTTGCAGTTGAAAAGAAGGTGACTATTGGTAAAGATTATGAAAAGAAGACAGGTGAGTCAAAAGAAGAATTGAAAGAGGATAGTGAGGCTGAAAAGAATAGCAGGAAAGCAATGGACGATGAAGAAGACAAGAAGAATACTTCGGTTTATCAGTATGACAAGGCCCTGGCTGCCGAAAAGGTAGTTATGGGTCTCCCTTATAAATGTGGAGAAATCTTAAATGAGGAAGAAATCTTAAATGATTCACACACGTCTGAATATGAGGAAGAAATCTTAAACGATCAAGCATCTGTTTTAAAATGTAATAAAAAAGGTTTAAAGTCCCGGTGTTTTAGATGTGGAAAGGATGATCATGTTATTAAAACTTGCTCTTCATTTGTTAATAGAAATATAAATAATAGTTCCTTAGGGAGTAGATTAAATCATTTTGTAAATAATTTCTTTGGTAAAAAATCTTTTGTTCCCAGACCTAAGTCAGTCAAGACTTGGGTCCCAAGTTCCAAGTCTTAACAATTTTTTTATGCCACGAACATTCCAGAATTGACAGTGGATGTTCAAGGCATATGACCGGATTAAAGGACTTACTCACAAATTATTGAATAATTAATGAGGGATATGTCGCTTTTGCTGGTAACAAGAAGGGCGGTAAGATGATTGGTCAAGGAGAAGCCTCAAATGGTTCCTTAACTCTAGAGAAAGTGAACTATGTTCTAGAACTAACATTCAATCTGCTAAGTGTATCACAAATCTGTGATAAAGATATACCAGTGCTGTTTATGTCTAATGAATGCTTGTTTCTTAAACCAGAGTTCACTATTCTAGAAGATTAAGTGATCATGCATGCTCCAAGAAAGAATTATACTTATCTTCTAGATTTGGGATCATAAGAGTCTACATCTACTGTGACATGTCTTCTGTCCAAAGCCTCTTCTTCCGAATCCTTCTTGTGGCATAGACGATTAGGACATGTTAATTTTAAAAATATAAATAAATTAGTTAAGAACAATCTTGTGAGGGGACTACCACTTAAAGATTTTTCAGTGGTAGAAAAATGCATGGCTTGTGCTCAAGGCAAACAACACAAAAAGCCACACAAGCTTAAGCTTGAAAACACAGTTTCAAAACCTCTAGAATTGTTACATACTGATTTATTTGGTCCTATAAGTGTTAAATTGATTGCTAAGAAATCTTATTGCTTGGTTGCTACAGATGATTATTCCAGATATTCTTGGGTGAGATTTCTAGCAAGCAAGGGAGATACTGCCGAAGAGCTTCAAAAGCTGATCCTTTCTATTGAGATCGTTAACAAAAGGAATGTTATAGCCATCCGAAGCGATAATGGTACTGAATTCAAAAATCATATCTTTGACTCATTCTGTGCAAGCAAAGGGATTCTCAGACAGTTCAGTGCTGCTAGGACACCTCAACAAAATGGTGTTGTTGAACGAAAGAATCGAACACTCATCGAAGCAGCAAGAACTATGCTGATTGAGTCAAAGCTTCCAATAATTTTCTGGGCTGAAGCTGTCAACTGTGCTTCCTATGTACTTAACAGGGTTCTTATTGTGAAAGGCAAAATGAAGACTCCCTATGAGCTTCTTCATAAACGGAAACCCTTGATTAACTTCTTTCGCCCATTTGGTTGCTCATGTACCTTGCTAAACACTCAAGCTCAAAAGTCAAAGTTTGGTGCAGTTTCTGATGAATGTTTCTTCGTTGGCTATTCCTCTTCACAAAAAGCGTATCGGGTCTACAACAAAAGAATGCGTATTATGCAGGAATCATTCTATATTGATTGGCAAGAATCTAATTCTCCAAACATGGGATCTGATCCTGCATGGTTCTATGACTCAAATACTGTCTTCAATTCTTTCAATCTTCTAGTTTTTGATGATGATGCTGTTCCTCAAACCAATGTAGAAATCATACCTCCAACTGAACCCCTTCCACCAGCACCTCATCCACAACCACCAATCGACCATCATCCTTAACCTTCATTTGATGTTCCACCTACACCTCCACCACAACCACCTTCTCCTTCACGACCATCACAAACCACTTCCTCATCTTCCTCCAATCCGTTAACCCTTAACTCTAATTTTAAAACCTTAAAAGATCACCAACACGATTACATCATTGGTTCCATTACTGATGGAGTGAGGACACGGAGTCAATCTGGATTGATAAATGAATGTCTCTATGCATGTTTCTTGTCTCAAACTGTTCCCAAAAATGTCTCAACAGCACTTCAAGACCCAAGTTGGGTTGAATCCACGCAAATGGAGCTTCAGCAGTTCAGGAAACTAAAAGTTTAGCAATTAGTTGATCTTCCTCCAAATAAGTTTCCTGTTGGTACTAAATGGGTATTCCAAAACAAACCAGATGATCGAGGAGTAATAGTTCGAAACAAATCCAGGTTGGTTGTTCAGGGTTTTGCTCTAGAGGAGGGAATTGATTATACTGAAGTGTTTGCTCCAGTTGCTCGTATTGAAGCCATCAAAATCTTTCTTGCTCATACGGCTCACAAAAACTTTAAAGTTTTTTAAATGGATGTGAAAAGCACATTTCTCTACGGGAACATTGATGATGAGATTTATGTTTGTCAACCTCTAGGTTTCGAGGATCCAGATTTTCCAGACAAAGTGTATAAACTTAACAAATCCTTATATGGATTATATCAAGCTCCCCAGATCAGGTATGAAACCTTGACACAATATCTGCTTAGCAAAGGTTTCTCTCATGGTTCGATAGACATGACTCTGTTCAAGAAAGAAGTTGATAGTGAAATGCTGATTGTTCAAGTGTATGTTGATGACATCATTTTAGGGTCAACAAATGAGAGACTATGCAGAGAATTTGAAGATGTAATGAAGGATCGTTTCGAAATGAGCATGATGGGGGAGTTGTGCTTTTTCTTGGGATTACAAGTTGAATAAAAGCCTTCTGGTATTTTGATTCATCAAGAAAAGTACGTTCTAAAGATACTCAAAAAGTTCAAAATGGATGATTCTTCTCCAGAGCTTACTCCATTCACTGCTCAGACTTGCTTAACTCCAGATGATAATGGGAAATCCGTGGATGCTCATCACTATCGTTCTATGATCAGCCAGTCATCCTGATATTACATTTCCTGTGTGCTATTATGCTTGTTTTTAGGCCAACCAGAAAGAATCTCATGAAAAAGCTGTTAAAAGAATCTTTCGTTACTTAAAGGGTTCCTACCGTTTGGGTCTTTGGTACCCAAAAGGAGGTAACTTTGACTTACATGCTGCAGGACCGTTAAAGGGTACTTAAGCTTGTACTTAGTTTACACACTTAGGAGGATCTTAAGATCACTTAACAATTCAAATAGGGAACTTTGAACTTTTACTGAAGATACAAGACAAACACAAGTAAAAACAAGAACAAGAACACAAGATAAATTCTCAAGGAAGTTGTATATTGCTTCTCTAGTTCTATTACAAGTGTTGTACAAGTATATCTTTGAATACAAGAACCGGAGACTACTTATACTACATCCTACAATCATCAATATGCAAAAAGACAGTTGGAAGTGACTAATCTAGATAACAAGATCAGCCTAATGTCAAAAGGCAGATTGACTTTTGACTAGTGACTATGACATGCCATAGCTCACTGACTTTCCTATTATAAAAAGCCAAAAAGGAACAAAAACAGAAACTTGCAGACAAAGACCTTATCTACTTTATCTTAAAGCATAGAAGTTTCACCAAATGATGATAGTTGATGAATCACCAGAGCATGCAGCGGACAGTAAGTTACTTTATGATAAAGTTGATGGAAAAGGTATCTTTTCTCTCTCTTCAGAAGAAAATCAGTCTTGTCTTTAAACAGCTTCGGAAGACTTTGTCTTGAGAGCTTCGAAAGACTTCATCTTTTACCTTTGGAAGAGTTGAGTCTTTGGCTTCGGAAGACTTTACACTTAGAGTATTTTCTAAGTTAAGTGTAAAGCTTTCGCAGCAGTTTCTTCTGAAGTTTGGCTTCGGAAGATTTTACACTTATCATTTCTCTTGAGTGTGTAAAACTTCCGAAGCTGGTTCTTCTTTGTTCCAAAGTGCATGTTGGAAGACTTGGTTGTTTTGGTATCCTTAGGTTGCATCAGCCTCTTAAATTTAGAGGTTCCTACAAACTCCCCCTAGGTTGATGTTACCAAAACAGAGAGGTTCTTCAGACTGGGATAGTCCACATGAGGATCTTTAGAACTTCTTTCTTCATTAGCAGATCTGGATTCTTCAAACTCATGAAGTACCTTATCATGTCATAGAGATCATGCAGAGGAAGTTCAAGCATGTCACTTGTGAAGTAGACATGTTGTTCTCCCTGATCTCTAGTGACATTCCATCTGTCTGGATCTTCAGCAAATGTCTAGGATAGAATTTGTCTTCCAACAGAGAGAGGCTCTACTATGATAGGAGTTGGTTGAGAGTCCTCTTCATGCACTTCCTCAGGATGTTCTGACTTATCTTGAGGTTGGGAGGTGGATGCCTTTTTTCTTTTCTTCTTAGTTGATGATCTTCTTCTGGCCATCCTTTTTTCCCTCCCTGATGATTTTAACTGAGAGGATTGGTCTTCAGTACCAAGTTCTTTAGTGGATTCCCTCTCAGTTGGGATCTCCTCTCTCCTAGTTTCAGAAGGAGAGGGAGGAGAACCCTACTGTGGGTTAGAAGATGAAGTTGACTGTTGTGCAGCTTCAGGTGTAGGTGGTGTTGTCTCTGTAGGTTCAACCTTTACCTCAACTTCAGGTTGAGCTTGACTTGATGATGAATGAAGGTCCACAAGCTCTCCCCTTTTTATCTTCTGCTTGATCACCCTTATGTGCCCATCCATTATGGATAGAGACATGGGACCAAGCCTCCTTCCGGAGAACCCATACAGCTTCAAGAAGCTCATCATCCTCTGCCTATCTGCAGACTTTTTCTGACTTTTCTGGATGACGGCTCTTGATTTTGCAGCTTCTTCCCTTTGCCTCTTTCTAGCAGCTTGCCTTTCTTTCTTGGCTTGCTCTTCCAGCTGCTTATTGTATTCAAATAATATATAATCATAAGGCAAGGGAAGGAGTGCAGGTGCCTGATAGAGACCTGTGGCACTTAGGTAGTTGATCATTTTTAATCTTTCTTCTTCATCAACTACCTGAGGTTGTTCAGAAGCCACAATCTCTGACTCAGGACTTTCTTGAACTGGGGAGAGGATAGGAATGTTCTTGTAAAGCCTTTTTCTCCTCATTTCTTCCTTGTGTTTGAGGGTTAAGGCTGCATCCTCTGCTTCCTTCCTCTCCTTTGACAATTCAATATCGGTTAGTTCATTTAACTCCTCTAAGGGGAGAGAGATGAGTTCATCTATGTTGAAGTTCCTGGTCCCCAGATAATTGAGCCTAGCTGCCCTTAATTCATCTTCTTGAGTGTTTGGTACAGGGGCAGTCAGAATTACAGCTTGCATGAATCCTGGGGAACCACTTGAACTCTCTTCCCTCAGTTTCCTCTTCCTCTCTCTCTTTTCTTCTTCAATCTCTTTAGGAGTCATCTTCTTTTTGCCTTTGTCAATTTCAGATCTTGATGACTCAGTTTGAGAAGAGCTTTGTCCTTCATTGCTTGATTCAGCAGTCAAGTTCTGGCCAGAGAGAGGTTGTGAAGCACCATCACCAACTGGTGCCTCACTGAGGGTATAGGGTGTTAGAGGAGATCTTGTCTCAAGGTTCACTGTCTCAGCCTTTGGGCCCTCAGTCAAGGCTTTCCCTTCAAAGCTAATCTTGGGGTCTACCTCAACATCCAGTTGACCAAAGGCTTCAACTGCTAGCCTCTGTCTATATGATGCTGTTCTCCTTTTGAATTCTGTCAACATCTAGTCTTGAATTTGATTGTCTAATCTGACAGCTTGTCTGTTATTGCTTGGGTTGACAAGTGCCAGATCTACCAGATTTATACCCTTATAGAAACTCAGGTTTGAAATGTTTAAGATTTCTAGTTGACCCAGAGCTCTAGAGAGTACAAGAGCTTTCCTATCACTGTCGTACCCCCAACCCATGATTGGGTTCTCAGAAGGGGTAGACATTGCTCTTGGTATCCCTTCCTCAAACAGATGTTGAATTTGCTAGTCAAGATCTCTGTCTTGAGGAGGTTGCTGAGCATGGACAACTGCAAGATAGGATGGTGAGTCCTGTGTGTCCATACTTAAGGAAGAACTCCCAGGTTCTGTGGCTGTCAGAACTTCCTCCCCCTTTTTGGTAGCATCACCCTCATGCATAGGTGAGCTGGGGAAGTAATCCATAACATCCACAGGTTCTTGTGGACCTGGATGAGTTTGTCCTATGGGTCTCTCAGCTAACTGGCCCTTGAGATCGGTGATCTCAAGTTGCTGGTTATGGACCCTCCTTTGCAAGATAGTCACCTGTGATTCAAGGTGAGCTATCTTTGAAACCAGTTGGGTGCAGATGTCTTTGAGTTAGTGCACCCTGAGTTTCAGACTCCCCTCATCTTCAGTTGAAGAATCATTGGGGGATGAAGGAGGTGAACCGAGGTCCACTCCCTCACCACTAGCATGGGGTTCTTGGCTGCTGGATTTCCCCTGCCCTATGACAATGTCAAGAGGCTGGGTTGTCATGGTTGAGGTTTTAAAGATGTAATCACTGGCAATAGTGATAGCCTCTTCCACATGGGTCTCCGGGACAATCACAGGAAGATCCACCTCAGTTTGGGGTGTCTGATGTGGGCTAGACATGTGTGAGGCAGGAGTACTCATCTTCCCTTGAGTGTGGGTAGAAAGGAGTGATTCATGGTACTCACTGAATCCCAAATCTTCATCAAAGTAGAAGTCAAAGCTAGGAATGGGTTGGTTAAGATCAAGAGGCTGGGATGGTAGCTTTCCCCTGAAGGTTGATCACCAGAGTGTTAAGACTCAAAGTGATGGCTTAAGGCTATTTGTGGAGTTGTGAGCTCATCAGGTTGAGCATGAGGAACCTCATCACTGATCTTTTGAAGAATAGGAGTGGTTTTCTCCTCAGGAGAAGTGGGAGCTCGAGTGTCCACTTCCTCCTGTGTGGGTTGTGATATGGGGGCCTGCACATGCTCAATAGCAAGTGTAGTGGTTCGTTTGGATTTTCTAGTGTAGGTGAGGGTAATTGTTGGCCTTGATTGTGGTTGAGAGGTGGAGGGTGTTGGTTCCTCACTAGATGGGGCTGCTAGGATGTCACCCTGAGCAATGAGCTCAAACATTTTCTGGACAAGGGCTGTTTCTACCCCTGAGAACCCAATATTTGGCTTTTTCAATATCTTGAAAATGGCGGGCCTCATGTGTGCAAGTTTAAGAACATTACCTGTTCCCCTCAACTGTGGTCCCAATTCACAGTTGAGAATGTGTTGAACATACCGGGGGAACATGTAATATTCTAAGGAATCCAAATTTGCTAGTAAATTTGTAAATACAAACTGAGAGTACCTGAATTTGATCCCTTGAACCATCCCATGGACAATGAAGGAGAGGTCTTCTGGAATCTGGTCCCATCCTCTATGTTTGTTGGATAAGCTGTGGATGACGACATAGAGGAGGTATTTCCATTGGAATGAGACCTTCCCCTTTCTGAAGGTCTTGATTGAAAAGTCACCTTCATATCCCATCTGCTCAAAGGATTGGTTAACAGTAGCTTTTGGAAAGGACAGCTGACCTGCTTCATCATCCAGTTGCAAGTGGGTGTTTATAATGGCTGGAATGATGAAAACCGTCCTCCTCTGCACTGTGGTTGACAGTGCCTTCTCCCTGTCCATGGTGACCTCTTGACAGGTCCGCCAGAACTCAAGTAACTGATCCTCATAGAGAGGAGGATCGATTGTAAGGGAGGTGAAGTAGTGACACAAAGAAAGATACCTACAAATGTCTGAGAAGCTTGGATGCTTCTCAGAGTTTAACAGGGCAACTTGATTATGTTGCCTGTGTAGGTGCATGGTGAAATCCGGGTCGTTACGATGATCAAGATTGGCTATTTGAAGAAGCTTTATAGTGAAGGAAGGAAGAAGAAAATGAAACTGGGGTAATTTTAGGGTAAGAAACAATGAGAGTAGAGAGATGAAATAGAACCATTTGGAAAGATATACTCTAGATTTGAGACAAAGTTATGACAAAAAGATAAACTTTAAAATCCGCAAGTGGGTCCTACTTTTGAAAAAGGTGCCTAAAAAGTTAGTTTTCTTGGAAGTAGTAAAAGCTTCCAAAGGCAATTTTGGTTTCGGAAGCTTTGCAATCAAAGCTTCCGAAGGCAACTTTGCTTCGGAAGATATTTCAAAGAGTTTTGAAAATTTTGGCTTTGAGAGAAATAAATGAGTCTTCCAAGACTAAATTGCTTTCGGAAGAAATTTGTTCCTAAAATGCATTTAAGTACTTATACCAAAATTTAAGCTTTGGAAGATACTTCAAGAATTTCTTCCGAAGGTAAATCTCAGATAAGCTGTTTAAACGATTTAAAGACATAAATTTTCTTCTGAAGGCAACTTTTGCTTCTTCCGAAGGTAAATTTTCATCATTCTAAGAGATATCATTTTAAAAGTTCATTTTTCTTCCAAAGAGAACTGGGATTATGAAGTGAACTAATAGACAACCTAGGACACATAGTTTAGGAAATAAAATTGATTAAGTTATTAAGAAAAATCTATTCAAAGTTAATCATCCCAATAGCTGATATAAGATACTTAAATCTTTGTTCATCAAAAGCTTTTGTGAATAAATCAGCATATTGTTTATTTGTGTTAACTTTGATTAGTTTTATCAACCCCTTTTCAAAATTATCCCTAATCAGATGATACCTGATGTTGATGTGTTTGGTCCTTGAGTGCTGCACAGGATTCTCTGTAATAAAGATGGCACTGTTGTTGTCTATGTGGATGGGAGTCTCCTTGAAATTTAACCCATAGTCTAGCATCTGATTTTGAATCCAAAGCACTTGAGCACAGTAACTGGCAGCAGCAATGTATTCAGCTTCAGCAGTTGATGCAGACACACAGGATTGCTTCTTGCATTGCCAAGAGACTATCCTTCCACCAAGGAACTGACTTCCCCCAGATGTGGACTTTGTAGTCATGTTGCAGCCACCATAGTCACTACCTGTGTAAGCATACAGATTAAAGTCTGAATTCTTTGCATACCAAAGGCCTAGATTTGGAGCACCTTTAAGATATCTAAGAATCCTTTTGATAGTGATTAGGTGTGACATCTTGGGGTTGGCTTGATATCTTGCACATATGCATGTGGCAAACATGATATCAGGCCTGCTAGCAGTAAGATACATAAGTGACCCAATCATAGCCCTGTAGAGATGTTCATCAACACACTCCCCATCAAGATCAGGACCAAGGGAGTGGTTTCTGACTATGGGTGTCTTTGCAACCTTACAGTCAGTCATCTTGAATCTTGCAAGTATGTCCTGAACATACTTTGACTGACTTATGAAGATGCCATTTTCAACCTGCTTCACTTGAATTCCTAGAAAGAAATTGAGTTTCCCCATGGCACTCATTTCAAATCTATTCTTCATCAGCATCTTAAAGTCTTTGTAAGGCTTTGGATTAGTTGAACCAAAGATGATGTCATCTTTCCTGTTTCTCTGATGAAGAGAGTCCCATCAATAGTACCTCTTTTGTATCCATGTTGATAGAGGTATGTTGATAGTGTCTCATACCATTTTCTTGGAGCTTGATGCAGTCCATAAAGGGCTTTATCAAGCTTGCAGACATAATCATGATGATTTGGGTCTGCAAAGCCAGGTGGTTGTTTAATATAAACTTCTTCATCAATCACCCTATAGAGAAAGGCACACTTCACATCAAGCTGGTAGACCTTGAAATCCTTGGATGCAGCATAAGCCAGAAATATTTTTACAGCTTCAAGTCTTGCAACTGGAGCAAAGACATCAGTGTAATCAATCCCTTCTTCTTGAGTGTATCCTTGGACAACCAGTCTAGCCTTGTTCTTGATGATAATCCCTCTATCATCCTTCTTGTTCTTGAATACCTATTTGGTTCCTATGAGACTTTTCCCTTGAGGAAGAGGGCATAAGTTCCATACCTTCTGTCTTTTGATTTGAAGCAACTCATTGCTTCAATCCAGCTTCCATCCTTCAAAGCCTCATCAACCTTCTTTGGTTCTATCTGGGATAAGAAACAAGAATTTAGACAAACATAGCTGTCATGAGTTTGTCCTCTTGTTCTTACCCCTGAGTCAACATTTCCAATGATGTTTGTGGTGGGATGTGACTTGTGGATCTGAAGTTGAGGGATCATAGCAAGTTGGTTAGATAGATCTAAATTTGAGAAATTCTGATCTGGAAATAAGGTGTCTCCCATAACATCAGCACACTTATCAAGAGATACTTGATCCAATGAGTGTGAAATCAAATAGATATTGGTCTGGATGATCAATGGATACTTATACTGTTGCAACGTTTAGAAAATTTGAGTTTTGCCTTGCACACTTGTGATAAATGAAAATCTAACAAGTGTTGAACTATATATACAATAAACAAATCATGTGTCCATTGTGTATACAGTGTCTTTGTACACTGTATAACCAGTTTTAAATTAAATTAAGTTTTAAGTCATGCGTTGTGAATATCACATGCGCTATGTGAACAGTGTGTCCGTTGTACAATTTTTAAGTTGTACATTGTGGACACTTGAATGACTTTGACTGTGTTCACAGAGGATGAACATTTGTTCATGCATTATGTATACTTGAATGATTCTTTTGGATGTTCACAATGGATGACTGATTGGTCATGCGCTGTGGATACTTGAATAATTTGGTAGAGCGTATGATTACCTGTGTACATATGCTGTGTACACTTTACACTGTTTCTAAAATGGATGACTAATTTTAGTCATGCGTTGTTGAATACCACTGTATTCACAACGGATGTTTTACTTGAAATCATGAGCTGTGAACACTTGTATGTTCATAGGTGCATAGCGGATGCATGTTTGTTTGTCCACTCTATACACTTGATGTGTTTTGCATGTTTAATGGTTAACTGTAGCTACAGTGGATGTATGTTTGTGTGTTCTCTGTGTCTACAGTTGACAAAATTTAAAAATTTGTTTGTTTTGAAAATTTTTCTCATCAGCTGTGTAACTTAATACAAACGCTGTGAACACATGGTTTTTTGTTTTTGCTTGTAAATTTGTGAAATATTTTCAAAATTTTGGTTGTTTGTTAAAATTTTACAATTTTAACTTGATTGATATATGGATGTTAAGATATCACTCACAAGCAATTATATGTGCATGTATATGTGTCAACATGTTACTTTGAAGTGTTTGCTTGGCTTGGCTGTTTTCTTTATTTAAAACTCAAAAATTTAAAATCCTCAAATTTTAATATTTCAAAATTTTAAATATATGATGATGCACATATTCCGATGCCTTTGATATTTCCAAGTTCATTTTTCTCCCCATAAATTTTTGCATATTTATAAAAACCTTTCTAAAATGACAAAAATTCAAACTTGGTTGATGAAAATATCAAATTCTAATTTGTTTGCTTGCATGATAAACTTTTAGAAAGATAACACTTTATCTAACCAAGAAATGTATGATTTGCATGCTTGGACATGAATCATTTTCACATGCCATGATACTAAGGTGATTTGATGATTTTGTGATTAGACATAGACTAATACTATGTTGATTGCAGATATTGTTATCCATTTAAACTCATGCATGGTATTAATGATAGATTTAAACAGTGAGTGATTATCATGTTTTGGGTATATTGAGATGATTTGTATATACCCCACACCTGATTGTATGTTAAGATCAACCCTCCTCACTATATGCTAGAAAGCACTGTCAATACTTATAACCTAGCTATTTAGGAGTATAAATGCTCAATTTAATCCTTCTTGAGTGATCCACATTGGGATTCTTCTGCACTTCACTTTAGAAGGTGATCTGCTTTGGGATTCTTTTGATTCATTCACAAGGAATGTAATCTATGAAAGACTTTATTGGTGTTTCATCCAATATGGATGTGTTCCTCATTTGGAATCTTTTTGGATCATGATTTAGGTCATCCAGGTTTGTGCTTAGCTCAACAAAGGATGCCTTAGTGTACTCCAGGTGTATGATAATCATAACAAAGGAAAAACTTTTATGATTGAGCAGTTTATAAATTGTTTCACTTGGTGTATATGAGTTACTTTACAAGCAATCCATATTGGATAGATCAAAGACTTACCATACACCAAGATGGGTGTTGCTTACCATACAATCATGAGAATTTAGTTTTTCAATGTTGTATGTGATGTTATGTGTCCCATGCTGAGCCTATCCATACATCAAACAAAGTATGTCAGTCTTTATTGGTGGAAAATGACTCATGTGAAGAAGTAATCTAGTGTACTATGATTTCTCATGAGCAACCATGTCTGATTCAAACTTGTTTGTTGTTCTGAAGACATGAATGTTTGTCTGATATCTTGATTTTGAAAAGATGAGGGTTTAATGTCAAACTTGGACTTTAACAAAATCAAGCTTGTATGATGTTAATGTTTTGAATACATTACTTGTTTGGTTCATAATTGATCATACCAAGTGACTGAACCAAAAATTCAAATCATGTTGAGTCAAATGGTTTTGTAAAGAGGTCAGCCAATTGATTGTCAGTATGAACTTTGATTAATTTAATCAGACCCTTTTCTAAGCAATCTCTCAGAAAGTGATATCTGATGTCTATATGTTTTGTTTTGGAATGTTGAACAGGATTATCAGTGATGAACATGGCAGCAGAATTGTCTATGTGTATGGGTGTTTTAATAAAATTAAAGCCATAGTCAAGCATTTGGTTTTGAATCCAAAGCACTTGAGAATAGCATGCAGAAGCAGCTATGTATTCTGCCTCAGCTGTTGACACAGACACATTTGTTTGTTTCTTGCACCACCAGGAGATCATTCTTGATCCAAGGAACTAACATCCTCCAGTTGTTGATTTTCTACTATTATTACATCCACCATAATCACTGTCAGTGTATGCAAATAAAGAGAAGTCTCCATCTTTGGGGTACCAAAGGCCAAGTAATGGTTTGCCTTTCAAGTATCTGAAAATTCTCTTCACAGCATTGTCTGGTCGGCTAGCAGTAAGAAACATCAGTGAGCCTATCATTGATCTATACAGCTTTTGATCTACTGCTATTCCTTCTGGATCTGGGCCAAACTTTAATCTAGTTGCAAATGGTGTTTTGCTTGATGTGCAATTAGTCATGTTGTATTTCTTCAAGATCTAATTCCCATACTTGCTTTGATTGATAAAAATTCCTTCAACTGATTGTTGTATTTTAAGACCAAGGAGGAAAGTAAGCTCTCCCATTGAGTTCATTTGGAATTTTTATTGCATAAGAGTTTTAAACTCTCTACAAAGTTGTATGTTGGTGAAGCCAAATATGATGTCATCCACGTAGACTTGTACAACCAACAAGTCTTGTCCTTTTCTCTTCAAGATCAGGGTTTGATCGATCTTCCCCGGGTGTATCCATTCTGTAGTAGAAACTTTGAATAAGTTTCATACCACTTTCTGGGTGCATGATGAAGACCATATAGAGCTTTATCTAATTTATAGACTCTGTAAGGGAAATCTGGGTCTTCAAACCCTGGTGGTTGTGCAACATACACCTCTTCATCTATCTTGCCATATAGGAATGCACATTTCATATCCATTTGGAAGACTGTGAATTTCTTTAATGAGGAATAAGCAAGGAACACTCTGATGGCTTCCAATCTAGCTACTAGAGTAAAGACATCATTATAATCAATGCCTTCCTCTTGAGTATAACCTTGGGCAATGATCCTTACTTTGTTTCTAATAACAATCCCTTTGTCATCTGCTTTGTTTCCAACAACCATCTGGTGCCAATGGCATATTGACCTTCAGGTAGATCAACCAGTTTCCATACCTCTGGCTTCCTAAATTACTGTAGTTCCTCTTGCATGGCTTCTATCCAACTATTGTCTTTAAGGGCTTCTGTGATGTTTTTGGGTACAGTGAGAGATAGAAACCAGGAGAACAAGAAAATGTTTGTTGTATCAGATTGACTTCGTGTCAATCTGACATTAAGATCACCAATGATATTTTATAGGGGATGATATTTATGAGCTCTTGTGGTTTCAATCTAGTCAACAGGGATTGTTGAATCAAGATTGTTGATGGTTTGTTCAGGTGTTGAAGGGTGAGCAAGGGTATTTGATGTAGTTGGATCATCTGGCTGTGCATTATCATGGAATGTTTGAGGTGAATCGAAAGAAATCTAAGATTTCATCATCATGATGTGTGTCTAGTAATGAATGGTAATCATCATCTTCTTCAGCTATGTCTTGATGATGTGACCTTGTTTGCTTGTGTAACACCCAAAAACTTCAAAAGAGAAAAGTAAAGGAGCAAATGGGTTATTTATTTTAAAAGCAAGGGCTAAGAGTGTACAAGGGCCAAACCGGCCCATAATAGGGTTTAAAAGAGAGATAGTGGCCCATACTCTCTCCCATGCACTTCAAAACTTACGGCTAGAGAGAGAGAAAGAGCTCCTACCGGTTTTAGAGTGAGAAAGTTAAAAAATTCTTCAAAGAGGTAAGATTTTTAAGGTGATTCTTCTCAGATCAAAGTCGGGTTTAAGCTTCTAGGAAGATTTCTATGTGTTTCTATGTGTTAAGTTGCATCTTCGTGTGTATAGGTGTTAGAACTCCAGCTTGCCCTCGGGTTTTAGTGGTTTGCTTGAAGGCTGGTTAAGGTGAGTTCTAGATCCCCTCTTTTACATGTTTTCTACTTGTTTGGGGCTGATATGTGTATTAAAACAATGTTTCTTAGCAAAACTATATTTTCCATGATAAAGATGACTTTTTACGAATAATGTATGCTTTTCATGATATCTGTGATGATAAATGATGTGCTAAGTGTGAATCTGATAGTTTTAAGCTAAGTATACATTTAAAGGTATGGTATGGAACTAGAATTTGCATAAGTAGGACCATAAGTGTTAAACTGATGTCCTCTTGGGCAAGGGTTGTCTATTGTGGACACTTGGAATGGTTTAGAGTTGTCACCTGTGGACAATGACTATCTGTTGTGGACACTTAAGTATCTAAGAATGTCCACTGTGGACATTTAATTGTTTAAGTCATCCGCTATGAACCTTAGTCATCCGCTGCATGCATTATTCATCCGTTGCATGCATTAGTCATCCGCTTTATGCCTTAGTCATCCTCTATGAACCTTAAGTCATCCGTTGTGGACTTTGGTTGTCCGCTGTGGAATTTGTTCACCCGTTGTGGAATTTGGTCGTCCGTCGTGGACTTTGGTCGTTCGCTGTGGACTTTGGTCATTCGCTGTGGACTTGTTCATCTGCTATAGGGCCTTATTCATGCGCTGTGAACACTTTGGATTATCTTGAATTTTTGAGAAAGGAGTTTAAGTGATTAGTACTCATGTTTTAATGGGAGTATATGATTATTAAATGCTTTCTTGTTATGTTATAATCTTTTATGGGCTGCTGTTATGAATAATAATTAATACTTCATGTTATGTGATTATAAACACAATGGATATCTTATAAGTATTATTCATAATCAAGTGGACATAAAATATAAAATAAAGACAATGGAACCTAATGAATGTTACCCCCGGGCCCTTATGATGAATGAAAAGCCTTGCAAGCAAAATTAATGGAGGTGCACGGCCATGTTGTCGTTAGCTCAACTGATGTGCGGCTGTTTCAGCCCATGAGGATGCACATCTAGGGTCTAATCCTTGTGATTGACCAATGAATGAATGAATGTGACCTGTATTCATAAGCAGGCTTCGTGCCTAATAGTATGGGTCAACTGTCAGGGGTTAGCTACCACTTATAAATGTGTATTGGCAGGGGTTCGGCATTTGTTGCCAACCATATGATGTAGGCTCTTTCTTTGTGCAATCCTACATAATGAAAGAGAAAGATAATGAAAGAAAGAAAGATAATGACGTCTTAATGAATATTATCAGTCAATTTGAATTTGATGTATTATGGATAGGTGATCACTAAAAGAAGCTTTCAAAATGTATATTTTTATATATTAACAAAACTAGAACTCACTCAGCAATGCTGACTTTATATGCATATCAGTTGGCAGGTAATGAGGTTGCTGGGAATGGCACGAGGATAGAGCTACTTGGAAAATAAAGAATGGCGTCCATGTTTATGCAGAAACAATGTTTTTGTCTTGTAATACAACTGAAATGTCTTTTTGAACTTAGTGACAATGATGAATTTCTTGGCAAAAATTATTACTAATGCATGAAATGAATTCGTTAAATTATTCCGCTGCAATGTTTTCATATTTCAATGTATATTAATATGTATTGTGCTATGAATGACCAACTGTGGGGTTTCTCGGGATTGGGGCCTTACAGCTAGCTTGGTATCAGAGCCAAAGTTTAAGAGAATTAAGTAAATTATTTTTAAAACCTAAACTTATACGGAAAATGCTACCAAATGAAGGGATTCCAGCCCAAGTAGCTATGTGCCATTCGGTAAAGTTTCTTAAAGTTAACCAGTATTATGTGCGTATCTGAATTTATGTGCTTAGTAGATTTGAATACTAATGGGTGTCAAGATAGTGAGTGTTTAGGACATGGGGGTAAGGTAAGTAGTTAATCACACTTGGCCACTGTAATTAAGGACTTACCATACTCATCATGATTGGAGCAATTACCTTGAATGACATTATTGGTGTATGAATCTTATAGGAGTTAAAATTTATGGCTAGTAGAAAATATGAGAAGGCAACCCGATGAGGTGCTCATAGCGGGCGTACCCCTGTGCCATGTGTCACCAGGAGCAAAGCTAAGGCTTTCGAGACGGTTCACGAAGAGTCGGATCTCCATAGTCACCATGAGGGTGAAAGGTCAGCTACCCTTAAGTCTACTATGCAGGAGGCTATTGCTAATGAGGTCTACAACATTATGCAAAATGTCTTACCTTCGGTGGTGACTGAAGTGATTAGAGCTGTTAAGGATGGGGAAAAAGGAGAAGAAGAAATCAGGAAAGTCCATTAAAGGGACTGAGGAATCTGAAGAGGAGACATCTAATCCAAAGGTGGTAGTTCATGATGATGACAGTGAGGATGAGTTGGAGAAGCAGATTGCTAAGGGGTGCAACTATGGGGGGTTTTAAAGATGCAAACCCCCAACCTTCGACAGTAACGGTAATGCTACTGCCGCTCATCCTTGGGTTCGAGATATGGAAGTAGTTCTGGACATCAATGAGTGTTGAGATGATCAGAAGGCGAAGTTTGCTGCCCATTCTTTCGTTGACTTGACACTATGCTGGTGGGACAACATTGTCCGAGCCGAGGGAAAATGATCAATAATGAAATTGAAGTGGTCGGACCTGAAGGAGTTGGTGCTGGAGGAGTACTGTCCATATCGAGAGTTGGACAAAATTGAGAAGGAGTTCTTGTATTTGGATTCCGGGAACATGACTCATCAAGAGTACACTCCAAGTTCAACGAACTTGCAAGATTTGTGCCAGATATGGTAATGCTTATGTCCAAGAAGATCAAGAGATACATGCAAGACTTGCCAGTGGATATTAGGGGGAACATTATCGCTGCTAGACCAAGCATGTTTAGGTTGGTGGTGGATTTGGCGGGAAGGTTATACGATGAGAGAGAACCAGCGTGAGTTCAGAAAAAGACTAAGAAGTGGGGTTGGGATCTATATCAAACAGCCAGTCAGATCCAATGATGTTCTTAGTGAAAGTGTGTTTGTTAAAAACAAAATCAGTTGTTTCTTCCACTATTTAGTCTTGGACTGTATACTCTGTATGCTTTAGAGCTTCTAGAGTATCCAACAAAAAATCCACCGTCTGTTTTTGGAGCAAACTTAGATAAATGTTGTCTGGTGTTTAATATAGATACAGAACACCCAAATGCTATAAGAAATCCAATAAAAGGTTTTCTTTTAAACACTTTATCATATGGAGTTTTAGTGTGTTCTTTGATGATATATGTTCTGTTTTGTATGTAGCAAGTTGTGTTGATGGCTTCTACCCAAAAGGATATGAGCAATAGAGAGTCAGCTAGCATAGATCTAGTAGCTTCTATTAATGTTCTATTTCTTTGTTTAGCAACTCCATTCTGCTAACTAGTCCTTGCCACACTTAATTGCTAACTTATTCCTTTCTCCGCACAAAAAGAAGAAACAATGTCATTCTTAAATTCAGTACCATTATCACTTCTTAGAGTTTTAACTTTAAGATTTAAATGATTTTTAATTTTAGTGATAAATGATTTGATGATTTCTGCTATTTCTGACTTGTGCAATAGAAAGAAAACTCAGGCAAATTTGGAACAATCATCTACTATCACAAGGCAGTATTGCTTCTTGCCTATGCTCAATATGTTTGTAGGGCCAAAAAGGTCCATATGAAGCAATTTGAGTGATGTGTGATTAGAGTTTGCCAATTTAGACTTATGTGACACTCTATGTTGTTTGCCTTTCAGACATTTAGTGCAGTGGTTTGTATAGAAAATTTCTTTTTATGGTAGACCTATTACTAGGTCACCTTTAACCAATTGATTCATTCTGTTAAAGTTAGAGTATCCCAATCATCTATGCCATAATTGTGAAATATCTTCTGATGCTTTTGATAATAAACAAGTTTCAGGGGTTGATGTTGAAACTGTATTTGTATCAACAATGTATGTGTTGTTTTGACGGGAAGTTTTTAAAAGGATACAGTCTTTAGGTATTTAAAAACCTGTATTGAGGATGTAGCAATTGTTGGGGTCGAAGAGGCTGGCATATCCTTTAACACAGATTTGGGATACACTTAGAAGATTAAATTGGAGGTTGGAGTAGTAGTTGACATTCTCAATGCTGATCAACCCATTTGATATTGTTCCTTCACTAGTAATCTTTCCTCCTGTCTTAGCACCTCTAAATGCTACGTTTCACCCATGTTTGCTTTTGAAATCCCAAAGGAGGGAAAAGTTGCTAGTCATATGTTGGGAACACCTACTGTCAACATGCCACGTGTCAACAGACAAAGAAATTAATTAGAGGGTGCAACCTAAGCCAAGATGGTCTTGGGTTTTCCATCTTTTCCCACTACATAAATTTCCTCTAAAGATGCATTATCTACTAGCTTAGGAACTCTAGGTACACTAGACTTCCTTTGCATGTTTTTAGCTCTATCAGGAGAAGTGCTTTGAGCTCTATTCCTTTAGGTTCTAAGGTCTGTTTGGTGTTTGTTTTAAGACTTATGTCTCGTGTCTGTTTTTTTAAAGTTGTCATAAAATATTTTATCATTGTTTAAAACAACTTTTGTGTGTGGAGTCTGTCTTGATACTCCACCCTTGTTCTTATTAGGAACCTTGGTTTTAAAAAGCGAGAAGCGCACAAAAGCGACAAGGTCTAAAACTCAAGCGCAAAGCGCAAAAGCGGCGGGCTTTTAGTACGCAAAGCGCAAAGTATTAATAATACATATTTTAATTAGTTTCATATAATATTTACTACAATATTAATCTTTTATGATAAAAAATTAGATAATTAAAAGATGTATATTATTTAATCTATAAATAACCTCAATGTACAACATAGAAAGCTATTTGTATAAGTTATTAAAGCACAACTCTTAATGAATTAAGGAAAGAAAAAACTAATAAACATATAAAAAAATTTTAGGTAAAAATTGATAAAAACAAAAACATCAAGGGTAAAATGTGTAACTTATAATAAAATTAAATTGAAGTTGTAACCCTAGAAGGTTCAAAAACTGTCATCTTCTTGTTCCACTTAAACTCCATCCATTGTTGACCTATATCTCCATGTTCTTCTCCATCTTCATCGCAGTTCTTCCTCTTCGAACCAGGTAAGCTTCAATTTCTTAACTTTCATCTTCGTTTTGGATTTTAAAACTTCGATTTCATGTTCCTGTACATGAATCCCGTGCTTTGCGCATTTGGTTTCAACTGAAAAAGCGACATAGGCGCTCACTTCTTATACATAGCTCGCCTTGTGTGACATAAAGCGAACCCCTCTATGCCTGAGGTCGCCTTGCACCTAGGCGCGCCTCAGGTGCACTTTTTAAAACCAAGTTAGGAACAACTGTTTGTTTGTCAGTTAATTTCTTAGCCTGCTTGTTTGTTTTGCTTTTTATTCTTTTTATTGAAAAAGCAATTTGTTGTGTTATGATTGTTACTTTCACAAATTGAACAGTAATTATGAAAATGGTATGTTTCTATACTGTGATTGTTCATGTCACAGTAATTGTAGTACTTACCATTTTGCACTTTTCTATCCTATGGATGTATTGATCACACGATTCACAGTAAGGCAAATTTCTAGTATTCGTTTGTTAAAAACTTTTGATTTTATGTTTGACTTTGGTTGAATATCAAAAGTTACTGTTGGTTGTTTAGGCTGAATGGGGGCTTTTCCCTTCCCTTTGTTTGGTCTTTTAAGAGGGACAGTAGAAGACCCAGCCTTACTTCCACCAAAGCAGATATCAAATACTTGCTTCTGCTTTGTTTGTTTGGGTGTTGTATCAACCACACTTGAAACTTTTTAGGTTTTAGTAATTGGTTGATCTGACTCATCATATAAATGATCTTCATCATCTTCATCTATGGTGTTAACATCAAATTCATTGTTTTCCCCTTGATAAAAATATGTTGATTTAATTTACGGTGGTGCTTGACTTTTAACAAATTTAATCAGAGATGATTTTGAAAATAATGATGACTTAGATGATGATGATGGCTTTGAGCCATCTGTCCTACATGTGGATCAAGTGATTCCTTATGTTTTCTAGTCATTGATTCAGCAATGGGATATAGTTGTCATTGTAAGGTAGGTTAGCCTTATTATATCCTAGACCTGAAGGATCTTTAAAAGCCCTTTGTTGAGCAAGAAGTTCTTCAATCTTCTTATTGCTCACCTGAAACTTTTGAAGTTTCATTTCAGTTTCAGCTTGTAGTGTTTTAGATTGAGTAAGAGATTTAGAGAGTTGCTCAACCTGAGCTGTTAGTGTTAGTTTTTCAAACAAAAATTTGTCCAAATCATTTTTAAGTGACAGAATTTTGATCTCGTATTGTTTTTGCTCAGATTTTAAACTATCATTCAAAATATTTGTTTCAATATCTTTCTTTGAAAATTAGTCTGCATGCTCTCTATATCTTATGACATCATCTATGCATGCTTGGGAACAGAGATTTTCCTTTACCTCTTTCGAGATTTCAGCCAGTTTTTCCTCAACCTGTGCCATGAGGGCTTGGTCAGGAGATTGTATCTCTACCTCATACAAGCTCCAGTCACATTCTCCATCCTATTTGATTATCATTGTAGAGGACTTGGAGTGTTGATTGGGGCTGCATTGTGTGATTTGTGCTGGTATTGGTGCTGATGGATTACTGATAGGTAGTGGAACTTGTCTGTTTGTTTTATAACGACTTGATGTTTGTGGTTGTTGACTGTTTCTATCAGCCATTGGTTGTTGACATTCTCTTGAGAAATGCCATATAGCTGATAGTTATAGCATCTCAGTTTGGTCTTCTCAAAACCAATCTCTGTTTTCTTATTCATGTTCAACCCCCTGTTTCTTTGAAGAAACTTCTTTGATTTGTAAGCAATCATTGCCATAGACCACTAAAGATCCATCTCTTCAACCATTTCTAGTGGCAACTCATCCAAATCATGTTGGATGATTTGTGATGGTGTGAGATTTGCACCTAGATATTCCTCAAAACTTGTGGAGAAGGCTGCAAAGGCTGCCTTCTGCTTCTCACTCTGTAGAATGATTGTGAGTCCATCCATAGGTTTCTCAAACTTGTGTATGTTTTGGGTCTTTGTGTGATGTTGTTTGCTTGAACTTGAAGCATGTTGGTGTTGTTTGCTCTGAGGTGTTACTTCATGTGAAGCATGAACACCGGTCTTCTTAGACTTTTGTTTGTGTTTTGGTGATTCAGGTGTAGAAAAGAATGAAGTATCACTAGAGTCAAGAAACTCCTCCTCTTCCTCTTCTCCGTTGCATGTCAAGAATCCACTGTCTGTTGTTTGTATCTCTTTGAATTTGTATGATTCCACAGTGCTGTTGTTTCTGGATCTCTCATCTAGTTCTAATGCCTCTAGTTGGGCAACTAGAGCATCCAATGATAATGCTACCAGATCCAGTGTTGCTTTCATTAGAGAGACAGATTGTGTCCGGCTCTCTGGAAGAGTATGCAACATTTTCTTGTTGATCTCCACAGATTCATATTTGAGACCAAAAACTATCATCTCATTTACCAGTTGTACGAATCTATGGAGCTGCTATAGTATGGATTCACCTTTAACATGATGGAAAGTTTCATATTGGGTTCTTAATTTTTCTTTCTTGATTTCCCTTATTTCATCACTTCCTTCACACATTATGTGAAGAACCTTCCACAGTTCATATGCTGTTTTGAAGTTTTCTACTCTGGTTAATATCTCAAATGGGAGAGTCATTGCCAGAATATTGTATGCTTTCATGTCTGTTTTGACTTTCTTCAAGTCATCATCAGCTACACTCTTTAAACTCACTAGTTTTTGTATGTTATAATCTGGACCTAAAGTCATAGGAATGTATGGTCCCTCGGTTATGGAAGTCCATAAATCCAGATCTTGGAAAATAATCCAGTTTCTGAACATGATTTTCCATTGCTTGAAGTCAGCCTTGCTCTTCTGTCTAGGTGGTTTAAGACCACTATTGGAACCTAAAATTTCATCTAACATGATTGTTAAATTTTAACTTAATGGTTTAAGTCAAATTTATTTGATTATTTAGCTCGATGCAAAATTTGATTTATCCTAAGGTCATTAGAATTTGTTTGATTTGTTTGTGACTTTTAAATATTGCCGAATAAAGAAATTTAATTAATTTGAATTTAATTAATTAATCCAATGAAAACTCAATCTCTACACAATTAATAATAAGGGAATATTTTGTCAAATGAATAGTCAATCAGTCAACTCCATTTTAATGAATTTCGGTCAACAAAGTCAAAACCCTAAAAAACAATTAATATGTTTTAAAGTGGCGGCTTTATGGATCAAAAAGTAAATTTTTCAAAAATACAAATTAAGAACGGTTTTCTTCACTTGTTTTTTTAAGAATCAATAAAATCACCGTAGATTTTGAAGATTTGTGCTAATGATGAACTAGGGTTTATCCTAGAACAGTTGCGGCTGTGACAACTTCAAAGAAAACAACATTTGATCTGTTGTTTGAAGATGTTTAATAGCCTGATTGTAGTATAGAATAGCTCGAATGTGATGTTTAAACACAATAAATGGATTGAAGGGACCCAAAACAGTGTTTGTTTGATGAAAAATTGATAGAATAGTACCCATGTATTGTTTTATCCAAAAACCCTTGAAATCGATGAGGTTTTAGTGATTTTTGTGATGATTCTGTTTAAAACAGTGTATGAATGATTTTGAGAGCTTTGTTAACAACAAAAACACAGAATCTTCTTTAAAATGAACTAAAACAGATGATTAAAGCATGTTTTTGAACATTTATTAAATTTATGATATAGAAGAGGGTTTTTGTGTCGATTTCAAGCTCAAAACGGATGTTATGAAACTATGAATCATAGAGATCATTGTATTGATTGAGAGGATCAAAAATCAGCTGTATGATTTGAGCCAAGGCTCTGATACCACCTGATGGATTCGGGTTTTGAACTTTGAAAGAACAAATGATGAATCCCCCAATGATCTTTTCAATCTCTCAATAATAACAACAAGTGTGTTATGAATCAATACTCAAATAATTATAGTACAGAAACCCATGATTATAGATATGATCTCTATGTGTGTGTATGATTGTGTGTTTGTATGATTGAATGCTATAAATGATAATAACTGCTTGTTTGATTGATGAATGTTCAAAAGCTTACAAAGGATTAGGGTATACGACTATTTATAGCCTATGTACATACTATGTACATTAACAAAGATTCCCTTATGTAAAAACAAAATACATAATAATCTTAAGTCTATAAGCTGTCAGCTGTGGATGATGTCTTGTCCGCTGTGGATGATAAGCTATCCACTGTGAATGATGAATTACTTGTCCGCTGTGCATGGATGTTGTCCGCTATGGAATGTTCATCCGCTATGGATTTACATCCGCTGTGGACTGTTCATCAGCTGTGGTATTGGTCATCCGCTGTATGTTTATTCATCCATTGTCTGCACCTAGAATTTCATTCTTCATCTGCTGTGACTGCTACTGCATCCACTGTGGGCACTAATTCATCCGCTGTGGACATTTAGCAAAATTTCTTTATCTACAAAATATGAAAAGGAAATTTAAACAATAATTAGTGCTTGATATGAATGTTAATATTGTTTGTATGTTCGTAAATGATTGTTTGAGTGCTAGAACATATTTTGAATGATTATGGCAGACATTATCCTTTAATGCACTTGTTGAATCCAACACATTTCCTTACCATCCTTAGTAATTTGTGTAATTAAGGATGATAACTTAGTACACAATTCTTATCACTATCTTGAGAACATTCTTCGAAAAATAAAGCATCATCATCTATACTATATAGAACATGAAGTCTTGGAAAAACATATTAGATCTTCAAGCTGTGTAAAATCCATTGATTTTCCTTCAAAATCATGTCATAAGCCTGGATTTGGCTATGATATCTTCCAATAATATTTCACTAAAATTGTTATTATCCTTGATAAATGAAGTGTTGACTTTGAATTGTGGAGGAAGTGCATCGAAAAGTTTATTGTTTAGTTACTTATTTGGATAAGAAACATTGTATGGCATAAGTTCACTTAGCAATAGATATCACGTGATAAGCTCATCAATTGTCCTATTCTCTAGATACTTAAATAGTACAAAATTTTTCTTTAAAAGATCTTTCTGACTCTTCCTCAAATTAATATTCCATTTATAATTCTTTTTAAGGTGTCCCATAATGTTTTCAAAGTTTTAAATTTATTAAAGTTATGCATAACTTCCTTTGGCAACATTATGGTAAGCATTACAAGCATCTTCTTTTCACGATCGCAAGCTCATCTTTCTTCATCAATTAGCATCTATACAAGCGTTGGTTCATCACTGTGTTCTTTTCTTTATCATAAGCTCGTATTTCTTCATCAATTAGCACCTATACGAGCTTTGGTTCATCAGTGTTTTCTTTTCACGGTCGTAAGCTCGTCTTTCTTTGCCAATTAGCATCTATACGAGCTTTGGTTCATCAGTGTTATCCATATGTGTACATGTTGGATGTTTAGAACTTTCACTAATTGGAATCCACATACTTGTATTCATATAATGAAACAAATGCTTCAAAATAATTCTTCCAATTTGAATAATCAAAAAGTGCCAAAAGTTTTGTTGGCATCCTGATTTCATATCATAATTTAACATCATGGGTATATTCGACTAATAAGATATCATTTGAAAAGTTCAAATTTCAACCTCATGAATAGTGGTTAATTTTTCTTAAGGCTTATTAAGAGAATCCATTAACCTTAATTTCTCCTATAATGAGAATTACACAAGTTTAATTTCTCATAACATAAGTATAATTCACTATACAACATGTGTAATTTGTGTGTTCGGTGTCTCGTGTTGTAGATGAAGTAACAACAATCAAGTATCACGATATATCAATAAAAATAGTGTAAGTAATATGCTCTTATCATTAACAAACATTTATCAAAGGTTTATAACTCGTTCACAGTCAACTCTCATCTCTCTCTCAGCTCCCACACAACTAGCACCCTCAATAAATGACCACAAGAGTCTTTTTATAGTGAAATTGCCCTTCACATTTTCCCCCGTGACTAGTGCAAAACTAGCTAGTTTCTCCTAACCTAGGCGAAACTACCTAGTTTCTCTTACCCCTAAGCGAAACTAGCTAGTTTATCCCAACAAGGGGAAGCTACCTAGTTTCTCCCGATGAGGGGAAATTACCTAGTTTCTCTTGGATAGTTTTTCTTCTTAAACTATGACTTAAATCAAACACGAAACTAATTGAGGCACCAATCAATTGAATTTGACTGTGACTTTGACCTTCACTTTTACAATCTTAAATTTGTTGTCACCCGAGATATGCACCAACAATGGGCATCTAAATGGTTATATGAATGAGAAATGTTAAGCTCGGATGAGAGTTTCCTAGATCAATACAAGATCACATGAGGGCTTCATAATATGTTAGGTGTTGGATTTGGATGAGATTTTCCTAATTCAACACTGGCCGCATGTGAGTTTCTGTAACATTCTTGAAATATCTAAGATGCTTAATTAATTCTATTATTTTATATGATGTATAATTAACTTAGTTTAAGATATGAACTAGGTTATGATCATTTGATAATACGATAGCCTAAGTTGGATTACCGCATTTGAACCATTTCACACTATTATATGTGAAACCAAATAATTGTAAGGGCATTGTTATGCATGGCAATTTATTATTTTTATAAAAAAAATTTCAACCGTCGAACATTAGTGATTAAACAGATGACACTGATGTCAAGATTAATGAGCGTAATACACTATTCATAATCTTATGGTTATAAAAATTCTCGATGAAATTCACTATATATGTTAAAAGTATAAATATAATAGAACATAAAATATAGATGGATGATTTACCTCACCACCTTTGCATGGGAATATATTAATATTACCAATTTCCAACGACTACTATTTACATTCATACATCAACATAATGCTCATTCAAGTTCATGGAACGACCCTCAAATGTATTTACAAATTTCCTTATAAAGTAAAAAATGATTCAATTACATTAATGTAATTAACTATATAACACTAATTTAAATCAATCGTTTAATCAAATTAGCTAACTACTGTATTTTTACATTATTAAACCTATAAACCACCCAACATATCACCAACTTTTTCCTTTCTTTTAAAAATTATAAGAATCGCCCTTAAATCCTCACTATATGAAATCAAAATATTTAGAAAACATATATCACCATACCATAAAACTCCTACTCATCACATCATACCATCCATCATCATCATACCATTCCTTGAATCTTTTCCTATCCTTATCATGACACCATCACCATGACCATATCCTTTTCACCACTTCCATCACCACACTTAAGTTCACCATGACTTGAAATGAAACTTTGTATAATGACAAATACTTGTTCCCTTAACATCTATAAATCTAGGACATTACAACCTAATACTTCACAAGATCCATATTTATTATCTTCTACATCTCAGCCCTCCTTCCCTCTACTTTCATCCTTCATAAAAGTAAATATAACAACATACACACTTGCTTAGCATATTTGAAGTTCAAGCATTAAAGAATTATGGTTTGTGTTAATTTGCTTAATTACCACCTTGTTTAAAGTTTCTTGTAAATGTTACTTCATTTATGCATGAAAATAGCTCATGATCCAACGTATGATCAATATCTAAGATGCATAAACTCAAGTTTTTTGTTAAAAACATAATTTGGGATTCTTCTCTTAGGGAACAAATTTGGACATATACATTTAGCCCACTTTGGAAGACCATAACATGATCAAACTTCATAAAACTGGATGATTCTTGAGCTTTACATTAAGTTCAAAGAATATCTACAATACCTATGTAGATTATAATTTTTCAATAAATTATGGACCCTGAACTACTATTACAAAATGAAAGGTCAAAACTCGATTTTTAGCAGAAACAATTATCTAACTTTAGGAGGTCATAACATGCTTAACTTTTATCCAAATGACTTTATATTTTTGGAAGTTAGTATTTTGTGTTAGGTTTAAAACCCATGTGACCTCACTTGAGAAGATTAAGGTTTCCACCCTCAACCAACTTAAGTACTTTGATTACTCCTAAAAAATAGCTACACTAACCTTTTGAAAAAAAATAATTACTTTGGGGCCATTAGACTTACTTCAAAATAATAACAATTACATTTATAACAAGTTAAGTAGTCTACTTAAAAAATGATTACGTTTATAACAAGTTAAGATCTATAACTAAGTGTTATAAAAGTTTCATAATTAAATTTGTTTATTTTGGTGATGAAAACTTTGTCAAATGATGACCTAAATTTTTAATTTTATTTTCAATGCATAATATATATATATATATATATATATATATATATATATATATATATATATATATATATATATATATATATATATATATTCATATATACATACATATGTACATAGGGTCAGGACCAGTACAGAACCACTTTTTATTTTCGAAATCTAAAGAACCATTAATTTACATAAATGTAAGTTAAGTCTAGTAATACTTGAGTTGTTTTACATATATGTATATCAGACATAAATATAAAACTATCTAAAACAACTAAATATCACCAGCCTTAACTTATATTTATGTAAATCAATGGTCTATAATGTACATTTATATAAACCGGTGGTTCTTTTGGTTTTAAAATAAAGATGGTTCTGTAATAACACTGACCCACCAAATGATATGCATTTATTATCTTATTGTTTATTATTAGTTGGTATATTTATTGTGTTAAGGCTTGTGGGCATGTAACACTATAATAGATGATGACCTCCATGTGTAGTGTGTGTTAGTCATAGTGTGTCTTCCAGAAATCTTAAGTGTTTCCCAAAGGGCTCCATTAAATCATTCATATTTTGTGTCCAAAGCATGTGAGAGTAGGTATATATAATCTTATGATAACTATTGAATAACATTTGATTATCTTTTGCTTCTTTTATCATCATCTATGTTACATTCTAAAGCTCATGTTGACTATCCATATTACTAACCATCTTCTAGACTTTTATTGTTCTTATCTTGCTTAATGTTAAAAAAGAATCGGTTGAACACTTCCGCATTAGATCCGAATACGTTTCTACAATTTGTATTAGAGCCAAGTTTTTAATATTATCATTCTAACCAATGGTTCTCTCAAACCTATACTCAAATCATGCTTCTGTCAAGTTCTTGATGAAACTAATTGAAGATGTTCTTCTTTCTATTCTTAAGATTTATAAACATAATTATTCTTGTCAAACCCCACCCAAATGTTCATTATTCTGAAATTTTCTCCTATTTTTGAGTGTATATTTGACATTTTATCTCTTGAGAAAAATCTAGATTTTGGTTTGTCTTGATTACAACAAATATGAAAAATCAATTAAAAAATATCAAGGATAAATGTTTATGATGGTAAGGTTGAGATTAGGGTAACATGAAACAACGAGAACGATTATGATGTTGCAAGTTGGTGTTAGGATTGACGGTGATGAGCTAGTGGTTACTTGCGATGATAGGAGGTCTAAGAAATTAGGGTTTGTAGCAGACAATACAACGATGATGGACGTACAATACGACTCATACAATAGTTGATTGTATAGAAGGATAACAAGAATGGTTGTATCATGTACTTTTTTCATTGACAACAATGACATAGTTTTGAGATTTTTCAGAAATAATGATAGCTGGGTTTTAAGTGTTTAGCGTAAGAAGGGTGCACTGTCACACCACGGATTAGGTACACCCCGAACGTCTGAGTTGGATTGGTTGGTATCGCTTAATCGGTCCTAATCTATTTTATCAATGTATTGTAAAACATTAGTGGAAGTCTTTGAAAATACTTTTGCAAATAATCAACTTCATCAATAGGTTTTCCATTTTCGCTTGTCTTAAATATTTTATTTTGTAGATTGAGAAAATTAATTGATATGGTTTATGAAACAATCAAATCTTCTCTTGGGGAGGTATTTCAATACCAGGGGTTGAATTTAAAACATCCATATATTTCAAAGTAAGGATTTATTAAATCCTTAATAGTTACATTATTTTGAACTAAACAAAGCATTAGACTCTGAAATGAATTGTACAAAAGGTAAGAGCCATGTTGGGTCTGAAAGATAGTCTAATATTATCAACACAGTCAAAGTCAATAAAAGTCAACACAACAGTCAAGACGACGCGTTCGGGATGAAGATTAGTAGTGAGACGTTGAAGATACAAAGAACACGGGTCTTAGAGTTAATATATATATTTTGCTGTCAACAAAATATACATTTAATCTTTATTAGTCTAGTTTGTGTTTTAATTGTAATTTTATAATTGTCATGATTTATTCATAGTTTAGGGTACTAAATGTCATTAAGTCTAATTGTCATTAGATTATAAATAGCTAGAGTCATTAGAGTTTTGTAAAGCTTGTATAAGCTAGATTTGAGGGTTTCCATGTAACAAACATCTTATGCAAATCAATATGGATCAAATGGGGTTTTTTTTATTGATGTTCTTGAGTGTTCATCTAAGTTCTTCATATTTTATCATTTTGATCCAAATCTTCATTGCAATTTGACGATTCAAGTGCTCTTGGGACTAACAATTTGGTATCAGAGCTAACTTGAATCAATTTCTATTGCTGGTTTGAAGATTTTGTTAATGATTTTGTTAATGATTTTGAAGTATTTTAGAGAGAGAAAATGGGGTCTTAGAGAGAGAAACTAGATCTGAGTTTTGTGTTCATCAATCTTACTAATTTTGATCAGATCTACATCATTTTAGAGCAGAATTACAACATGTGATATCATATTTTACATCTACAAATCGATTTCTACAAGAAATTGAAAAGAAATTTGAAGTTTAAAGGTGTTTCTCTCTCTCACACACACTGTGTGTGTTCTTGGTGTTCTTAGCAGCCTTTGAAGAACCTTCAAATCTTCATATGGCGAGTTTGTATCATATTTGGGAGATTTTGATAGCCATTTTGAATGAAAGTTCTCGATCCGGCAAACTTAATGTTTTCCAGCGAACCTATTGATACTCTGGAGAACTTGCGTTTTCCGGAGAAGTTTCCGGCGAACTTGCCAGCGAACTTGCGTTTTCCGGCGAAGTTTTATGTAAATTTTCCCAGCAAAACTAACTATTTACCACCCACCACCACCAACACCACCACCATCGCCCTACATCCATCACCTTCCCCAAATCATCACCCTTTTCAACATTAACACCCATCAGAGCTTCCCACCAGAACCCTAATTTCTCAATCGATAAACACCAGACAACATAACCCACAAACCCCACCCTACAATCCCTCCTCAAATCCACCTTCATCACCGGCGTCGCGGTCGCCGCCCCTCCCTCGACCGATCCCTCCCCCGATCGATACCACACCCGTCGACCCCCCCCCCCCCCCCCCCCCGGCGACTTCCCTTTACTTTTTCCCAGGAAGCTACTTATCAGGTGTGTGAAAAGGTGGAGACCAGGTGTTCATTATTGGATAAACTTGGAATCCATCGTGCAGGATTCTAGATCTGTGAATGTAGTTGTGGGTCTTCAAGTTTCTCATTGGATCATTTGAGGTCTGATAAGAATTGGAGTATCCCAAGTAGATTGTGACCTTGTAGAGGGATTTGTCTATATTAAAAAATCAATTGCATAGTTGGAGTGAATATTTTGAATGGAGAAGCATACCATTAGATTCTCCAGTTGCTCTTCTTCTTCACTGGTCATTGACCATATACCAAGCCATTCACCTTGCTCTTGCTAAACAGTTGATTCCTGAAACTACAGATGAAATTTGCATACACTACCTAGGGCCAGAGAGTGAACTTTATCAAACTACTGTATTTAGGGAGCTGCACGCTGTAAGGCCCCGTTCTCTGGAAGCTTACAGCAGGACCGTCATCGCATAAATTATTTAAAATACTCATTTCTTTGCAGCGGAAATTAATAACTTTCATTTATAATTAGAACATGTTTTCTCCTTACATAAATCATTTACATTTCAAAATACAATAACATGTCCAAAATGTGGATGCCAGTCTCAAAACGTCCCCAGTAGCGTATGCATCCATGTCTGCAACTCCTCAGCATCAACAAAATACCTGCCAACAATTATGCATACAAAAAGTCAGCGACACTGAGTGAGTTCTAGTTTTTATAAATAAAATACTTTACTTTCTTTAAAACATATCCTTCGTAAACGTATGCGATCACACATCATACGTACACATTGAAAATAATATTTATTATCTTCATCATTGTTCATTTCGTACATTTCATACTTTCATTATTATCTTTCAATTCAATATGGATCCTGTCTCATGCAATACCCGACTCATGTCTAAAGACCGATAGTACCGGGGTACGCGACAAGGATCCCTTTCGAGTCACAAAGACTTCCTTCGAGTCACAAAGACTCCCTTCGAGTCACAAGGACTCCTTTCGAGCCACAAGGACTCCCTTCGAGCCACCCCCTTCGAGCCACAAGGACTCCCTTCGAGTCACAAAGACTCCCATCGAGTCATAAAGACTCCCTTCGAGTCACATAGACTCCCTTCGAGCCACAAGGACTCCCTTCGAGCCACAAGTACTCCCTTCGAGCCACAAAGACTCCCTTCGAGTCACAAAGACTCCCTTCGAGTCACAAACACTCCCATCAAGTCACAAAGACTCCCTTCGTTCTTTACGTTCCACTTTTCATTATTATTGTCTTTCACTTCGTTACATAATACTTTTCGATCAATCATACGTCACACCACGCAAAGCCATACATCATACATAACGTATAATATAACATAATACATACATTTTGAAAACCGTTTAACGAAGAAAGACAACACACCACACACAACACCAGGAACCACAACATAACACCAAGCGTGCACGAAGCATAAACCATCACATCCTAACGGGACCTATCTCAAACATCACCTCTTAAAGCCCCTAAGAAAGCCCTAAGCCAAAACTAGGCACAACAAGTCATTCTAGGCACATCAGCAGAAAATTCTAAGTATAAAAGCTCCTGGGCGCATGGGAACTATGCCGGCACATGACCCACACTTAGCCAATTTTCACACTTTCTGGGCGCACGACCACTATTCAGGCGCATGACCTGGGTGCATCAGCCCTGTTCGAGGGCACCACCCTTGGGCGCATGAGAACACTTAGGCATATAACACTTGGGCGCATGAGAACATTCTGAAATATGTCTAACACTGCCAAATTCACCCGAACACCATTCTAACACCATCCAAACACAGATCTAACATACTAAGGGCATCTAAAACTTACCAAGCACAATACTACCCCATAACAAGCCTAGAACATACAACCACAACACATACATCGAACAAAAAGCAGAAACATATGTTTATCTTTAAAAACCTTTTACCCGGTATGCATAATAGCCCCAAAACGTATGAAAATCAGTAAAAGAGGGGTCTAGAAACTCACCTGAAGCAGCTCTTCAAACTAAACACTTCCACCTATGATTTTAGCTTCAAAATCCCGAGAACAACCTTCTAAAACATCGAGAGCTTTGGTTACAAGCTGCAAACAAAGCTAAAACCGAACATAAGCTCAAGAAACTCACCTTTTGCAGCTTTTCCTTCCTTATTCTTCTCTAAAAACTGAAAGCTTTCTTCTTCTTCTTCTTCAGCCGAGGCCAAAAAGCAGATCTGCTGCTTTATGGGGTGACCATACCCTCATTTATATTAAAATAATGAGTTTTGGCACTTTTACACTTTGCCCCCTTCAACTTGTACCCATTATCCTTTCTTTCTGGATACTTTTCTTTTCGTTTTCTTTTTAATAAAATTCGGGGTGTTACAAGTCCAGCCCCTTTATATAGGTTTTGTCCCCGAAACCTGTCGCTTCTCGAACAGTTACGGGTAACGCTGTCTCACCTCTTCCTCATCGCCACTGGAGACAACCATGTCAGCATCGGGTTGCTCCATACCCCTGGAACCTCCAACTTCACCTCCTCGTCGTGCAGTTCTCCTCTTCTCACTCTCCTTCTTCTCCTCCTCCTTCATAGTTCTAATGACATCGGTTACTACAGTCGGCAGAATCGTCTGCATAACCTGTTGGACTTCCTCTGCCACTGCCTCCTTCATTGAGGTTCTCAGATTAGCACTCCCGTCCTCACCCTCCTGGTGACAAAGCGCTGGCTCATCTGGAGCTGTCTCAATAGTCTTAGCTCTACTCCTTGTGGCACGCGGTCTAACACCACGTCCACCATGACCTCCACCTCGTGAAGCCTCAGAAGACCTACCGCTAGCCATCTAAACACTACAAGATTCAAACACCAACACGGTCATTCAAGGTAATAGCTCAAGTTATGTCAAGTATAGTAAGTCCCTAATCACAGTGGCCAGTTGTGTTTAGCCACTTACTTTACTCTTCATTCCTCAAGCATTTCCTATCTTGACAACATCAGTATCTAAATCCGCACAGAAGTACACAAGCCACATAACATGCGCACATAATACCGGTTAACATTAACTTACATAAAACCTTTTACATAAAACTTTTACCTACAGGCATGTAGCTACTAGGATTGGCATCCCTTTCCTTTCGTCCCATTCTCAGTTTAAGATTAGGTTCTTTTGAAATATTTACCCAATTCTCTTGAACTTTAGCTATGATACCAACTTGTAAGGCCCCGTTCCTGGGACGCTTACAGCTGGACCGTCATCGCATAAATTATTTAAAATACTCATTTCTTTGCAGCGGAAATTAATAACTTTCATTTATAATTAGAACATGTTATCTCATTACATAAATCATTTACATTTCAAAACACAATAACATATCCAAAATGTGGATGCCAGTCTCAAAACGTCCCCAGTAGCGTATGCATCCATGCCTGCAACTCCTCAGCATCAACAAAATACCTGCCAACTATTATGCATACAAAAAGTCAGCGACGCTGAGTGAGTTCTAGTTTTTATAAATAAAATACTTTACTTTCTTTAAAACATATCCTTCGTAAACGTATGCGATCACACATCATACGTACACATTGATAATAATATTTATTATCTGCATCATTGTTCATTTCGTACATTTCGTACTTTCATCATTATCTTTCACTTCAATATGGATCATGTCTCATGCAATACCCGACTCATGTCCGAAGACCGACAGTACCGGAGTACGCGACAAGGATCCCCTTCGAGTCACAAAGACTCCCTTTGAGCCACAAGGACTCCCTTAAAGCCACAAGGACTCCCTTCGAGCCACAAGGACTCCCTTCGAGCCATAAAGACTCCCTTCGAGTCACAAAGACTCCCTTCGAGTGACAAAGACTCCCTTCGAGCCACAAGGACTCCCTTCGAGCCACAAGGATTCCCTTCGAGCTACAAGGACTCCCTTCGAGCCACAAGGACTCCCTTCGAGCAACAAAGACTCCCTTCGAGTCACAAAGACTCCCTTCGTTCTTTACGTTCCACTTTTCATTATTATTGTCTTTCACTTCGTTACATAATACTTTTCGATCAATCATACATCACACCATGCAAAGCCATACATCATACATAACGTATAATATAACATAATACATACGTTTTGAAAACTGTTTAACGAAGAAAGACAACACACCACACACAACTCCAGGAACCACAACACAACACCAAGCGTGCACCAAGCATAAACCATCACATTCCAACGGGACCTATCTCAAACATCACCTCTTAAAGCCCCTAAGAAAGCCCTAAGTCCAAAACTAGGCACAACAAGTCATTCTAGGCGCATCAGTAGAAAATTCTAAGTATAAAAGCTCCTGGGGGCATGGGAACTATGCAGGCACATGACCTACACTTAGCCAATTTTCACACTTTCTGGGCGCACGGCCACTATTCAGGCGCATGACCTGGGCGCATCAGCCCTGTTCGGGCGCACCACCCTTGGGCGCATGAGAACACTTAGGCACATAACACTTGGGCGCATCAGAACATTCTGAAATATGTTTAACACTGCCAAATTCACCCGAACACCATTCTAACACCATCCAAACACAGATCTAACATACTAAGAGCATCTAAAACTTACCAAGCACAATACTACCCCATAACAAGCCTAGAACTTACAACCACAACACATACATCGAACAAAAAGCAGAAACATATGGTTATCTTTAAAAACCTTTTACCCGGTATGCATAATATCCCCAAAACATATGAAAATCAGTAAAAGAGGGGTCTAGAAACTCACCTGAAGCAGCTCTTCAAACTAAACACTTCCACCTGCGATTTCAGCTTCAAAATTCCAAGAACAACCTTCTAAAACATCGAGAGCTTCGGTTACAAGCTGCAAACTAATCTAAAACCGAACATAAGCTCAAGAAACTCACCTTTTGCAACTTTTCCTTCCTTCTTCTTCTCTAAAAACTGAAAGCTTTCTTCTTCTTCTTCTTTAGCCGAGGCCAAAAAGCAGATCTGCTGCTTTATGGGGCGGCCATACCCTCATTTATATTAAAATAATGAGTTTTGGCACTTTTACACTTTGCCCCCTTCAACTTGTACCCATTATCCTTTCTTTCTGGATACTTTTCTTTTCGTTTTCTTTCTAATAAAATTCGGGGTGTTACACGCGCTCTTCTTCCTGGAGTACAAGTGCAAATAGATTTTGTGGGTTTGAGTGTTTTAGGGCTTGAAAATTGGGGGAAATTGGATGATTGTGACTTAAAAGGCCATTATTCATATACACGAGCAGACGAGAACAGGTGCACTTGTTGAGTGTATTTGTTGATTCAATTAGTGGTTTGAGGTTAGCTTATGCTTACATGTGGTTTCATCACATCATACCTTTTGCCACCGAAGTTTTTGAAATGTTTGTATTAAATAAAGAAAAAGAATAAAAAATATTTAGTTTTGGGTATTAAAGTGAATTCAATACTTTAGAAACCATTTAGTTGACATTAAAAGTATTTTTCCAGGGGGAGAATATTATTCATCAATTTTTTGGAAAAATATTTTTAGTTTTGGGTGTTAAAGTAAATTTAATATTTTAAATGAAAATGTCATTTTCTGACGATCTCGAATCAGACAACGCCACAATGGCACAAAGTCGGTTTGATTGTTTTCAGGTATGAAAATGAAAAGTTGTCAGATTTCATTGATCGATTTATATCTGTGGCAAATAATCTGAAGAAGGATGACCCAAAACTCACCAACTATGAACAAGTTCAACAGCTTCTTAAATCTCCTCCACTCGAGTGGAATTCTTAGGTTAAAATGCTTAAGAAAGAAAGAAATTTTCTGGATTACAAGTTGATAGATGTGATTAACAAGCTGAAATATGCTGAGCTGGATATCAAGAAAAGAGAATTTCATCAAGTCGTGTTTCCATATCAAACTAACAGACTGAATGTAGCTCTTATCTCTTCTACGACAAGCATACTTGATTACAAAACCGAGATGATTGAGTGGTTGAAGTCGATGGAAACTAATTCTGATTCAACTGCTGAAATCAGGGAGACTGTAAAAGAGAATTGTGAAGCTTTGAGAGTCGGTAATGGAATTGGACTTGACTGTGAGAGAACTGATGCTAATGAAGCTGAGAAAAATGATGATGGAATGAAGGAAGCTAACGATGAAGAGACGCTAAAGGCCAAGGAAGAGGAACGCAAAAGAAGCACAAGGGTCTGCAACTTCGAGAAAGCCTTGGCAGCTGCAAGAATTGTCATGGGTCTTCCATATGAGATAGTTCAAGCATGTGCTCATCTGCTTGCAAAATTCATTTGTTTGGTATCTATAAAGCAAATAGGTTATTGCTAGATAACGAAAAAGAATTAAAAACCATAAACAAAAAACTCAAGCACAATGAAATAGTTTTTTCAATAAAAATTAATGAAGCATTGGCTGAAATTGATCTTTTGAAAAGAAATCTATTGGAAAGAAATTTAGAAATTAATATTTTAAGAGAAAGAGCTGTTCTAACTCAATTTGAAACGACTCAGCTTCAAACAAAGCTCGATAAATGTACCCTTTCACAAATGAAAAAGGATGAGCTTATTGCTAAACAACAAGGGGCGCGGGTAAAAATTAGGGTTGGATATCACTCAGATGGTAAAACTGTATTTAATTCAGTTCCCCCTCCATCTACTCTATGCTATTCTCCTATTCCTAAAGGTCACCGGAAAAATGATCTGTTCGAGCAACTTGCTAATAGTTTACATAAGGGTTTAGATGGAGTAAATCATAAAGAGTTGCGAGATGATTATGATTCTTCTACTGGTTTAGGATACAGTAAACAAGGTGCTGACAATTAAGCAAATGACTGTTCAGCTTCTGTTATTTGTAAACCTGTACCTGCTGTTTCTTCTAACTTCTTTGATAAGTTTAAAGCAGGTGAAATTCCTACCTTTGAGCCTGTCAGAATTGTGAAGGAAGAGATAAATCAGGAATTACCTAATTATCAAGCTACAACTACATCAACACACCCAATTCCTATCAAGCAAGATCCAATGGAAGCAGAGGTATCTATTGAAGACCAGACAAGCTCTGATGATGAATCAAACACAAAGGAAAGTGTCGGGTCCTCAAAGATCAAGATATCACCTGAAATTATCAAGTCCTAAAAGTTTTGAAAACTTGAATCAAGATCAATACAGTTCACACTCCCAGTTGCAAAACAAGCCAGTTGTTCATCCAAAACTAAAAAGAAGAAATCTCCATCTCAGTTCGTCATACCTCAAGCTCTTAAAAGATTCAAGAAGAAACCACAGATTCAACAAGAAATAGAATGCAACAAACAACAAGCTGCATCAAGCTCAAAGAAAGCTCAATCACTACCTGCACCACATCGGCCAGTAAAGCATCAAAAGCCATTCAAGGCTTGCTTAAGGTATGGAAGGGAAGATCACTTGCTCAAGAAATGCCCAAAGAAACATGCCTCGGATGGTAAAGGCAAAACGAATTGCTTCTCCAGATCAAAGTCTGGAAGGAATGTACAAGACAGTAAAGGCAACACGGGTTGCTTCTTTGAATGCCAAGTTAAAAATAGCATATCTTTGAATGGTTGGATGACGAACATTCCATCCAAACCTTCGCATGTGGAGCCGGTTTCACATGATTCAAAGATGAAAGTGACAAACGCATCCAAACCAAAATCTTTTTTTTGAATTTTAAATAGAAAATGATTTCCAAATTTAATTCATTCAAATCAAAAATGTTTGAATCGAAACAAATTTGGAAAATTAAAAGGAAAGAAGAAAAGATAAAAGGTTGTGCCTTTAGACAGGTTTATTACACTGATGCAAATGGAACACCCAGGACTACGATGGCCTGGGTCCCCCTTTCTAACTAATCTGTTAATGAGTGCAAGAACAGTTCAGGAGGACTGTTAGTAATCCAGTTTACCGACATAGAATGTTCCTCATTCAAATTTGAGGCAGAACAAACAAGTTATGGTTTTGGTATCTTATCCACATTTTGGATTCTTATCTGCACTATTACAGTTCACCATTCACAATAACTGCATTTTTCTTGGTACTTCATTTCTCATCTTTTTGCTAGTATAATTTGGAAGACTTTCTTTAGTAAAATTCTATTTTTGTTTTCGTTTATTAAAAAATAAAAAAAAATAAAAAAAAATAAAAAAAAATAATTGAAATGGGAACTAAGAACTTGATTTGGGATGACTGAGAAATGATAGTATGTTTTCTTGGAATGCTTGTTTGCATGACTTGTACTTTGTGAGAAATGATAGTAACTGAGATAGATGTTTGTATTACTTCAAATTCTAAAATTTGAAAAAGAGAATTTTCATTATATGATACACTTGGTAGGCTCAGCCCGAAAATGAAGTAAACAATGATCTGTAGCCTAACTAAAGCTTTAGAACTCGGTGAGAAGGATCATTTCATGACATCTCGGCTTGCATAAAGTTACAAGTCTTTTCAAAAATAGGTTGAGAGTATCTGACTTCTGCCTTAATTCCTTCTATTCCTAAATCACCCTCTCCCTAGTTTCTGAATTGATGCTTCTTGTAAGGTCTACAGAATCCTTTTCGTGATTATCTCCTCTGATATGCGGAAGCATTGATCTGGAGTGATGATCTTCTTTATTATACGTAAGTATAGACCTGAAGCTCTCATCAGCATGCTCAGATGATCATCTCCTTTGTTATACGTAAGTATAGACCTGGTTCTCTCATCATTGGTTCCCCAAATAAAAGCACAGTGATTCTTAAATTAAGATCATTGTTGAAAACTCAAAAGAAAATCAAGCAGCGTTAATCATATTACTCAATAAGCCCTGATGATGGGATAAGTTCTTTACCGGATGTCTGTGGGAACTAAGTTACCTAAGCTTCTCTAATCGAACCTAAAACATGATAAAATCAATTGCAGATCACTCGTGGAAAAGAATAAGGCATGGGTTTAAATTGGATAAATATACCAACAATCATTCTTGAATTGTTTTGGCTATCAAAAATTTAAAATTGTGATCAGACTCTGTATCAGTGTGATCTCACTAACTTGTCGATGTTTAAATACATCTTTGTGCTTAAGTATATCTTGAGGATGTGATCTCATGATCAAATTAGTTCTTGGTGTAAAATAATTATGATATATATATATATATGTATATTTTTCAAGTCTTCCATATTATGCTATTAAAATCTCATATTTTAATGCATTTCACGGGAAATTGCACACACAAACGAACATGGTTTTGCTTGTTTATATTCACAGATGAGTTTATTTGTATTGTTGAAATGATCTAACAATAAATGTGTAGAATATGTTTGTGATTGTCCTGCAGATTTTGCTGCAAGTGATGGTCGATCATCACCTGAGCAATGAACCAAACCAGAGAACCTGTTCCTCAAATTTACAGAAGATACCTAGTTAGAAATCTTCCTCCTACATCTTATGAAGCACTCAGAAATTCAAGAAAGAGGTCTCCATTATAATCAAGAGGATGCAGACAACAAGGAGGAGCATAGAAAAAGGGGGAGCTTATGAGATAAAGATCTTTAGCAACAAAATTTGGAAAGCATCAGTCTAGGGTTTTGAAACTGTTAGACCTCAAAATTAAGACTGAAGCTTACCAATTTAAAGATCAAGTACAGTTGACTTATCGGTGCCAATCATGATGAAAGACGTTGATAATAATAGACTAAGGGGGAGTATTGTTGGGTCTGAAAGATAGTCTAATATTATCATCATAGTCAAAGTCAACAAAAGTCAATGTTAACGGTCAAAGTCAACGCAACAGTCAAGACGACACGTTCGGGATGAAGATTAGTAGTGAGACATTGAAGATACAAAGAACACGGGTCTTAGAGTTAATATATATATTTTGTTGTCAACAAAATATACATTTAATCTATATTAGTCTAGTTTGTGTTTTAATTGTAATTTCATAATTGTCATGCTTTATTCATAGTTTAGGGTGCTAAATGTCATTAAGTCTAATTGTCATTAGACTATAAATATCTAGAGTCATTAGAGTGTTGTAAAGCTTGTTTGAGCTAGATTTGAGGGTTTCCATGTAACAAACATCTTATGCAAATCAATATGGATTAAATGGGGGTTTTTTAATTGATGTTCTTGAGTGTTCATCCAAGTTCTTCTTATTTAATCATTTTGATCCAAATCTTCATTGCAATTTGATGATTCAAGTGCTCTTGGGACTAACAAGCCACAAAGTCTAAAGTCTAACTATCAAGTAGTCATGGATTCTTGTGGGTGTTCCCATAATGCTAGGTTTAACATAACCTTTATTTGAAATAATACGTGCACATCAATTTCCTGAAGATAGTTTTGAAAATAAAACATCAGCATAAAAATGGTGAATCATGTTTCCAAATTTTCTTTTTGACAAAATCAAAACAACAAGTTTCATATCAATAATTATTAAGACAACTTGTTATATAGTTGCCCCATTCATTGATAAGGCTCATACCAGGTCGCTGGTTTACTTTCATCTGATTCATATATGTTGAAATGATTTCAGCCGTATTATGGCATAATATATAGTTACTTACTAATGCGTGTATCCTTGATCGATATATATATAGCATGTCATGGTCTCTTAAACCCTTACTTGATAAAGTTAATATAGTCATATGCTAGTTTTGTAATTATGTAAATATTTGTAAATAGACATTTCATAAACACACTTGAAATCATTATTAAAAGCACGTAGGGATAGCATGCGAATGAATTTTAAGAAACATATTCACCTTAATAGATAGCTTAGATTGAAGCTTACACACTTCTATATTTTTGTTAGCACTTCTATAGAATCACGTTGAGCTTAACGGGATAATATACTAGCTTACATGGGATAAATATGAGTTTAGGGTTTGTGACTAAAAGAAATCTTCAGCCACATGGTTTTTATTTAAAGGTGAAATCTAGGGGCCGATGCACCCCACATCACCAGGATGCTAGCCATATCGCTATGATGCCCTGTATGGGTGACATGTGTCACCAACTCATTAATCTCAAGCTGCCATTCAAGATATGGCTCGCATCCATAGCTGGACGCAATCCATAACAAAGCTGTGTGTCCAAATCTGCTCTTAGTCATTAGCCATGTGTCACTCTGTAATTCATCATTATCATCTTTGTGTCGAACAATGGGGGTTTCTATAGCCAGGTCATTGTGGCCTGCATTCAATACACCCTTTGATGCACCCAACATCACTTACTTGACGTGGTCTGCATCAGGTCTAATTATAGAATCTTCCATTTGTATTAGTCTTAAAAAATTTTAAGATTGTTACATGAACAATTAGGGCTATAAACAAACCAAATGAACACGAACAATGCATTCATTAAGGAAATTATGTTGTTCATGAACAGTTCACAAACACTTACCAAACGAGATTTTTGGTTAGTGTTCGTTCATTACGAATATGAAGTGTTAATGAACTATTCACGAACACTTATTGAACATCAATGAACACAAATAAATGTTCATGAACATAAATGAACACAAATGGAAGTTTGTAAAGCTTTAACACAAACTTAACATAATTATCCAAACATACTTGACATATATATAACTAACACTAAAATTAAGATGTTAGTCAAAATTTAGCATAAACTGATGTCTAACATAGTCGACTTGGGGGTGTTGGTAGAAACATATAGTAAAACAAAGGTTTGTTATTTTTACAAGCTTAAAAATATTAAAATAAAATATAAAATATAAAATTTTGAACAAACATAAATGAACATGAACGAACATAAACAGACACATTACTGAATGTTCATGAACATAAATGAACAAACGTGTTCTTTGTTCATGTTCGTTCTTTTAGCTTAACAAACATAATTTTCTTGTTTGTGTTGGATCTTTTATTACACGAACGAACATAAATGAACTTCCAACCAAATAGATTTCATTCACGATCTGTTTGTTGAACATTTGGTTTGTTTACACCCTCATGCATAATTCAGACCAGACTTATATTCTAAACAATAGTAACTATCAAAGAAAAAGCATATGCCAAAAATCATCTACTAAAGCATCTACCGAGTAGCTTTTTGAATCAACTTCCGACAATAGTTTTTTACTTTGGAAAGGATTTTAAAAAGCATCTTTCAAACTTCCAATCGGTAGATAAGAGCTTCACATTGACAAATAAGAAAGAGTACTTCCTGAAACTTCACTGTCAATTCTGATACCTTTTAACTTTCAAAAGTTGCTGCAAATATTATCATCGGTAAGGTTTATGCTAAGTTCATATTGATACTAGTTTTCTTAATTCCACTAATCAAGGATAGGAACTTTAGAACATGAATATAGAACCTATGATGTGACATCCGGTAATTTTCCGTTACCAAACTCCGTTAGTTCAATTAGGTCTAGCATACATGTGTCGTGAGCACACACTAGTTGTCGTTGAATGTTGGTGACTTAATAATAATTAACAATGATTATCGGATAATAACTTGATTGATAATGTTGATTATTAATTTGTAGTTATGTGATTTGTGAATTTTAGATATTATTTGTGAATTTTATCTTCTAACGTGCCAACGTGTTATATTTATTTCATGTGTTTTGTTATTAGTGGAAAATATACATGATTATTATTGTTGGTTAATAATACTTGTATTTTATAGTTAAAGATTGTTAAAAAGTATTAAAAAGATCAATTTTTACAAAAGGTGATTATGGAAGGTTTATTTTACAATTACCATAAAACAAAATATTACCAAAAACTAAACCCCAATCCCCCTCACAACCCCTCCATTTGGTCGCGACCCCCTAACCACACATACACATCGATTTCAACCAAAAACAACAAGAAAGCATCAATTTTGGTGTGTTCCAAGTGATTTCAACGTGTAGCAAGCATCAATTCTTGGTCATTACGCGATTAAAGGTTAGATTTTGATTAGTTTTTCATGGATTTTGATGATGGTTGAACCCTAGTTCGCAAATCATAGTAAATGTTGAAGTTGATGTTGTTTGATGATTTTATGATGTTAGTTAGATTGTATTGATGTTGGTTTACGTTGATTATACAAGAAATTCGTGGTTTAGATGCGTTGTTCATACCTTACTAATAATAGTAACTTTTGTGCATGAACTTAATGAATTGATGATAGATTGATGATGTTGTGATGTTAATGATGTTGCATGAACGTTGGGTTATGATTATTATGCAAGAAATCCATGAATTGATCATGTAGTTCATACCTTGCTATAAGTAGAAACTTTTGAATATGAGATTTGTGTATTATGGTGATTTAATGAATATGATCATGTCTAGATGATAGCATGGACTTGATTAGGCATGATGTTGAAGAATTCATGAATGAATTGGGTGCTAGATTGATTTTGGAATATTACTTTCCTAAAAGGGAAACTTTAATTTTGAAGATCATGGGATATGGTGAGTTAGACTTGTTTAGGATTTTAGGATCATGTTATAATGTTTCTGGATGATGTTTGATGTGTTGGATTGTGATGATTGGGTCGTATGATTAGTTGGTGCAACTATGGGAACATATGAGCTTTCTTGGAAAATGGGCAAGTATACATGTTACGTGCTATAATGAATTGTCATTATCGATTATTATAAGGCTAATATTTTTGCTTGTATGAATTACATGTGGAATATTGATGATGGGTATCATACACGCGTGCGAATCCAAGGCCCCTACTTTGTAGGATTAGCAGGGTTTAGGGTGTGTAGCCGTGAGTGGCTTCACATGGCACGTTATGAGTGACTAAACCCAATGTGTATTGTATAGGAATATAAATTAGAATCTGTCTTGTATGATGAATTGGATTACGTGCATTGTATGATAACCTGATTTAGCATGAAAAACATGATAAGCCTTACGTGTTACAATGTGGCTTATGAGAATAACTTGAATAGTAATTTGGTATGGTTTGTTGAATTATTGGTTGTTATGTTTGATCAAACAAGAACTTAATTTGACATGTCACCAATGGGTCAAACGGGGTCCAATGTGTCTTGTTTTCCAAAACCTTGAGTCAATGTGTTTATTGGGCACTTAGGCTTGTTAAAGATTCTGTTTACACGTACTTATGTACTTGCGTGTTCTAGGTGACCTTTAAAGGTTGTCTTTCCGCTCACTGTTAGCTTTTACTATTGTTCGTTGCGCACCGGGTGAGTTCATGCCCCATTTTCTTATACACTCTTTTTTGGGGGAGATAGCATACTAGTTTATAAACACTTTATTATAGTAAGTTGTGTATAGTGTAACATAGTGGGTTATACGATGGAAGTCCTCACACTTATGGTTAACATTGGTTTATAGCGGGAAATCTTGTGTAGTACTACCGGGTCTAACAAGCCCCACCTGTGCGACTCGAGGTCAAACGGGTGCAATATTGTCCTAACCTACTAACAGCGTCACGACCTGGTATGTCATGACAGGAGGCAAACAACGAACACAGTCAGCTTCGATCGCGAAATCACTATGGTTACGACTTATGAATATAGACTAGCTATCTATTTCAATGCACTTCTTTTGTTTTACAACTGTATTGATTTATGATTAACGCAAACTCTTGAACTCACCAACTATCGTGTTGACACTTTTAGTATGCTTTTCTCAGGTCGTTTCTAGCAGCTGCCCATAGGAGCACGCACGTGTCAAGCATGTTTTATTCAAACATTGTTTACTTTTAATTTAGCATTTACTTTCGTACTTTGGTTTGGGTGCGTGTTTTGTGCCGTTTACCTTTAGTACCTTGTGTTTGGGTTATTTACAAAATGCTTCCGCAAATATTTTAAAGTTTTAAACTCTGATTTGTTTAAATGTTGCATGTAGAATTGTTCTGAGTAACTAATGACTGAGATCCTGGTTTGTTCACTCGCCTCATGGTAAAACCCCGCACATGGATTTTGAGGGTGTGACATATGAATTTCTTGTTTTTAGGTTCATAATAGTTGGATTTTTATCAAGTATGGCTAATTACACATAACTTGATTAATTGACTACATTAGCAAGCATGATAACATGAGATCTATTGATATCTTGTTTCTCATATAGGTATTTTTTGATATCTTGTTGGGATAATTGGATGCTAATAATCTAGTCTCGTATGAATTTTTGGCAATGTTTATATGACGAAGGCTATGTTGGCTTTTTGTATCTATGCAGAATGTGTGCACATATTCATTTCATTTGAGTGTTGGGCTGATAGGCTAAAATTCACAAAAGCTAACACGAGTTAATGACTCCTATTTTGTAAGTCCAATATCTGAACAAAATCAACAACAAATTCAAGGTAAAAACTTTCAGAGTTCGGTCTCATTACTGTAACTCAAACCACCTTCTAATAAAGGCGAGTTAAGTAATATCTGCTATGGTATAACGTGCCTTTGCTTTGAGGACATATCTAGTGTAACACCCTTGAAAGGTTGACCCAAAGCATTCGCTGGACAGCGTAGGATCGGGGGTGGCAGCCACCAAAAGCATGGTCCAAGGGGCGGTAACCCCTGGTAGAGTCCAAACGAGAAAGCCCTAGGTTAGGGTTGAACTGACTAACAGGCATGTGTCAGACATTTGGACACCAATGCGGACCGTATTGGCTTTGGATGCAAGTCGCATTGCTAAAAGGGGTTGGAGGTAATGCATGCGCGATATATGTTACTCATGCAGAGGTGACACGTGATTTTCACATAGTTACCCTTAGTTTGAGTGCTAAAGTCCTCCTTGATTAGTTTCACGACCCAATGCTCAATTCACAAAGATTCGAAGCTACCCAAATTTTCTAGAAGACGATTCTAGCATAGTGAATCAGTTCAACCCTAATAAAATGATCTGAATCAGTTCACACGACCCGGGGTGACTTGAACCCGGGGTGTGACATCTACTTTGGTAAAAAGTGTCAATTGTAAGCATTAGTGTAGGAGGATAAATGATTTTCAAGACTAACGCTCATAATTTCAAAGGCAAGAAATGTTATCACAGGTTACTAATCAAATGCATCTATGTTTTTAAATTTTAAAAGTACTTAATCCTCTATCTATTGTAAATCATCTAGGATGCTTCATCACTATAAGATGACAAGTACTTGAACACTTTGATATCATTGTGTAGAAAATTTCTTATTTTTACTTTGAAGACTCTCAATAATCAAATTATTGGATCGTGGCCTACATATATTTTTAACCTTGTTTGTCTCATGTTCGTTACAAGAAAAGTTATGATTCTTTTACTTGGACTGACACTCATATACTTACATCGTTTGCCTTGGGATATAAGAATTGAGTGGTTTAGGGGGAGCTTAATTAGAGGTGGAGAAGATAAATGAAAGTCATGAACTTCAAGATGATTTTTTTGGGTTTGAGAAGTAGGATATAGAAAGCTTCACATCCTTTTAGAGGTGAAAGAAACATGAAATGCATCTTCACATGTTCAAGATTATTGATTGTGTTGTTTAATTGTACTTAAACATATATTCAGTACATCTGGCTACATAAGGGGAGATTGTTAGGTTTTGAGATGCAAACCAATAAGTTAATTTGGATAGATATTTAATAAACATTGAAGTATAATGTACTTGCTGATTAGGGATCAACAAATCATTGCACAAAAAGACTTCAGATGACCCGAACCAAACCAAATGATATGAAATTCATTGTATTATTATTTATTATTAATTGGTGTATTTATGTGTCAAGAGTTGTGGGCATGCAACACTATAAAATAGAGGATGGCCTCCATGTCTAGTGTGTCTTTTAGAATTTTTGGGTGCTTCCCTAAGGGCTCCATAAATTATTTATCTATGGAGTCCAAAAGATGTGAGGGGTAGGTAAATATAATCTTTTGATGACTATTAAATAACATTTGATTATCTATTGATTCTTAGTTCATCACCTATGTTACACTCTTAAGTTCTTGTTGACTATCCACCATTGGTACCCATCTTCTAGACTTTCATTGTTCTTATCTTGCTTAATCTTCACAAAATTGCGGGTTAGCCACTTTCACATCATATTTAAATATGCTTATACAATATATAAGTCTTTGATTTAAGGTACAAATATGTACACATCGAGTAACATTGCAACTTTTATGAACTCAAACATTAGTTAACTTATCATATAAACTCATTCTACAATCAAAACATAAAAATCACCTGTGGTTCATGAATTCTATCATATTATAAACTCATCAAATATATCGCTAATTGAAGAGTTTAAATGATTTAAACCTTCTTACCATATGATCAGTCATGAGACCATCCATATACTTAGTTTGAACAGTAAACTAGGATACTTAAACCATAATAGCATCCTTCAATATAGTAGGTTACGCTTTGTTTGATCATCCTTTGTTACTTTGATTATCGTATCAATATCATCATTAGTGTGAATTTCTCATAGTCCCTTTTAGTACTTCAAATTGTTTTTAGAGGAGAAACATGTTACCTTACTACTTTTAACATACAATTATGCTCTATGTTTACACGCTATTTAACTGGAATGTATATGACATGGGTTGTTGGACCATTTTTGTTAGGAAAAGTTAGGGCTGTAAACGGGTTGAGCTACTCGAGATCGAATCAATAAAAGGCTCGAATCAAGCCGAGCTTGAGCTTGAAAGAAAGCTCAATTAATTATCGAGCTTGAGCCGGCTGACGAGCCTAAACAAGCTTTTTACATATTTATTTTCAATTTAATCTATTATATGTGTTTATATAAATAATTTTTATTATATAAAAAATTATGATAAAAGCAATTAGGTAACACGTATAATGTTTTATATATATTATAAATTAATAAATACATATAAAAATATAAAAAAATGAAAATATTAACTAAATAATAAACAAGCCAAGCCCGAGCCAATCTCAAGCATATATGAGCTCAAGCTCGGCTTGGCTTGTTTGCTCTCATAGTAAAAGTGTATGCCCAAGTAACGACACAAGATAAGTGCTGCCATTGAGAATAAATCCAAAAGGGTTGCACCATAAGCAATGAATGATAAAATTATTTAATGAGTTAAATAATCTTGATATTAATATTAATTAATAGAGTGAAATATATTATTTGTGAAATAATATATTAATTATCAAAGAGCTGATAATTACAAAAGATTTTAATTAATCATCAAATGTTGGTAATTATATCATTATAAAAGAGTTGATAATTACTAAATAATAATAGTAGCATTATTAGATAATTATTATTATTATAGTTAATTATTTAACTTAACTTGTTCTGAAGGTTATTAAATTAGTAAAAATAGGAACAAGGAGTTAATAGAAAATACAAACGAAAACCAAAACCCTAAATATCTATCTTTATCTTCCTGTCAATGTCATCCCCTCTTCTATAGCCATTGTAGCCGATCATCACCTCCATGTGGTGTCGCACATTATCTTTTTGTTTGCTGCTAATACAATCAATGCATTCATTTTGACAAGTGTTACAATCAAATTAGTTTGGTTGTGAAAGTTATGTGTTTCACCCAATCTAGCGACTGAATTCATTGCTTATGGTGTTTTCCATAGGTTCATTGTCTTATTCTTGAAAGGTATAATTCTAAATACATCTCTGGTTGTTTTGTTCTTTTAAGTTTGCATTTGGACTCATGAACGGAGATCTAGGGTTTGACCTAGATCGGTTCATACAATATATATTTTGTTGTGTTTTTGAATCCCAATAGTTATTACATTAATGATCTTGTTTATCTACCCAACCATTTGACTTTAGGTTGAAGTTAGGGTTTAATATAGGTAGAACTACTAAGGTTGACACCTATCATTCTCTTGATCAATTGGAACATGTAAATCCATACTAAAAAAATATTTTCCATATTGTGTCCGGCAAATACGAGTGACAGAACATTGTTGTAGGATTAGTTATGGGGCTCATGGGTACATTACATCCTACTTGACAGGGTCTGAATCTAAATCTGAGTTGATGTGACTCAACTAGGATCGAATATGATGATTGAGGTAATGATTGTGTAGCGGAAATACACAATCAAAGATCATAAATGCTGAAAATACTAATAAATGCTTTGTATATTGATATTGATGAACAAAATACAAAGTGTGCTAGGGTTTGTAGCAAAGAGCTTATAGCACCAAAAATTTACAAATATAGTGTATACTATTCTATTTATAGACAGATACAATATCTGTACAAAATGACTAAACTACCCTGACAACTATACATCAGAATACTAGTCTAAATACAAAATAATGATCTGCATTGGTATTGTACATCCGCATTAGATAATGTGGATGAATTGCTCTTCGTCCGTATTTCTTCTGTTGAGCATTAGCATTAAGTATGTCATCCGTATTGACTAATGCAGATGAACAAATACTTACCAGCATTTGATTTTGCTTATCCGCATTAGTAAATGCGGATGAACAAATACTCAGCCGTATTTGTTCTTGCTCATCCGCATTAACTAATGCAGAAAACCGATACTTGGTCTTTTTCTTTTGTTTTCTACACCCGCATTAATTCTTTGACTTGAGCAGTTTCTTCCACCAGAACAACCTTCAACCACCATTTGAATTGGCATGTATGATCCTTTCAGGGTCCAACAATACTCCCCCTAAGGATTATATAGCCTATGTACTTCATTGATGGTGGTGGAGGTTCTGAAGATTCTGGTGGTTCTTCTTTCACCTGTGCTAGGAAGAATGGATCAACATAAGGTTCAGGGGCTGTTGTAGATGCTATTGAAGGATCCGGATCTAAGGAGAATTCAGTAATGGTTGGTTCCAAAATTGCTTTGATCATGATGACAAATTCCTGTGCCTCCTTCATCTGATCGGCATCCAGTACATGTATGATCATTTCCCTCATCTGGTGTATAGTTTCAAGAGGTATCCTTTTGAGCATTTGAGGTTCATCCATAGAAATGGATGACATTCCATCTTTTGCATAACCAACTCACCATTGGAGTTGACCTCAAGCTTCACAATGTTCCCAAATTGTAGTGGAACCCTCTTTCTTTTCTTTTGTTCTTTCTTTCTGTTGATTCTATCAAAGGTTATTTTGAGTATCTTGATGCATTTAAAAAAGAAATACATATTAGCTTCTCCTAGCTTTTTATCTATTTCTCTGAAGTGTCTTGTGAACATGTAGTGAATATAGGATTCATCTAGCAATCTCACCTCATATCCACTAAATAGCCTTATCTCGGGTCTTTTGTGATAAAATGAGATTTCATGGGGCTAATCTAAATGACCTGGTTGGATCAAATTAATATAAGGATCAAAGTAAAAGAATCCCAATGAGGATCCCCCTTACCCAAAACAAAATGAGATTTCATAATTTAAATGACCTGGTCATGTAAGTTGTGAAAAACTACCATGTATTTCATGTGGGTAGTTGATCTTGCCATGCTTTTGAGTGTGAGGTACATGTTGAATATTTAATCCACTCAAAACATGATAAAGATCAAAAGCATTAAAATATTATACAAACATGAGTTTAAGAGGACAAACATACCTACAATCAATATGTTCATAATTATGTCTATTTTACTAACAATTGCTTGCATTTGTGAAATGTAAGATTGATATGATCCCAAGTAAGGTATACTTCTACTTCATGTACAGATAAGAAAATCGAAAATTACAAAACATTTTCCTTCCAGAATTCAAATTTTAACTTCCAATTATATATTATGAAAAATTTGGAAAATATTCATAAAAACATGAAAAATTTGCAAAATCTCAAAAATATTTTAATAATTGTAACACCCGAAAATTTTTGTCAAATGAAAGAAAAGAAAAGTAATAAAAAGAAGAAAAGAAAGTATCTTGAAGAGAATGAAAAGGAGCCAAAGTAGGGGGGGCTATGTGTAAAAATTACAAAAGTCAAATATTCTATTAATATTTGAGTATGGCCGCCCATGTATACATCCACAATATGCTTTTCGACTAAAACGAAGAAGAAGAAGAAAAAGTTGTATTTTCGGATATTCAAGGAAGAAGAAGGTGATTTTCTTAGGTAAGAATGTTTCTTGTGTAATTGGCTTGGTTTTGTTGGGTTTTCAACCATAAAACTGATTTTTATGTGCTCTTTGTGTTTGGGTGTTTGTTTTGATTTGTTTTTGGTGTTTGAACTCTTAGCATCTTCAAATTCGGTGGAGTTTTTTTGAAGGCTGCATAGGTAAGTTCTAGACCCTAGACTTTATGTGTTTTAAACTTTTTAGGGCTGAAAATGCATGATTTAAAATGTTTTACAACTATTTAATATGTATCCGTATGTATATGTGTGTTTATGTTTGTGTTTATGATTGTGTGTGTGTGTTTTAATGCTTAGAATGGTGGATATAAGCTTAGAATAGGTTAGTATGTAGATGGGATTCGAAAATAAGTCTGAAATATGCGTAACAATTGGTAATGCACCCAAATAGGGCTCATGCGCCTAAAAATTTGACTTAGAGTGCCTAAGTGTGGTCATGCGCCCAAATAGGGCTCATGCGCCCAGGGAATTGCCCAAATATTTTCGAAGTGCTTGGTCATATGCCCTAATAGTTGCCATGTGCCTGATAGTTTCTCATACGCCCAAGATTCCTCATGCACCTAAAAATTTGACTTAGAGTACCTAAGTGTTGGTACATGCGCCTGCATAGTGTTCATGCGCCCAAGCACTACTCATGCGCCCGCATAGTACTCATGCGCCTAAAGACTTACAAAAATTTCTTGAATTTTAGGAAATCAGAATTTTAGGGTTTGACCCTGGTTTGACTTGATGTTTATCATTGTTCATTTTATGCATGTTTTTAGGCTGTTCTTGTGATCCATATTATGTATCTATTTTTTGGCTTTACGTGGTGTGAATATATATATCCGTATACGTAAAGTATTATTATTGAAGAAAGTGAAAGATTAATGTTAATGAAAAGAGGAACATAAGAAATGAATGAAAGTCTTGCAAGCAAATGATAAAGGAGGTTCACAACTCATTGAGAGTTGCTAGCTCAACTATGTGTAATATAGCATGCGATCTTGGCTAACCCATGAGGGTTCAAACACAGGGGGATCAGTCTTGGTGATTAATCCCACAGTGCGAAATGGGGTCCTTGTCACTTAACCCCGAGAAGGAGGTGGCTGTGTGCCTAATGATGGGGGTAAAGTTATGACAGGACATGGAAATAGTGAAAGATAATGAAAAAGTATGAAACGAACGAATGCATGAGATAATGAAAGATAATCAAGAGTATACCTTGATGTATGTATGAAGAATACTCACGTGCATAAGTAAAGGAAATATTTTATTGAAAAGAATATTTTTATATATAAATCTTACAAGGTATTTTAAATGTTTTAAAACTAGAACTCACTCAACAACGCTGACTTTTATGCATTTTCAGTTGGCAGGTAATTATTGCTGAGGATGGCACGCGGGGGAAGCTACTTGTCGGGGCAAGATTGACATCCGTTCGGTCTTAATGATATTGTTGTTTTGTAATGCAATTAAAAGGTCTTTTGTAACTTAAGAAACAATGATGTATTGCTTAGCAACAGTACTTATTAATGAGATAAATGGTTTTTGTTAACTTGATCCGCTGTGAAATTTTATGAAATGTGTAATGTTTTATATGTATAATACTATGATTGACTAACTGTGAGGTCTCCGGGAATAGGGCCTTACAAGTTGGTATCAGCCAAAGTTTAAGAGAAATGGGTAAAATATTTTCGAAACCTAAACTTAAACTGAGAATAGGACCGAATGGAGGGATGCCAGCCCGAGTAGCTACGTGCCATCAGGTATTTCTTTTCTTAATGTTAACAGGCATTATGTGCGTGTGCTATCTGATTTATGTGCCTTTAGTAGATTTGAATACTATGTACTCAGGATAGGAAATGCTCGGGGGATGAAGAGTAAAGTAAGTGGCTAATCACAACTGGCCAATGTAATTAGGGACTTACTATACTTGACATAAACTGAGCTATTACCTTGAATGACCGTGTTAGTGTTTGAATCTTATAGTGTTAGAGGATGGTTGGCGGTAGATCATCGAAGGCTTCTAGAGGAGGAGTACGGGGTGGCCATGGTGCTGGGCCACGTGTTACAAAGGGCAAGACAAGGACTGCAGAGACGGCTCCTGCTGAGCCTGGGTTTTATCATCCGGAGGGTGTGGATGAAATTGCTAACTTAAGAGCCTCAGTAAAGGAGGCAGTTGTTGAGGAGGTTCACCAAGTCATGCAGACGATCCTACCGTCTATAGTGACTGAAGTTATCCGGGCTGTAAGGGAAGATGAGAGGAAGGAGAAGGAGGAGGAGAGAAGGAAGACGACTGAGAGAAGGGGGAATGAGGGAGAGCATGTGAGGAGGAACTAAACGCTGGGATGGCAGCCTCCAGTGATGAGGAGGAGGTGGAAGTAAGGGAAACTGCGAAAGGGGTGCAACTACGGGGCATTTCAACAATGCAAACCCCCGACTTTTGATGGTAATGGTAATGCTGCTGCTGCCCATCGATGGGTGAGAGAGATGGAGGCTTTCCTAGAGATCAGCGAGAGTAGGGAGGACCAGAAGGTGAAGTTCGCCACTCACTCGTTCGTTGACTCAGCCCTATGTTGGTGCGACAATATTGTCCAAGCTGAGGGCAGCAGGGCCATCGGGAAGATGAGATGGGGAGAGTTGAAGAAGATGGTGATTGAGGAATTCTGTCCTCACCAAGAACTCGACAAGATAGAGAGAGAGTTCCTACAGCTAGAGGTGGGAACCATGACCCATCAGCAATACACCACCAAGTTTAACAAAATGGCTAGGTTGGTGCCTGACCAAGTGACGCCGGTGTTAAGGAAAATCAAGAGGTACATTCAGGGGTTGCCGGCTGATATCCGCAGGCATTTGATTTGTTGGACCAAAAGAACCAATGAGCCTGATCAGAAAAACCTTTAAGTCCCACAGACATTACAACAACTGAAGTAGTCTGCAACAGCTGAAGACATCAACTGATAACAAGGTCTGAAGACAAAGTCTGAAGTGAAAGAGCTGAAGACAAAGTCTGAAGTGAAAAAGCTGAAGACAAAGTCTGAAGCTAAAGAACTGAAGACAAAGTCTGAAGACAAAAGCTGAAGACAAAGGCTGAAGAACAAGTCTTCAGTTGTTACCGATCCTTCAGTACTTAACACAAGTACTGAAAGGAGGAAAGTACTGAAGATCACACCTTCAGTAGTTTCCACTTCAGCAGTTGATCAATCCAAGATGAAGAATAAGCCATGTGAAATATGTGGTAAATTCAATCATCTATCTGATGAATGCTGGTACAAAAAGGGTTCCAAACTCAACAGAGATAAGCTCATTAAAAAAGAGATTAATAAAATGAAAAATGAGTTTGAGACCAAGTTTGTACCACAGTCATCTCAAACTGATAAACCCAAGGCCTCACCAAAATCCAAAAATAAGGATGGGGTTTATCAGAAAACAGCTGATAGTGTCCCTCATGATAAACATCAGACTAAGTCTGTGAATTTCAAGAAGGAGGAAATGGTGGGTCAAAGGAACTCATCAAAAACAAGTACTGATGTGTCAAATGAGCTGAAGGCTTTAGCAACAAATCAGACACAACTTGTTATGATGGTTCAGCATTTGTTGGGGAGAGTTAACCAACTAGATGCACCTGTGGTCAAACCATTGAAAAGGAAATCCAAGCCCAAATCTAAGAAATCCATTTTAGCACCATCTCCACCTTCATCAGCTGTTAATCATGAGAAACAAGTTATGGTTAAATTTGTTGATGAAAACAGACCCAAAACCAAAAAGGTTTGGGTCTCTAAAGCTAACTAGTTTCTTATGATAAATGCAGGGTTCTTCAGCATGCCAAAGAAGCATCTGGTATGTAGACAGTGGAGGATCTATGCATATGACTGGGAGCAGTTCTCTTCTTAATGACTACTCTCAAGGAAAGAAGGGATTTGTCTCATTTGGAAATGATGCTAAGGGTTACATCATCGGGAAAGGATTTGTGTCAAATGGAGAAATCAGATTTGATGATGCTAACCATGTGGAGAATCTTAAGTATAATCTACTGAGTGTCAGTCAGATGTGTGATAAAGGGCATGTTGCACTTTTCACAAGCCAGAACTGCCGGATTCTGTCTTCCAAAGTTCTGAGGCTGATTGACAAGGTATTGGATGAACATACTCTCCTGAAGGCCAACAGGATAGGAAGAGTACATGCCTTGGATTTGTCAAAGAAGATTGATTTAAAAAGTCATCCTTGCCTATTCTCCAAGGCCTCTCCTCAGGAATCTAAACTGTGGCATAGAAGGCTGGGTCATGTTAATCTCAAAAACATGAATCAGCTGATCCACAATAGTTTAGTGAGAGGTCTACCAATAAAGGAGTTCCACTGTGATGAAACCTGCACTGCTTGTTTAAAAGGAAAACAACACAAAGTTTCATTCCCTCCTATAGAAGAACCAAAGTCCACTGCCTGCTTGCAATTACTGCACATGGATCTCTTTGGTCCTGTGAGAGTAATGAGCATGGCAAAGAAGAAATACTATCTGGTAATTATGGATGATTACTCCAGATTTGTATGGACCTTCTTCTTGCATTCAAAGGATGAGGCTGCTCAGACAATTATTAACTTTGTGTTGTATGTTGAGAAGCAGTATTCCCTATCAGTCAAGTGTATAAGAAGTGATAATGGAACTGAATTTAGAAACCATACACTTGATGATTTCTACCTTTCAAAAGGAATCAAGAGGCAGTATAGCATCCCAAGGACTCCAGAACAAAATGGAGTAGTGGAGAGAAAGAACAGGACCCTAATTGAAGCTACAAGGTCCATGTTGGCTGACTCTGGTTTGCCACTGACCTTTTGGGCTGAAGCTGTCAACACAGCATGCTATGTGCAAAATAGAGCTTTAGTGAATCAGAGGTTGATGAAGACTCCTTATGAAGTTCTACATCATTTGGCTCCTCTAATTTCATTCTTCAGAGCATTTGGGTGTCCTTGTTACATTCTCAACACAAAGGATCAACTCCAAAAGTTTGATTCTAAGGTGGATGCAGGGTATTTTATTGGGTATTCATCCACTTGCAAGGCTTACAGAGTGTTCAACTGCAGAACAAAGATGGTTGAAGAAACCTTGCATGTGAAGTTCAATGAATCTCCTAAGGACAAAATCCCACAAAACCCTGTGGAGTTGTTTGATCTGGACATACTGCAATATGTTCCTTATCAGCCTCCAGCTATTGTAGATCATGTGAATTCATCACCTTCTGCAGCTAGTCATCCATCTGGTGGTACTGATGTTGATGATGATCCCAGTACTCACCTATTCAAGTTTAGTGATCAACTGCCTGAGTCTACTAAACTTGATGTTCCTGTAGCTTCAGTAGCACCATCCACAACAAATGATGATGAGATTTCTGAATCCTCTACTTCATTTGACTTGCCATCTAATACTTGGTTTCAAGAATCTGGATCAACATCTGTTGCTGCTGAGCGTGCTACAAACACTTGCACAGATCTCATAGTGTACCAAGAGCTGAAGAATCACCTAATGTCTCAAATCATTGGTGATATCAATGCAGGTGTCTCAACTAGAAGTCAATTGTCCAACTTCTGCTTCTATGCTCTCTTCATCAGTCAGCAAGAGCCAAAGAACTATCATATTGCATTAAGAGACAATGGATGGGTTGATGCCATGCAGCTTGAGCTTCTTCAGTTCAAAAAGCAGCAAGTGTAGGAACTGGTTCCTCTACCCCCAGGTAAGTGTGCAATAGGCACTAAATGGGTGTTTAGGAATAAAACAGATGAAAATGGGCAAATTGTCAAGAACAAGGCCAGACTGGTTGTCCAGGGGTTTTCACAAGAAGAAGGTATTGATTATGATGAAACCTTTGCCCCTATAGCCAGACTGGAGGCAATTAGATTGTTCTTAGCCTATGCTGCATTCCACAATCTTAAAGTTTTTCAAATGGATGTCAAAAGTGCATTTTTATATGGTAAAATAAAAGAAGAGGTTTATGTGTGTCAACCACCAGGTTTTGAGGATAATAAACATCCTGATTGGGTGTATAAACTTGATAAGGCTCTTTATGGGTTGAAACAAGCTCCTAGAGCCTGGTATGAAACACTGTCAAATTTTCTTCTTCAGAATAATTTCACTAGAGGCTCCATAGATAAAACTTTGTTCATTAAGAAAGTGGGTCAGCATAAGCTCCTTGTTCAAATTTATGTTGATGATATTATTTTTGCATCCTCTGATCCACAGTTGTGTGATGCATTTACAAAGTTGATGCAACAAAAATTCAAAATGAGTGCCATGGGAGAATTACAGTTCTTTCTAGGTTTGCAAATCAAACAAAAGGCTGATGGAACTTTCATTCATCAGTCAAAATACACAAAGAGTCTTTTGGAAAAGTTTGATTTACAAAACTGTAAGCCCTGTTCTACTCCCATGTGCAGCACCACACAACTGGATGCAGATCAGAAAGGTAAAGCTGTTGATGAAACACTTTACAGATGTATGATTGGGTCCTTGATGTACTTAACAGCTTCTAGACCAGATATTATGTTTGCAACTTGTGTTTGTGCTAGATTTCAGGCTGCTCCTAAAGAGTCTCATTTGATTGCAGTCAAGAGGATCTTTAGATATCTGCAAGGTACTCAATCTCTAGGTCTTTGGTATTCCACTGGGCACTCTTGCAAATTAGTTGCTTTTTCTGATAGTGACTATGCAGGGTGTAAATTAACTAGAAAATCAACTTCTGGTGGATGTCAATTCCTAGGCAACTGTTTGGTTTCTTGGCAGAGTAAGAAACAAACATCTGTTGCTACATCCACTGCTGAAGCCGAGTACATTGCTGCTGCAAGTTGTACATCTCAGGTACTCTGGCTTCAGAATCAATTATTGGATTATGGCATTACAGAGACTAAGACTCCATTACTAATGGATAGTGCTTCAGCTCTTTGTATTGTCAAGAATCCAGTCCAGCACTCTAGGACCAAACATATTGAGATCAGACACCATTTTATTAGGGATTGTTTTGAAAAAGGTCTGATTGATCCAAAGTTTGTTCCTAGTGCTGATGAGCTTGCAGACATATTTACTAAGCCTTTGGACAGTTCAACTTTCCAAAACCTAGTGTTAAGGCTTGGTATGCTGCAGCTAGAATAAGTGACAACTACTGATGATCTCAGTCAACAAGTACTGATGAGCATTCGTATACTATTGTCACAAATAAGTACTGATAAGTTCTTTTATCCTCAGTAGTTTTCATAACTACTGAAGACTAAATTACTTAAAAGTACTGAAGTACTCTATCTGTTGAAAAGAACTGATGTGGTTACAACTACTGATGTAGTTACAACTACTGATGTCAGTATAACAGATAAGTACTGATGACCAATGAAACGTCTGAAAATCAGACAAAAAGTCTGATAAGTGTTGAGGTCAGAATGAAACAGCTGATGAGCTAAGAATTGACGACAACAGCTGATGAGAAACTTTTCTCTTCAGTTGTTTCTACAACTGTTGTTTCACTTCATACAACTGAAGCCAAAACCATGTCTTCAGTAGTTTTACAACTACTGATGACTAACACCAAATCTTCAGTTGTTTACAACACCTGAAGCCAAAACCATGTCTTTAGTAGTTTTACAACTACTGATGACTAACACCAAGTCTTCAGTTGTTACAACTTCTGAAAGTTAAAACCAGGTCTTCAGTTGTTTTCAAACAACTGATGACAGCACCAACACTTTCAGTCATTTTATATCAGCCTTTTCTTACCCTATAAATACCTAAATCTACTTTCAAACGTTTCATTAGCCGTTTTATGTCCTTCACTCTCTCAACAATGGCGACCATGAAACTCAAACCCAGACACAACTGTGTTGCCTACCTCTCGAAATCGGCCTTTTGGAACAAATTTGATAATGCCATCGATCTTATGGTAGATTCCCAGTACCGAACCGCTTTTCTTCTGAATCCTACCATATACCCCGATTCCCTAAGCCAATTCTGGACCAACGTCTCTGTGCAAACTGGTGAGAATGATAGCCAAATCACTCTCCAGTCGTTGGTTAACCAGAAACAGGTGGTCATCACTCCAGACATCATTCGACAAACCTAAATCTACATGATGCCACCTGTGTCACAGAATACCCGAAAGGCACAACTGATATGTCTTTCATCAATAACGGGTATGAAGGAGACTTAAGTGCTACCACCATTCTGAAGAAGCACTTCCATGATGCTGAACGTCTTATATTCCACATGGTGAATGTCTGCCTTGCATCAAAAACCTCCTCATGGGATCAGATGTCCTCCCGATGGCAACAGGTATTATACTCTATCTTTGAACGACAAAATCTAAATTTTTCTGAGATAGTTTTCATGGAACTAAAGGATCTGGCTTTGAAACCTGTGGCAAACAGATGGATATTATATCCCAGGTTTCTCATGGCCATAATTTTAATCAGCTAAAATCAGACGGCCTTGTTGGCCTTGGAGTCCCTGCTCCGGCTGTATTGCCTGAAGTATACTCCAGGCACAACTCTGACCCTACACTGAAAGGGGCTGCCCGGCTGCTAAAACCCAAGCAGCGGGAACCCACAGCCTCCACTTCCAGATCCAAAGTCCCCACCAAACCCAACACCAAAAAGCCCAAAAAGGCTACTCAGGGAGATGAGTCCCCTGAGGATGCCCCTGTACCACCAATACAGGAAACACTTACTGGTTCTAACCCCCCAGTAGTGTCAAAGACTCCACCAGCCCTAGCCGCTCAGGCATCCTCTCAACAGGATCCTGATGCAACCATAATTGGGGATACCACAATGCTGGAACCTATCTCAATTGAGAAGGTTACCATTGAAGAGCACCAGTCACCCCGGGTGCAATCTGCTTCAAACCTATCTCCAAATGCAACCGCCTCTCAAAGCCCAACCATTATAGTTGCACAAGTGCTGAGTCAGCTGCATTCCTCTCCTCCTCCCCAGAAACCAATTACAATGGGGAGAACCTCAACAGCTGAGGAAGAGGACCAAAATGCTGCTGATAACCCACAGCACAGGGGTTATAATGTTCAATCTCCCCGTGTAGAGGAGGAGGTTAGAACATCTGGTGAGGCTGCCACTTCTACTGATTCAGCAAATGAACAGGATGCAGTTGGTAACATCTCTAAGACCTCACCAGAGGCAACTGCCGATGAAGGACTCAGTCCTGAGGCAGGAAGTCCCCAGAACCAAGAACAAGGGGCACATGCTACAACTGATCTACACTCAGGGCATGTACATCCTGATTCAATCAGGAGGTCAGGTGATTCAGCAAAGACTGATGATGACCTGGGCTTTTTCTTCGATGTCTTAGCCCATAACACAATCCTTGAGGCTGAGGTGAGCAGACTCAAAGAACTGCTTGCCAAAATGTCTCAGGATCAAAGTCCATCTGCCCCAATAAACCCACAGATGGCACCTTCATCTGAAGGTTCACCAAACACTCAGCCACTACACTCAACTGAGCCACCAGCCACTGCTTTTGGCACCACCTCTCAGGGACAGAACCCCTCTGAGCAGATGGTTGCTACCTTTCAACATTCCTTACCTCTCATCACTCCCATCATCAATGAGATTGTGCATAAAGCCATTGATGAGAGGATCTCCTCAAATCTAAAAACACTTGTTGATGATGCTGTGCAAAAGAAGCTTTCTGCCATTCAAACCCCTGAACCCAATGCACCCAAAAAGGGGGAGTCTAAGGCAGTGAAAGAAAGAAAGAGAAAGAGAGTGGAAGATGAGAAACAACAAGAGAAAGAAAAGGAGTTAGAAAAGGAAAAACAGCTGATCACATACAAGAGAAAGAAAAGTGCTGAAACTCAAAAGCCTGATGAAGAGAAATCATTGGAAGATCTGGTTAAAGAAGCTGATGAAGCTCACAGCAGATCAATGGACAGAATAATAGACCAACTCTTCAGACAGGGCTTTGATACAGCTACATTAGACACTGAGATCAGAAGGCTGGAGATTAAAGAGATACAAGAGAGATGGGCCAGTTACAGTGTGATGGAAAGGGAGAGGTTGGAGATAATGATCAGGTTTATTGCAAAATACTTGGGAAGATCATTAATTGAGATTAAATCATGGACCAAGACAGTATTCTGGCAATAACCACCAGAATCTGTGCTTCTGAAGCATTCAATAAGGGGTTGATTATCGAAGCCTTAGATGAAGCAGGTGCTGGGAAGAGAACTGATATGGCCAAGCTTTCCAAAGCCAAACTTACCACAAAAATGCTAGATCAGCCTTCCCAAACTCCCACTCAAAAACAACCAACCCCACAACTCTCCAAACCAATCCCTAAACCTAAACTTAAACCAACTCAACCCTCAAAACCAACTCCCTTACCCCAAAAACCACCTCAAACCACATCCAATGATGCACCCAGAAGGAGGAGAAGGGTGTTGAGGATGGAAGAAGAAGAAGAAGAAGATGATGAAGAAGACAGTCTGCCAATCTCTGCTGTTCTAAAAATACCTGAGCCCAGAAGTCAACAAATGATCACACCAGACTTTCAGAGGCAAATGGTGAAAGTTAAGATTGAAGAAGAAGAACAGCAGAAACAGCACGATGAGCAACTTTTGAAGATGGTTGACAAAGAGTTTCCTCAGTCATCATCTATACAAGCCATGAAGAAACACGCTCAAAGGCTGTATGCTCTCAGGCATACCTTTCAATATCAAAAGGAGAGAGTAAGGATTTGGCCAGACCCCAGGGTTAGTTCTAGAATTCATAAGAAATCCATACCAAGTAGATACAATGGCCAAGTGAGAAAGACCATAGATGCTGTTATTATGTTGGCCATTGTAGTCTCACCCTGGGAGATACTTGAAGACTTCAAGAGAGCCTACAAGTCAAAGATGACCCCTCAAACTCTAATGGAGAACAAAATGGTCAAGAAGGGGTTGTTATACAAGAGGCTTGAAGAGATCAAGAAAAATGAACTCCAGTTGTTATTAGAAGGGACTCACCCAGATGAATTTGCTTACAGAGAGATAACAACTGTTGAGTTGAAAAATGGAAAGATAGTAAAGTACCTATCAGAGTACTATGGCCCAGAGTTCTTCTTCAAGGAGAAGCAGAAGAACTCACTAAGGAGGAACAAGTTGTTCTCCTTGAGGCCTACGTCAGAGAGTCTTATAGACTCATCAATGGGAAGTAGGTTTCATGGTTGGGATAACAGTTCTGTGTCCAGTTCCCCAAGACAGAGTTCCCTTCCATCCTTTGACATTCACATCTACTGAAACCTGTTCCCTGGCCTGTGCTTATCTGATATCTCTGAAGCTGATCAAGAGAGTATTTCTGCCAAGAATAAGTGGGACCTCAATAAGCTTAAAGGTTTTGGCTGCATTGGTTCAGGGGGAGTTTGTTGGACCAAAAGAACCAATGAGCCTGATCAGAAAAACCTTTAAGTCCCACAGACATTACAACAACTAAGTAGTCTGCAACAGCTGAAACATCAACTGATAACAAGGTCTGAAGACAAAGTCTGAAGTGAAAGAGCTAAAGACAAAGTCTGAAGTGAAAAAGCTGAAGACAAAGTCTGAAGCTAAAGAACTGAAGACAAAGTCTGAAGACAAAAGCTGAAGACAAAGACTGAAGACCAAGTTTCAGATGTTGTCACACCAGCTGAAGAAGACCTCTTTAGTAGTTGTGATGGTTTCCTTTTAGTAGTTATATTTTCCTTTCAGTTCTTTTGTAAGCAGTAGTTTTATGTTTCTTGTAATCAGTACTTGTAGTTTCAGTAGTTTTAGTTTCATCTTGTACTTAGCATACTCTGAGATGTTCTCAGTTGTTGTGAACATTCTCAGTAGTTTGCTTACTTTCAGTTGTTTGTAATAATTCTATTAAATGTCACTATCAAGTGACATCAGCAGACGTCACATTCCTTTATATAAGGAATGTTGACCTAATTGTAACCTGCGAAGCCTGCGAAGCTTAGCGAAGCTTAGCGGCCGCCATACCGAAGCATTTGTGCATGAATGATATTATCCCTTTTGCAGAAAACCCTCTTTCTCTATAACCGTGTACTGTTCCATTGAATATCTATTGTGTTCTTGCTATATTTGTCTAATTCTTGTTCTAATTCCGCTGCAATTCAATTCTAATTGATCAAACTTAGATCGCTAATCCTGTCATGATTACTACCCGGCCGGGTACCTTTCGGTCGGTAGTAGACCTGGCGGGTAGATTGTATGATGAGAGAGAGGAGGCTGTGGTGGAGGTGAAGAAGACGGGTGGTAGTGACAAGCACTAGAGTGGGAAAAGGTTTGGACGTGGTGGTTTCACTCCAAACAACAAGAGGATGAGAATGGATGACCAAAGAGTGGGGTCATCAAGCTCGGGGATGAAGAGGTGTGGCAAATGTGGGAAGGAGCACACTGGTGAATGCAAGTGGGGAGCGAATGTGTGCTTCAAGTGTGGGAAGCCGGGTCATATAGCATAGGATTATAGGGTGATGAGGTGCTATAAATGCGATGAAGAGGGGCATGTAAGCCGGGATTGCAAGAAGCCGAGGGTCGAGAGTTCTAGGGTAAAGAAGAGGACAGAAGACAAAGGGCAGAGGGCAAGTGCTAGAGCCTTCACAATGACGCGGGAAGAGGCCAGAGCGGACCCCAACATCATGTCAGGTATGTTTCTAGTAAACCAAACTTGTGCCTCTGTATTATTTGATTCTGGTGCTAGTAGGAGTTTCATTTCTGCTGCTTTCTGTGCTAAGTTGCCTGTTAGTAGTAGAAGTATTGATGAGCCATTTGATGTAGAAGCTGCTATCGGTAAGTCTACCAGAATTTCTGATATGATAGAAAACTACGACATAGAACTAGAAGGCCATAGGTTCTCTGCTAAACTATTTGTGATGCCCCTAGGCGGATTTGATGTAGTTCTGGGGATGGATTGGTTAGCAGCCTATGAGGCAAATATTGTGTGTCGTAAAAAGATGATTCGATTAATCGCGCCCGATGGAAGCTTGGTGACTTTCCACGATGATCGAGTGACAACGGTGCCTAAGGTGATCTCGATGGCGGTGGCAGAGAAGTGCATGAAACGAGGATGTAGTGCCTACCTGGCTTATATGAAGGATGTGGATGCGTTAGTACCACAATTGCCTGATATACCAGTTGTGTGTGACATTCCAGACGTGTTCCCAGAAGATTTACCAGGTGTGCCACCTGACCGTGAGATCGAGTTTCAGATTGATTTAATACCCGGTGCTCAACCCGTTGCCAAGGCACCATACCGATTAGCTCTGACTGAGATGAAGGAACTGATGGTTCAACTGTAGGAATTGATGGACAAAGGGTTCATCCGATCGAGCATCTCTCCTTGGGGTGCTCCGGTCTTGTTTGTCAAGAAGAAGGACGATAGAATGAGGATGTGTATCGACTACCGAGAGTTGACCAAGTTAACAGTGAAGAATCGATATCCCCTTCCCAGAATAGATGACTTGTTTGACCAGCTCCAGGGTGCCAGTTGGTTCTCAAGAATAGATCTCCGATTTGGTTACCATCAGTTGAAGGTGAAGGAGCAAGCTATTCCTAAGACAGCTTTTCACATGCGTTATGGACACTACGAGTTCCTTGTTATGTCTTTCGGTCTAACTAACATGCCAGCTACCTTTATGGATTTGATGAACCGAGTGTGTCGGCCAATGTTGGATAAATCAGTGATTGTGTTTATTGATGATATCCTGATTTACTCAAAGAGCGAAGAAGAACATGTCGGCCACGTACGCGAAGTATTGGAGACACTTAGAAGAGAGAAGTTGTACGATAAATTCTCTATGTTTGCTTTTTGGTTGCGCGAAGTTCAATTTTTGGGTCACGTAGTGAATTCTGAAGGAATCATGGTGGACCCGACGAAGGTTGAGGCGGTGATGCAATGGAAGTCTACAAAGACGCCATTCGAGATTTGAAGTTTCTTGGGTTTGGCGGGCTACTACAGGAGATTCATTCAAGACTTTTCCAAGATAGCCTCACCTTTGACTAAATTGACTCGCAAGGATGTAAAGTTATGTGGGGTCGGGAACAGGAGGATGCTTTTGAGGAGTTAAAGGCAAGATTAACTCAAGCTTTTGTTTTGACATTACCCAAAGGGAGTGAAGACTTAGTGGTATATTTGGATGCCTCTTACTCAGGATTGGGTTGCGTGCTAATACAACGTGGAAGAGTAATAGCCTACGCGTCCCGACAGTTGAAAATCCACAAGGTCAATTACCCCACACATGATTTGGAGCTAGCGGCAGTGGTCTTTGCCTTAAAGATTTGGAGGCACTACCTGTATGGGACGAAGTGCAGAATCTTCACAGACCACAAAAGCTTAAAGTATTTCTTTGAATAGAAGGACCTCAATATGAGGCAGAGGAGGTGGTTAGAGTTGATCAAGGACTATGATTGCGAGATCCATTACCACTCGAGCAAGGCCAATGTAGTGGCGGATGCCCTTAGTCGGAAAGAGAGATCAGAGCCGATCCGGGTGAAAGCTAATCAACTAGTGATGACCTCTGACGTGATGACCCAGATCAAAGAATTTCAAGATGAGGCCTTGAAAGAAGATCACCTTAACTCTGAAAGGATGAGAGGTCTAGTCGTGGAGTTGAGAGAAAACACTCATGGAGTTAGAAACCGCTTTGGACGGATGTGGATCCCTTGTCACGGGGGCCTATGGGGACGAATTATGGATGAAGATCACAAGACTTGATACTCCATTCATCCCGGTGCTACCAAGATATATCATGACATGAAGAAAGATTACTGGTGGCCGGGTAGGAAGCGTGATGTGGCGGAGTATGTGAGTATGTGCCTTACTTGTTTGCAAGTGAAGGCAGAGCATCAGAAGCCATACGGGAAGATCCAACATGTGGATATACCCAAGGGGAAATGGTAGCACATTACCATTGACTTCATCATGAAGTTACCTCGTACGGTGAGAGGGTACGATGCCATATGGGTGATAGTTGATCGTCTGACCAAGAGTGCTTACTTCTTACCGATCCGTGAGACGTATTCATCTGAGAGACTGGTGGATCTGTTCATCAAGGAAATTGTATCTTGTCATGGTGTACTGGTGTCTATCGTGTCGGACCGAATCATCGCACGAGTGGGAGAGGTGGCCTATCGGTTAGAACTGCCTGATGAGTTAAGTGAAATTCACCCGACATTCCATGTATCTCATCTAAGAAAGTGCTTAGCTGATGAAGATATGATTGTACCATTGGAAGACACTGAGATGGATGAACAACTTAATTATATAGAGCAACCAGTGGCAATCATTGACCACAAGGAGAAGAGACTGAGAAATAAATTGGTTCCACTTGTGCGGGTGCAGTGGAAACACAGGAAGGGTTCTGAGTCCAAGTAGGAGACAGAAGAAGAAATGAGACAGCATTACCCACAGTTGTTCGAAGAGTGACAGGTTTCGGGGACGAAACCTCTTTAAGGGGGGTAGACTTGTAACACCCGAAAATTCTTGTCAAATGAAAGAAAAGAAAAGTAATAAAAAGAAGAAAAGAAAGTATCTTGAAAAGAATGAAAAGGAGCCAAAGTGGGGGGGGGGGGCTATGTGTAAAAAGTACAAAAGTCAAATATTCTATTAATATTTGAGTATGGCCGCCCATGTATACATCCACAATCTGCTTTTCGACTGAAAAGAAGAAGAAGAAGAAAAAGCTATATTTTTGGATATTCAAGGAAGAAGAAGCTGATTTTCTTAGGTAAGCATTTTTATTGTGTAATTGGCTCGGTTTTGTTGGGTTTTAACCCATAAAACTGATTTTTATGTGCTCTTTGTGTTTGGGTATTTGTTTTGGTTTGTTTTAGGTGTTTGAACTCTTGGCATCTTCAAATTCGGTGGAGTTTTATTTGAAGGCTGCATAGGTGAGTTCTAGACCCTGAACTTTATGTGTTTTAAACTTTTTGGGGGTTTAAAATGCATGATTTAAAATGTTTTACAACTGTTTAATATGTATCCGTATGTATATGTGTGTTTATGTTTGTGTTTATGATTGTGTGTGTGTTCTTAATGCTTAGAATAGTGGATATAAGCTTAGAACAGGTTAGTATGTAGATGTGATTTGAAAATAAGTCTGAAATATGCGTAACAGTTGGTAATGCGCCCAAATAGGGCTCATGCGCCTTAAAATTTGACTTAGAGTGCCTAAGTGTGGGTCATGCGCCTAAATAGGGCTCATGCGCCCAGGGAATTGCCCAAATATTTTCTAAGTGCTTGGTCATATGCTCCAATAACTACCATGTGCCTGATAGTTTCTCATTTGCCCAAGGTTCCTCATGCGCCTTAAAATTTGACTTAGAGTGCCTAAGTGTTGGTACATGCGCTTGCATAGTGTTCATGCGCCCTAGCAGTACTCATGCGCCTGCATAGTACCCATGCGCCTAAAGACTTAGAAAAATTTCTAGAAATTTGGGAAATCAAAATTTTAGGGTTTGACCCTGGTTTGACTTGATGTTTATCATTGTTCATTTTATGCATATTTTGGGCTGTTATTGTGTTCCATATTATGTATCTATTTTATGGCTTTACGTGGTGTGAATATATATATATCCGTATACGTAAAGTATTATTATTGAAGAAAGTGAAAGATTAATGTTAATGAAAAGAGGAACATAATAAATGAATGAAAGTCTTGTATGCAATTGATAAAGGAGGTTCACAACTCATTGAGAGTTGCTAGCTCAACTTTGTGTAATATAGCATGCGATCTTGGCTAACCCATAAGGGTTCACACATAGGGGGATCAGTCTTGGTGATTAATCCCATAGTGTGAAACGGGGTCCTTGTCACTTAACCCCGAGAATGAGGTGGATGTGTGCCCAACGATGGGGGTAAAGTTATGACAGGACTTGGAAATAGTGAAAGATAATGAAAAAGTATGAAACGAACGAATACATGAGATAATGAAAGATAATCAAGATTACACCTTGATGTATGTATAATGAATGCTCACGTGCATAAGTAAAGGAAATATTTTATTGAAAATAATATTTTCATATATAAATCTTACAAGGTATTTTAAACGTTTTAAAACTAGAACTCACCCAGCAACGCTGACTTTTATGTATTTTCAGTTGGCAGGTAATTATTGCTGAGGATGGCACGCCGGGGAAGCTACTCGTCGGGGCAAGACTGGCATCCGTTCGCTCTTAATGATATTGTTGTTTTGTAATTCAATTAAAAGGTCTTTTGTAACTCAAGAAACAATGATGTATAGCTTAGCAACAGTAGTTATTAATGAGATGAATGGTTTTTGTTAACTTGATCTGCTGCGAAATTTTATGAAATGTGTAATGTTTTATATGTATAATGCTATGATTGAACAGCTGTGAGGTCTCCAGGAACATGTCCTTACAATTATGTTGTATAGTTGTTTCTTTTCTTGAAAATATAAAATTAGAAAAATGGTTGTGTCGGTGTGGAAGTTATACTATAGCATCTCAGTGTATGCAAAACCTTTGGTAGTACAAAAGTCCAAGATTAGTCAAAACTGGGAAATTTGTGTCACACCGGGATGTTCAATTCAATCCAAGCAATATTTGACCATCCCAGCATAGTGAAAACTTCATAAAAGTCAAAGCTACAGTGCAAAAATAGTCAAAACTATACACATCAAAAACATAAATGGATGACAATGTTCAAAATTTTAATGCAGGTAACAGTGTTGGTTAATGCGGGTGAAGGTAACCCTGGCATTTAACTAATATGGGTAATAGTTTTGTGCAAGAAAAACCAAGTGAAACTAATGCGGATATGTTAAGTCATCAGCATTTGTCTCCATGATGAAAAAAATGCGTATAACAATGTCTCCATAAAACACCAAGGCAGAAAACTTATTCGGACAAATTTTTGTTCTTCTGCATTTCCCAACGCGGATATGTTTTTGTTCATCCTCATTTCCCTAATTTGGATGGCATGGCCAATGTAGATGATAGTGTTGTGTATTTGTACCAAAAATAAAAAAATGTTCGAACCTCAGTTAATACGGATGGGAAATGCGAAGCACAGTACTACTGACACTCATCAGCATTAACTAATGTAGATAGAAGCTCAAAAATGCGGACAAGTTAAATCTATCCCGCATTTACTACAGTACACAAATGCGAACAAGTTAAATCTCTTCCGTATTTGCTATAGTGTAAAACTTAAAACTTCCGCATTTGTTCATTCACTTTCAAAGTTTAAGAAATTCATTCAGTTGACTATTTAAATGCTTTAATCAGACTCGTTTAATACTTTTCAAATTTGAGAGAACCAAAGTGCAACGAGCATTTTTCGACTGATCTTCATCAACCATTCAAATCATCACAAACCTTGTGTGTTGATTGTTCATTCAACCTTGATAAAGCTCTTGGAAGATTAACATTTTGTCTTTATGTGTTTTTTGTCATAGTATAGGGACTTATTTTGTAAATATATGTTCCTTTGTTTCTTGATAGTATAAATAGGATATTTTATGTATTTTGTAGGGGATCGAATTAGAATTTGATTCAGAGATTGATTCAAAGTAAGAAACAGTCAGAACAGAACGAACTGTAACCCTCACACATTGTATCCTGTGCATTTGCTATCAATGAAATCTATGATTTTTTTTGATGTAATTGCATGTGTTTGATTACTTTGTGTTTGAATTGATCATCGCGTTATGATATCATCATAGATTTGATCCTTTTGAACCGATCAATTGGTATCAGAGCCTTTGGTTCAGTGATCAGAGCTTATCGACATTGTTGAGCTCTTTGAATCACTTGAAATCTGTGATTGATTGCAATTTGATCGATTAATTGTTGATTTCAGTGGTGTTTCATCTATAGAAACATGATTTGAATCACAATTTGGTGTTTAATTCGTTCAGATCTGAGGAATTGATCGAATTTGTGTTCGAACGGTGTTCTTCATTTTCGAACTTCAATTCAATCAAAAAACTGATTTGTAGTTGTTGTTTGATCAAATTGAAGATTGAGGATTGTTAATCGACCTAATTACTACCTAATTGGAAGTTTTTAGATCAATTGAACAAGTTTTTGAAGATTTTCATAAGATCTGGGTTCGTTGGAGAAGATGAATTAGGTACAGGTGGTTGAAAATCTGCTGAAAATTGACCAAGTGTCTAGACGCATGACAACTGTTTGGGCGTTTTTGCACTGTGTAGGCGTTTTTAGTTCTGGCATTTTACCACTGTTGGGACGCATTGTGACTGTTTGGTCACATTAAGACTTTGTTGAAACCAAGTAATTCTAGGCGCTTGAGAACTGTTTGGGCATTTTTAACCCAGGCGTTTGATAACTGTGTGGGCGTTTGAAGACTATTTAGGCGCATCACCAGTTGGGCCTTTTTCAGAATTAAACTAAGGCATTCCCTTAGGCGTTTCTACCTCACAGTCAGGCGTTTCAGAACTATTCAGGCACTTCCCCACTATTCAGGCGCTTCACCACTGTTTGGGCCCTTGGACACTTAGACTTATTAGTAAACACTTAGAAATTTTTTCAAAAACTAAAATCCAAATATATTTTCATTTTATATTTTTATTTCAAAACTTGAAAACAAAAAAAAAGTCATTTTCTTAAATTCGAAAATACAAAATGGTTAAGTCAGTAAAATTCTGAGAACAGGGTTCCAAAGCTAAAAAATAGAGCTGATTTCAAGAACTGGTCTTTAAGATTGAAGCATCATGTAAACTCTATTGATACTGACTTGAGGAAGTCAATAGAGAAAGGACCACATATCCCAATTACATCTGATGACCACATATCCCAATTACATCTGATGGTCCTGATAGAAAAGTTATGTATACAAAAGACTCTCCAGAACCTTATCCAGAGGATGGTCTGCAAGGTGATGACTTAAGAAAGGTGAAGAATGACATCAAGGCTTATTCATTGATGTGCAAGGGATTACCATTGGAACTCTTGACTAGACTTAATGGTTGCCAAACTAGGTACACTATGTACAAGGCTTTGAAGATCATTTGTGAAGGTGGTAAAGAGATACAAGATCTCAAAAAGCAGAAACTCAAGAGGCAATTGGAGTTATTTGAGCATCTTTTTGGGGAAACAATTAATCAAATGGTGAACAGATTTGTGCAACTAACTACTGAGATGTCAACTATTGGTATCAAAAATGATCTCAAAGATCTAAATTATAGACTTCTTAATGCTCTTCCATCTTCATAGAAACAGACAGTTACTCTGTTAAAGCATACTAAAAAGTTTCCTATAGATCAAGATCTATTGATTGCCAAGATTGAATCAGTTGAGATTGATGAGAGCTCCAGAAATGATGATAAAGCTGCTTCAATGTCTCTGTACAAGTATGTTACATCTCCAGCTAACACATGGAGACAGCTTTTCTGAAAAAGATGATAACTCACCAGAAGATGAGGGTGATTTGTTCATTGGAGTTGGCTTCTTTACAGATTCTTCTTACACAAGTGCTCTTGTTTATACAACTCAACCTCAAACTCAGTCTCCTCCTAAAACTCAAACTCCTAAACCTCAAACTGAGACTTCATCTTCTAACTCTATTAAATCTAGCAAAGTTAAAGATGTTATTAATATACTTTTACAGGATGATGAGTCAAAATCTGCTTTAACTACTTTTATGGCAAGTTTTCAAGCTTATCAAGGTAGTCATCTAACCCAATTAAATCTTGTTTTGCAGGATTTGTTCAAGAGGGATCCTGATGATGTGGAAGAGATGGACTTGAATTGGCAGATGGTGATGATTGCTTACAGAACACAGAAACACTCTTATGTTAACAGGAATTACAAGCCAAGGGCTAACAAAACTGTTGGCTTTGACAAATCAAAGTCAAGGTGTTTCAACTACAATAGTTATGGTCATTTCTCAAGAGAATGTAAAGCTCCCAGAAATCAAGGAGGAAATGATCAAGCAGGTTCTAGCAGTCAAAGATATCATCAGCAGTCTCAGAAAACCTTCCAAAAGCCTTATCAGAGTCTTCCTATGCCAGAACTTAAAGATGAATCAAAATCAACTGAAGAGCCAAAGAAAGCTCTTGTTGTTAGCATCAAAGATGGATATGACTGAAGTGCTTATGCTGAATAATTCACAGTTGATCGAACATCTAGTTTAGCTCTTGTTGTAGAAGCTCAAAATGAAGACTGGTCTGAAGGTAATGATCCTAAGGCTGATAGTGATTCAGAAAATGATGATGAAGACTATGACTGGAGTGACAAATCTAACCCAAAAGAGGATTCAAAAGAAATTGCACTCATGGCACAGTCTGAACAACCAAAGGTTGAGCATCCATCATCTGACTCTGAGACTTCATCTTCAAGTTATCCTAAAATTCCTATTGAAGTCAGAGAGAAAATGTGCACAAAAGCATGTTTTGATCAAGTTGAGCATTAAAGAACAAATTCATATAAGATCTGTGACAAACTTAAACAAGAAGAAGTAATGCACAACAAACTGAAAAATGATCACAAAGTCTATGATGAAAAGACCCTATCTCTACAAACCTCATGGAACAAAACTCTAAAAGAACTTGAACTTGTTAAAAAACAACTTGAGGAGATGACTAAAAATGTAGAAGAGGAAAAAATATCTCATGTTGCAACTCAGGTGGATCTAGCTAAAGTTAAAAGTTCTAAAACTATTGCAGAGCAGCTGGTAAGTGAGAGGAAAGACAAAAACAAAACAGGTCTAGGTTTTACACATGAACCAATGCCTGAATCCATCACAAACACTCAGCCAGAAAACTTTAACACACATGATCACTCACCTGAAAACAAAGCTAAGCTAAAAGCCTTGCAAAACAAGAAAAAGAATTATGAAAGTGATGAAGAGAAAACAAATGTTGAGATATTTGAGGAACAAGATTCTAAATAGATTAAAAATGGTCATCCAATGAAAGTTAAATCTTATGAACCGCGACCAAAGAATAAGAAAATGTTTGTTCCCAAAGAGCATGTTGTTGAAGAAATGATTGTTAAGAATGACAAACAAAACTCAAAAATAAAGAGAAAGCAAAACTAGATGAAGTAACATCTGAAGATTCATTTTCTTATGGATTAAACAATCTAGATTTCATTAAATGGCAGAAAGAACAAAAAGATAAAGAAAATGCAAAAGAGTCTTCTACTGAAAATGTTAAATCCCAAAGCAAACAAAGATCATCAAGTTCAAGAAATCAAAGTAGGAGAAGAAAACAAGCTAAATCTAACTCCTCTCAGAACAATCAAAATCAAAGAACAAATCAAGTTAATCAGTTTAAACCAGTGAAATTTGTGTCTGCATGTACTTTTGATATGAACACAATTCCAGAAATCAAATCAAATTCAAAGAACAAATCTAACTCTGATCTGAAAACAGGTTCAGGTCTAAAGTCTTCCGTTGTTAACAAAAGATTTGTATCTAAAGAATTTAGGAATGGTGTTAATGAACAAAAGTCAAAACCCAAATATCAAAAGAACAAATTCTCAAATAAAAAACAATAGATTAACATTGTAACTCCAAAATTAAAACAAGGATCAAATGTGGCTTCCACATCAAAAGTTAATCAACAGTTGTTTAAATTTCAACAAAGGTACTGTGAAATATATGATATGTACAATCATAAGACTGAAGAATGTTTGTTCAATAGGTATTGTCACATATGTGATATGAAAAACCATTCAACAGCTGATTGTTATTTCAACAAATATTATACCTATTGTGATGAAATGACTCACAAAACTGAGAATTGCTACTTCAAAAAGAACTCGCCGAGGAATGGATATGTTAATCCACAGTTAAGGAATGGATATGTCAATCCATAATTTCAAAGAAATAAAAGTGTTGGTTTTCAAAGATTGACAAAACAACCTTCCTTAGGCTTGAGATCTTTTCGAAGGATTAATTCTAAATATGATTATTCTTATGCTGTGAAAACAAAGAATTATAATCAAGGAAAATTCATTCCACGATCAGTAAGAATGAACAATGCAAAATTTGGTAATCAAACTTTTTCAAAAAATGTTTTTACCAATGGTTTTAATAACCTTGATGATGATCTTGAAAAACGTTGTCATGCTTTGTGGATTAAACAAATCAAAGATAATCAAAAATTTGTTAAAAATGGAATTGGTAAATTTACACTGCATAAGAAGCCTGATGTGAATACACTTCATTTTAAACAATTTACCATTGTTGATAAATTTAGCAAGCCCAAGACCATATCGGCTTGGGTTGATAACTCAACTTAAAATTTCTTTTACATGTAGGTACGCCCAAGAAGACCTCTTAACACGTGGTATGTTAATAGTGGGTGTAGCCAGCATATGACAGACAACCATGCCTTGCTTCAAGATTTTAAGTTAAAAGATGGTACACATGTTCCATTCGGAGGTGATGCAGGTGGAAAAATAACAGGAGAAGGAACAGTGTCCAATGGGATTATTAGCTTTGATAAAGTCAACTACTATTCATAGTTGAACTTTAATCTCTTAAGTGTTTCCTAAATTTGTGACAAATCTTACTTTGTTCTATTTGATGATTCTTTTTGTTATATTTTGAAGCCAGGTTTTCAGATAAGCAAAGAATGGATAGTTGTTCGTGATAAAGATTTATACAAGTTAGATATGTCTCAGGTAGATCCATCTACAGAAACAACATGCCTAATTGCTCAAGCATCAAATGTCGAAAGCTAGTTATGGCATAGACGTCTCGAGCATTCCAATTTCAAGAACATGAACAAGCTTGTAGCAGGAAATCATATAGTAGGTCTTCCAATAAAGAAGTTTGCTACAACAGATCACTTTTTAGCATGTTTAAAAGGAAAGCAACACAAAGCATCTTATAAGTCCAAGCTGATAAACTCAAATTCCAAGCCTCTCCAGATGTTGCACATGGACGTATTCGGACCAACTAATGCGAAGAGTATTAGAAAGAAATCTTAATGTTTAGTTATCATTGATGACTTTACAAGATTTTCATGGGTTTTCTTTTTACATGCTAAATCTGAAACAACTAAATTGTTAAAAGAATTCATCATTAAACTAGAAAATCAATTAGATCAAAAAGTAAAAATTATCAGAAGGGATAATGGAACCGAATTTAAAAATGCTAATGTTGACAGCTTTTGGGCAGAAAAAGGAATTGCTCGTCAGTTCAGTGCTCCTAGAACTCCACAACAAAGTGGAGTTGCTGAAAGGAAAAATAGAACTTTGATTGAGGCTGCACGTTCCATGTTATCAGATGCAAAGATTCCAATTACTTTCTGGGATGAAACCATATCCACTACATGTTTTGTATAAAATCGAACATTACTTGTGAAAGATAAACAAAAAACTCCTTGTGAGTTGATGTTTGGCAGGTAACCTAATATAGATTTTCTTAAATCTTTTGGTTGTCTAGTTTTGATTTTAAACTCAAGTGACCAGCTAGGAAAATTTGATGAAGGATTTTTTGTTGGATATTCGTCAGTTTCAAAGGCTTTTAGAGTTTATAACTCTAGGACAAATTTTATCCTTAAAACTTTCAACGTTAAATTTCTTGAAAACTCTTTTCCATCGGTTGCAAATGGTCCAGCTTGGTTATTTAATTTAGATTCTTTGTCAAACTCTTTCAATTCTAACTTGTTTAAATCTACAGGTTAGAAGAAGAAACAAGAAGGAGATCTTGGATCTTTCGGTGATGATTCTGACTCTGATGTTATGGATGATTCTAGCCTAGATTATCCATTCTTCTCTTTTGTTAAAGATCCTGTATTTAGTTTTGAATCTCATGATCAATCTAGCTATCAACAAGCACAAGAACATTCCTTGTCTGAAAATAGCAATGTTTCACAACCTATTCCTAATGATGGCCTTGAAATTATACAACCTGAGTCTAGAACTTCATCAGTTTCTGGTTATGTAGTTGTTACTGATAATCTTGATTATTTTATCAACTCACCGACTCAAGTTCCTAATTTCAATTCACATACTTCAAACTTATTGTATCATCTTTTCGACTTGAACCAATCTAATCTGGATGTTCATGTTCAAGGGAATGAGATTCCAAAGTCTTGTATTCATAAGAACCATCCTACATCTCAGATTATCGGTCCATTGAATGAGAGAACAACGAGAAGTCATTCAGAAGCAAACCTCTGCTTATACTCATGTTTTCTATCTCAAATTGTTCCTAAAAACATCACTGAAGCGTTAAAGGACAATAGTTGGATTGACGAAATGCAAGAAGAGTTATTGCAATTTCGCAAACGAGAAGTGTGGAAGCTTGTGGATTTACCTGAAGGAGAGAATGCCATAGGCACAAAATGGTTGTTTCAAAACAAGTCAGATGATCGGTAAATTGTTGTTCGCAACAAAGCGAGACTCGATGCACAAGGTTACACCCAAGAAGAAGGAATAGATTATGATGAAGTATTTGCTCCAGTTGCAAGACTTGAATCAATTCATGTCTTCCTGGCTTATGCATCATACATGTAATTCAAGGTGTATCAGATGGACGTTAAAAGTGCTTTCTTGTATGGACCAATCACTGATAAGGTGTATGTCAAGCAACCTCCAGGTTTTGAAGATTTAGAATATCCTCATCATGTGTACAAGCTTAGCAAAGCATTGTATGGTCTACATCAAGCTACTAGAATCTGGTATGAAACGTTATCACAACATTTGATCCAACATGGATACACGTGAGGGAAAATCGATCCTACTTTGTTTATTAAGAAGGATGCTGATGATCTCTTATGTGTTCAAGTGTATGTTGATGATATCATATTCGGTTCTACAAGTCCAAAATTATGCAATGAATTTAAAAAAATAATGAAGTCTCGTTTCCAAATGAGTTCTATGGGAGAAATTAACTTTTTCCTTGGTCTTCAAGTGAAGCAGTCTGTAGATGGAATTTTTATCAATCAAGAGAAATTCGTTGAAAAACTCTTGAAGAAATTTAAAGTGCAAGATAGTCAATCCATCAGAACTCCAACTGATGTAAATTCCAAGAGTGAACCTGATTCGAAAGGAAAATCAGTTAACCAAACTCTATACAAATCTATGATAAGATCTTTGATGTATCTTATTGCATCTAGACATGATATAATGTATGTTGTTTGTGTCTGTGCCAGGTACCAATCTGACTCGAAGGAATCTCATCTAATTGCTGTTAAACTAATATTCATGTATCTCAAAGGAAAACCGACTTTAGGGTTATGGTATCCTTATGAAGGAAACTTCGAGTTACATGGATATACAGATAGTGATTATGGGGGATGTTGCCAATATCGTAAATCTATAACGGGTGGTTGTTAGTTTTTAGGTCCCAGATTACTCTCATGGCAATGTAAGAAACAAACAAATGTCTCCGTTTCAACCGCAGAAGCTGAGTACATAGCTGCTTAGCAGGATGTTCGCAAATCCTTTGGTTACAAAACCAACTGTTGGATTACGAGTTCAATTTTCTTAAAACTCCTATTTACATTGATAACACTGCTGCTATGTTTATTACAGCTAATCCTGTCCAGCACTCAAAAACAAAACATATTGAAATTCGATATCATTTTCTCAGAGATAACTCTGAAAAAGGTTTAATCATTTTGATTCAAATCATAACAGAAAAACAGTTGCCTGACCTATTTACAAAAGCCTTTTTACCAGGTCGATTTGAATATTTGGTCGAGTCAATTGGACTTATTAATCATGTTTAAAAAAACTGGTTTTGAGTTTAATTCAGTTGTCTGAATCATAACAATGATAAGAACCCTCCTTTAGCTTAATCATGAATATAGAAAAATTATCAAAGTTAACTGTCTGATTGTATATATTGTGTGTGCATGTTCAATAGAAAATGAAAAAGCAAATACAAAAATAGAAAATTGCAAAATCAAAATAGAAAAATATAAAATAAAAACATAAAAATAGAGTTTTTCTTGTTAGTTAAATGTTTAGGACTGAATCTGTCTTTGCAATTTGTGAGAAATGATAAATACATTAGTTTTGATCAGTTGCATAATTCACGCGCTACTAAAGTCTGACGTGATCATATATCATGTGCAGGTAAGCTCATGCAATTATACTGAAAAAGTAAATTTTTGTGATCAAACTAAATCAATCATGCATTCATGTTTGTCCATTTTAGTACCAATGAGTAGTGTTGACTTCTCAGATTGATTGCTTGTAAAGTCATAAACTCACACCTGGTGGTGATATGAATAACCATTGAGCTCTAATTATTTGAAGCATCTATTCACTTCTCTGTTATGAGTCATCATAGACCTGAAGTGATAAGATATCCTTTGTTGTAAGTCATTACAGACCTGGATATTCTCAATTGATGCAAAAGATGCCAATATGCACAATCTGAACATGAGATCTGGTTATAAGTATATGTCAGGTTAACAAGTTGAGAAAAGTGATTTCTTGCATATCTGGATTAGAGTTGAACTCTCTAAGTCTAAGTGTGACTTACATAATGTCATAACTAATCGTACCTTAATCAATCCAAGAATTGAAAAAATAAGTGTGCTGAGTATCTTGCCAGAAGTACTCATTTTCTGTCCTTAGATCTCGTGTCTCCTTTGCTGCAGAAATGCTGACCTAGAACACACTTGATCAGGATTTAATCATTGTCTATGACTATCCTTCATTTTATTTTCTTTTAATGTGCAGATCTTAACTGATATGATCTCACTCCAGGCATGTGATTCAAATGTATATAGTAGATTTTTATTCTGCTTTAATTTTTGCATGATTTTCTGTGTGCAGGCATGTTGATAATGATTGGTTTGCTCTAATTGCAAAATAAAAGAAACTTCTAAGTTTGTGAACTTAAAAGTTTAAGGGGAGTAAAAATTGTAAATTAGAAAATCAAATGGAAAATTTTCAAAAAGTGAAAAAGACATAAAAATTAAAGTGTTTTGGATGAAAGGATGAAGCTGCAATTTCAAGCATGTGTGTGTTTCATATGATGTAAAAATGAACCTGAAAAAGAATTCAAATTCAGCGGAAAAGCTTCTTGCAAACAAAATGAGACTATTTGTTTTGTAAAAGTTATATAGAGACTAAAATGACTGGAAATTGTTTTTGAAAATAAAATAAAAATAAAATGGTAAAAAAATAAAAAATAAAAGTTTGAATGTCAAAAAATGTTAAAATTTGAGGGTCATTAATGTAAATTTTGAGTGATAGTTAGAAAATTGACTACGTGTTGAAAAAATTGTGTGTGAACAGTACTAGTGTGCTTAAACAGTGTTCAGATGGATGGTGTGAAAATTTCAAGTGTCAAGACTCATGGAAGGGATCTCATATGCCTGAATAGTACTCATAAGTCTAAATCAGGAGTTTGATGAATTTCAAAAAATTGTACAAGTGTTCGGCGTTTTATTCTATGCTCATGCGCTTAAACAGTTGTCATGTGTCTGAAAAATTGGTTAAGTGTTGGGCGTATCATCTATGCTCATGCGCCTAAACAGTACCAAACTTCCCAGTGTTAGTCTCATGCGCCTGAACAGTGTCCAAGTGCCTAAACAGTGCTTATACGACTGAACAATGCTCATGCGTCTAAACCTCATGAGCATTCACAGTGCTCATGCGTCTGAAAATTTAGTCTCATGCGCCTTCACAGTGCTCATGCGCCTAAAAATTTACCCATATATATATATACAACACTTGTGTTCTCATTCATTTATTCACTCAAATCCTCTGATACTACACCCGATACTCTCAAACCCTCGACTCATCATTTCGTCAGTCTTGATTGATTCTGGTTAATACTTGTGATTGACAGGTATTATCATTGAATCTAAATGTAATTATATGATTAACATCATCTGATTTTAGTTTTATACTTCAAATTTGAATGGGCGTTTGAGGTCTGTTCAGGCGTTTGAACCCTAGTTGATCGAAAATTTTGAAATTTGTGTTGAATATATGGTTTGATGACAAAAATGAATATTGAATGACTGTTGTAACATGATGTCGAACATATTGTGATAGTCAAATTCAAGTTTCATCAAATTGTGTTCTTGATGATTGTGTGTTCATCAGAAAGTTCATAAGAACTGAATATGAATAGAAAATTCATCGATTTTCATCAAAATGTCAAGTTAATCATAAAAATTGTTCATTAATCTGATTGTAAGAAAATTTTAATGAATTTTGTGTGATTTAAATCATTTAAACATTAACTTGGATGTATCCTGTTCTTGATAGAGTATGTGAACACTTATAAAATTTTTCAGAGTGAAAGGTAGGTTTAAAAGATTTAAAACATGCTAATTCAATTGAAATTTAATAATTTTTCAAGTTACTTAATGCATTACTTGATTATTATGAATTGTGTAAATCAAACTTGTAACCAATATACTCTTGTTCATGTAATGAGATATATATAAACACTTAGAAAATTTTTAAGTGTTTTGGTTCAAAATTGATGAATCATAATTTGATTTTAAGTTTTTCGAATTCAAATATGACTTTCTTTGTTTATGCATACAGATGGTAGAGCTTAAGTTTGAACCAAAGCATAATGTAGCTGCTTTTCTTACCGAAGATGTTCAAGAAGCTACTGGATATGAAGAGATGATCAGATTTTTATCGAGGACTAAGTATGTATATGCTATGTGTTCACAGCCAGTCATATATGCTCGGTTAATCAAAAGATTTTGGAATACTGCTGTGATTGAAAGAGTTGAAGAAAGGAAGAAAGTGGTTAGAGGATTTGTTACCAATGATCATATGGTTGAAGTGTCTGAGCAATCAATTAAAGAAGCTCTCAGTCTGGGTAACAATGATGCACAAGATTTGGCTGAACTCTCATTTAATGAGTGTAGAGAAACATTTATAGCCATGGGTCATCCTGAACATTTCCCAAAGAAACAATTCTTCAGAGCAAGAGTTTATAATCATTGGAAACTTCTTTGTTATATCTTTCAGCACGAAATGTTTAAAAGAAGTGCCGGATGGAATTCATTCCCAGTAGACATTGCATCTCCAATAGTAGCCATAGCCACTAATAGAAGATTCAATATGGCTAAATGGATCATGAATGGTTTCATTTTTAATTTGGAGAAGGGAATTAGTAATAAGTACTTGATGTATCCAAGATTTCTTTAGATGATTATTAATGAAGAACATCCTGATTTCCATGCTTATGGAGTGGGTGGAGAAATATTACTTTTGGAGCATATGACTGAAACTGCTTACAAGAGACTTGCTATTATTACTGGTGCTCAAAACATTCCTATGTTTGAGTATATGAGAGCAGTTGCAAGGGATGATGTGAATATAAATGAAGATCATTTTCATCTAATTGAGGACGAACCAATTAATCCAAATGATTTAATTGAAGAAGTTCCTCAAGAACCATCTAAATCTAAAGCAGATGAAGAAAATGTAAGACCTCGTTCCCGGAGACCTTACAGTTGGACCATCACAGCAATTTTCATATAAAATAAATACATTTCATAAAAATATCGCAGCGGATTAAGTTATCAAAAACCATTCATGCATTAATACTTGATTTTGCTAAATAATACATCATTGTATTTTAATAGTTATAAAAGAATCATCCAGTTGTATTACAAAACAACAATATCATTAAGCACGAATGGATGCCAGTCTTTGCCCGGCAAGTAGCCTCACCCGCGAGCCATCCCCAACAACACGTTACCTGCCAACTGAAAATGCATAAAAGTCAGCGTTGCTGAGTGAGTTCTAGTTTTAAAATTAAAGTCCCTTGTATATATATAAAAGTATCATTTTTCATAAAATACTTCCTTTTAATAAAATCCATTACTTCCGTACGTGTTCATGCATCATACATACAGCAAGATAATATTCATTATTATCTTTCATTATTTCTCATTCATTTCATACTTTCACCATTATCTTTCACTTTCTTTCAAACCAATATGCAATACCCCAAACATTGTGCACGAAGCTGGTACTGGGCCTAGGGCCTATAAATAGAACCCGAACATTATGCACGAAGCTGACTCCAGTACCTGAGGCAAGCAACAAGGGTCCCGTCAATCTCTAGGATTGACCCTGTGTGCATCCTTCGGGTTAGCTAAACCGCACACAGTTGAGCTGACAACCTAATGGCTGTGAACCTCCTTAAACATTTTGCTTGCAAGACTTTTATTCATTCCTTATGTTCCACTTTTCATTATCATTAATCTTTCGCTTCGTTTATGATAATACTTTACATATACGAGCATAAACACACCACATAAAGCCACGTAATAATACGTAATATGGAACATAACAACAGGCCACAAACATGAAAAACACCAACAAACATAACCATCAAAACATCCCAGGGCTTAGTCTTAAAATTTCTATTTCCCCAAAATTTCAGAAAATTTTCTAAGGGATTTAGGCGCATGAGGACTATGTAGGCGCACGAACACTATGTAGGCACACGGGCACTTTAGGCACATGAGAACACTTAGGCGCATGAGGAATCCTAGGCGCATGAGCACTGCTTGGGCGCTTGATCAACACTTAAGCAAAGTTTTAGGCGCATGGGGTACTGTTCGGGCGCATGGGCAACACTTGACTTAGTTTTAGGTGTATGGGGTACTTTTTGGGTGCATGATCAGGTACTTAGGCGCATGAAGAAAATTCTAGGCGCATGGGCACTATGTTGGGCGCATGGGCAGTTGTAATTTCAAACCTACACTATTTTTCAGACCCAATCATTGTTTAACATATTCCTAACCCAAATCTATTATGCCAAACACCTAAATCAAACATATAAACATGAAACACAACAATTCATACACAAACATACATTCACCCGTAAAAAAAACAGAATATAACATACGGTTCATACAGATAACTTGTAGAACATTTTTACATGCATTTCAGCCCCGAAAACAAGTTTAAAAACAGAAAACCGGGGATCTAGAACTCACCTGCAGTAGCTTTCGAGCAAAACTCCTCCAAACTCAGAAGCACTTGGATTTCAAACACCTAAACACACCAAAAACGTAGAACCAAACACAAAAAACACATAAGAATCGGTTCCGAAGCTGAAAACTCAGCTGAAACCGAACAAAAACGCAAGAAACACTTACCTTCGAAGGTTTCTGTCACTAGAAACCGATGAAAACCCTGTTCTTCTTCTTTTCCTCTTCTTTGTAACCGAGATGACATGAATGCAGATGTAGTGGGCGGCGATGCCTCTTTTAAACATAAAATAATAAGGTTTTGCCCTTTATACAACTTTGGCCCCTCCACTTATGCAATTTCTCCTTTCTTTCTTTATACTTTTCTTTTCTTTTCTTTTTAGCAAATTTTTGGGTGTTACAAGTCCACCCCCCTTATAGAGGTTTCCTCAGTCTCCTACGTAGACTCAGATCCCTTCCTGTGCCTCCATTGTACTCGCACCAGTGGAACCACTTTATTCCATAATCTCCTCTCCTTCCGGTCAATGATTACCACTGGTTGCTCTACATAATTGAGCGATTCATCCACTTCAATGTCCTCCTGTGGTACAATCATATCTTCATCAGCTAGATATTTTTTCAGATGAGATACATGGAGTGTTGGATGAATCCCACTTAACTCACCGACAGCTCCAACCTATATACCTCGGGCTCAGCTTACCCCGCTTTCTGAACCGAATGATCCCCTTTCAAGGTGAAACCTTCAGCATAACTTTATCACCTACCTTAATTTCAATCGGCCTACGCCTCTTATCAGCATACGAATTTTTCCTATCTTTTGCCGCCTTCATAAAGGCCTTGATCTTTTCTAGCTTTTCAGTCATAGCCTCGATCACTTCCACGCTCCCCAACTCCTTCTGCCCAATGTCACCCCAACATACGGGCGTTCTACACTTCCTACCGTATAGCATCTCATATGGTGGCATGCCAATGCTGGCATGATAACTGTTGTTTATTAGAATTTAGCTAACAGTAAGTATTCGACCCAGCTTCCTCCAAAATCAATGACGCATGCTCGGAGAATATCCTTAAGCATCTGTATAGTTCTCTCCGACTGACCATCTATCTGAGGATGGTAAGTCGTGCTGATATGCAACCTCGTACCCATTGCATCATGAAATCTCTTCCAAAACTTAGATGTAAATCGAATGTCATGGTCAGACACAATAGACACTGGTACACATGACGGGTCATAATTTCCTTGATGAACAGATCCGCCAACCTCTCAGATGAATATGTCTCATGGATTGGTAAAAAGTGAGCACTCTTCGTTAAGCAATCAACTATCACCCATATAGTATCGTACCCCCTTGCTGTATGTGGTAACTTCGTAATGAAGTCCATGGTGATATGCTCCCATTTCCACTTGGGTATATCCAAAGGTTGGATCTTTCATTATGGCTTCTGATGCTCTGCCTTTAGTTGTAAGCAAGTAAGGCACTTACTCACGTACTCCACCACATCTCGCTTCATACCCAGTCACGAGTAATCTTTCTTCATATCATGATACATCTTGGTAGCACCAGGATGAATGGAGTACCGAGTCTTATGAGCTTCATCCATGATTTTCCCCCGTAGGTCTCCATAACGAGGGATCCACCTCCGCCCAATGCGGGTTCTAACTCAGAGAGTATTCTCACCCAACTCCTTGACTAGACCTCTCATCCTTTCAGAGTTAAGACGATCTTCATTCAACGCCTCATCTTGGAACCCCTTGACCTTCGTCATCACATCAGAGGTCATCACCAACTGGTAAGCTTTCAACCAGATTGGCTCGGGTCTCTCCTTTCGGCTAAGGGAAACCGCCACTACGTTGGCCTTTCCCGGATGGTTGTGGATCTCACAATCATAATCCTTGATCAATTCTAGCCACCTCCTTTGCCTCATATTGAGGTCCTTCTACTCAAAGAAGTATTTCAAGCTATTATGGTCAGTGAAGATAGTGCACTTCATCCCGTACAAGTAGTGCCTCCAAATCTTCAACACAAAGACCACAGCCGCTAGCTCCAAGTCATGAGTAGGGTAATTAACCTCATGGATTTTCAACTTTCGGGACGCATAGGCTATTACTCCTCACCTCTGCATTAGCACACAACCCAATCCTGAATAAGAAGCATCTGAATAGACCACCGAGTCTTCATTCCCTTCAGGTAATGTCAAGACAGGAGCTTGAGTCAACCTTGTCTTTAAATCTTCAAAAGCGTTCTCTTGTTCCAGACCCCATACATGTTGGGTTTTCACAAGTTAAACAGATCTATTTTATCCTTATAAAATAGAAGAACGCAGCGGAATATATAATTTTAAACTTGTTACAGTGAGCTAATATATATATAAAGCATTTTTATATAAAATCAGTCAAAACCCATATGGATTGATATATGAAATCATGCTTAGAAACAACCATAGAAGGTACAAAGAACTACCTTCAATAATGAGGTCGGTAGGAGGTGAACGAGGATGGCAGCTCCTAAAGCAAGAAGCCTCAAGCTGGTCTACCCACGAGCCACCAACAAGAACACCGATTGCTAGGATTTTCACTTATACAACTCCCCTTTTCTTTCTCTAGACCGATCGAGTGAATAAGGGGTTCTTCCACCTTTCGTGTTCTCAAGTGGTGTATTTAGAGAGATCTGCAAGCAATCTTATATTGCATGTCCTTGGATACATAAAGTTCAGGAGAGAGAAAAGTGGGTGGGGCCCAGCCCCTTAACTCATCCGCATTTCTCAGAACAACATCCGCATTATTTAATGCGGATGAAGTTGTTCTCGCGCATTTGTAAATGCGGGTGAAGTAATTCATCCGCATTTGCAAATGGTCATCCGCATTAGTTAATGCGGATGTATGTTTCCATCAGCATTTCCAGAAATGTTCATTCGCATTTGTAAATGCGGATGAGTAAACATCATCCGCATTTCTTCAACCACATCAAATGCGGCTGTGTTAAACGAATGCAGGTGAGTACACATCATCCGCATTTGTTCAACCACATCAAATGCGGCTGTGTAAAATGAATGCGGATGAATTAATATTCCTCTCTCTTTGAAATAAATTATCCATATAACTTATATACAACACAAGTGTAAATGTTTGGAAACCCAATTTCCAAATATTCTAAGTGTTAATATTTATTTATATGATCATATCATAAAACAAATATCTTTGGTGTTTGTCTAGCTCGTTATTGGGTATGACCCGACTTGGATCATGACATACTAGCCACATCAATTCAATATGTATTTTGGGCACATCATTTCCATCAATCTCCCACTTGCACAAGATATATAGAGGATTGATGCAAGTAGCAAATACCGCCTAACAACGGTTTACTACCCTTAATATGCATGACTAAGTGCCATTCAATAACATCATTCCTTTCAAGTCCCTTACTTGAACTGATTTAGGTGAATCCAATCATATATCCTTTTGTTTCAGATGTCATGTTAAATCCAGGGACATAGAATGATCATTCCCTGTTGATTTAACTTTATCAGGCTTTAGACATCATACTCTCAACGAATAAGAGTAACAAATCCCATCTTGACTACATATGTTTATCACAATCACCTTGTATCACACCTGAACATAGCCTTGTGTATTGTCCGTTATTTCAGAATAATGAAGAACTAGATCAAGGTATAATATTTGGTGAATATCAAAACCCAATATGTATCTCAGGTCAGAGGACACTATGATAGTCACCTTTACTCAAATTTACTTATGATCAATTATAAAATTCCATGCAGTAACATTTGAGAGCGGGTCAATCCAATATTTGTATCCCACAAATATCTATGAACCTTGGTAGCAACCTTTTTCTCTATATTCATACCTTATGAATATCTACCAATCCATGTTCATAATAGTCTTACATTCATATTTGTTCCCACAAATATAACCGACTACGGACATTTAGAATAATAAACATATTAATGCATGTAAACATGCTAAAATGGAACATAACTCAAATTTTCATAATTTATACAAAGAGTTAGTATTACATTCGTTCCAAAGTTAAAATACAAAACAGATCAAATCCAATCACTAGAATATCGAAGTCCGAAGGCACAAGTATGACTCTCATGCTTTGCCCTTTCAAGGAGCTTCGTGAGTGGATCCGTAATATTTTGATCTGTGTGAACTTTGAGAATACATATCTTTCCCTTTTCAACTTCATCCCTTATGTAGTTGAATCTTCGCTCAATGTGCCTAGTCTTTTGATGTGCACGGGGTTCCTTGATTTGAGCAATCGCACCCTCGTTATCACAAAAGATCTCTACGGGGTCTTGAATGGTAGACTACCCCTAGATCGGCAATGAATTTATTTAACCATGCAGCCTCTTGAGCTTCCAATGAAGGGGCGATGTATTCGGATTCTGTAGTGGACAATGCTACCACGTCCTGCTTCGAGCTCTTCCAGGACACTGCCCCTCCATTCATAATGAAGACATACCCCGATTGTGATCGAGAATCATCTCAATCAGTCTGGAAGTTCGCAACCGTGTAACCTTTTACAACGAGCTCCTCCTCACCAGATCCATATATTAGAAACATATCCTTAGTCCTCCTAAGATATTTCAATATACTTTTAACAACCATCCAATGGCTATTACCTGGATTCCATTGATATCTACTTGTCATGCTTAATGCGCATGACACGTCCGGTCTAGTGCATATCATTGCATACATGATGGATCCTATAGCAGATGCATATGGGATTTCCTTCATTCTTTCTTGCTCATCCTTTGAGTTCAGACATTGAGATGTACTCAATATTGTCCCTCTTTGAATAGGTACCATACCTTTCTTAGAGTTTTCCATCTTGAACCTTTTCAAGATTTTATCAATGTATGCACTTTGGTTTAAACCTATCAACAGTCTTGATCTATCCCTATAGATCTTTATTCCTAAAATATAGGCTGCTTCACCAAGATCTTTTATGGAAAAGCAACTTCCAAGCCAGGCTTTAACACCTTCCAAGCCAGGCTTTAACACCTTCCATGGTTGGAACATCATTTCCAAATAGTAGTATGTCATCAACATACAATACTAAGAATGTGATAATGCTCCCACTAGCCTTTTTATACACACAAGCTTCATCAGCATTCTTGATAAATCCAAATTTCTTGATCTCTTCATCAAAACGTTGATTCCAACTTCTCGATGCATGTTTCAATCCGTAGATTGATTTCTTTAACTTGCATACTTTATTAGGATGTTTTGGATCGACAAAACCATCAGGCTGAACCATATAGACAGTCTCTTCGAGATGTCCATTAAGGAAAGCGGTTTTGACATCCATTTTCCAAATCTCATAGTCATAATATGCAGCTATGGCAAATAATATCCTAATTGACTTTAGCATTGCCAAAGGCGAGAATGTTTCATCATAATCAACCCCTTGAGTTTGAGTGAAACCCTTTGCTACAAGTCTAGCTTTATAAGTATCCAAGTTTCCATGCATATCGGTTTTCTTCTTGAAAACCCACTTACATCCAACCAGTTTGGAGTTAAGTGGTGGTTCAACCAATTCCCATACTTGGTTGTCATACATGGATTGCATCTCAACGTTCATGGCTTCTATCCATTTGTCACAATCCAAATTGGACATTGCATCATGGTATGTAGTTGGTTCATCCGAGTCAACCACATAGCATCCATTCATGAAAAATCCATATCTTTCAGGTGGAATGCTAATTCTACCAGATCTGCGAACGTTTTGTGTGTATTGATCAACCATTTGATCATTATCAACAACCTCTTGTTGATCGCTAATTTCAAACCAAACGTGTATTGTCTTGTGGTTCTTGATCCTCATCATTTCCACTCTTCTATACGTCGTTTCTTCCATAAGAAACTTAGTTTCCAAGAACTCAGCTTTTCGAGCAATAAATACCTTTTGCTCGGTTGGATCAAAGAAGTAATATCCCATACAGTCTTTGGGATATCCAACAAATATACACTTAATGGATTGACTTTCTAACTTGTTTTGGGTGATCTGCTTCACATAAGCTTCACAACCCCATACCTTTAAATATGATAGTGATGGAACTCTTCCATGCCATATTTCAAAAGATGTCGTATCCACTTTCTTGGTTGGGGCCATATTCAAAATACGAGCCGCGAAGAGCAATGCGAAACCCCAAAATTATAGAGGTAGTGAGCTTCTAGCCATCATAGACCGAACCATATCCAATAAGGTTCGGTTTCTCCTTTTAGACATACCATTATGTTGCGGTGTTCCGGGTGGAGTAAGTTGTGAGACAATCCCACAACTCATAAGATGAGCTTGAAAAGCATCACTCAGGTATTCACCTCCTCTATCTGAATGAAGAACTTTGATTGTTTTATTGAGTTGATTTTCTACTTCATTCTTAAAGATTTTGAACATTTCAAAAGCTTCATGTTTGTGTGTCAACAAGTACACATAACCATAACGACTATAATCGTCGATAAAGGTAATGAAGTATCTCTCACCATTCCTTGTCATTGTCTTAAAAGGACCACATACATCCGAATGTATGATTCCTAATAAATCCTTTGCCCTTTCGTTAGTACCACTAAAGGGCAATTTGGTCATCTTTCCTTGTAAACAAGATTCACACTAATTAAATGAACCATTTTCATTTGTTTCCAAAAGACCATTCTTTTGAAGTGTTTGAATCCGATTCTTGTTTATATGCCCAAGATGACAATGCCAAAGATATAAATCACTTAAACCAATTTTAAGTTTCTTGGTGCTTGTTTGGTATAACGAGTTATTAAAAGATGAGTTATCATGAACCAATTTCTAGATACCATTATAAGACATAGCCTCAATATAAAATACATCATCCATAAAAACACAAATACCATTGTTTACAAACATTAATACATAACCATATTGTTTTAAAAGGGAAACAGAAATTATGTTCCTAGTCAAACTAGGAGCATACAAGCTGTTTTTCAAGACAACTTCCAAACCATTTGGAAGCTTCAAAACATAGTCTCCTTGGGCTTCAACATCAACTTTTGCTCCGTTGCCCGTGTAGAGACTTGTGTCTCCCTTCTTGAAATGCTTATTTCTTTTGAACCCCTGCAACAAATTGCAAATATGAGTTCCATATCCGGTATCCAATACCCATGTGTTTGAAGAAATAACATTCAATTCAATATGAATCATGAAAGTTGTACCTGAGGTCTGCCCAGCATCCCTCTTGTTTCTCAACTCTTTGAGATAGGTTGGACAATTCCTCTTCCAATGTCCTATCTCACCACACTCAAAGCATGGATCGTTCTCCGTTACCGTAGGCTTCTTAAGCTTTGGTTTTGGAGGTTCAGTTCTTGCCTTTCCCTTACCCTTTCCTTTGATGTATCCCTTTCCTTTAGCAACATTTGCCTTGGGATCGGGGTGTTGCCTTTTCTTGTTGCCTCCCTCATTGATCATGAGGACGGGTAAAACCCTTTTACCCATCCCCGCCTCGGCCGTTTTGAGCATTGCGTGAAGCTCACCAATGCTCTGTCCCACCCGTTCATGTTATAATTCATGATGAACGTCTCAAACCTTTTAGTTAGGCCATTAAGGATCAAATCCATGACCAACTCTTTTGAGATGGGACAATTTAGCCTTTCAAGGCGATCAATGTGGCTCTTCATCTTAAGTACATAAGATGAAACCGATTGAGTTTCTTCCATGCGACATGCATGAAGCGCTCGAACCGTTTCGAAGCGTTCTACCCTTGCTTGTTGACGGAACATTTCCTTCAACTGGGTAATCATGTCGTATGCCCTATGATGCTCTAAATCCTTTTAGAGCTCGGGAATCATAGTTCCCAACACGAGGCAAGAAACCTGCATAGAATCCTCAGTGTGCTTAACCCAATCGTTATAGGCCTCAACATCATCAACATCGGGTTCGTCGGGAATGGGATCATCTAGTACGTAAGATTTCTTTTCTTGCTTGAGAACAATTCTCAAGTTACGAAACCAATCCATAAAATTATTATGGTTAAGACGATCCCTTTCTAATATAGTTCTTAGTGATAGGTTATGGACGGTCGGGGTGGGAGCGTTGTTGTTGGCAGCCATTTCTACAAACAAAGTTCATTTTTAGTATTTCCGAAAATAAAACTTTAATTATTAATACCCCTTTCACGTCTCATAGACAATTAATAATTAAAATCTAGAATCCAACGTTACATTTAAATAATGGTTAGGTGACCTTTATCCCATCATTTAAATTAACAAGGTAGTCAACACTTGACAATTGCAACCCTTTGCAACTTCTAGTTTTATGGGATCGGTTAAACATCTTTATGTTTAGTTGGCATGTTTAATCCCATCAACACATTGTACACCATGCTTCGGTGACCCTATTCACATGGTTTCCAACTCAAGTTGTCCTACTTACACACACGTGTGAGTTTACACATACAAGTGGTTAGGTGACCTTTATCCTACAAATATGTTAACCCCACCTCAAACACACAAGTTCCCTAAGAGTGGTTAGGTGACCTTTATCCCATAAATAGTTCCCAAGTGATTGGAGTGTTGTGTAAAAGGATGGTGTAAACTTGTTTCAAAAGGGATTTTAGTTTTCATTAATTCTAGTTTTGAAAACTATTTTGCACCTAACATTTGCATGCATTCAAATGTGTGGTACCCAGTGTGAAACAATTTTCAAGGTTCTTTCAATAAAACCAATTTTATTGTGAACACATTAACTTTTAATAAACCCTTTTATTACCCATGTTAATGTTTTATAAGAACCAATTTTATGCTTGTTGTTGATTTTAAATTGTTTAAACATGCATATCCATATATCACAAAATAATAATAAAACAACCACACAAGCATCACATGAATCCATAACCGTAGCCATCTAAGCTTAACATCACTTGTTGACCAAAACAAGTGAGTTAATAAAGTCATTTCTAAGGGTGAAAATGACACAACATTTGTGCCGGTGAACTCCCACTTGATCCCGTATCCAAATGCTTCAAGTGTCCACCTTGTGTTGTGACTCTTCCAATCCATTTGGGTCTCCATTTAGGCTTTGACTTTAGCACCAAACACCTTTGGGCCTTCATCTTCTCCTTTCGGTTAAAACCGAGAAAGATAGTCTTGTTGCATCTTCTTTTACAAAACATATCCTAAATACATTTTTTCTAGTAAAAGTAAAGTGCAACTATCCTATTTATTTTACATATCAAATGAAAAACTAAATAAATTACATACCCAATAGGAAGAATAAACATGTTTAATTATTACAAACCATTTGAATAATTAAAACAAATCACAACACATTCATCCATAGGTCTCGGCTTTGGTTTTGAACAAATAAAATACATATCCACATATGTAAGCAAAATCCAAAAGCATCCCTTGAACCATAGATTCTCGGCTGAAGCATAAACCGCCGAGAACCATGGTTTTGTTTCCAAAACAAAATCATCCAAATGATATAAATTTTCCAAGATTCCTATATGCATGTCTAAATAGATCTTGAAAAATAAGGGATACTAGGGCTGAAGCCTCTCGGCCTTTTGGTGAATCATCAACAAGAAACCGAATTTTCAGTCCATATGAAGCATGTATCCATATAACCGGCTCTTGATGCCATTGTTGGGTTTTCACAAGTTAAACAGATCTATTTTATCCTTATAAAATAGAAGAACATAGTGGAATATATAATTTTAAACTTGTTACAGTGAGCTAATATATATATAAAACATTTTTATATAAAATCAGTCAAAACCCATATGGATCGAGATATGAAATAATGCTTAGAAACAACCATAGAAGGTACAAAGAACTACCTTCAATAATGAGGTCGGCAGGAGGTGAACAAGGATGGCAGCTCCTAAAGCAAGAAGCCTCAAGCTGGTCTACCCACGAGCCACCAACAAGAACACCGGTTGCTAGGATTTTCACTCATACAACTCCCATTTTCTTTCTCTAGACCGATCGAGAGAATAAGGGGTTCTTACATCTTTTGTGTTATCAAGTGGTGTATTTAGAGAGATCTACAAGCAATCTTATATTGCATGTCCTTGGAAACATAAAGTTCAGGAGAGAGAAAAGTGGGTGGGGCCCAGCCCCTTAACCCATCCGCATTTCTCAGAACAACATCCGCATTAGTTAATGCGGATTAAGTTGTTCTCCCGCATTTGTAAATGCGGGTGAAGTAATTCGTCTGCGTTTGCAAATAGTCATCCGCATTATTTAATGCGGATGTATGTTTCCATCAGCATTTCCAGAAATGTTCATCCGCGTTTGTAAATGCGGATGAGTAAACATCATCCGCATTTATTCAACCACATCAAATGCGGCTGTGTTAAACGAATGCGGGTGAGTAAACATCATCCGCATTTGTTCAACCACATCAAATGCGGCTGTGTAAAACGAATGCGGATGAATTAATATTTCTCTGTCTTTGAAATAAATTATCCATATAATTTATATACAACACAAGTGTAAATGTTTGGAAGCCCAATTTCCAAATAATCTAAGTGTTAATATTTATTTATATGATCATATCATAAAACAAATATCTTTGGTGTTTGTCTAGCTCGTTGTTGGGTATGACCCGACTTGGATCATGACATACTAGCCACATCAATTCAATATGTATTTTGGGCAGATCATTTCCATCAATACAAACTTCACGTCCTTGCTGGTCAACTTGGTCAATGGTGAGGCTATCTTGGAAAAGTCTTGGATGAACCTCCTGTAGTATCCCGCCAAACCCAAGAAATTGCGGATCTTGGATGGCATCTTTGGAGACTTCTATTGCATCACCGCCTCAACCTTTGCCGGGTCTACCATTATCCCTTCGAAATTTACCACATGACCCAAAAACTAAAGTTCACGAAACCAGAAAGCACACTTGGAGAACTTGGCGTACAACTTCTCTCTTCTGAGTGTCTCTAATACTTCACGAATGTGACCGGCATGTTCTTCTTCGCTCTTCGAATAAATCAGAATATCATCTATAAACACAATCACTGATTTATCCAACATCGGCTGACACACCCAATTCATCAAATTCATGAAAGCAGCTGGCGTGTTAGTTAGACCAAAGGACATAACGAGAAACTCGTAGTGTCCACAACGCGTGCGAAAAGCTATTTTGGGGATATCCTGCTCCTTCACCTTCAATTGATGGCAGCCAGATCGGAGATCTATTCTCGAGAACCAACTGGCACCTTGGAGCTGATCAAACAAGTCATCTATTCTCGGTAGTGGATATCGGTTCTTCACCGTCAACTTGTTCAACTCACGGTAGTCAATGCACATCCACATACTACCATCCTTCTTCTTTATAAATAAGACCGGAGCACCCTTGGGAGAGTTACTCGGTCGGATGAAACCCTTGTCCATCAACTCTTGTAACTGAACCATCAGTTCCTTCATTTCTGACGGAGCCAATCGATACGGTGCTTTGGCAACAGGTTGAGCACCAGGTATCAAATCGATCTGAAACTCGAACTCGCGGTCCGGTGGCACACCTAGTAAATCTTCTGGGAACACGTCTGGAAAGTCACATACAACTGGTACGTCGGCCAATTGTGGTACTGACGCATCCACATCCTTCACGTAAACCAGGTAGGCACTACATCCCCGTTTCATGCACTTCTCTGCCACCACCTTCAAAATCACCTTTGGAATGGTAGTAACTAGGTCACCGTAGACCGTTACCGAACTCCCATCAGGCGCTGTCAGTCGGATCATCTTCTTATGACACACAATATTTGCCTCATAGGCTGCTAACCAATCCATCCCTAGAACTACATCAAATCCACCTAGGGGCATCATAAATAGTTTAGCAGAGAACCTATGGCCTTCTAGTTCTATGTCGTAATCCTCTATCAAGTCGGAAATCCTGGTAGACTTACCAATGGCAGTTTCTACATAGAAGAGCTCATCAATGCTTCTACTACTAACGGGCAACTTAGCATAGAAAGCAGCAGAAATGAGGCACAAGTTTGGTTTACAAGAAACGTACCTAACACGACATCGGGGTCCACCCTGGCCTCTTCCCGGGTCATCATGAATGCTCTAGCGCTTGCCCTCTGCCTTCATTCTCGGTCCCCTTCTTCGCCCCAGAACTTTCAACCCTCGGCTTCTTGCAATCCTTGCTCATATGGCCTTTTTCACCGAAGTTATAGCACCTCCTCGCCTTACAATCCCTTGCCATATGACCAGGCTTCCCATATTTGAAACAAACATTCAGTCCCCACTTGCATTTTCCCGTATGCTCCTTCCCGCACTTATCACACTGCTTCATCCCCTTACCTGCCGACACTACCCTTCGATCATCCACCCTTGCCTTCTTGTTGTTCAGGGTGAAACCACCACGACCGAATCGTTTCCTATCCCAGTTCCGGTCACCACCACTCGATCATCCACCCTTGCGTTCTTGTTGTTCGGGGTGAAACCACCACGACCGAATCGTTTCCTATCTCAGTTCCTGTCACCACCACTCTTCTTGCTCACCTCCACCACCACCACTTCTTCTCTCTTATCATATAGCCTTCCTGCCAGATCAACCACAGACCTAAACATACTCGGTCGGGCAGCAATCATGTGCCTGCGGATATCTACCGGCAAACCCTGTATGTACCTCTTGATCTTTCTCGACAACGGTGTAACCTGGTCTGGTACCAGCCTTGCCATCTCATTAAACTTCATCGTGTATTGCTGGTGTGTCATGGTTCCCGCCTCTAACTGCAAGAACTCCCTCTCTATCTTGTCAAGTTCTCTATGAGGACAGAACTCCTTGATCAGCATCTTCTTCAATTCATCCCACTTTATCTTCCCAATAGCCCTGCTACCCTCGTCCTGGACAATATTTTCCCACTAGCATAAAGCCGAGTCCACGAATTAGTGAGCGGCAAACTTCACCTTTTGGTCATCCCTACATTCGCTGATCTCTAACCCAATCTCCATCTCTCTCACCCAATGGTGAGCAGCAGTAGCGTTAACATTTCCATCAAAAGTTAGGGGTCTACATCTTTGGAATGCTCCATAGTTGCACCCCTTCACGATTTCCCGCACAGCCTCCTCCTCCTCATCGCTGGAGGCAACCATCTCGGTATCTAGTCGTTCCCCTTCATCATGAACCCTATCATCCCTCCTTCTTCCAGCAGTTTTCTTTCTCTCCTCCTCCTTCTCCTTCCTTTCATCTTCTCTCACCTCACGAATGACCTCGGTCACCATAGACGACAGGATTCTGCATGACCTGATGCACTTCCTCCACAACCGCCTCCTTTACTGAGGCTCTTAAGTTGGCACTCTCATAACCGCCCTCCTGGCGATGAAGCTCGAGCTCAGTAGGAGCCGTCTCAGCAGTCTTAGCCTTGTTCCTCGTAACACGTGGTCCAGCACCACGGCCATACTCCTCCTCGAGAAGCTTTCGACGATCTACCACCAGCCATCTTCTAAACTCTTTAAGATTCAAACACCAACACGGTCATTCAACGTATTAGCTCAGTTTATGTCAAGTATAGTAAGTCCCTAATTACAGTGGCTAGTTATGATTAGCCACTTACTTTACTCTTCATCTCCTAAGCATTTCCTATCCTGACTACATCAGTATTCAAATCTACTAAGGGAACATAAATCAAATAACCTACGCACATAATACTGGTTAACATTTAAGAAAACGAATTACCTGATGGCACGTAGCTACTTGGGCTGGCATCCCTCCATTCGGCCCCATTCTCAGTTTAAGTTTAGGTTTTTAAAATAATTTACCCATTTCTCTTAAACTTTGGCTCTGATACGAACTTGTAAGACCCCATTCCCGGAGACCTCACAGTTGGACCATCACAACATTTTTCATATAAAATAAATACATTTCATAAAAATATCACAGCGGATTAAGTCATCAAAAACCATTCATGCATTAATACTTGATGTTGCTAAATAATACATCATTGTATTTTAACTGTTACAAAAGAATCATCCAGTTGTATTACTAAACAACAATATCATTAAGCACGAATGGATGCCAGTCTTTGCCCACCAAGTAGCCTCAACCGCGTGCCATCCCCAGCAACAAGTTACCTGCCAACTAAAAATGCATAAAAGTCAGCGTTGCTAAGTGAGTTCTAGTTTTAGAATTAAAGTCCCTTGTATATATATAAAAGTATCATTTTTCTTAAAATACTTCCTTTTCATAAAATCCATTACTTCCGTATGTGTTCACGCATCATACATACAGCAAGATAATATTCATTATTATCTTTCATCATTTTCTAATTCATTTCATACTTTCACCATTATCTTTCACTTTCTTCCGAACCAATGTGCAATACCCGAACATTGTGCACGAAGCTGGTACTGGGCCTAGGGCCTAAAATAGACCCCGAACATTGTGCACAAAGCTGACTCCAGCACCTAGGGCAAGCAACAAGGGTCCCATCAATCTCTAGGATTGACCCTGTTTGCATCCTTCGGGTTAGCTAAACCGCACATAGTTGAGCTGAAAACCCAATGGCTGTGAACCTCCTTAAACATTTTGCTTGCAAGACTTTCATTCATTCCTTATGTTCCACTTTTCATTATCATTTATCTTTCGCTTCGTTTATGATAATACTTTACATATACGAGCATAAACACACCACATAAAGTCACGTAATAATACGTAATATGGAACATAACAACTGGCCACAAACATGAAAAACACCAACAAACATAACCATCAAAACATCCCAGGGCTTAGTCTTAAAATTTCTATTTCCCCAAAACTTCAGAAAATTTTCTAAGCCGCATGAGCACTATGCAGGCGCACGAACACTATGTAGGCGCACAGGCACTTTAGGCGCATGAGAACACTTAGGCACATGAGGAATCCTAGGCGCATGAGCACTGCTTGGGCGCTTGATCAACACTTAAGAAATATTTTAGGCGCATGGGGTACTGTTCGGGTGCATGGGCAACACTTGACTTAGTTTTAGGCGTATGGGGTACTGTTTGGGCGCAAGATCAGGTACTTAGGCGCATGAAGAAAATTCCAGGCGCATGGGCACTATGTTGGGCGCATGGGCAGTTGTAATTTATAACCTACACTATTTTTCAGACCCAATCATCATTTAACATATTCCTAACCCAATTCTATCATGCCAAACACCTAAATCAAACATATAAACACGAAACACAACAATCATACACAAACATGCATTCACCCGTAAAAAAAACTGAATATAACTTACGGTTCATACACATAACTTGTAGAACATTTTTACATGCATTTCAGCCCCGAAAACAAGTTTAAAAACAAAAAACCAGGGATCTAGAACTTACCTGCAGCAACTTTCGAGCAAAACTCCTCCAAACTCGGAAGCACTTGGAGTTCAAACACCTAAACACACCAAAAATGCAAAACCGAACACAAAGAACACATAAGAATCGGTCCCGAAGCTGAAAACTCAGCTGAAACCGAACAAAAATGCAAGAAAACACTCACATTTGAAGGTTTCTCTCACTAGAAATCGATGAAAACCATGTTCCTCTTCTTTTTCTCTTCTTTGCAATCGAGAGGACGTGAATGCAGATGTAGTGGGCAGCCATGCCTCTTTTAAACATAAAATAATAAGGTTTTGTCCTTTATACAACTTTAGCCCCTCCACTTATGCAATTTCTCCTTTCTTTCTTTATACTTTTCTTTTCTTTTATTTTTAGCAAATTTTCGGGTGTTACTGAAAATGAAGATGATGATGAAACTGATGATGAAGAAAGTTCATCTTCAAGTAGTGATGATGATGATGATAATGATGGAGATGATGAAGTTGGTGAAGTTAATGAAGGTGTTAATGAAGATGATGACATTACTGAGGTGAATGAAGGTTTTAATGAAGAAAATATTCAACAACAAATGGAATTTGATTTTCCTATGGTTGATGTGTTGGAGCCCATTGAGCAAGAGAATGTGATTTCTAAGGAATCTTCTCTTAAGATTGTTAATGATAGAACTAGTTTACCTAGTCATGTCATAAAAGAAGGTGAAAGTTCAAAACAAGATGACACAGCTCATACTGAGGAAGTGAACAATGAGATGATCATTGAATCTTTAAAAGAAGAGAACTCTAATCAGCTTAAGCTTATTGAGAAGCTGAGAGATGAGAATGAAAAATTAAAAGATGAATTGTTAAAGAAAGATTTGATAATTGCTAAACTTGAAGAAGATAAAGAATCAAATTTAAAGAACTTTGAAGTGATACTCAAAGACTATGACTTGATTGAAGAAAAATTCAAGAAGTTAAAAGAAGATCATGAGAAATTGAAAGAAGAATTTGAAGGTATGAAAGATAGTTTGAGATCTCAATCACCTGAATTAGTTATTGTATCTGAAGTTCAACCAATCGATGTTGAAAGAATATCCGAGGCAGATAAAGGGAAGAGAAAGATAGATGATCTAGATGTGTCAGTTTTAGCTGAATCATCATCTAACCCTATGTCTAAAATACAAAAGATTGTATCTAAGCCTTTGATTCATGAAAGTGAAGAAGCTGAAGCTCAAGAGAGAATTGGTGCATTAGATGATTTAGAACCAGAATTCTCAGATGCGTGGTATGATGAAGTGTTAGAAGCAGAAGATATTGTTGAAGCCGCTTATTCTCCTATTGAGGATGTTACTGAAGATATTCCTATTGATGTTGATGACAAGTATAATTATCTGTTAAGAAAAAGTACAACAGAGTATTTTTGGATGGTCTCACTGTGTCTAAAATCAATGAAGAATATGAGAAATGTTTAATTGCTGAATCTATAGCTCTAGTGGATCCTGATGAAATTATTGTTGAACACGGAGAATGGAATCCAATGCATGAAAGTATTAATATTGAAGAGCTTTCATCATCGGCATTACATCATCCTGATCTAGAGAATATGATGACTGTTAAGCTGAGATTGTGGTTACAATCAAGAAATTATCCATGAAAGAAGTTAAACAGATTACAAGCTTAATCACTAAGAAATTTGGTGAGAAGCTTTCAAGAGACTGAAAAACAAAAAAATATAATGATTGTTATATGGATAATCCTCAATATTTGGAGATTACCAAAAGAACAAGAATTTTGAAGCCTCAAGAAATTAAACAGATGGAATTGGTGAGAAGTAGTCATGAAAGAAGAAAGGAATTGATGAAAATGTTTCCAGAAACAGAGTAACAAGCTTATCAAGTGTCTATTGATCAAAAATAGTTATGGAATAAAGCGAGAATAGCTGGTGATCTAGTGAGGAATGTATTGCAAAAAGGCCAATCGATTTCTGAATTGCTGAATGCAATGATTGTGCCAGATCATACAAAGAATGTTAAGATCGTTGCATGGAAATACAATGAGATTTTTTATGCGTTTTTTATCAAACGATTAAATGCTATTTGTGATGTGTATCATTTTTACTCAAGCATCATAGCATTACCTGTTCAAGATCTCAAAGAGTTAAACAAATTACCTCTGATTAATCCAACAAAGTCTGCTCGAGGTGAAAATTTTGTGAAACTTCTAAATAGAGGTATTTCCAGAATGGAGTCATTTCTCAAGACCCGATGTGATCAAGAGGACAAAGAGTATTTTAAGTCTTTGAATATTAAAAGAAAAAGTGCAGATAATCCTGAAGAAGAATAAAATTTTTGGGATGCTTACAGTGACCAATTTTTTGAAAAGGTTACAAATCCAGGATTAAAGGTGATTGATGGAACTCAAACGACAAAAAAAATTTAAGATGGTTTTATAATATTGACTCATTTGAATTGAAGTTAGTTCGAAACTTAGATGACTGGGATCAAGACATGATTTCGTTATTTGGAGTGTTTGAACTGAAACTTCTACATCCAGGTTATATCTCATTTTTGTCCATACAAAAGTTTGAACGAGTTGCATTAAACGTTATGGTGAATGATAGAAACTATTTTATGATGATTATTAAAGTGATGAATGATGCGATGGAAAAAATTGCATTACGAAAAGCTCTAGCGTATGCAAATATTGTGAAGAAAGATATAAAGTAGATTGATTTTATGCGAATTTCAAGCAAGGGTGTGTTAGAAATTCATTCACATGATCATTCTAAACCTCTGGAGTTCTATGCAAATGTTGATATTGCAGGTTTATCAAAAGAGACTTTGGAGAAAATGGACAAAATAGAGATTAAAACTAATGAGTTGAAGCCAGAGCAAGGAATTTTAGCAAGCAAGTTTAAATCAACAATCAAGAAAGCATTGAAAGAACTCGAGCTGTACAAAGACAAGCCGATGTTCAAGATCAAAGAAGAACCTAAAGATTTTTTTAAAGCCCGAAGACAATGTAAATCTTAGGGGGAGTATTTTTGAAGCTCTTCGAAGATTAACATTTTGTCTTTAAGTGTTTTTTGTCATAGTATAGGGACTTATTTTGTAAATATATGTTCCTTTGTTTCTTGATAGTATAAATAGGATATTTTATGCATTTTGTAGGGGATCAAATTAGAATTTGATTCAATGTAAGAAACAGTCAGAACAAAACGAACTGTAACCCTCACATATTATATCCTATGCATTTGCTATCAATGAAATCTATGAATTTTTTTGATGTAATTGCATGTGTTTGAATTGATCATTACGTTACGATATCATCATAGATTCGATCCTTTTGAACCGATCAAACCTCATTTCATCTATATTTTGATTCTTAGCACAAGTAGTATTGAAACAAGGTGATTCTCGGTGGATTTGCGTACATCGAATACCAAACCTGTGATGAACATAGAACCCTAGGTTTAGAAAAATAAAAATTAACCATGAACAATGGATTTCAATAACATTTTTAACTTAAATGAAACTAATTTTGATGTTTACAACAAGTAACAATCGATTCAAAAACCCTAGGTTAACTACAATGAATAAGGGAAACCGAGACTTTAAATGTTGAACTCAAATCCAATGTTTCAATGTAATAAGATTTTTAAAATAGTTAATATGATTGAAAATCATCATAAAAAACATAACACAAATGGTTAAAAACTATAAAATCCAAGATAGGTCAAATTGCTATACAACAATGTATTTCAACTCTCAATTTTGATCTGAGAAAGTCAAACTGAGAAAGTCAAACCTGTTCTTGGTTGTACAATTTGATATTTGTTACTACATTACTAACACATGTGTCTCTATTGCAGATCTATGGCAAATCTTACCTGGAGCAAACTCCACAATGTCAATGGATATCTTGATCCAGATGTGCCAGAAGCTGAGGGTATAAGAGACATGATCAGATTAACAAGAATAGCATATGCCATCACTGTTAGGCCTATTATCTAGGAAACTTCATCAGATCATTTTAGGGAACTGCTAAAGTGAATCAAGTGGATGATGTGAGGACCATATCTGGAAGGATTACTGATGATCATACCTTAGTTATCTTTGAAAAAATTGTAAGACAGTGTCTACAGTTTAGGGATGATGCCAACTTTCCCAAAGAAATGAAAGAAGGTGACTTTCTGACCTTCTTTGTTGATATTGGTTATGAAGGGGAACTCAAAGGAAAACAGATTGTCAAGGGATTGGTAGATTTACAGTGGAAATTTCTAATTCATCTATTCTAACACTGCCTATCAAAGAGGAAGTCTGGTTGGAATGACATCCCTATCACTATATCTTCAGCAATTTGTGCCTTGTGTACCAACAGACAATTCAATATGCCTGCTTATGTGTTCAATGGCCTAATGTCCAACATTCAGGAAGGCAGAAGACACATGTTTCTGATGTGTCCTCGATTCATTCAATGCTTCATTAATGAAGCATTCCCTGATATTGTAGCAAAAGGCCATGTGATGGACATTCCTCACTACAATACCAAATCCTACAAGTATATCAAGAAGAAAGACCTGAGGAACTTCTACAGTGTAGCATTTGTTCCTTTACTTCCATGGATGCTACAGCAGATCAATCCAGAAGAAGTTCATGTAAAAGAAGCTGAGGAAGCTATTCCTGATGTTGAGGAACAAGTTCATGATGAAGTTCCTGTTGATGTGCAATAGACAATAGAAGAACACACGGCTACTCATGATCAACAAACTGTTGAAGAGCATACTAAAGCTGTAGAAGAAAGACTAAGGAAAGTGTCACCATAGTTTGATGTAGGTGGTGATATTCACATTGTGTTTGCAGTTCAAGATGCTGGTATCACATCACCTTTTAGAGTATCTCCTATTCATTCTCCTCATGTATCTCCTATTCGTTCTTCTTCGGAGGCTGCAACTGAATCTGTTGAATCTGGTGAATCTACCAGTTGTTCAGGTAGTTCCAAATCATCTTCGAATGATGAGGATCATCATGCTAGCTTTCAAATGCCCATGAGACAAGTAAGCTTCGAGGTCGGTCCTTCAAATGGCGTTGCAAAATCTGAAGTTAACCTACCTGATACCAAGGATGAAATGATTTATGAGCTTTTACTAAAGATAGCTTGAATGGAGAAACTGTTGAATAGAAGATCTAGCATCATAAGAGACAGTCTTGATGAATTAGATGAGAAGGAGAAGGAGTTAAAAGAATTAAAAGCCAAGTATCAATCTAAAAAAGAAGAAAATGATAAAGAGATGGAAAGACTAAAAGCAGCTTTCGAACATGCCAGAGAAGAAGTCAGTAGGCATTTGGATACTGCAAACATCCAAACCAGTGCCATGGAAGAACAAGAGAATCCGCTTGACTTTCAAACTGACATAATCTTCGATCTCCATAGACATATAGAAGCTCTAACAAAGAGAGTTTCTGAACTTGAGAGGTTGCTTAAAGTTAAAAAAGAGATGGCTAAAGAAAAGGAAGATAAAAGAGATGAAGATGTTTCCGGTTTGAGCAGTGATGATGATGAGCATGATGAAGACAAGGATGATAAGCCTGAAACCCAACACAGTGTGCTTAGGGAGGAAGAAGAAAGTCTTGCCATGGTTGTGTATTCTGAACCTACATCTGAAGGCAGACTTGATGAGAAGACTGAAATGAAAGATTTGATTGAAGACTTAGATGTTTATTCTTCTGGAGATTTTATTGTCATGACATCTGGGAATTTATCAGAGAACATAGTGCTCCAGTTGAACCAATTGTAGTTATTTCCCCTAACCTTGTGCCATTGGAAGAAGAACTAGGCCTACAGCTTATTCCTGCAGTCACTTTGACTGATGAGCAAAAGGAACTTGTCATGAAGCTGTGTGAAGAGCTTAGATAATATGTTGGACCTTGAAAGGATCATACATGCTAATTCAAGAGGTGGTTAAAGGTTGTTCCAGTTGGAAATCCCACAAGTCCAAGAAGAAATGCGGGTAAAGATTTCAGAAGAAAAAGACAAGTGTCGGATGTCCGTATTAGTAAATGCGGAAGACCAAAGAACAAATATGGTCAAGTATTTGTTCATCCGCATTAACTAATGCAGACTAGCAAAACAAATACGGCTAAGTATTTGTTCATCCGCATTAACTAATGTGGATGACACAGTCAATGCTGAAGCTTGATAGAAGAAATGCTGATGAAGACATCACATCCGCATTAACTAGTGCGGATGAACATTTACAAATGCTGATCATCTTTTATACTTAGACTAGTATTCTAAAATATAGTTGTCAGGGTAGTTTATTCATTTTGAACTAACATTGTATCAGCCTATAAATATAATAGTATACACTACTTTTTTAAGTTTCACAAAAATATTCACACAAGTTACACAGAATTACTGTTTTATGCTGCAAACCCTAGCACTCTTTGTATCTTGTTTACCAACATCAATATACAAAGCATTTATTAGTATTTTTAGCATTTGATGTTCTTTGATTTAGTATTTCCGCTACTTAATCATTGACTCAATCGTCATATTCGATCCTAGTTGAGTCACATCAACTGAGATTCCCATCTCGGACCTAGTCAATTGGTATCAGAGCCTTGGCTCTTGAATTCGTCTCAAAATTAGTGCAGATCTTGCACAAAAATCGATTCAACTGGTGATTGAGTTGTTTATTAGCAAGTGTTACACTTCTAATAAGCATTCATACTGAAAATAGATGAACCTTTATCAACCATCGTTGTACTTCTATCCGACAAACATAAGAAGACTATTTGATTGTTGATTCTCAAACAAAATTAGACAAACACCACTCAAAATCAAGATATTAACCTTAAAATCAACTTAAAATCGACTCTACTATGAACTGTTCATAAAATCGACCATACTGACACTACTGTTCACCAAAACCATACAAGATTACCAGGACATTGGACTGTTTGAACATTCTGGACATAAAATTAACTTAATCAATATTCAAACCATCTAAAATCAGTTTATCATAATGGATTCTGCTAACGTTTCTGAACTTGGTCATGCGTCTAAACCTCCAATGCTTAAACACAAGTCTGAGTTTAAGCAGTGGAAGATAAGGTGTAGAAATTGCATTATAGGTATGGATCCCGACTACTGGATTTCCATTTGCAAAGGACCCTACATTCTTATGTCTTTTAATGCAGATCAAGCTGCACAGTACTGAACTGCTAGAATTCCCATTGAGGATCCTAATCTAAATCTTGATGATGATGAATACAAGAAAATCAAGATAGATCTCAAAGCCTACTCCATTTTGACTGAAGCTTTGAAAATGGATGTCCTTAAAAGACTAGAAAAGTACGGAATAGCCAAAGGTGTTTGGGATGCACTGCAAATCATGTGTGAAGGAAGCAGTGAGGCGACAGAGATAAACAAAGCCAAACTGGTGAACCAACATGAAACCTTCCATCATACCAAAGGTGAATCAATATCCAAGCAGCTACATCATTTTGTACAGTCGTTGAATGATCTTGAGATCATGGGGGTTACATACAAAGGGAAAGAAATGAACAAGAAGATGCTGCATAGTCTGCCTAAAAGGTGGAAACAGAATGTCACTATGTTGAAGAACACTCTTGACTTGGAGAGCACCAGCTTAGACATCATGATTGCCAAGATTAAAGCTCTTGAGTTGGATGAGAGAAGCAAAAACTCAGTGGACCTCAAGTAATTGAGGCATACAAGTTTCCATCTGAAACTTATTCTGTTGAAAATGCCTTTGTGACTAAAGAAGATGATTTTCTATCATTAAGAGATCAGGCTAGAACTATGGGATTCTATGCTGTTTCACAACAAAACAAACCATCATCTTCATCTCCATTTACAGCAACACCCCACCAGCATGCTTAGTGATCAAAAATCTGAAGAGCAAAAGGCAACTTACAATGCCTTTGTTGCTAGTTTTGAGGCATATCTGGGAGGAAGACTCACTTTATCTCATCTGATTCAGGAAGATCTGGAAGAGATGGATCCAGATGATGTTGAAGAAATGGACTTGCAATGGCAGATGGCCATGATTGCAATAAGAGCCAACAAATTCTTCCGAAAAGGGAACAAGATGAGTCTGAATGAAAACACAAAACTTGGATGTGACAAATCCAAAGTAAAGTGTTTTAATTATGGTATGATTGGCCATTTCTCTAGGGAATGTAATCCTCCCAGAAGAAGTAACAATAACTATCAAAGAACTTCACATGATCAGCCTCATCACAACCCAATTCAGGCTATCAGTCAAGTAATCAACATCAGTACCAACATCAAAATCAGCAACAACAAACTCATCAAAGTCAGCCTCAACTGACCCATCAAGCTCAAGGATGTAGCCAACCAACCTCTAATGCACTTGTCATCAGACAAAATAGAGTTTGTGATTGAAGCCTATATGTAGAGGAAGTCAATCCTCAATTTCAGAATCATGCACTCATAGCTCACATCAATGATGGTCCAGCCCCAATGCCAACTGAGGTAAAATCCAATCTATGTTTTGATAAATGTATTCAAGAAGTATAGGGATATAGAGAACATAATCACAAGTTGGCTACTAAAATCAAAGAAGAAAAGGTCAAAACTGAAATGCTAAAACAAGAAATGAAAAGTTTTGAAATCAAAATCAAATCACTTATTTCAAATATTGAAAGACTTCATGGTGAAAAGTACACTTTCGCAGCTGAGAATGAGAGGCTAACTGAATTGTTAACAAAAATCAAGGCTGAGCAATCCGCTGCTGAAGTGAAACATGAAAAGTTTCAATTCTCTTATGCTAAGCTGCAAGAGTTACTTGACTTACAGAAAGAGCCAAAGGACATGACTGGGATAGGATACAATTCTTTTCCTCCTCCATATAATGACAACTATATGGTTATGCCTAAGTCACTCACCCAATCTAATTCAACTGAACCTAAAGTTATTGAAACTAAAACAATGGTTTCACAAATAACTAGTCCTCAAAATAAACCAAATGTTTACATTGAAACCAATGAGGATAAAATCAAATTGGGTCACCCAATCAAAATCAAAGAGTGCTCATACAAAGCCGTAGTTGTCAAGAAACCAAAAAGCCCAGTCAAAGCCATTGTGCTATTTGTGAAATTCATTCCCAAGAATCTCAAGGTGGAAAAGAATGCTGAATGTTTTGTGATATCTTTTGCTGAAAGAGGATCTGATAGTGAGATCAAATCTCCAAAAATTTCAAACAAATCAAACAAGGTTTCACTGATATTCAAAAATAAACTACGGCTTCTTCATCTTCTAATGGGAAATCCTCCTTGATTCTAAAATCAAAAGTAAAAACTGATTCACAATCATCATCTAAGAACAAACAAAGGGCCGGTTTTGATATTTTCAATAAAGAGCATGTAGACCAATTTGAAAGGGAGTTAAATAAAGGTAAAAAGAAGCAAAATCAGTCTCCAAAAACCAAGCAAAGTAGGATTGTGAGACAATCTGCTGCCACTAAGGAAATTGAAGTTACTTCTTCATTAAAAACCAAATCTGAGGGTAATTTAAAATCTGCTAAATCAAATGAAGCCTCCTCTTCAAAGTCAAAGGACAAACAAATGTACTGTGACATTTGTGACATGTCTAATCACAATACAGATGAGTGTTATTTTAATCATTATTACTCCATCTGTGACATGAACAATCATTCAATAAAAAACTGTTATTTCAACAAGTATTGTTCTGTATGTGATATGACAAATCACAATCCATCTGATTGTTTCTTTAAACAAAAAGGCTTAAGAATTCCACAAAACAAGCCTATTTCACCAATTTCAACTGACAAGGTCAAAAATAGAAGTCTAACACATACTATACAAACATGGGTTTCAAATTCTAATGAGGACTTCTATGATCAATAGCAGTCAAAGAGTATCAAAAAGAATCTTAATCATAATATGTAACAATCACTGAGTTCTCATCCAAGATTTAAAACAAAAGTGATTTCTGAAAAACAAAAACGTGCCCAATTTCTACATAGAAACCGAGATCAAAGATTTGAATACTCTTTTAATAGCTCAGTTGAAATTGATGAAATTAAAACAAAAAGGACTCCACTGAAATTCTTCAAAGCATCTTCCTCTAAGTCACAACCAAGGTGAAAGTATCAAGAGGTTACAGTACTGGATAGAATCAGCCAACCCAAGACCATTATGGCTTGGGTTCCATATTCTAACTAGTTCTTTTGTTCTTGCAGGGTCGTCCATATAGGTCCAACAACTTACGATATATGGATAGTGGATGCTCCACACACATGACTGGAGACAGTTCCATCCTTCATGACTTCAAGCACATACAAGGAGCTACTGTAGCATTTGGTGGAGATTCACAAGGTGGTAGAATTATTGGGGAACGATCTGTGTGAATGGACTGCTGAGTTTTGACAAAGTCAACTACTGTGAGCAACTGAACTTCAATCTTCTCAGCATGTCTCAAATCTGTGACAAGAAATATTCTACTAACTTCACAGACACTCATTGCTACATTCTGAAACCAGGATTTCAAATTCCTAAAGAATGGGTTGTCTTGAAGACTCCAAGAAAGAATAATACCTATGTCTTGAACCTTAATTCTGCACTACCTTCAGAAGAAACATGTCTTTTGTCTAAAGCATCATTTTATGAGTCACAGCTTTGGCATAGATGTTTGGGGCACACAAATTTCAAAAACATAAATAGATTGGTCAAAAGAAATCATGTGATAGGTTTACCTCAAAAGGAATTTCATTTTGTTGAGCACTGTTCTGTGTGTCTCAAAGGGAAACAACATAAATCTTCCCATAAGCCAAAGCTTGTGAACACAAACAATTCTCCATTGAAGTTACTTCATATGGATCTATTTGGACTAACTCATGTCATGAGTATTAGAAAAAAGCAGCATTATTTGGTGATCATTGATGACTTTTCACGATTCACATGGGTCTTCTTTTTACTTCATAAAAACGAAGCGTCCCAAATAATAAAAGATTTTATCACAAAAATTGAAAATCAACATGATCAAAAAGTAAAATCAATCAGAAGTGGTAACGGGACTAAATACAAAAATAAAGATCTAAGTTCATTTTGCACACAGAAAGGCATTGCTCACCAATTCAGTGCAGCTAGAACTCCTCAACAAAATGGGGAAGCTAAAATAAGAAATAGAACACTGATTGAAGCAGCAAGAACAATGCTATCCGATGCTAAACTGCCAATTACCTTTTGGGCAGAAGCAGTCAACACATCATGCTTTGTGCAAAATCAAACATTGATTGTTAAAGAAAGCAACAGAACACCATATGAACTTCTCTTTCATAGAAAACCATTTATTGGTTTCTTCAAGTCATTTGGTTGTCCTGTCTTAATACTAAACACCCGAGACAATTTAGGAAAGTTTGCTCCTAAGTCTGATGACGGATTCTATGTAGGTTATTCCTCTGTCTCAAAGGCTTTCAAAGTGTTTAATCCTAGATTAAACATTATTGATGAATCAACCAATGTTCAATTCAATGAGCACTCCTTTCCTAAGTCAATAAATGGCCCTAATTGGTTGTTTGATATTGACTCATTTACTAGATCTTTTGATCAGTTTCACTTGTCAAATACAGGTAACCTACAATCGGCTGGATCGTCTGAAACAGTAGAGAGAAGAAATGACTTTCCAATGAAGAAGTTCCATTACAAGCTGATCCTGTCAGACAATATGTACAATATCAGAGTGTTTCAACTGAGGCTGGTCCTTGTTCAATGCCCACTCATTCTGCAGAACCATCTACTGAAGTTAGAAATACAGAATCAGTTTCTATACCAGTTGAAACTGAAGGGAATGCAAATGATGAAAGTCTTCAAAGTGCTGCTGAAGCTGAAGATGTTGAAGCATTTGATTACTTTCACCATTCTCCTACATCACAACCTGAATGTGCCTCTCGCCAAGATGATCTGAATGTCTCTAATCTTGATGTATCTATTGCTGGTGACTAAATTCCAATTACCAGGATACATAAGAATCATCTAGTGTCAAGCATCATTGGTGATCTAGATGAGCGGGTGACTAGAAGCAAGTCAAGTATTGCAAACATCTGTTTGTTTTGTTGCTTTCTGTGTCAAATTGTACCCAATAATATTAAAGAGGCTCTTCAAGACAACAGCTGGATTGAGGCAATGCAGGAAGAATTGCTCTAGTTCAAGAACAATACCCTATCAGTACCACATGGATATACAGGAACAAGACTGATGACATGGGCATTGTCATCAGAAACAAGGAAAGATTAATTGCACAGGGCTACACTCAAGAAGAAGGAATAGACTATGATGAGGTGTTTGCTCATGTTGCCAGATTAAAAGCCATAAGACTCTTTCTTGCTTACATGGCATCTATGAAATTCACTATATATCAAATGGATGTAAAGTGTGCATTTCTTTATGGAAAATCTCAGAAGAAGTCTATGTGAGTCAACCACCAGGTTTTGAGGATCCAGATTTTCCTCACAGGGTATACAAGCTTGACAAAGCTTTGTATGGTTTGCATCAAGCACCTCAAAAGTGGTACGAGACTCTATCATCTTTCCTTCTTGCTCACAGATATTAAAGAGGAAAGATTGATTAGACTTTATTTAGAAAGAGAAAAGGACATGAACTATTGGTTATCCAGATCTATGTGGACGATATCATTTTTGGCTCAACAAACAAGCAACTTTGTAAGGATTTTGGAAACCTTATGCACTCAAAGTTCCAGATGAGTGCTATGGGAGAGCTCACTTTCTTCTTAGGATTGCAAGTACAATAGACAGCAGATGGAATCTTCGTCAATCAATCAAAATATATGGAAACCATGTTGAAGAAATTTCATTTTGTAGACTGTCAGTTTATCAAAACTCCTATGGATACAAAAATGAAGATTGATCCAGACTCAGATGGCAAATCAGTAGATCAAACTCTCTATCGTTCAATGATAGGGTCACTTATGTATCTAATAGCAATAGACCTGACATTATGTTTGGTGTTTGTGCTTGTGCTAGATATCAAGTAGATCCCAAGGAATCTCATGTGAATGTTGTGAAAAGGATATTCAGATATCTTAAGGGCAAGCCTTGACTTGGATTATGGTATCCAAAGGAAGGGGATTTCAACCTCTATGCATACACAGACAGTGACTATAGGGGATGCAACTTTAATCGAAAGTCCACTTTTAGAGGTTGTCAGTTTCTTGGTCCCAAACTGGTCTCATGGCAGTGCAAGAAGCAAACAAATGTATCTGTTTCAATAGCATAAGCTGAGTACACAGCAGCATCAACCTGTTGCTCTTAAGTTCTCTGGATAACCAGATGCTTTATTATGGTTATAACTTCTTGCACACTCCAATTCACATTGATAACATAGCATCCATATTCATAACAAACAATCCAGTTTAGCACTTAAAAACCAAACACATTGAAATTAGATATCACTTTTTTAGAGACTGTGCTGAAAAAAGGTTAATCAAGTTGATTCAGGTTCATACGGACAATCAGTTAGTTGATTTGTTCACTAAGGCATTTGACCCTAGTCGGTTTGAATTCTTAGTCCAATCAATTGGCATGATTAACCTTGAGTAAAAATCAAAATTTGCAAAAACATTCAAAAATTATAAAAATACAAAAAGAAGTTAATTTTGTTGAAGTAAATGAAATGTACTCCAAATGGGAAATGATATAATTTCAGTCGTTATATCCTTCATTGTGCTTATTTCAAAATCTTGAAAGACTGACATGACTTAACTGATATGCGGGTAGGCTCATCTTGGAATAGAAGATACATGCTGTGATAAACTAAAGATCATATTCAACTATAAGGCCATCATATCAGGGTGTGTGTAAGTATTTAGCTTATCCAAGTGTGTGTGTGTAGTAATCTAAACACACCAGGTAATGATACCTTATGAATCTCATTCACCCACATTAGTTTCTCCTCTGTTTTGCTGAGCAAAGATCTGGAGAAGCAGGCACATAGTGCTGATGTCATGATCCAAAAAGATTCCAATATGGTACACATCCAACCTGGATGAATTAACAAAAAAAATTACATTCCTTGTGAATGAACAAAAAGAATCCCAAAGTGGAGCACCTTCTAAAGTAAAGTGCAAAAAGAATCCCAATGTGGATCAAATGATTATAAGGATCAAAGTAAAAGAATCCCAATGAGGATCCCCCTTACCCAAAACCAAATGAGATTTCATAATTTAAGTGACCTGGTCATGTAAGTTGTGAAAAAGTTCTACCATACATTTCATGTGGATGGTTGATCTTGCCATGCTTTTGAGTTTGAGGTATATGTTTAATATTTAATTCACTCAAAACATGATAATGACCACATGCATTAAAACATTAACCATACATGAGTTTAAGAGGACAAACATACCTACAATCAATATGTTTATGATTATGTCTACTTTACTAACAATTGCTTGCACTTGTGAAAGGTAAGATTGATATGATCCCAAGTAAGGTATACTTCCTCTTCATGTACAGATAAGAAAATCAAAAATTACTGTAACACCCAGAAATTTCAGAAAAAAGAAAAGAAAAGTAAAGGAGCAAAAGGAAGTTATTTTAAAAGCAAGGGGTTAAAAGCATGCAAGGGCCAAACTTGCACATAATGGGGTTTAAAAGAGGTATGGCCGCCCATAACCACTTTTCTCTCCTGCAACCTTCGGTTCTAGAGAGAGAGAAGCTCTCAACCGGTTTTAGTGAGAGAAAGTGGAAGAAAATCTTCAAAAGGTAAGATTTCAAGGTGTTCTTCTTGGTTTTCAGCTGGGTTTGAGCTTTTGGACCGAGTTCCATATGTTTAGTGCTTGTTTTCGTGTGTTTTAGGTGCTGGAACTTCAAGTGGGCTCTCGGGTTTGAGGTGTTCTACTCGAAAGTTGTTCAAGGTGAGTTCTGGATCCCCTTTTTTACTGGTTTTCTACATGTTTGGGGCTGTTATGCATACTGGGCAGAAGGTTTTTTCTAAACCAAACCATGAATTTTAACATGATGTGCGACTCGGTGTTGTTGGTATATGTTTTTGGATGTTTTTCTAAGATGTGTATGATGTTTAGTATGCTTTAAGTGTTTAGCATGCTAGATCTGTGCTAAGAATGTGTAAGAATGAGGATTGGGAACTGAATATAGCATAAGTTGCAAATGCAGTTTGGTTTAGTTCATCCGCATTTAGGTTTGAATATTCGCATAAGTGTTTTGTTCATGCGCATTTTCTACACTGTTCATGCGTATTTGCTACAGTGTTCAGGTGCATTTGCTTTAGTCATCCGCATTTGGTTCATACGCACTTCCCTAGACACTTAGACTATTTTCTAAAGACTTTCATTTGTTTTGTTCATGCACATTTCTTTGGGACACTTAGAATATTTTCTGAGCATATTCATCCATATTTGTTCATCCGCATTTACTTTGCTCATCCGCATTTCTTTTGTTCATCCGTAGTTGTTAAGTTCATTCGTATTTTTAGGAAGTAGAGCTTAAGTGTTAAGAAATGAGGTTTTATGGTGGCTTATGCTTGTTTGCGGTATGTATGCATTGTATGATGGTGATTGTTCTATATTATGTATATGATGTGACTTTACGTGGTGTGTTATGCTTATGTACGTAAAGTATTATGTAAGAAAAGTGAAAGATAACGAATGATGAAAATGGAAGTAATGAATGATGAAATCCTTGTCGCTTACCCCGGTACTGTATTTTGCTTCGTGCACAATGTATGGAATGTATCTGCTTCATGCATAATGTATCTGCTTCGTGCATGATGATTAAGAGTTGTTTACAGGCCCCAATAAAGTACCAGCTTCATGCACAATGTTGGGGTTTACCTTATGGCAGGATAAAGAAAGTAAAGATGTAAACGAATGAACGTACGAAAACAAACGATGATGAAGATAATAATTATTATCTAGATGTACGTATGATGTGTGATCACGAACGAAAGTAAGAGATGTTTTTTAACGTAACACAAAGTATTTTATTATTAAACTAGAACTCACTTAACGTCGCTGACTTTTTGTGTATGCATAATAGTTGGCAGGTAACTGTTTGATGCTGAGGAGGTACATGCATGGATGCATAAGCTACTGGGAATGTTTTGAGTCTGGCATCCACATTTTGAGATGATATTGTATTAATACAATTTTTGATGATGTAATTTAAAGATATGATGCATTGACATGTTTTTAATTATTAATGAAAAGTTTAAATTTCTGCTGCAAAATGATAAATTTTACATATTTTATGCAATGATAAATTTTATATATTTTATGCAATGATTGACCAACTGTAAGGGCCTTACAAGTTGGTATCAGAGCCAAAGTTTAAGAGAATTGGGTAAAATATTTTCAAAAACCTAAACTTAAACTAAGAATGGGATGAAAAGGAAAGGGATGGCAGTCTTAGTAGCTACATGCCTGCAGGTAAAGCTTTTATGTAAACGTTTTATGAAGGTTAATAAAAGGGAATTATATGCGTGTTTTATGTGTATTATGTGCCTTTGTGTAGATTTGGATACTGATGTAGTCAGGATAGGAAATGCTTAGAGAGTGAAGAGTAAAGTAAGTGGCTAATCACACCTGGCCACTGTAATTAGGGACTTACTATACTTGACATAATCTGAGCTATTGCCTTGAATGACCATGTTGGTGTTTGAATCTTGTAGTGTTTAGATATGTCTAGTGGTAGATTTTTGGAGGCTTCTCGAGGTGGAGGTCATGGTGGATGTGGTGTTGGGCCGCATGCCACAAGGAACAGGGCTAAGACTGCTAAAATGGCTCCTGAAGAGCACGAGCCTCATCACCATTATGTTGAAGATGAGAGTAGATGATAGGAATGTGATAACAGGGGGAGAGAAGGCCTGCAGAAAGTGCGGGAGGGAGCATGCAGGGAATTTTAGGTAGGGGTCGAATCTCTGCTTTAAATATGGAAAGGAGGGCTATAGGGCGAGGGACTATAGAGGGGTGAAATGTTATAACTGTGGTGGAGCAAGGCATTTGAGCAGAGACAGCAAGAAGCCGAGGGCTGAGAACTTCGGGGCAAGGAAGGGGATTGAGATGGAGAAGGAAGGGCAGAGGGCTGAAGCAAGGGCATTACTATGACCCGAGAGGAGGCTAGGATGGACCCCGACTTCTTGCCAGGTACATTCCTAGTAAACTAAACTTGTGCCTCTATTTTTGATTCTGGTGCTAGTAGGAGTTTTAATTCTACTGTCTTTTATGATAAGTTGCCCGTTAGGAGTAGAAAGATTGATGAGCCCTTTAATGTAGAAACTTCTATTGGTAAGTCCACTAGGATACATGATTCCCTAGAGGATTTTGTGATAGAATCAGAAGGCCATATGTTCCCTGCTAAATTATCCATGGTGCCCCTAGGCGGATTTGATGTAGTCCTAGGGATGGATTGGCTAGTAGCTAATATGGCAAGCATCATGTGTCGTAAGAAGATGATTTGATTAATCACGCCCGATGGGAGTTGGTGGCAATCTACAGTGATAGAGTTAGTGCGGTCCCGATAGCAATTTCGATGGTTGTGGCAGAGGAGTGTACGAGTGGGGATGTAGTGCCTACCTGACTTAGGTGAAAGATGTGGATATGTCAGTACCACGATGGCCCAACGTACTGGTCGTGTGTGACTTCCCAGACGTATTCCCGGAGGATCTATCAGGTGTGCCATTAAATCGTGAGATCAAGTTCCAGATTGAATTGATACCCGGTGCCCAACCTCTTTCCAAGGCATCGTATCGATTAGCTCCCTCCAAGATGAAGAAATTGATGACTTAGCTGCCAGAGTTGCTGGATAAGGGGTTCATCCGATTGAGTATCTCTCCATAGGGTGCTTCGGTCTTGATTGTGAAGAAGAAGGACGGTAGCATGAGGATGTGCATCAACTACCATGAGTGGAACAAGTTAACGGTGAAGAACCGGTATCCACTACCGAGGATTAATGACTTGTGTGGTTAGCTCCAAGGTACCAGTTGGTTCTTAAGGATATATCTTCGATCGGGTTATCATCAACTAAAGGTTAAAGAGCAGGATATTCTGAAGACCACGTTTCGAACGCGATACGGGCATTACGAATTCCTCCTAATGTCTTTCGTCTAACCAACACGCCAGCCGTTTTTATGGATTTGATGAATCAGGTGTCTCAGACGATGTTGGATAAGTCTATGATTGTGTTTTTTAATGATATCCTGATTTATTCATAAAGCAAAGAGGAACATGTCGGTCACATCTGGGAAGTGCTGGATACGCTTTAAAGGGAGAAGCTGTACGTCAAGTTCTCCAAGTGTCCATTCTAGTTATGCAAGGTTCAGCTTTTGGGTCATGTGGTTAATCTTGAAGGGATTATGGTAGACCTGACAAAGGTTGAGGTAGTGATGCAATGGAAGTCTCCAAGGACACCATCTGAGATTCGTAGTTTCTTGAGTTAGGTGGGTTGCTACAGGAGATTTATCCAAAGGTTCTCTAAAGTGGTGGCTATGGTCGTTGCATTGAAGTAATGGAGGCCACTTGGGGAATCAGAAGGAGAAATGAGATGGCACTACCCAGATCTCTTTGAGGAGTGAAAGGTTTCGGGGACGAAACCTATATAAGGGGGGTGGACTTGTAACACCTAGAAATTTCAGAAAAAAGAAAAGAAAAGTAAGGGAGAAAACAGGAAGTTATTTTAAAAGCAAGGGGTTAAAAGCGTGCAAGGGCCAAACTTGCACATTGTGGGGTTTAAAAGAGGTATGGCCGCCCATAACCTCTTTTCTCTCCTGCAACCTTTAGTTCTATAGAGAGAGAGAAGCTCTCAACCGGTTTTAGTGAGAGAAAGTGGAAGAAAATCTTCAAAAGATAAGATTTCAAGGTGTTCTTCTTGGTTTTCAGCTGGGTTTGAGCTTCTGGACCGAGTTCCATATGTTTAGTGCTCGTTTTCGTGTGTTTTAGGTGCTGGAACTTCAAGTGGGTTCTCGGGTTTGAGGTGTTCTACTTGAAAGCTATTCAAGGTGAGTTCTAGATCCCCTTTTTTACTGGTTTTCTACATGTTTAGGGTTGTTATGCATACTAGGCAGAAGATTTTTCTAAACTAAACCATCAATTTTAACATGATGTTGGACTGGGTGTTGTTGGTATATGTTTTTGGATGTTTTTCTAAGATGTGTATGATGTCTAGTATGTTCTAAGTGTTTAGCATGCTAGATCTATGCTAAGAATGTGTAAGAATGAGGATTGGCAACTGAATATAGCATAAGTTGCAACTACAGTTTGGTTTAGTTCATTCGTATTTAGGTTTGAATATTCGTATAAGTGTTTTGTTCATGCGCATTTGCTACAGTGTTCATGCGCATTTACTACAGTGTTCAGGCGCATTTGCTTCAGTCATCTGCATTTGGTTCATGCGCACTTCCCTAGAAACTTGGAATATTTTTTGAAGACATTTATTTGTTTTGTTCATGCGCATTTCTTTAGGACGATTAGAATATTTTCTGAGTATGTTCATACTCATTTGTTCATTCGCATTTACTTTGTTCATCCGCATTTCTTTTGTTCATCCGCATTTGTTAAGTTCATCTTTATTTCTTTAGGGACTTTGGATTTTCTAGAATTTTAGGAAGTGGAGCTTAAGTGTTAAGAAATGAGGTTTTATAGTGGCTTATGCTTGTTTACAGTATGTATGCATTGTATGATGGTGATTGTTCTATATTATGTATATGATGTGACTTTACATGGTGTGTTATGCTTATGTACGTAAAGTATTATGTAAGGAAAGCGAAAGATAATGAATGATGAAAATGGAAGTAAGGAATGATGGAATCCTTGTCGCTTACCCCGGTACTGTATTTTGCTTCGTGCACAATGTATGGAATGTATCTGCTTCGTGCATAATGTATCTGCTTCATGCGCAATGATTAAGGGTTGTTTACAGGGCCTGATAAAGTGCCAGCTTCGTGCACAATGTTGGGGGTTTAGCTTATGGCAGGATTCATAAAGAAAGCAAAGATGTAAATGAATGAACGTATGAAAACGAACGATGATGAAGATAATAATTATTATCTAGATGTACGTATGATGTGTGATCACGAATAAAAGTAAAGGATATGTTTTAACGTAACGTAAAGTATTTTATTATTAAACTAGAACTCACTCAGCGTCGCTGACTTTTTGTGTATGCATAATAGTTGGCAGGTAACCGTTTGATGATGAGGAGGTGCAGGCATGGATGCATAACCTACTGGGAACGTTTTGAGTCTGGCATCCACATTTTGAGATGATATTATATTAATACAATTTTTGATGATGTAATTTAAAGATATGATGTATTGACATGTTTTTAATTATTAATAAAAAGTTTAAATTTCCGCAGCAAAATGATGAATTTTATATATTTTATGCGATGATTGATCAACTGTAAGGGTCCAGGGAACGGAGCCTTACAATTACAAAAATATTTTCCATTAAAATTTTTAAAAAATATTTAAAGTTTTTATCCCATATGGATATAAACTATAGGGGGAGAAATTAAAACTTAAAAGAAAATATTCACAAAAACATAAAAATTTGCAACATCTTTTCTTTGATATAAAATAAAAAAATGGTTGTGTTGGTGTGAAAGTTATACCATAGTATCTCAGTGTATGCAGATGTTTGGAAGCACAAAAGTCCAAGATCAGTCAAATCTGGGAAATTTGTATCACACCGGATATACAATTCAATCCAAGCAAGAATTGACAATCCAAATAACAGTCAAAACTTCATAAAAGTCAAAGCAACAGACTCATCTTCATAAAAATCAGAACATCAGTGCAGAAACAGTCAAAACTATCCTCTGCAAAAACATTAATTTTTGACAAGTTCAAATTTTAATGCGGGTAAGAGTATTGGTTAATGCAGGTTAAGGTAACCCTGGCATATTACCAATGCGAGTATTAGTTTTGTGCATGAAAAATCAAAGTGTAACTAAATGCGAACAATAATTGTTCATCCGCATTTGTTAGAGAAAATGCGGTCAAGTTCAAATGTTCTTACGCATTTGCTACAGGATCAAATGCTAGCAAGTTTTGTACTTCTGCATTTGGCACAGTAAACAAATGCGTACAAATTAAACATCCACATTTGCTACAATATTAAAATTAAAACCTCCGCATTTTTCACACACTTGCAAAGTTTGAGTAAGTCATTAAATGGATTATTTAAACACATTCATGAGAATCATTTAATACTTTTCAAATTTGAGTAAACCTACAGTGCGACGAGCGTTTTTCTCACTGTTCTTCATCAATCATCCAAACCATCTCAAATATTGTGTGTCTTGTTCATCCAACTCCATTTCATCTTTATTTCGATACTTAGCCAAAGTAGTATCGAAACATTGTGATTCTCGATGATTTTGTTAACTTCAAACATCAAACTGGTGATGAACACCCTAGGTTTAAGGAAATTCATGAAATTAACCAGGAACAATGGATTTCCAAGGAATTCTCGAGTTTGATAAAATGGATGTTTATGTGAATAACAAAGAACAATCGATTTACAAACCGTAGGTTAATCGCAATGAAACAGAGGAACCGAACCTTGAAAATGTTGAAGTCAAATCCAATGCTTAAGCATAAAAAGATGTTTGAAACAATAAAGATGATTGAAAATAAGCATAAAACATAAAACAAATGGTTTTTATCACAGTAAAGATGATTGAAAATTCAAACATGACCCTTGTTGTATGATTTGATAATTGTTAGTACATTACTAACACATGTGTCTCTATTGCAGAATCTATGGAAAACTCACTTGGAGCAAGCTCCATAATGTCAGTGGATATCTTGACCCAGATGTGCCTGAATCTAAAGGATTAAGAGAAATGATCAGATTCATCTCCACAACAAGAGTAGCACATGCTATCACTATCACACCCATCATCTATGAGACTCTTATTAGATCATTATGGGGAACAGCTGAAGTAAATGAAGTTGATGGTGTGAGGATAATAACAGGAAGGATTACTAATGAACACACATTGGTCATCTCTGAACAAACTGTGAGACAGTGTCTACTGTTTGGTGATGATGCCAACTCTCCCCAAGAGCTAGAAGAAGATGACATTATGACTTTCTTTGCCAATATTGGATATGAAGGAGGTTTTGAAGGAAAAGAAATTGTCAAGGGGTTAGTTGACTTACAGTGGAGATTCCTGATACATTTGTTCCAACATTGTTTGTCAAAGAGGAAGAATGGTTGGAATGACATCCCCATCATTACATCATCAGCTATCTGTGCCTTACGCACTAACAGACAATTCAACATGTCTTCTTATGTGTTTAATGGTCTGGTCTTAAACATTCAAGAAGGGAGAAGACATATGTTCCTGATGTATCCACGGTTCATCCAAGCTTCATCAATGAAGCTTTTCCTGATCTTGTACCTGAAGGGCCTGTGATGGACCTTCCTCACTACAATGCCAAATCTTACAAGTATATTAAGAAGAGAGATCCGAGGAACTTCTAGGAACTTTCTTTCCATTACTTCCATGGATGTTATAGCAACTCAATCCAGAAGAAGTCAAGAAGAAGAAGCTGAGGAAGTTGTTCCTGATGTTGAGGAACAAGCACATGATGACGTTCCTTCTGAAGTGCATGAGACTGTAGAAGAACAACCCACTGCTCATGATCAACAAACTATTGAAGAGCATGCTGAAACAGCTAATGAAGGACTAAGGCAAGTGTCACCACAAGTTGATGTAGGTGGTGATCTTCACACTTTGCCTTTAGTTCAAGAAACATAAATCACGTCTCCTTTTAGAGCATCACCTGCTCATTCTCATCCATTTTCTCCTATTCTAGCTCATCATGTATCTCCTATCCATTCTTCACCTGAACCTGCTGCTGCATCTGTTGAATCTGGTGAATCTACCAATTCATCTGATAAGTCTGAATCATCTTCGGTTGAGGAGGATCATCATCCTGATGTTTAAAGACCTAAGAGACAAGTACACCCAAAGACTGGTCCTTCAAAAAGCTTTGTAGAATCTGAAGTTAACCGTCCTGATGCCACAGATGAAATGATTTCTGAACTTTTACAAAAGGTAGCCAGAATTGAGAAACTGTTGGATAGAAGGTCTTATATCATAAGAGATAGATTGCTTGAGATAGATGAGAAAGAAAAAGAAATAAAAGAACTAAGGGCCAAATATGAGTCTGATAAAGAAGAAAAAGAAAAAGAGGTTGATAGACTCAAAGCAGCCCTAAACCAAGCCAAAGAAGAAATCAGTGGACTTTTGGATGTTGCTACCATTCAAACCATTGCCATGGAAGAACAAGAAAATCTTCTTGATGTCCAAACTGATATTATAGTTGACATTCACAGATAGATAGATGCTCTAACAAAGAGAGTTTCTAAATTGGAGATGCTGATCAAGATTAAAGAAGAACTGGCAAAAGAGAAGGATGATAAAGGTGACGATGAGGCTGAAATAGAAAAGGAATTAAAAGAAGATGAAGATGTCTCTGGTGAGAGAAGTAATGATGATGATGACTCTCCACCATCAAAGAGACTGAGAATGACTGAAACCTATCAGCAATCTCAACACATTGAGGTTGGGGTTGAAGAAGAAAGTTTAGCTATGGTTATCTATTCTGATCCATCCCCTGAAGAAGGAATTGATGAGGAATCTGAAATGAAAGAGCTAATTGAAGACTTAGACAGGTATTCATCTGGAGAGTTCATTATCGATGAATACTTCTAGGACTTTATCAGAGAACTCAGAGCTCCAATGGAACCAATAGTTGTGATTTCTCTCAACCCTGTTCCATTAGAAGAAGAATTTAGCTTAAAGCTTGTTCCTGCAGTCACCTTGACCGATGAACAAAAGGAACTTGTTAGGAAGCTGTGTGAAGAGCATAAAGAAAAAGAAACTGCTAAAACATAGAAAGAAGAAGCTGAAAAACTTGAAAAAGGAAAGAAGAAACAAGTAGCTGAAGCCTCTGTTCCCTCATCCTCTGGTCCCCGTATGCACACATACACCCGAAAGAGGCAATACCTATCAGAAAAGTCCAAAGGAAAATTACCTATGGTAGAAGAAGAACCAGCTCAAAAGAAACAGAAGGATGATCTAAAAAGCCTTGCTGCTATTGCGTAGTTTTCAAAGGAGCATGAGAAGGCTGAGGAACATTTGAAGAAGAAATTTGAGGTGATTGTTTTGGAAGAAGGAGAAATAGAGGGAGGATATGATGAAGGCATCCTTGATGACACTTTGATCAGAGACAGTCCTACATAGGTGGAGTCATCTGTTGAGGAGTTGGTTAAGAAGGCACAAGCGGATGATCTGATGATTAAAGCATTATTTTTTATCAATCACGGGTTTGATGCTGATGAAGTTTTTGGGATGACATATGAAGGAATGGTTAAAGAAGTTAAAAATATACAAAAGCTTCTTGACCCTAATTATGTGACTGACTATCAATAAAAGACAGTCAGGTCCCCAATCACATTCACTACTACTTAGTCTCAACAGCCTTAAGAGCCTCAATCTCATTATCCTGATCCCTACAGTATGACAGACAGGGAAATGAAGGATTATCTATCTGCTCAAGGATTAACCAAAAAAAGCTAGGAAATATGAAGACAAATTCCCTTAGAGTTGCAATTCTCAAAATAGTCAAAGACAAGAAAGAAAGAGTAATGGCTATTAAAGAAGAAGTTATAGGGAGGAAACCCAGATCAAGAACTTCAGCTCAGGATGTCCAACTCTCCACCAAAGACAATAATGTATTGGCACCTATGCTACACAAAAATCCTGAATGGTTTATTGAACCCTCTCAATTCAAGCTACAGGAAGGGTTAACCACTTCAGAGATGATAAAAGGTGTGTCTACTCCAGAAGGCAAAGTGGATTTTAAAATAATTTCCTGGAAGTATGACAATGATTGGAACATGTTCATGGTAAAAAGGATCTCAGGTCTAGTTCAATTCTTCACAGAGTACATTGCTCTAGTGAACTCCCTGCAGATTCATGATCTGAAAGAACTAGCTGAGCTAGATTTGATCAATCATCATGCAATGTATGGACGATATGAATTTGAAGATAGTCTAAAGATGTTCAAGAAAACAAACAACTTCAAATCTCTGAAAGCAATCCGCACAAGGAAAGACAAATCTTTCAGAAATCCTCTTGAAAAGAAGAAGAAGAAAGAAACTAAAGAGTTGGTATTTCTAGAACTGAATGTAAAACCAACTAAATCATTGAAAAGAAAGATGGTTGCTAGAACCCACAAGTCAAAGCCAATCTCAAATGTGTTTTATGATGAAAAGATTTATGAGTTGGTTATTGAAAGAAAATAGGGAGGAAAAGAAGGATCTGACATTATGCTATTTAGTGGATATGAGGTGAGATTGTTAGATGAATCCTATATCCACTACACATTTACAAGACACTTTAGAGAAATAGATAACAAGCTTGGAGAAGCTGATATGTATTTCTTTTTGAAATGCATCAAAACTTTGAAGATAGCCAATGACAGAATAAACAAAAAGAAAGAAAGTTCATCTCCTACTAGGAAACGTAGTAAAGTTAGAAGTAGATGCTGATGGTTCATTGTTGATTCATAAAGATGAGCTTTCAACTGTATCTGTGTGGGAACCAATATCCCTGAGACAGATGCCTATTGAAGTAATTCATAATATGAGCCAAATGAAGATTCATGTCCTTAGCCGAGACAAAATGAATGAGGCTAGAGACTTCGCCAACATGATCAACGCTATTTTGGATCTTTCACTGGCTGAACCTCAACCATCTGTAGAGACTGAACCAGCACAAGATCCATCATCAGTCCAAGAAAGACAAGAACCTGCTCTTAAAGAACCACCAGAATCTTCACAACCTCCACCACCCTCAAACCCTTGAAGTACATAGGCTGTATAATCCTTAGGGGGGGTATTCTTGGACCCTGAAAGGATCATACATGCCAATTCAAAAGGTGGTTGCAGGTTATTCTGGTTGGAAATCCCACAAGTCCAAAAAGAAATACAGGTGAAGACTTCAGAAGAAAAAGACAAGTGTCGGGTGTCCGCATTAATAAATGCGGAACACCAAAGAACAAATATGGTAAAGTATTTGTTCATCCGCATTAACTAATGCGGACTAGCAAAACAAATACGGCCAAGTATTTGTTCATCCACATTAACTAATGCGGATGACATAGTCAATGCTGAAGATTAATAGAAGAAATGCTGATGAAGACATCACATCAGCATTAACTAATGCGGATGAACATTTACAAATGCTGATCATCTTTTGTACTTAGACTAGTATTCTGATGTATAGTTGTCAGGGTAGTTTAGTCATTTTGTACTTGTATTGTATCAGACTATAAATAGAATAGTATACACTACTTTTGTAAGTTTTACAAAAATATTCACACAAGTTACACATAATTAGTGTTTTGTGCTGCAAACCCTAGCACTCTTTGTATCTTGTTTACCAACATCAATATACAAAGCATTTATTAGTATTTTCAGCATTTAATGTTCATTGATTTAGTATTACTGCTACTTAATCATTGACTCAATCATCATATTCGATCCTAGTTGAGTCACATCAACTGAGATTCCCATCTCGGACCCAGTCAGAATAAGAAGCTACTAAAAAGCAAAAGGAAGAAGTTGAAAGAATTAAGAAAGAAAGAAAAGAAAAAGAAGTTGAACCCTCAGTACCGTCTTTTTCTAGTCCTCGTTTGCATACATATTCCAGGAAGAGAAAGTACTTGTCTGAGAAGGCCAAAGGCAAAATGCCAATGGTAGAAGAGGAATCGGCTCTTAAGAAACAAAAAGATGATCCAAGAAGCCTAGATGCTATTGCTCAATTCCTGGATGAGCATGAGAAGGCTGAGGAATAGTTAATGAAGAAAATTGTAGTGATTAACTTAGAAGAAAGAGAAATTAAAGGAGGATATGATGAAAGCCTATTTGATGACCCATTGTTCAGGGATAGTCCTGCAAAGGTTGAGTCATCTGTTGAGGAGATGATGGAAAAAGCTCAAACTGATGATTTGGTCAAAGCTATGTTCCTGATTAATCACGGTTATGATGCTAATAGTGTATTTGGAATGAAATATGAGGGAATGGTAGAGGAAGTCAACAAGATGCAAAAACTAATATACCCTACCTTTGTGACTAAGTATGAGAAGAAAAGAATTGAAAAAGAGAAAAAGATGAAAAAGCATGATTTGAAAGTCAGATCCCCAATCTCATTCACTCCAAGACAGACTCAACAGACTCCAGTGCCTCGATTCCAGTATCCGAATCCCTACAGCATGACAGATAGGGAAATGAAGGATTATCTCTTCGTTTAATGCTTCACTAGAAGAAAACTAGGAAACAGAAGACTAATTCCCTTCGAGATGCAATCCTTAAGATAAACAAAGAATAGAAAGAAAGATTGAAAATAATAGAAGAGGATGTTGTAGGGAGGAAGCCCAGAACCAAAATTTTAGCTCAAGACATCCAATTCACTTCCAAAGACCATGATGTCTTGGCGCCCATGTTGCACAAAAATCCTAAGTGATTTATTGAAACCTCTCAAGTGGAGTTACATGAAGGGTTGACCACTTCAGAGATAATTAGGGGTGTGTCTACTCCAGAAGGCAAAGTAGATGTAAAGATCATTTCCTGGAAGTATGACAGTGATTGGAACATGTTTATAGTGAAACAGATCTCAGGGCTAGTTCTATTTTTCACTGAGTACACTGCATTAGTGAACTCCCTGCAGATACATGATTTGTTGATGCTCTTGAAGATTAATATTTTGTCTTTATGTTGTTTTTGTCATAGTATAGCGACTTATTTTGTAAATATATGTTCCTTTCTTTTTTGATAGTATATATAGGATATTTTATGTATGTGCAAGGAAGACAACAGATTAGACAAGAGAGAGAGACTAGATCTTAGACATCTCAGATCTAAGAAACAGTTAGAATCAGTTGAATGAACTGTAACCCTACACATTGTATCCTGTGCATTTGCTATCAATGAAATCTATGAATTTTTTTGATGAAATTGCATGCGTTTGATTACTTTGTGTTTGAATTGATCATTGCATCACGAAAATCATCACAGATTCTATCCTTTTGAACTGATCAATTGGTATCAGAGCCTTCGGTTCAGTGATCAGAGCTTATTGACATTTTGAGCTCTTTGAATCACTTGAAATCTATGATTGATTGTAATTTGATCAATTAATTATTGTTTTTAGTTGTGTTTCATTCATAGAAACATGATTTGAATCACAATTTTGTGTTCAATTCGTTCAAATCTGAGAAATTGATCGAATTAGTGTTCGAACTTTGTTCTTCATATTCGGACTGAAATTCAATCAGAATACTGATTTGTTGTTGTTGTTTGAGCAAATTAAGGATTAAGGATTGTTAATAGACCTAATTACTACCAAATTGGAAGTTTTTAGATCAATTAATCAAGTTTTGAAGATTTTTATAAGATCTGAGTTCATTGAAGCTGATGAATTAGGCGCATTATGGTTGAAAACTGCTGAAAATTGTCTAAGTATCTAGGCGCATTTCCACTATTTGGGCGTTTTGATACTGTGTAGACGTTTCAGATCAGGCGTTTGACCACTGTTGAGATGTTTTGAGACTGTTTGGACACTTGGTGATTTTGCGGAAACAAAGTAATTCTAGGCGCATTTCAACTGTTTAGGCGCATTTGAACTGTTTGGACCCCAGGCGTTTAACAACTGTTTGGCCGCATTGCAACTGTTCGGCCGCATTGCAACTGTTCAACCGCATTTCAGTTGGGTGTTTTTTAGAATTCTACTAAGGCATTCCCTTGGGCATTTCTACTTCGAAGTCAGGTGTTTGAGAATTGTGTAGGCATTTCACTACTGTGTAGGCGCTTGTCAACTATTCAGGCGCGTCAGCTTTCAGACATCAGTTTACACTTAGAATTTTTTTTTTCAGAAACTAAAATCCAAAAATATTTTCATTTCATAGTCTTTAATTCAAAACTTACAACAACAAAAACAAGTCTTTTTCTTAAATTCAAAAATACAAAATGGTTAAGTCTGAAGATTCTAAGAACAGGGTTCTAAAGTTAAAGAACAGAGCTGATTTCAAAAACTGGTCTTTAAGACTGACTCATCATCTAAATTCTATTGACACTGACTTGTGGAAGTCAATAGAGAAAGGACCTCATATCCCGATTACATCTGATGGTCCTAATAGAGAATTTGTTTACACAAAAGACTCTCAAGAACCTTATCTTGAGGATGGTCTACAAGGTGATGACTTAAGGAAAGTAAAGAATGATATCAAAGCTTATTCACTGATGTGTAAGGGATTACCATTAGAAGTCTTGACTAGACTTGATGGTTATCAAACTAGGTACACTATGTACAAGTGTTTAAAAATCATTTGTGAAGGTGGTAAAAAGATACAAGATCTCAAAAAGCAGAAACTCAAGAGGCAATTGGAGTTATTTGAGCATCTTTCTGGTGAAACAATCAATCAGATGATGAATAGATTTGTGCAACTAACTACTGAGATGTCAACTGCTGGTATAAAAAATGATCTAAAAGATCTAAACTACAGACTTCTCAATGCTCTTCCATCTTCATGGAAATAGACAGTTACACTGTTAAAACATACTGAAAAGTTTCCTATGGATCTAGATCTTTTGATTGCCAAGATTGAATCAGTTGAGATTGATGAGAGCTCCAAAAACAATGATAGAGCTGCTTCAATGTCTCAGTACAAGTTGTTGCATCTCCACCTAACACAGTGGAGAATGCTTTTCTAGCCAAAGATAATAATACTCCAGAAGAACAGGGTGATTTGTTTGTTGGAGCTAGTTTCATCTTCTTACACAAGTGCTCCTGTTTACACAACTCAACCTCAATCTCAGTCTCCTCCTAAAACTCAAACTCCTAAACCTCAAACTGAGACTCCATCTTCTAACTCTGCTAAAACTAGCAAAGTTAAAGATGTTATTAATATCCTTTTACAGGATGATGAGTCCAAATATGCTTTTACTGCTTTTATGGCAAGTTTCTAAGCCTATCAAGGTAGTCATCTAACACAATTAGATCTTGTTTTGCAGGATTTGTTCGAGATGGATCCTGATGATGTGGAAGAGATGGACTTGAACTGGCAGATGGTGATGATTACTTATAGAACTCAGAAACACTCTTATGTTAACAGGAATTACAAGCCAAGTGCTAACAACACTATTGGATTTGACAAATCAAAATCAAGGTGTTTCAACTGCAACAGCTATGGTCATTTCTTGAGAGAATGTAAAGCTCCCAAAAACCCAGGAGGAAATAGTCAAGCAGGTTCTAGCAGTCAAAGATATCATCAGCAGTCTCAGAAAACCTTCCAAAAGCCTTATCAGAGTCTTCCTATGCTAGAAATTAAAGATGAATCAAAATCATCTGAAGAGCCAAAGAAAGCTCTTGTTGTTAGCATTAAAGATGGATATGACTGGAGTGCTTATGCTGAACAATTTACAGCTGCTCTAACCTCTAGTTTATCTCTTGTTACAGATATTCAATATGAAGACTGGTCTGAAGATAATGATCCAAACGCTAATAGTGATTTAGAAAATGATGATGAAGACTATAACTGGAGTGACAAATCTGACCCGAAAGAGGATTCAGAAGAGATTGCACTTATGGCTCAGTCTGACCAACCAAAGGTTGAGAATCCATCATCTGACTCTGAGACTTCATCTTCAAGTTATCCTGAAATTCCTGTTGAAGTCATGAGAAAATGTGTACAAAAGCATGTTTTGATCAAGTTGAGCATTACAAAACATATTCATATAAGATCTGTGATAAACTTAAACAAGAAGAAGTAATGCACAACAAACTAAAAAATGGTCACAAAGTCTATGGTGAAAAGATATTATCTTTACAAACCTCATGGAATAAAACTCTAAAAGAACTTGAACTTGTGAAGAGACAACTTGAAGAGATGACAAAGAATTTAGAAGAAGAAAAAATAGCTCATGCTGCAACTCAGGTGGATCTAGCTAAAGTTAAAAGTTCTAAAACTACTATAGAACAGCTGGTAAGTGAGAGGAAAGATAAAAACAAAATAGGTCTAGGATTTACACATGAACCAATGCCTGAATCTATCATAAACACTCTACTAGAAAACTTTAACACACATGATCACTCATCTGAAAAGAAAGCTAAGCTAAAAGCCTTTCAAAACAAGAAAAAGAATTGTGAAAGTGATGAAGAGAAAACAAATATTGAGATATTTGAGGAACAAAATTCAGAGAAGATTACAACTGGTCATCCTATAAAAGTAAAATCTTATGAACCACGACTAAAGAATAAGAAGATGTTTGTTCCAAAAGATTCTGTTATTGAAGAAGTGATGGTAAAGAATGACAAACAAAACTGAAATAATAAAGAGAAAGCAAAACTAGATGAAGTAACATCTGAAGATTCATTTTCCTATGGATTAAACAATCCAAATTTCATTAAATGGCAAAAAGAACAAAAAGAAAAAGAAAATGAAAAAGAGTCGTATACTAAAGATGTTCAATCCCAAAGTAAACAAAAATCATCAAGATCAAGAAATCAAAGAAGGAGATGGAAAAATGCTAAATCTAACTCTTCTCAAAACAATCAAACTCAAAGAACAAATCAAACTAATCAATTTAAACCAATAAAGTTTGTATCTGTAGGTACTTTTGACATTAACAAAATTCCAGAAATCAAATCTAACTCAAAGAACAAATCTAACTCTGATCTGAAAACATGTTCAGTTCCTAAGTCTTCCACTGTCAATAAAAGATTTGTATCTAAAGAGTCAAGAAATGGTATTAATAAGCAAAAGGCAAAACCCAAATTTCAAAAGAACAAACTTTTAAATCAAAAACAACAGATTAACTTTTCAACTCCTAAATCAAAACAAGGATCAAATGTAGCCTTCACATCAAAAGTTAATCAACAGATGTTTAAATTTCAACAAATGTACTATGATATATGTGATATGTACAATCATAAGACTGAATAATGTTTCTTTAACAGGTACTGTCACATTTGTGATATGAAAAACCATTCAACAGCTGATTGTTATTTCAACAAATATTGTACCTATTGTGATGAAAGAACTCACAAAACTGAGAATTGCTACTTCAGAAAGAACTCACTGAGGAATGGATATGTTAATCCACAGTTAAGAAATGGATATGTCAATCCTTAATTTCAAAGAAATCACAGTGTTGGTTTTCAACGATTAATAAAACAACCTTCCTTAGGTTTGAGATCTTTTCGAATAAATGATTTTGTTTATGATGATTCTTATGCTGCAAAACCAAGACAGTATAATCAAGGAAAATTCATTCCACGATCTGTGAGAATGAATGCTGGGAAGTTTGGTAAACAAAATTTTTTGTCTGATGATTTGAAATATCTTGATGCTGATCTTGAAAAACGTTATAATGTTTTAAGGAGAAAACAAATCAAAGATAATAAAAAATTGGTAAGAAACAGAATTGGTAAATTTGTTAACAATAAGCCTGATTTGAAAAAGCTTCACTTTAAACAGTTTACCATTGTTGATAAATTTGGCAAGCCCAAGACCATCTCGGCTTGGGTTGATAACTCAACTTAATTCTTTTTGAAATGCAGGTACGCCCAAGAAGACCTATTAACACATGGTATGTTGATAGTGGGTGTAGCCAGCATATGACAGGCAACCATGCCTTGCTTCAAGAATTTAAGTTAAAAGATGGTACTCATGTTGCATTTGGAGGGGATGCAGGTGGTAAGATTACAGGCGAAGGAACGATGTCTAATGGGATTATCAACTTTGATAAAGTCAACAATTGCTCACAGTTGAACTTTAATCTTTTAAGTGTTTCCCAAATTCGTGACAAATCTTATTCTGTTCTATTTGATGATTCTTTTTGTTATATTTTAAAGCCAGGTTTTCAAATTAGCAAAGAATGGGTAGTTGTTAAAGCTGTTCGAGATCAAGATGTATACAAATTAGATATGTCTCAAGTTGATCCTTCTAAAGAAACAACATGCCTAATTGCTCAAGCATCAAATGTCAAAAGTTAGCTTTGGCATAGACGTCTCTGGCATTCCAATTTCAAGAACATGAACAAGCTTGTATCAGGAAATCATGTTGTAGGTCTTCCAACAAAGAAGTTTGCCACAACTGATCTCTGCTCAGTATGTTTAAAAGGAAAGCAACAGAGAGCGTCTTATAAGCCCAAGCAGATAAAAACTCAAATTCCAAACCTCTCCGGATGTTGCATATGGACCTATTCCGACCAACAAATGTTCGGAGCATTGGAAAGAAATCTTATTGTTTAGTTATCATTGATGACTTTACAAGATTTTCTTGGGTTTTCTTTTTGCATGCTAAATCTCAAACGGCTGAATTATTAAAAGAATTCATCATTAAAGTAGAAAATCAATTAGAACAAAAGGTCAAAATAATTAGAAGTGATAATGGAACAGAATTTAAAAATCCTAATATTGACATGTTTTGTGCTGAAAAAGGTATTGCTCGTCAGTTCAGTGCTCCTAGAACTCCACAACAAAATGGAGTTGCTGAAAGGAAAAACCGAACTTTGATTGAAGCAGCACGGTCTATGTTAGCAGATGCCAAAATTTCAATCACTTTCTGGGATGAAGCTATATCCACAGCATGTTTTGTGTATAATCGTTCATTGATTGTGAAAGATAAATAGAAAACTCTTTATGAGTTGATGTTTGGCAGGAAATCTAATATAGATTTTCTTAAATCATTTGGTTGTCCAGTTTCAATTTTAAATTCAAGTGATCAGCTAGGAAAATTTGACGCAAAATCTGATGAAGGATTTTTTGTTGGATAATCGTCAGTTTCAAAAGCTTTTAGAGTTTATAACTCTAGGACAAATGTTATCCTTGAAACTTTCAATGTTAAATTTCTTGAAAATTCTTTTCCAACAAATGGTCCAGCTTGGTTGTAACACCCTGAATTTTATTAAAAAGATGAGAAAATAAAAGTACAAAGAAAGAAATGATAAATAACCCAAGTTGAGGGACTAAAGTTGTGCAAGATGCAAACTTTAATATTATTGTGTTTAAAAGTAAGTATGGCTGCCCACTACACCTTCCCAACCACCATTTTCTCAGTTTATGAGGAAGAAAGAAGAAAAGCTCTGGTTTTAGAGAGAGAAGAAGCTAAAATCTGCAAAAGGTGAGTTTTCTTGGGTAATTGTTCGGTTTCAGCTGGATTTTCGAGTTCTGAACCGAGATTTTGGGTGTTTAGCGCTCGTTTTTGTGGATTTTAGGTGTGAATTGCAGATGGAAGTGTGTTGCTCGAAGGTTGCTTCAGGTGAGTTCTTGAACCCTTCTTTTTATTGGTTTTTAAGTGTTTGGGGCTATTATGCATACCGAGCAAAATATTTTTAAAGTATCGATGAGTTTTTAAGCATGTTGTTCGATGATGCTCTGTTGTCGTATGTTTTATGGCTGTTTTGAGGATATGTTTGATGTTTAGCATGTTTTAGTGTTTGTAGCATGTTAGATTTATGTTAAGATGTGCTAGACCGATGTTTTGGTGTAGTTTGTAGAATTTGTTGTATTTTTGATTGTTGGTCATGCGCCCAGAATGTTTCTATGCACCTGAATTATTGTCATGAACCCAAGTGACTTAATGTGCCCATATAGTGTTCACGCACCCAGATAGTGGTCATGTGCCCAGATTTGTCCCCATGCACCTAGATTTGTTGGTCATGTGCCTAAGTGTTGGCTATGCTCCTGAACAGTGGCCCATGCGCCCAGAGTTGCCAATGCGCCTAAGTGTTGGCCATGCGCCTGAACAGTAGTCATGCGCCCAGAGTTGCCCATGCGCCTAAGCGTAGGCCATGCGCCTAAACAGTAGTCATGCGCCCAGAGTTACCCATGCGCCTAAGTGTTGGCCATGCGCCCCAGCAGTGCCCATGCGCCCCGGCAGTGCCCATGCGCCTAAGCAGGGCTGATGCGCCTGCATAGTGGTATTGCGCCTAGGCTATTTTCCTTAGAATTTTTATGCTCATGCGCCTGAGATGTCCAACTGTTCTCCATTTTGGACTTAGGGATTTCTGAGTATTTTCTAGAGGTAGATGGTTGAGATAGGTTCTGTTGTGATGCGATGGCTTGTGCTTGATGTGCTATGAATGATGTGATGATTATGAGGTGTGTGTTGTTTTATCTTTCCATGTTTAACGGTTTTCAAAACGTATGTATTATGTTATGTAATATGTTATGTATGATGTTATGACTTTACGTAGTATGATGTATGTATGTATGTATGTAAAGTATTATGTAATGAAAGTGGAAGATAACGAATGATAAGTATGGAAGTAACGGATGATGAGATCCTTGTCGCGTACCCCGGTACTATGCCAGTCTTCAGACACGAGTTGGGGGTCTGTTTACAGGCCCCGGCACAGTATCAGCTTTCGAGCACGAGTCGGGGGTATTGCATGAGATAGGATGGCATGAGATGAGGTCTTGTTGCTCGCCCCAGTACTGTGTCAGTCTTTGAACACGAGTCGGGGGTTTGTTTATAGGCCCCGGCACAGTATCAGCTTTTGAGCACGAGTCTGGGGTGTTGCACACGAGATGGCATCCTTGTCGCATACCCCGGTACTGTGTCAGTCTTTGAACACGAGTCGGGGGTTTGTTTACAGGCCCCGGCATAGTATCAGCTTTCAAGCACGAGTCGGGGGTATTGCATGAGACAGGATCTGGATGATGGTAAAAAATGTAATGAGTAATAATGATGAACGATGATAAAGATAATAATAATTATTATCAATGTATACACATTGTATGTTGTTTGATCACGAACGAAAGAAAAAGGTTGTTTTAATGAATGTATAGTATTTTATTTATAAAACTAGAACTCACTCAACGTCGCTAACTTTTTGTATGCATGATAGTTGGTAGGTATTTTGTTGATGATGAGGAGGTGCAGGCATGGATGCATAAGCTACTGGGGACATTTTGAGGCTAGCATCTACATTTTGATATGATGTTGTATTTTGAAATGTAAACAAATGATGTAATGAAATAATATGTTTTAAATTATTAATGAATATTTAAAATTCCGCTGCAAAAGTAATGTATGTTTTAAATATTTTGTGCAATGAAGGTCCAACTGTAAGCGTCCCGAGAACAGGGCCTTACATTGGTTATTTGATTTAGATTCTTTGTCAAACTCTTTTCATTCTAACTTTTTGAATTTACAGGTGAGAAGAAAAATAAAGCAGGAGATCTCGGTTCTTTCAGCGATGATTCTGATTCTGATGATATGGATGACTTAAGCCTAGATTATCCATTTTTCTCATTTGTTAGAGATCCTATATTTCAGCCTCAACAAGCTCAAGAGCATTCTGTTTCAGAAAATTCCAATGTTTCACAACCTATTCCTAATGATGGTCCTGAAATTATACAACCTGAGTCCGGAACGTCATCGATTTCTGATGATGTAGTTGTTACAGATAATCTTGATTACTTTATCTACTCACCGACTCAAGTTCCTAATTTCAATCCACATTCTTCGAACTTATTGCATCAGCTTTCCGACTTGAACTAATCTAATCTGGATGTTCATATTCATGTGAATGAGATTCCAACATCTCGTGTTCACAAGAACCATCCTACATCTCAGATTATCGATCCATTGAATGAGAGAATAATAAGAAGTCATTCTAAACAAGCAAATCTCTGCTTATACTCGTGTTTTCTATCACAAATTGTTCCTAAAAATATCACTAAAGCGTTAAAGGAAAATAGTTGGATTGAAGCAATGCAAGAAGAGTTATTGCAATTTCGTAAACAAGAAGTATGGAAGCTTGTGGATTTACCTGGAAGAGATAATGCCATAGGCACAAAATGGTTGTTCCAAAACAAAACAAACGATTGAGGAATTGTTGTTCGCAACAAAGCGAGACTCGTTGCACAAGGTTACACCCAAAAAGAAGGAATAGATTATGATGAAGTATTTGCTCCAGTTGCAAGATTTGAATCAATTCGTGTCTTCCTGGCTTATGCATCATTCATGAAATTCAAGGTGTATCAAATGGACGTTAAAGGTGCTTTCTTATATGGACCAATCACCGATGATGTGTATGTCAAGCAACCTATAGGTTTTGAAGATTCAGAATGTCCTCATCGTGTGTACAAGCTTAGCAAAGCATTGTATGGTCTGCATCAAGCTCCTCGAATTTGGTATGAAACGTTATCACAACATTTGATTCAACATGGATACACGTGAGAGAAAATTGATCCTACTTTGTTTATTAAGAAGGATGTTGATGATCTCTTATGTGTTCAATTGTATGTTGATGATATCATATTTGGTTCTACAAGTCCAAAGTTGTGCAATGAATTTGAGGAAATCATGAAGTCTCATTTTTAAATGAGTTCTATGGGAGAAATTAAATTTTTTCTTGGTCTTCAAGTGAAGCAGTCTGTAGATGTAATTTTTATCAATCAAGAGAAATTCATTGAAAAACTATTAAAGAAATTTAAACTGCAAGATTATCAATCCATCGGAACTCCAGCTGATATAAATACCAAGATTGAACGTGATTCTAAAGGAAAATCAGTTGACTAAACTCTATACAAATCTATGATCGGATCTTTGATGTATCTTACTGCATCTAGACTTGATATAATGTATGCTATTTGTGTCTGTGCCAGGTATCAATCTGACCTGAAGGAATCTCATCTAATCGCTATTAAATGAATATTCAGGTATCTCAAAGGAAAACCAGCATCCTTATGAAGGAAACTTTGAGTTTTTTTCATGGATATACAGATAGTGATTATGGGGGATGTTGCGAAGATCGTATATCTACGACGGGTGGTTGTTAGTTTTTAGGTCCCAGATTAGTCTCATGGCAATGTAAGAAACAAACAAATGTCTCTGTTTCAACCGCAGAAGCTGAGTACATTGCTACATCAACAGGATGTTCTCAAATCCTTTGGTTACAAAACCAACTGCTGGATTACAGGTTCAATTTTCTTAAAACCCCTATTTACATTGATAACACTGCTGCTATGTTTATTACAGCTAATCCTGTCCCGCACTCAAAAACAAAACATATCAAAATTCAATATCATTTTCTTAGAGATAACTCTGAAAAAGGTTCAATCATTTTGATTCCAATCGCAACTGAAAAACAGTTGGCTAACCTATTTACAAAAGCCTTTTTACCAGGTCGATTTGAATATTTGGTCGAGTCAATTGGACTTATTAATCATGTTTAAAAACTGGTTTTGAGTTTAATTCAGTTGTTTAATTCATTAAAAATGATAAGAACCTTCCCTTAGCTTAATCTTGAATATAGAGAAACTGTCAAACTTAATGTCACACCCTCAAAATCCGCGTGCGGGGTTTTACCGCGAGGCGCGTGACATACCAGGATCTCAGTCATTAGTTACCAAGAACGACTCTATATGATTAATAAACAAAACCAGAGTTAACGTTTAAAATATTGTGAAAGCGTTTTTAAAACCAGAAAACCCAAAACAAGTAGTAAGTAAAGAGAATGCGCAAAACATACGCGCCCCAAACACAAATGTTTAATATGAAAATAATCCTAAATTTGTAAACAAGCAAATGTAGACAACTCAACAATGCTGACGTGCGTGCTCCTAGGCAACTGGCAACCTTAACCTGAGAATAGCATACTAAACAGGTCAACACATGGTTGGTGAGTTCAAGAGTTTGTGTTAAAATATAAACCAATCAACAGTTTCCAGAGCATAAGTAGTGTATTGCAATAGATAGCTAGTCTATTAACATAAAAATATTAATCATAGTGATTTCACGATCGAAGCTGACTGTGTTACGTTTGTTGCCTCCCGTCACGACTTACCTGGTCGTGACGAATATAAGTTAGGACAAAATTGCACCCATATGACCTCGAGTCACACAGATGGGGCTCGTCAGACCCAGTAGTACTACCCAAATTTTCCCCGCTAGTCAATATTAACAATCCGAAAGTGTGAGGACTTTCCATGGTAAACAGCACTATATCAATATTATACACACTCATATATAAAAGCGTTTGTGATCAACAATATGCTATCTCCCCCAAAAGAGATTATGTAAAATAAGTGGGGCAAGAACTCACCTGATACGCGCAAGAATTAACTTAGAGCTTAACTTGAAAGAAAGAGGGAAAGATAACCTTCAAAGGTCACCTAGAATACAAAAGTACATAAGCACGTGTACAAAAAATCAACATGAAACCCTAAGTGCTCTACAAACCAAGGAACTCAAGGTTTTAGAAAGACAAGACACATTTGACCCAGTTGACCCGTTTGACCCGTTGGTGACATTATAGGTGATAACTCGTTAATACTAACACAACAGCATATCATACATGTTCACATACAACTTGATTACATATAGCACTTCATTTACCACATGTACCAACTAGATCATCATACAACTAGATATCATACAAGTCATGTGAATCACAACAGGCCAAAATAGATGACAAACCAAATCAACATTCATACAACATAAACAACACATTTAGTCACCTTAGAAACCATCCATGAACACACTAGCATGATCCTAATATCCCAAACATGCTCAAATCATCCAATTCAAGAATTTGCACAAATAAAGTTTCCCTTTTGGGAAAGTACATCCCAATTTCATCAAACACCCAAGACATTCATGGATTCATCATTTACATACCAATTCAAGTCCATGACAACATCTAAACATGATCAACAACACCTAATCATCATGATATATCAACGTTCAACACCAAAAGTTACTATTTTTAGCAATGTATGAACTATAAGACATCTTCTTGTTTTTCAATTGTTCATAACATCAACTTAGCATCTAATCATCATCACAAACACATCCATAACATTCATACATCATCCAATCATCAATTCATGCAAAATAAAGTTACTATTATTAGTAACCTATGAACAACGTATCAAAATCATAGCTTTCTTGCAAAATCGACGTTAACCAATATATATACAATCCAACTAACATAATAACAACATCAAACAACCATCATTCAACATCCAATTTGATCCAAAATCGCCTCAAATTCTCGGCCAAGATAATCACATGAACAAACAACCAAAATCCAAACTTTCTTGCATAATCAACGTTAACTAGCATCAATACAACCTAACTAACATCATAACATCACCAAACAACCAAGAATTAACATTCAATTGCAGATTTTCGAACTAGGGTTCGGCCACCATGAAAAACCATCAAAAACATGTAAAAATCTAACCTTTAAACGTGTAATGGCTTGCAATTGATGATTCTAACTTGTTGTATGCCTTTTAATCGATCAAATTCGAAGGTGATTGCTTGTTCTTGGGCTGAATTCGAAGAGGAGAGGGAGAGAGGAGGTCAATCGCGGCCGTAGGGTGGGGTTAGGGTTGGAGTTTTTGTTTTATTAATTTAATTTTGCATAAATACCCTTTAAACCCTTGCATTTTGTATTTTATAAAGATTAGGCTTTTTGAATAGTTTTTAAATAGTTTTTAACTACTAAACACAATTATTATTAATCACAAATTACAATCATGCATGATTCCTATTTATCAAAAACACACGAAATAAATATGCACGTTTTCATAAATCACATAAGCATAACTTAATAATCACATTGTTAACTTAATTATCATAAATTTAACATTACTGATTATTGTTAAGTCACCAACGTTCAACGACAACTAGTGTGTGCTCCCGACACGTGTATGCAAGACTTAACGGAACAAACGGAGTTTGGTAACGGAAAATTACCGGATGTCACATTATCCCCATGTTGAAAGAATTTTCGTCCCGAAAATTGCGTTACATGATGAGTGTTCCATCACTGGTCTACTGCATTGGCACAAGGAAATCGAAATCGTGTGAGTTTTGGATGAGTTGTCACATCATCCCCATGTTGAAAGAAATTTCGTCCCGAAATTTAATTAGTACCTTCGCCGGCTGGCATCGTCCTTTCGAATAGCTGAGGGTACTTAAGCTTCATTTGGTCTTCACATTCCCACATGAATTCTGGTCCACGTCTCGAGTTCCAACGAACTTTGACAATGGGTATCTTGCTTTGCTTAAGCGTTTTCACCTCACGATCCATCACTTCGACCGGTTCCTCAATGAAACGTAACTGTTCGTCTGCTTGAACTTCTTCCAGTGGTACGACCATTGTTTCATCCGTTAAACATTTCTTTAGATTGGAAACATGGAATACATCATGGATTCCACTCAATGAATCAGGTAAGGCTAGTCGATAAGCTACTGGACCAATTCTTTCCACTATCTCAAATGGTCCAACGTATCTCGGATTTAGCTTTCCTCGCTTACCAAACCGAACTACGCCTTTCCACGGTGAGACTTTCAACAAAACTTTGTCACCTGTCTGAAATTCCAAAGGTTTTCGTCGTTTGTCAGCATAGCTTTTCTGTCTGTCTCGCGCTGCGGCCATGCGGTTTCTTATCTGAACAATCTTCTCAGTTGTCTCGTGCACTAACTCGGGACCCGTTAATTGACTATCACCAATTTCAACCCAGCAAACTGGCGATCTACACTTTCTCCCATACAAAGCTTCAAAAGGTGCTGCCTTTATGCTAGTGTGATAACTGTTGTTGTAAGAAAATTCCACCAATGGTAGGTGAACTTCCCAGTTATTCCCGAAGTCAATCACACAAGCACGTAACATGTCCTCCAAAGTCTGTATAGTACGCTCACTTTGACCATCAGTTTGTGGATGATAAGCAGTACTCATATCCAATCGCGTACCTAAAGCTTTCTGCAACGACTGCCAAAAGTGTGATGTGAAACGAGAATCGCGATCAGAAATGATTGAGATTGGTACTCCATGCCTCGAAACGATCTCCTTCAGATAAAGTCAGGTTAACTTCTCCATCTTATCCGTTTCCTTTATCGCTAGGAAATGAGCAGATTTTGTCAATCGGTCCACGATAACCCATATTGTATCACAACCCGTAGAAGTGCGAGGTAACTTAGTAACAAAATCCATTGATATCTGATCCCACTTCCACATAGGGATCTCGGGTTGTTGTAGTAGTCCAGATGGTTTCTGATACTCCACTTTCACCTTCGAGCAGGTCAGACACCTACTCACATAAGTAGCTACATCTGCTTTCATGTTAGGCCACCAATAGTGCGCCTTCAAATCGTGGTAGATCTTGTCAGATCCAGGATGTATAGAATACTTGGACTTGTGAGCCTCACTCATCACCAAGTCTCTCAGATTTCCGTGTAGAGGTACCCATAGTCTATCCATGAAGTAACGAATTCCATCAGCTTTTACTTCCAATTGTTTTTCCATACCTCTTAATGATTCAGACCCAATGTTTTCTGTTTTCAAAGCTTCTGTTTGAGCCTCTCGGATTTGTTCAGGTAACTGTGTGCTAATAGTAAGTTGCAAAGCTCGCACACGTCAAGGTTTAGCAGTCTCTTTTCTACTCAGCGCATCAACAACTACATTTGCTTTCCCCGGGTGGTACTTAATAGCACAATCATAGTCGTTTAACAATTCCACCCAGCGTCTATGTCTCATGTTCAACTCCTTTTGCTCAAAGATGTGCTGAAGACTCTTGTGATCGGTACCGTACAAGTAATGTCTCCAGATCTTTAAAGCAAAAACTACCGCACCCAGTTCCAAGTCATGGGTGGTATAGTTCTTCTCATGAATCTTCAATTGTCTAGAGGCGTATGCTATCACTTTATCCCGCTGCATCAGGACACATCCAAGTCCTTGAATAGAAGCGTCACAATAGACTACGAAATCATCACTACCATCCGGTAATGCTAGTATTGGTGCGCTACACAATTTATGTTTTAGTAACGGAAAAGCAGATTCCTGACTCTCACCCCATTTGTACATCGTTCCCTTGTGAGTCAAGGCTGTGAGAGGTTGTGCAATCTTAGAGAATCCTTCAATGAATCGTCGATAATATCCCGCTAATCCAAGGAATTGTCGTATCTCACTCGGTGTCTTAGGAACAGACCAATTCTTTATCGCTTCAATCTTAGCAGGATCAACATGTATTCCCTTCTCGTTGACAATATGACCCAAGAATTGTACCTCACGTATCCAGAAATCACACTTAGAAAACTTTGCATACAGTTGTTCCTCTCTAAGTAATTCCAAGATCAAACGTAAGTGCTCTCCATGTTCTTCCTCGGTCTTTGAGTATATCAGTATGTCATCAATAAAGACGATAACAAACTGATCAAGATAGGGTTTGCACACGTGATTCATGAGGTCCATGAATACTGCTGGTGCATTCGTCAACCCAAATGGCATGACCAAAAATTCATAATGACCATATCGTGTACGGAAAGCATTTTTCGAGATGTCCTCTTCTCGAACTCTCAGCTGATGATACCCAGACCTCAGATCAATCTTAGAGTAATAGCTTGATCCTTGCAGTTGATCAAACAAATCATCGATACGAGGTAAGGGATATCTATTCTTGATAGTAACCTTGTTCAGTTCCCTATAGTCAATGCACATTCGAAATGTACCATCCTTCTTCTTCACAAATAGAACTGGCGCTCCCCAGGGCGACGAACTCGGTCGGATAAACCCTTTATCCAACAACTCTTGTAGTTGGGCAGATAATTCCTGCAGTTCGTTCGGAGCTAACCGGTACGGTGCTCTTGCAATTGGAGCGGCTTCTGGAGTCAACTCAATCTGAAATTCAACTTGACGATGAGGCGGTAATCCAGGCAGGTCTTCCGGAAACACCTCGGGAAACTCACGAACTACGGGGATATCCTCTATCTTCTTTTCCTCAGTCTGTTTATCTGTGACGAGTGCCAATATGGCTAGTCGACCCTTTCGTAACAACTTCTGTGCTTTCATAAACGAGATGATGCCTATCACCGCACCACTCCTATCACCTCTGACCGTAAGGACTTCTTCACCAATGGGAATCCGTATGATCTTCTCGTGGCATATGACTTTCGCTTGTTTATCGGAAAGCCAATCCATGCCTACTACCACATCAAAACTTCCTAGTGTAACAGGCATGAGATCTATGGTGAATGTATGACCAGCAAGCTCTATCTTGCAGTCTCTAAGAATATGCGTTACGTGAATCTGTGTGCCGTTAGCTAACTCCACGGTGTATTTAGATTCTAAGGCTGAGGGAATATCACTTAAAACACTACAAACCTAGTGGACACGAAACTTCTATCGGCTCCGGTATCGAATAATACGGTAGCAAAACAACCATTAACCGAAAATTTACCAGTTACAGTTGTAGGGTCGTTTAGAGCCTCACCTGAGCCAATGACGAAGGCTCTTCCTTTGGCTCCATTGTTTCCACCATTGTTGTTGCCATTATTGTTGTTGTTATTGTTGTTGCCATTGTTATTGTTGCTGTTGTTCCCATTATTGTTGTTGCCATTACCATTCCTCTTAAGCTGGGGACAGTTGCGTCTGTAATGGCCTTCTTTTCCGCACTCAAAACAACCTTTCGGAGTTTCTTGTGATTGTTGAGACTTCTTCATCAGTTCACCCCGACAGTCTTTGGCTGCATGACCAATCTTCCCACAACATTGGCACTTGAAGTTATCACATCGACCCACATGGTGGTAGTTACACCGGTTGCACTTCGGCATTCTTCCACCATACCCACCGGGTCCTTGATTTGAGGGAGTCGCCTGGTTGAAGCTTCGATTGTTATCGAACTTCCGTTGCTGTTGCTGACTTTGCTGCTATTGTTGAGGTTGAGATTGGCTGCTGGATGACGATCCCTTGTTGCTTGAACCATCCCACTTGCGTTTCTGGTCGGGCACGCTTGCCACCGCGCCCCGCTTAGGTAATCGACCTTGCTCGACTGCTTGATCAGTCAGCCTGTGGGCTGTTCGGATAGCTTGTTGTATGGTAGTGGGGTTAGAAGCAGTTACCATACTTTGAATTTCGGGCACCAATCCCCGTATATAATGCTCCACCCTCTTGTGCATTTCATTCACCATCCCTGGGCATAAAGTGGCTAACTCATGAGTACGAGTCGTGTAGGCTTCAATTTCTGAGCCTTGCATTTTGAGTTGCCAGAACTCAATCTCCAGTTTCTGCACTTCATTTCGGGGGCAGTATTCTTCAGTCATGATTTCTTTGAATTCATCCCAAGGTAGTTCATTGGCCATGGCTTGACCCAGCATTTGTACCTGAGCATTCCACCAGGAAAGTGTTGCGCCTTCCAATGTCCCGGTGGCATACTTCACCTGATCAGCAGGCGGGCAGTTGCATTTCGCGAAGACAGACTCTATCTTCTCAAACCACCTTACAAGCCCTACAGCTCCTTCCGTCCCGCTGTAGGTATGAGGTTTACAGTCCATGAAGGACTTGTAGGTACATGGTGGTGGTCCTGTTTTGACAACCCAAACATTAGTCAGATATCCTAGACAAATAACTAGGATAATCAGTTTAACCTCTTTTTATCATTTACCTGCTGGTTGTCCCGGTTGGGCAGCTGCCACTGCCGCCTGAACATGTTCATTAATTAATGCCGCCAATTCCGCAGGCGTCATGTTTATGGCTCCGGCTCCACGGCCTCCGGCGCCATGTCCACGACCACGCCCACGTCCTCTTCCACGTGCGTCCATATTTCACTTTAAAATTCATAATTACAATAATGGGTAACGTCCAACACATTAATCTCATCAAGGTATAGTAAACAATAAGAAATAATGTATTCACCACAACCACAACATTTATAACAGAAATAATAATCAAAGATAAATAAATTGCAATTGAGTCACAAAATATTCCATCAATGTCAAAATTTAAGTTTGTCAGTTGGGTGGGAAACAACCCTTCCCACATAGGTTTCAAAGAAAAGAAACACTACATAGTCTAAGTCATTTAAAAGGTAGGATCAGTCCAGTACATCAGATCCGTCACTATCCTCATCCATCTTTACTGGTTCTTCTTCGGGGGCTTCCTCGGGTTCCTCTTCTGGGTCTTCCTCATCAGGGTCCACCAAAGGTGCAGGAGCTTCAGCAATCCGAAGTGCTGCTAGCTGTGCCTCTAACTCAGCAAACCTATTATCGATCTCCATATTATGGTGATCCTGTGCGTCCATGCGCCCACTAAGTGCTACCACGTTGCCTGCCAGAGTATGATGTCCACCAATGGCCATCGAGAGTCGCTCCTGAAGCGTATCTACCTGGTAACGCAGCTGACGCATCTCAGATCGTAATGCAGAGTTCTCATCAGTGAGTCCTCTAATCCGCTGTCGCTCTGTATCCAGTGTGGCTACCAAAGCTGCAAATGCCTGCTCCAGAGGGATGCTCAAGGTAGGAAGTGTAGGCAAAGTAGAGGCGGTTGATGACCTAGTCCTAGGTCGTGTAGGTGCTACTGGTGGTACGCGCTCTCTATAAGCCATACGGTTTATGTAAGTGGGGTAGAAATCCCAGTTACGCGGAGGATCAAGCTCAGGAGGTATGAAAGGCTGATCCCAGTCTATCTCACTAGGAGGATAAGGATGTCGAGGCCAGTTAAATCCCCTATCCGGTATGGGAGAAGTAGGAGGTGACTCAGATCGTGCAGGTCTTTTGCCTAAATTTCTGGACGACGATGCCATGCTGCGAAGTACATGTTGCGTATGCCATTGAGTATACAGTAAGGAGAGTAAACGATAAGTAACTAACAACTGTGTGGTTATAGTCTAGTGTGTGTATGCAACCTAGTTCCCTATAACCAATGGCTCTGATACCAATCTGTCACACCCTCAAAATCCACGTGCGGGGTTTTACCGCGAGGCGCGTGACATACCAGGATCTCAGTCATTAGTTACCAAGAACGACTCTATATGATTAATAAACAAAACCAGAGTTAACGTTTAAAATACTGCGGAAGCGTTTTTAAAACCAGAAAACCCAAAACAAGTAGTAAGTAAAGAGAATGCGCAAAACATACGCGCCCCAAACACAAATGTTTAATATGAAAATAATCCCAAATAAGTAAACAAGCAAATGTAGACAACTCAACAATGCTGACGTGCGTGCTCCTAGGCAACTGGCAACCTTAACCTGAGAATAGCATACTAAACAAGTCAACACATGGTTGGTGAGTTCAAGAGTTTGCGTTAAAATATAAACCAATCAACAGTTTCCAGAGCATAAGTAGTGTATTGCAATAGATAGCTAGTCTATTAACATAAAAATATTAATCATAGTGATTTCGCGATCAAAGCTGACTGTGTTACGTTTGTTGCCTCCCATCACGACTTACCAGGTCGTGACGAATATAAGTTAGGACAAAATTGCACCCGTATGACCTCGAGTCACACAGATGGGGCTCGTCAGACCCAGTAGTACTACCCAAATTTTCCCCGCTAGTCAATATTAACAATCCGAAAGTGTGAGGACTTTCCATGGTAAACAGCACTATATCAATATTATACACACTCATATATAAAAGCGTTTGTGATCAACAGTATGCTATCTCCCCCAAAAGAGATTATGTAAAATGAGTGGGGCAAGAACTCACCTGATACGCGCAAGAATTAACTTAGAGCTTAACTTGAAAGAAAGAGGGAAAGATAACCTTCAAAGGTCACCTAGAATACAAAAGTACATAAGCACGTGTACACAAAATCAACATGAAACCCTAAGTGCTCTACAAACCAAGGAACTCAAGGTTTAAGAAAGACAAGACACATTTGACCCAGTTGACCCGTTTGACCCGTTGGTGACATTATAGGTGATAACTCGTTAATACTAACACAACAGCATATCATACATGTTCACATACAACTTGATTACATATAGCACTTCATTTACCACATTTACCAACTAGATCATCATACAACTAGATATCATACAAGTCATGCGAATCACAACAGGCCAAAACAGATGACAAACCAAATCAACATTCATACAACATAAACAACACATTTAGTCACCTTAGAAACCATCCATGAACACACTAGCATGATCCTAATATCCCAAACATGCTCAAATCATCCAATTCAAGAATTTTCACAAATAAAGTTTCCCTTTTGGGAAAGTACATCCCAATTTCATCAAACACCCAAGACATTCATGGATTCATCATTTACATACCAATTCAAGTCCATGACAACATCTAAACATGATCAACAACACCTAATCATCATGATATATCAACGTTCAACACCAAAAGTTACTATTTTTAGCAATGTATGAACTATAAGACATCTTCTTATTTTTCAATTGTTCATAACATCAACTTAGCATCTAATCATCATCATAAACACATCCATAACATTCATACATCATCCAATCATCAATTCATGCAAAATAAAGTTACTATTATTAGTAACCTATGAACAACGTATCAAAATCATAGCTTTCTTGCAAAATCGATGTTAACCAATATATATACAATCCAACTAACATAATAACAACATCAAACAACCATCATTCAACATCCAATTTGATCCAAAATCGCCTCAAATTCTCGGCCAAGATAATCATATGAACAAACAACCAAAATCCAAACTTTCTTGCATAATCAACGTTAACTAGCATCAATACAACCTAACTAACATCATAACATCACCAAACAACCAAGAATTAACATTCAATTGTAGATTTTCGAACTAGGGTTCGGTCACCATGAAAAACCATCAAAAACATGTAAAAATCTAACCTTTAAACGTGTAATGGCTTGCAATTGATGATTCTAACTTGTTGTATGCCTTGTAATCGATCAAATTCGAAGGTGATTGCTTGTTCTTGGGCTGAATTCGAAGAGGAGAGGGAGAGAGGAGGTCGATCGCGGCCGTAGGGTGGGGTTAGGGTTGGAGTTTTTGTTTTATTAATTTAATTTTGCATAAATACCCTTTAAACCCTTGCATTTTGTATTTTATAAAGATTAGGCTTTTTGAATAGTTTTTAAATAGTTTTTAACTACTAAACACAATTATTATTAATCAAAAATAACAATCATGCATGATTCCCATTTATCACAAAATACACGAAATAAATATGCACGTTTTCATAAATCACATAAGCATAACTTAATAATCACATTGTTAACTTAATTATCATAAATTTAACATTACTGATTATTGTTAAGTCACCAACGTTCAACGACAACTAGTGTGTGCTCCCGACACGTGTATGCAAGACTTAACGGAACAAACGGAGTTTGGTAACGGAAAATTACCGGATGTCACACTTAACTACCTGATTGTATATATTGTGTGTGTATGTTCAATAGAAAATGAAAAAGCAAATACAAAAATAGAAAATTGCAAAATCAAAATAAAAAAAATATAAAACAAAAAGACAAAAATAGAGTTTTCTTGTTAGTTAAGTGTTTAGGACTGAATCTGTCTTTACAATTTGTGATAAATAATAGATACATTAGTTATGATCTGTTGCATACTTCACTCGCTTCTAAAGTCTGATGTGATCAGATATGATGCGAAGGTTAGCTCATGCAATTATACTGAAAAAGTAAATTCTTGTGATCAAACTAAATCAATCATGCATTCATGTTTGTCCATTTTAGTACCAATGGGTAGTGTTGACTTCTCAGACTGATTGCTTGTTAAGTAATAAACTCACACCTAGTGGTGATATGAATAACCATTGAGCTCTAATAATTTAAAGCATCTATTCACTTCTCTGTTATGAGTCATCATAGACCTAAAGTGACGAGATATCCTCTGTTGTAAGTCATTACAGACCTGGATATTCTCAATTGATGCAAAAGATGTCAATGTGCACAATCTAAACATGAGATCTGGTTATAAGTATATGTCAGGTTAACAACTTGAGAAAAGTGATTTCTTGCATATCTTGATGAGGGTTGAACTCTTTAAGTCTAAGTGTGAATTACATAATTGATGAGCTCGAAATAGATCGATCTGTGATGATATATGAACACAATTCAATCTAAAACACACAAGTATTCAATTCAATACAAGAAAATCAACAAAAATTTATAAAGTTTTCATTGATTAGCATATAGAAGAATACAAAGTGTAGAAAGCAGTTACAACACGTCTCAATGCTAAAAAAACTTACCTACACCATACATATCTATGCTATTTATACTAATCAAGAAAACAAAGGAACATATTTACATAAAAAGTCCCTATACTATGACAAAAATGTAAAAGACACACAAAGACAAATGTTAATCTTTAAAGAAGCATCTACAATACTCCCCCTAAGATTTACATGGCTTCGGTCTTCAAAATCTTCAGTCTTCAAATCTCTTTCTTTAATCTTTGTCTTCAATCCTTAATCTTCTTTCTTCAGTATTCTTTCTTCTAACTTTGTCTTCAATTTTCTTTGATCTTCATTCTTTAAACTTCAGTCTTCTTCTTTATCTCCAGCATTGATCTTCAGTCTTCACAAAGCAAAGAAGTCTTTTGGTTCTTCTTTTATCTTGAAAACTAGCTTTTCCTTATATAGCTCTTGTTCCCTTAGAGCTTTGGCAATAGCTGACTTGAATTTTCCTGCTAAAATCCCTTGTTTAGGCTTAGCTTCATTTGTTTTAATTTCCATGGAATTCATTAATTCTAATGTTTGCTTTGAAAGCCCTTCTATATCCACATTTGCATAGCATTCGATTGGATTAGAACTATCTTTAAAATGTATCTCCAAAACACCTTTACTAGAAATTCTCATGAACTCAATGTCTTTGATATCTTTCTTCACAATATTAGCGTATGCTAATGCTTTCCTCAAAGATATCCTCTCCATTGCTGCATTCATCACCTTAATTATAGACATAAAATACTTTCTGTCATTCTCAGCAGTTTCTGGACTCACTTTCTCAAACTTTTGAATTGATAAGAAAGAAATGTAACTAGGATGGAGTAGCTTAAGTTCAAACACACCAAACAATGTAATCATATCTTTATTCCAATCATCCACATTTCTGACCAACTTCAATTCATACGTTTTAGAATTATAAAACCATCTTAGAATCGGTTTTGATTGTTGAGATCCATCTATCACTTTCAATCCAGGATTTGTGACTTTCTCAAAATACTGATCACTGAAAGCATCCAAAAACTTTTCTTCACCAACATCTTTATCAACTCCTTTTCTCTTCTTCTTTAATGATTGAAAATACTACTTATCTTCTTGATCACACCTTATTTGTAAGAATGAACTCATTTTGTTTATCCCTCTGTGAAGTAACTCAACAAATAATTCTCCACGTTTAGCTTTTGAATGGTTGATCAAAGGCATTCTGTCTAATTCTTTCAAGTCTTGAACTGACAGCTTAATAATACTTGAAAAGAAATGATAAACATCACAAATTGCATTGACTCTTTTAATCAAGAATGCATCAAACACTTCATCATACTTCCAAGCTACGATCTTGACCTCCTTAGTGGTATCAGGAACAATCATAGCATTCAACAAATCTGAAATAGATTGTCCTTTCTGTAATACATTATGCATAAGGTCACCAGCGGATCGTGCTTTGTTCCACAATTGCTTCTGTTCCATTGATACTTGATATCCTTGTCTTTCTGTTTCTGGAAACATCTTCATCAGTTCTCTTCTTCTCTCGTAAGCAGAACTTTTCTTCTCCATTGCTTTGATCTCTTGAGGCTTCAAAATCCTCATCCTCTTTGTTATCTCCAAGTATTGAGGATTATCCATATCAAGCACAATCATCTTGTTAGTTTGTTTTTCTGTTTCTTGAAAGCTTCTAACTAAATTCCTTAATGATTCGCCTTGTAGCCTCTTTAGCTTCTTCCAAGGATAATTTCTGGATTGTAACCATGATCTTAAAGCATTAATATTCATGTCATTTGGATCAGGATGGTGTAATTCGGATGTAGACAATTCTTCTACATTAATACTTTCTTGTAACTTGTTCCATTCGCCATGTTCAACTACAATTTCGTTTGGATCAACAGGAGCAACGGATTCAGCTGTAACACATTTTTTATATTCTTCATGAATTTGAGAAACAGTCAAACCATCAAGAAACACTCGATTATATTTCATCTTCACCAAATAATTGTATTTTTCTTCAACATCAACAGGTACATCATCATGACTTATGTCAATTGTAGAATAATGTTCATCTACATTAGTATCATGGATATCTTCATCATCCAGCACTTCATTGTCTCAGACTCTATATCATCTAGAGCTCTGATAATCTCTTGAACATCAGATTCTTTTTCCTCAAGATTCACCTTTTGAATTTTAGATGATGATTCAGGTAAAACTGAAATATCTATATCATTTATTTTTCTTTTTCCTTTGTCAACTTCTGGTATCTTCTCAACATCAATAGGAGTAATTTCTGAAATAATCATTAAATCAGGCGATGGAGACTTATTCTTTTCTTTCAACTTTTCTAATTCTTCTTTCATCAATTCATTTTCCTCATTCACCTTCTTTAATTTTTCTTCCATCACATCAAAATCTGTCATCATAACTTCAAACGTTTTCAAGTTTTCATCTCTACTTTTTCTTAACTCGTCAATTATTTTATCCTTTTCTTTCATTTCATCAATCAACCTTTCATTTAATGCTTTTAACTCTTCAATCATCTTTAATTGATTTTCATTTTCCTCGTTCAGTTCATCAATCTTCTTCTGTAGGTTTTCTTCTTTAGTTACATGCACTTCTGGTTGTACTTCTTCTACAAATTCATTCATAATGCCAACTTCTACAATATCAAACTCTTGAGTGTTCTCATTTAATTCAAACTAGTCATTTTGATCTACCATTTCTTCAATCATACTTGCAATTTCTTCAATAGATTGTTCTTCACCTTGATTAATTTCTTCAGTATCCTTATCATGAATCACTTCAGTAACTTGATCTGTATCTTGAACATATTCATCCATTTCATCATACACTTGTTTAGTAGCTGAATTTACTTCTTCTGTAACATCATGCTCTTCTTCATGAGCTTCTTCAGCAACATGCTCAGATTCTTCAACATTCTCACGAATAAATTCCATAACATCATCAAATTGACCACCATCATCATTATGGTCATCATCAGATGAACTAGAGCTGTCATCATCCATATCATCAATGTTTTCATTATCATCATCATCTTTTTCATCCTCTTCAGCTGGTATTTCCTCAATCAAATCAGCTGGGTCAATAGGCTTGTCCTCAGTTAAATGATAATGATCAATAGTGATATCCACTTCATCGTTAGCAACATTAAGAATATAATCAAATAATGGAACATTCTGAGCTCCAGTAACCATTGCCAATCCCTTATAAGATACATCAGACATATGCTCTAGCATCATAGTTTCACCACTCATACCATACACACGTATGTCTGGATACTCTTCATTTGTGATCATCTGAAGAAATCTAGGATACAAGAGATACTTGTTCCTAATTCCCTTTTCAAGATTAAAGATAAAACCATTTAGAATCCACTTAGACATATTAAATCGTCTATTAGTAATCAGTGCTACAATGGGTGATGCAATGTCAACAGGGAAAGAATTCCATCCCGCACTTCGTTTTGACATGCAATGTTGGAAAATGTAGCATATAAGCTTCCAATGGTTATGCACACGAGCACGAAAAAATTGTTTCTTAGGAAAATGGTCAGGATGTCCCATTTCCATGAATGTTTGTCTACATTCATCAAACGTTAGCTCAGATAAATCTTCTGGATCATTAGGTCCTAACCTCAAGGCTTGTCTAATTGAGTCTTCAGAGACTTCAATCATTCTAAAATTCGTTATAAAGCCTCGGACCACTTTAGCTCCAGTATCATCAACATCAACATATGCCGTACTCCAGAACTTCTTAATCAGACGTGCATAGATAACTGGTTGGTAGCACATGGCATATACGTACTTCGTCCGTAACAAAAATCTGATCATATCTTCTTATCCTACAGCATTTTGAATATCCTCGTTTAATAGTGTAGCAACGTTGTGTTTCGGCTCAAACTTTAAATCAGCCATCTGTAAAATTAAACACAACACATTTAAAATTTGAAGTTTTAACAATTAAAATCAATATTTTTAAAAATTCATTATGCTGAAATTCAAATATTTCCAACAAATTGATTTCTTTGATTATTTAACACATTTTAGATTTCAAATTTTGATTTAAAAACCGTATTTTCAATATGAATTTTTGTTGAAAAAAAATTTTTTTTTATTAAAAAAATGTTGAATGACTGTTCATCTTCATCCTCGGTCGATGAAGATTCATCACTGAATCAACTTTGATGAACAATCGATTTGAATGAACAAACTGAGTCGAAATCAAGTCCATATTATCATTCAAGCATCAATTTCAGTTCATTTAGTAATTTTAACCATCAATTTACAGATTTGCATACAATCTAGGTTTTCAAACGCCCGAATAGGGTCGAAACGCCCACTTTAAATCAACCTGTAAATCAATGATATCAGTGATTTTGATCATGAACTTACACTTAGAATTAAGCACAAAGATCTTTGAATACAAGAGTAACTCAAAAATCGATCAAAATGAGGAAAAAGGGTTTATCGGAAACACACTGGGTTCGAATGATTAAGAGTTCAGGGGAATTTGAGAATGAAATCTGAAAACACAAAGTGTTGTTTATATACTAAGTGAAAAATCTTAGGCGCATGAGCACTGTTTATGCGCATGAGGTCAGGCGCATGAACACTGTTTGTGCGCATGATAAAGAATTTCACACTAAGTATTTAGGCGCATGAGCACTGTTTGTGCGCATGGTAAAGAATTTCACACTAAGTATTTAGGCGCATGAGCACTGTTGGTACGCATGGGCTTAGGCGCATGAGCACTGTTTGTGTGCATGGGCTTAGGCGCATGAGCACTATTCAGACGCATAAGCACTGCGTAGATCCTTTTGCACTGTTCAGGCGTATGTGTCTAGCTGAAACGCCCAATACTTAACATTTGCTGTTTACACTTGGAAGCATGGGAACTGTTTAGACGTATGGGAAAGATAAAACGCCCAACACTTAACCACGTTCTCAGACTCATGACAACTGTTTAGACGCATGACAACTGTTTAGACGCATGAGGTTGTCTGAAACTTCCAACACTTGTACAAATCTTGAAAAATCATCATGCTCCTAATCCTGGACTTATGAACACTATTTAGGCACATGAGATGACTTCCATGTGTCCTAACACTTGTAATTTTTCAGATTTTACACCTGTATACTATTTAGACATATTAGCACTGTTCACATACTAATATTAAAACAGTTAATCAATTTTTGATTTTAATTAGTCAAATTTTGACTTTCACCCAAAATTTTCAAAATTAACCCTCAATTTTGAACTTTTGACTTTTAAATTTTTATTTTTATTTTGAAATTTTTAATTTTTATTTTTGACCTTTTTATTTTTGTTTTATTTTTTTTAAAATAATTTTCCGTCATTTTAGTCTCTAATTTTTAACAAAAAAAATCTCATTTAACTCTTGCAAGAAGCTTTTCCATTTAAAATGTTTTTCAGGTTCATTTTTTACATTTTGTTACACACACATGCTTGAACATATGTAGCATCATCCTTTCCATTCAAAACATTAGATTTTGATTTTTTATGATTTTACATATCTTGAAATTTGACAATCAGTTTTAACTCTTTTTACTCCCCCTATACTTTTAAGTTTGATAAAACTTAGAAGTTTCTTGAATTTTGTCACATAAAGAGCACACTAATTATTATTAAATTGTCTGCACACAGAAAACATGCAAAAATCAAAATTAAGATAGAATAGAATCCTAACATTCATAATGAATCATGTCTGCAGTGGATCATATTAGCAGTGATCCGCACATTAAAATAAAAAAAATGATGGATAGTCACAGACAGTGATTAAATCCTGAACAAGTGTGTTCCAGATCAGTATTTCTGCAGCAAAGGAGACACTAAATCTAAGGAAAGAAAATGAGTGCTTTTGGCAAGGTACTTAGCACATTTACTTTTTCAATTCTTGTATTGTTTAAAGTACAATTAGATATGACATTATGCAATTACACTTAGACTTAGAGAGGTTAATTCTCATAAAGATATGCAAGAAGTCACTATTCTCAACTTGTTAACCTGACATATACTATAACCAGATCTTATTTGGTGTTTGTGCACATTGGCATCTTGTTACATCAGTGAGTATATCCAGGTCTGTAATCACTTACAACAAAGGATATCTCATCACTTTAGGTCTATGATGACTCATAACAGAGAAGTGTTAGATGCATTAAATAATTAGAGCTCAATGGTTATTCATATCACCATCAGGTGTGAGATTATGTCTTAACAAGCAATCAATTTGAGAAATCAACACTACTCATTAGTGCTAAAATAGACATACATGAATGCATGAGTGATTTAGTTTAATCATAAGAATTTACTTTTTCAGTATAATTGCATGAGCTTACCTGCATATAATATCTGATCATGTCAGACTGTAATCGAAAGCGAAGTATGCAACTGATCATACTAATGTACTATCATTTCTCACATATTGCAAAACAAATTCATTCCTATAAGGAAAGGTACTATTTTTGTGATATTTGGTTTTATATTTTTTATCTTTTGTTTTTCAATTTTCTATTTTTGTATTTGATTTTTGTTTTTCTAAAAAAAACATGCACACACAAAAATACAATCAGGCAATTAACTTTGACAGGTTCTCTGGCTGTGTCTATTCATATGAGGGTTCTGGTCATATTTAGACTCAATTAACTGAAATACTCAAAAACCCAATTTTTACATGTGGTTAATAAGACCAATTGACTCTACCAGATACTCAAACCGTCCTGGTAAGAAGGCTTTAGTAAAAAGGTCGGCCAACTGTTTTTCAGTAGCAATTTGAATCAATATGATTAAACCTTTTTCAGAGTTATCTCTGAGAAAATGATATCGAATTTCAATATGTTTTGTTTTAGAATGTTGGACAGGATTAGCTGTAATGAATACAGCAGTTGTGTTATCAATGTAAATGGGTGTTTTAAGAAAGATGAACCCGTAATCCAGCTGTTGGTTTTGTAACCAAAGGATTTAAGAACATCTTGCTAAAGTAGCAATGTACTCAGCTTCTGCAGTAGAAACAGAGACATTTGTTTGTTTCTTGCATTGCAATGAGACTAATCTGGGTCCTAGAAATTGACACCCACCCGTTGTTGATTATCTATCTTGACAACATCCTCCATAATCACTATCAGTATACCCATGTAACTCAAAGTTTCCTTCGTAAGGATACCTCAATATTCTTTTGACAGCAATTAAGTGGGATTCTTCCGGGACTTATTGATACCTTGCACAGACACAAACAGCATACATAATGTCTGGTCTAGATGTAGTGAGATACATCAAAGAACCAATCATCGATCTGTATAATGTTTGATCTACTGATTTTCCTTTCGGATCAGGCTCAATCTTGGTGTTCACATCACTTGGAGTTCTGATTGACTGACAATCTTGCAGCTTAAATTTCTTCAAGAGTTTGTCAACGAACTTCTCTTGGTTGATAAAAAACCATCTGCAGATTGCTTAACTTGTAGTCCAAGAAAGAAATTTATCTCTCCCATAGAACTCATCTGAAATCGAGATTTCATGATTTCTTTGAATTCATTGCATAGTTTTGGACTTGTAGAACCAAATATGATATCATCAACATACACTTGTACACATAAGAGATCATCAGCATCCTTCCTTATGAATAAAGTTGGATCGATTTTCCCTCGCGTGTATCCATGTTGGATTAAGTGCTGTGACAATGTCTCATACCAGATTCTAGGGGCTTGATGTAGACCATATAAAGCTTTGCTGAGCTTGTACACATGATGTGGATATTGTGAATCTTCAAAACCTAGAGGTTGCTTCACGTACACATCATCGGTGATAGAACCATACAAAAATGCACCCTTTACGCCCATTTGATACACTTTAAATTTCATGAATGAGGCATAAGCCAGGAAGACACGAATAGATTCAAGTCTTGCAACTGGAGCAAATACTTCATCATAATCAATACCTTCTTCTTGAGTGTATCCTTGTGCAACTGATCTCGCTTTATTTCGGATTACAATACCTCTATCATCAGTTTTATTTCTAAATAACCATTTTGTGCCTATAGAATTTTCTCCTTCAGGTAAATCCACCAGTTTCCACACTTCTTGTTTGTGGAACTGTAATAATTCTTCTTGCATAGCCTCGATCCAACCATTGTCCTTTAACGCTTCGGAAACGTTTTTAGGAACAATTTGAGAAAGAAAGCAAGAGTATAAGCAGACGTTTGCTTGTTCTGATTTACTTCTCGTCATTCACTCACTCAAAGGACCAATAATCTGAGATGTGGGATGGTTCTTGTGAATACGAGATGTCGGAGTCTTATCTCCTTGAACATGAACATCTAGATTGGATTGATTCAAGTTGGAAAGCTGATGCAATAGGCTTGAAGAATGTGGATTGAAATTAGGAACTTGAGTTGGTGAGTTGATAAAGTAATCAAGATTACCAGAATCAACTACATCACTAGAGATAGATGATGCTCCAGACTCAGGTTGTACAATTTCTGTACCATCATTAGGAATTGGATGTGACATATCTTGGTTTTCTGAAATAGAATGATCATTATCTTGATGAGACTGATCATCATTATTAGACTGAAAAACAGAATCTCAAACAAAAGAAAAGAAGGGATAGTGTGAGCTTGAATCATTTGCATCGTCAGAATCCAAATTGTCACTGAATGAATCGAGATCTCCTTGAATTTTCTTTTCACCTATAGAATCAAGCAAGTTAGATTGATTAAACAAGTTGGATTGAAAACAGTTTGACAATGAATCTAAATCAAATAACCATGCAGGACCATTTGACACTGACGGAAAAGAGTTTTCAAGAAATTTAACATTCAATGTTTCAGCTATAACGTTAGTCCTATAATTATAAACTCGATAGGCCTTTGAAACAGATAAATATCCAACGAAAAATCCATCATCAGATTTTGATTCAAATTTTCCCAAATGATCACTTGAATTCAGAATCATAACCGGACAACCAAAAGATTTAAGAAAATCTATGTTTGGTTTCCTGCCAAACATTAACTCATATGGAGTTTTTAGTTTGTCTTTAACAATTAATGAACGGTTCTGAACAAAACATGCAGTTGATATTGCTTCATCCCAGAATGTTATCGGAATTTTAGCAACGGCTAACATGGATCGTGCTGCTTTAATCAATGTTCAACCCTTCCTTTCAGCAACTCCGTTTGGTTGAGGAGTTCTGGGAGCACTTAACTGATGAGCTATTCCTTTCTCTGCACAAAACATGTCAAGAGTTAGATTTTTGAATTCCGTCCCATTATCACTTCTAATTATTTTTACTTTTTGTTCAAGTTGATTTTCTACTTTTATGATAAATTATTTTATTAATTCAACTGTTTCAGATTTAGCATTTAGAAAGAAAACCCATGAAAATCTTGTATAGTCATCAATGATAACTAAACAGTAAGATTTTCTTCCAATACTCTTCACGTTGGTTGGTCCAAAAAGGTCCATATGCAACAACTGAAGGGGTTTGGAATTTGAGTTTATCAGCTTGGACTTATAAGAAGCTCTGTGCTATTTCCCCTTTAAACATGCTGAGCATAAATCAGTTGTGGCAAACTTCTTTGATGGAAGGCCAATAACATGATTTCCCGCTACAAGCTTGTTCATATTCTTGAAGTTGGAATGTCCGAGATGTCTATCCCAAAGCTGGCATTCATCATTTGATGCTTTAGCAAAGAGACAAGTTGTTTCTGTAGAAGAGTCCACTTGAGACATATCCAGTTTATATATGTCTCGGTCTCTGACAACATTAACAACCACTCAATCCTTGCTTATCTGAAATCCTAGTTTCAAGATTTAACAAAAAGAATCATCAAAAAGTACAGAGTAGGATTTATCACAAATTTGGGATACGCTTAACAAATTAAAGTTCAACTATGAACAAAAGTTGACTTTATCAAAGCTTACAATCCCGTTGGATACTGTTCCTTCTCCAGTTATTTTTCCTCCCGCATCACCACCAAAGGCGACATACGTTCCATCTTTTAACTTAAAATCTTGTAATAAGGCCTGATTGCCTGTCATATGTCGGCTACACCCGCTATCCACATACCAAGTATTGATTGGTCTTCTCGGGCATACCTGCAAAACAAAACAATTTAAGTTGAAATATCTACCCAAGCCAAAATGGTCTTGGGTTTTCCAAACTTGTCAACAATAGTAAATTGTTTAAAGTGAAGTTTGTTGACATCAAGTTTATTCTTTATGAATTTATCAATTCTGTTATTTGTAACAAAATTATGCTTGTTTTGAAAATTCATGCTTTTTGACTGATCGTTGTTTGAAAATCTTTTATTTTCAAAACTTTTGTTATTAATTCTCACTGAACTTGAATTGAAATTATCATTGGAGTATTGTTTACGTCTCATTGAATTATTTCTTTTGAAAGTGTTCAAACCTAAGGAGGGTTGGTGTGTTAATCTTTGAAAGTCAACATTTTGGTTTCATTTATATTGCGGATTAACATAACCTTTGCTTACTGTTGAGGTGGCAAATCCTCTCTTATGTGAATTCTTTCTAAAGTAACAATCTTTAGTGTTGTGAGTTTACTCATCACAGTAAGTACAGTATTTGTTAAAATAACACTCTGAAGTTGAGTGATTTCTCATATCGCAAATGTGACAGTATTTGTTAAAAAACATTCAGACGTTTTGTGATTATACATGTCACATATGTTACAATACCTCTGTGGAGTCTTGAATAATTGCTTATTAACCTTTGACGTTGACGCAACATTAGAAACTTGGTTATTTTAGGTGTCAAAGAGTTAATTTGTTGTTTTTGATTTGAAGAATTATGCTTTTGATTTAAACCACTTTTCTTTTGCACAATTTGTTTTTGATTTTGAACATGAATTTCATTCTTGTTTTCCTTAGATACAAATCTTTTAGATACAGCGGAAGTCTTAGAATCTGAACCCGTTTTCAGATCAGAGGTTGATTTGTTCTTAGGATTTTCTTTAATATCTTGAATGGAGTTTGCATTCAATAAACCAGCAGATACAAATTTAATTGGCTTTAATTTTGTTGCTTGATTTGTTTCTTTTGTCTGATTTTCCTGAATTTTTATTTGTTCATTTTTAGCTTTATTTATCTTTCTTCTTCTTTTCTGGTTCTTTGATTTTGTAGATCCAGTTTTTGGTTTAGATTGAACATCCTCAGTTGAAGATTCTTTTTCACATTCTTTCTTTTTCTAGTCTTTTTGCCATTTAATGAATTCTGGGTTATTTAGATCAAATGAATTTGAATCTTCTGATGTTTCTTCATCATTTTTGTTTTGAAAATCTGAGTTTTGGTTATTAGTTATAATATTCACTTCCTCTAAAACTGACTCTTTAGGAATAAAAACTTTCTTTGTTTTAGGCTTTGGTTCATAAGATTTTACTTTAACAGGATGACCATTTTTTATCTTTTCATTATCTTTTTCTTCGAAAATTTCCACATTTGTTTTCTCTTATTCAGCATTAGACATCTTGGTCTTGTTTTGAAAAGCTTGTAATTTTGCCTTGTTTTCTGGAGAGTGATCATGAGTGTTAAAATTTTCTGGTAAGTTATTTGTTATTGATTCTGGAATCGGTTCATGAGTGAAACCCAATCCTGCCTTTTGTTTATCTTTTCATTTATTTACCAGCTTTTCCACAATGGTTTTAGAACTTTTAACTTTTGCGAGATCAACTTGAGTTGCTGCATGAGCTATCTTTTCCAGCTCAAGATTATTTGTCATCTCTTCAAGTTATTTTGATACAATTTCAAGTTCTCTTAGAGTATTGTTCCAAGAATTTTGAAGAGAGATAATCTTTTCGTCAGATACTTTATGATCATTTTTATGTTTTGTATGCTTTAGTTCTTCTTGCTTAAGTTTTTCACAAATCTTATAAGAATAATTTCTGTATTATTCTACATGCTCGAAGCAAGACTTTGTGTATAATTTTTCTCTGACCTCTGAAGGAATTTCAGAATATTTAGGAGGAGACATTTCAGAGTTAGAGCTTTCAACCTTTGGTTGATCAAATTTTACTATCAATGCAACTTCCTCTGAATCTTCCTTGGGATCAGACTTATCACTCCAGTCATAATCCTCTTCCTCGTTCTCAGAGTTTCCATCATCTTTTGGATCATTAAATTCAGAGCAATCTTCTTTTTGTATTTCTGCAACAAGAGATAAATTGGAGGTTAATTCAGCAGTAAATTGCTCAGCGTATGCACTCCAATCATAACCATCTTTAATATTAACAACAAGAGCTTTCTTGGGCTCCTCTGATGATTTAGAATCATCTTTCAATTCTAGCATTGGTAGACTTTGATAAGGTTTCTGAAATGTCTTCTGTGAAGATTGCTGAAACCTTTGATTACTTATTGGCCATTTCCTCCTTTATTCCTTGGAGCTTTGCACCTCTAGAAAAGTGATCATAGCTGTTACAGTTGAAACACCTAGATTTGGGCTTATCAAATCCAACAGACTTGTTTGCACTCGGCTTGTAGTTTCTGTTAACATACGAGTGTTTCTGAGTCATGTAAGCTATCATAACCATTTGCCAGTTGAGATCCATTTCTTCAACATCATCTAGATCCATTTCAATCAAATCCTGCAAAACAAAAACAAGTTGAGTTAGATGACTACCTTGATAAGCTTGAAAGCTTGCCATAAATGTAGTAAAAGTAGTTTTAGACTCTTCATCCTGTAATAGGATGTTTATTACATCGTTAACTTTGCTAGTTTTAGCAGAGTTAGCAGATGGAGTCTCTGCTTGAGATTTAGAACTTTTAGGCATAGGAGGAGATTAAGGTTGATTCTGAGTTGTATAGGCAGGAGCACTTGTGTAAGTGGAATCAGTGAAAAACCCTACGCCAATGAATAGATCACCCTCATCTCCTGGTGAAGTTTCATTCTTAGCCATGAATGCATTCTCCACAGTACTTGCTGGAGAAGCAACATATTTATATTGTGACATTGAAGCTGCTCTGTCATTGTTTCTAGAACTTTCATCAATTTCAACAGATTCTATTTTAGCAATCAAGAGATAAAGATCCATTGGGAATTTCTCAGTATGCTTTAACAGAGTGACTGTTTGCTTCCATGAAGATAGAGGAGCATTGAGAAGCCTGTAGTTAAGATCTTTTAAATCATTCTTGATGCCTGCAGTCGACATCTCAATAGTTAGTTGAACAAATCTGTTCATCATCTGATTTATTGTTTCACTAGATAAATGTTCAAAAAGTTCTAATTGTCTCTTTAATTTTTGCATTTTCAGATCCTGGATCTCATTTCCACCTTCACATATTATTTTCAATGCCTTATACATGGTATATCCCGTCTGATAACCATCAAGCCTTGTAAGGACTTCAAGTGGCAGTCCTTTGCACATCAAAGAATACGCTTTTATATCATTTTTAACTTTCCTGAGATCATCACCCTGTAATCCATCTTCAGGATATGGTTCCTATGATTCTTTGGTGTAGACAAAACCTCTATCAGGACCATCTAAAGTTATAGGAATATGAGGTCCTTTTTCTATTGATTTCCATAGATCAGTATCAATAGAATTCAAGTGATGCTTTAATCTCAGTGACCAATTCTTGAAATTTGCTCTATTCTTCAGCTTGGGAACTCTGTTCTCTGTGTCTTCTGATTTTACCATTTTTAGTTTTTGATTTTAAAAGAAATTTGTTTTTGTTGTTTTTAATGTTTTGAATTAAAACAATGAATTGAAAATATTTTTTGAATTTTTAAGTTTCTAAAAAATTTTAAAATTTTTCGAAGTGTTGAAGCTGATGCGTCCAAATAGGGGTAAACCGCCCAAACAATTGAGGTACTTCCTTTGACTTTGACTTTGAAACGTCTAAGGGATTGCCTTAGAAAAATTCCAAAACGCCCAAGTTGAAAAGCGTCTGAACAGTAGTAAAACGCCTGAACAGTAGATGCCTAGTTGGAAAAACGCCCAAATAGTTCAAAACCGCCTCAACAGTTGTAAAACGCCTGGAATTCCTTGGATTGTCAACTTCCATAGTGTCCTAATAGTTGAAATGTGTCACAATAGTAGAAAAACACCTAACTGAAAAACACCCAAACAGTGGAAATGCGCCTAAACAGTTGTTATGCGCCTAACACTTAAGCAATTTTCAGCAGTCTTTTTGACATAATGAGCCACATTCATCAGTTTCATACGAACTTAAATTTTTTGAATTCCTTCAAAACTTGATTAATTGATCTGAAATCCTCAAATTATGTAGGAAATTGATCAATAATCAATCCTTCAACTTCAATTTCTTCAATTAACAACCAAAATTGATCTTTTGATTCAAGAACAGGTTCGACAAATGAAGAACAGGTTTGAGAGCTTTTTTCTCAAATTCAATGATTTGAATGAATGGTACTGCTAATTATGAATCAAATCATGTTCCTGATGATGAAACACAACTGAATTCAACAATTATATGACTGAATTGTTTATCAATCACAGATTCAAGTTATTTTGAGAGTTCGACAGTTGAAGAACTCCAATCACTGAACCGAAAGCTCTGATACCATTTGATGAGCTCAAAATGGATCGATCTGTGATGATATATGAAGACAATTCAATCTAAAACACACAAGTATTCAATTCAACACAAGCAAATCAATAAAAATTCATAGAGTTTTTATTGATTAGCATATAGAAGAATACAAAGTGTAGAAAGCAGTTACAACACGTCTCAATGCTAAAAAAAACTTACCTACACCATACATATCTATGCTATTTATACTAAACAAGAAAACAAAGGAACATATTTACATAAAAAGTCCCTATACTATGACAAAAATGTAAAAGACACACAAAGGCAAATGTTAATCTTTAAAGAAGCATCTACAATAATGTCATATCTAATCGTACCTTAATCAATCCAAGAATTGAAAAAGTAAGTGTGCTGAGTATCTTGCCAAAAGCACTCATTTTCTGTCCTTAGATCTCGTGTCTCCTTTGCTGCAGAAATGCTGACCTGGAACACACTTGATCAGGATTTAATCACTGTCTATGACTATCCATCATTTTATTTTATTTTAATGTGATGATCTTAACTGATATGATCTCACTGCAGGCATGTGATTCAATTGTATATAGTAGATTTTTTATTCTACTTTATTTTTTTATTTTTTATATTATTTTCTGTGTGCAGGCATGTTGATAATGATTAGTTTCCTATTCTTACAAGGTCAAAGAAACTTCTAAGTTTGTAAAACTTAAAAGTTTAGGGGGAGTAAAAATGAAAAAGAGAAAATAATTTAAGTGAAAAATAAAAAATAAAGTGTTTTGGATGAAAGGATGAAGCGGCAATTTCAAGCATATGTGTGTTTGATATGATGTAAAAATGAACCTGAAAAAGAATTCAAATTCAGTGAAAAAGTTTCTTGCAAACAAAATGAGATTATTTGTTTTTCTAAAAATTAAATAGAGACTAAAATGACGGGAAATTGATTTTGAAAATTTTAAATAAAAATAAAGGTCAAAAACAATAATTAAAAAAATAAATAAATAATAATAATAATAAAAGTTTGAATGTCAAAAATGTTAAAATTGAGGGAAATTAATGAAAATTTTGAGTGATAGTCAAACAATTTTGACTAGTGTTGAAAAACTGAGTGTGAACGGTGCTAATGTGTTTAAATAGTGTTCAGATGGATGATGAGAAAAGTTCAAATGTCAAGACTCATGGAAAGGATCCCATGCACCTGAACAGTTCTCATAAGTCTAAATCAGGAGTATGGTTAATTATCCGAAATTTGCACAAGTGTTGGGCGTTTCATTTCGTCTCATGCGCCTGATAAGTGCCCAAGCGCCTAAACAGTGCTTATGCGCCTGAACAGTACTCATGCGTCTAAACCTCATGCACACAAACAGTGCTCATGCGCCGGTAGAAAAACTGAAAATTAGTCTCATGCGACTGTATAGTGTTCATGCGTCTAACCTCATACGCATAAACAATGCTCATGCGCCTAAAATTTTCACTTATATATATACAACACTTTTGTTCTCATTCATTTATTCACTCAAACACTCTGATTCACTCACTCAAACACCCAATACACTCATTAATTAAACATTTGATTGTTACATGTTAATCTTTTTGATATATAGGTACAAGAGAATTTGATTGCCGAGGAGTCTTCACTCGAAGTTATCAAAGTTATTGCTGATTCATATATTCTTGTGCCAGATGAAGGTGGAAGATCAACAAAAATTTTAAAGTCCTTTCTGAGATCTTGAATGCTGAGCAGATCATAGAATCTTTGAAAGAAGTTCAATACTTCATTCAAGAAGGCTTTACGAGAGTTGGAACTCTACAAATAAAAGCATGTGTTCAAGATCAAAGATGAGCCAAAAGAGTTCAATGTGGACTGAAAACAATGTAAATCTTAGGGGGAATATTGTTGAAGCTCTTGAAGATTAACATTTTGTCTTTATGTTGTTTTTTGTCATAGTATAGGGATTTATTTTGTAAATATATCTTCCTTTGTTTTTTTATAGTATATATAGGATATTTTATGTTTGTGCAAGGAAGACAATAGATTAGACAAGAGAGAGAGACTAGATCTTAGACATCTTAGATCTAAGAAACAGTTAATCAGTTGAACGAACTGTAACCCTACACATTGTATCCTGTGTATTTGCTATCAATGAAATCTATGAATTTTATGATGAAATTGCATGTGTTTGATTACTTTTTGTGTGAATTGATCATTGCATCATGAAATCATCACAGATTCGATCCTTTTGAACCGATCATGATTTGAAAGAATTAGCAGAGCTGGAATTGATTAATCACAATGGAATGTACAGAGGATATGAGTTTGAAGAAATTCTGAAGATGTTTAAGAAAACTAACAACTTCAAATCTCTGAAGGCAATATGCATCAAAAAAGACAAATCATTCAATAATCCTCTAGAAAAGAAGAAGAAAAAGAAAGAAACTGAAGAGTTGGTATTTCCAAATCTGAATGTAAAACCAACTAAGTCATTAAAAAGGAAGATAGTTGTTGGAACCCACAAGACCAAACCAATCTCAAATGTATTTTATGATGAGAAAACTTATGAGTTGGTAATAGAAAGAACTTGGGGAGGAAATAAAGGACCCGAGATAAGGCTATTTAATGAATATGAGGTGAGACTGCTAGATGAATCCTATATCCAATACATGTTCACAAGACATTTCAGAGAAATAGATAACAAGCTGGGAGAAGCTGATATGTATTTCTTTTTTAAATGCATCAAGATACTCAAAATAGCCTTATCAATAGAAAGAAAGAACAGAAGAAAAGAAAAAGGGTTCCATAATAATTCGGGAACATTGTGAAGCTTGAGGTCAACTCCAAAGGTGAGCTGGTTATGCACAGAGATGGAATGTCATCCATTTCTATGTATGAACCTCAAATGCTCAGAAGGATACCTCTTGAAACTATACACCGGATGAGGGAAATAATCATACATGTACTGGATGTCGATCGGATGAAGGAGGCACAGGAATTTGCCACCATGACCAAAGCAATTCGGGATCCAACCATTACTCAATTCTCCTTAAATCCGGATCCTTCAATAGCTTCTACAACAGCCCCTAAACCTTATGTTGATCCATTCTTCCCAGCACAGGTGAAAGAAGAACCACCAGAATCTTCACAACCTCCACCACCATTAAACCCTTGAAGTACATAGACTGTATAATCCTTAGGGGGAGTATTGTTGTTAATGAAGAAGCAAATTCAGCTTTCTTAGTTTCTATTGATTGTTTCATGATTCTACTTGACTTGGTCTTTGGAGACTACTTTTGCTACTTTTTACCCTTACTTGACTCCTTTTCAAGTTGGTCTACATCCTTTTTGTTAAAAATATCAAAACCGACCCCCTGTTTTGACTTTGTTGAAGATTTTGGTGTAGTTTTTACTTCTAATTTCTTAACCATGGGTGATTTCCCTTTGGATGATGGAAATGCTATTGCTTTACTTTTGGATTTCAGTGAAACCGTTTCTGATTTGCTTGAATTTTTAGTAGATTTAATCTCACTATTAGATCTGCTTTCAGTAGAGGAATTCACCGGTACTTCTGCATTCTCCACCACCTTGAGATTTTTACAAATGAATTTCACAAATGGTACAATGGCTTTGACTGGGCTATTTGGTTTCTTTTCAACTACAGGTTTGTCTGAGCACTCTTTGATTTTGATTGGGTGGCCCAACTTGATTTTATCCTTATTGGTTTCAATATAAACACTCGGTTTGTTTTGAGGATTAGTTATTTATGAAACCATTGTTTGAGTTTTAATAACTTTAGGTTCAGTTGGATCCATATGAGTGGGTGCTTCAGGATAATCGTATAGTTGTCATTGTATAGAGGTGGATAAGAATTTTATTAAATCCCAGTCATATCCTTTGGCTCTTTCTGTGAGTCAAGTAACTCTTGCAGCTTAACAGAAGAGAATTGAAACTTTTCAAGTTTTACTCTATAGCCAATTGTTCAGCTTTGGTTTTTGTTAACAATATAGTTAACTTCTCATTCTCAGCTGCGAGAGTGTACTTTTCACCATGGAGTTTTTCAATATCTGAAAGAAGTGATTTGATTTTAATTTCAAAACTTTTCATCTCATGTTTTAACATTTCAGATTTGAGCTTTTCTTCCTTGATTTTAAGAGCCAACTTATGATTATGTTCTCTGTATCCTTGTACTTCTTGAATTCATTTATCACTACAGAGATTGGATTTTACCTTTGTTGGTATTGGAATAGGACCATCATTATGTAACACCCCGAATTTTATTAAAAAGAAGAGAAATTAAAAGTACAAAGAAAGAAATGAGGAGTAACACAATTTGAAGGACTAAATTTATGCGAGATGCAAACTTTAATATAACTATGTTTAAAAAGAAGGGCATGGCCGCCCATGCCCCCAATACCCACTTTTTTTGTCCTCGGTTGAAGAAGAAGAAAGAAGAAGAGAAGAAAACCTCATCGGTTTTAGAGAGAGAAGGAGCTGAAATCTTCTTGAAGGTAAGTTTTCTTGGGTTAATGTTCGGTTTTAACCGAATTTTCAGCTTCTAAGCCAAGATTTGTGGTGCTAAGTGCTTGATTTCATGGGTTTTAGGAGCTGAATTTGCAGGTGGAAGTGTGTTGCAAGAAGGTTGCAACAGGTGAGTTCTTGAACCCCTATTTTTACTGGTTTTTAAGTGTTTGGGGCTATTATGCATATCGAGCAAAATATTTTTAAAGTACCCGTGGGTTTTTAGCTTTGATGTTCGACCGTTGTTCTGTGGTTATATGTTTAGAGGCTGTTTTGGGTTAGATTTGATGTTTAGCATGTTTTAGTGTTGGTAGCATGTTAGATCTATGTTAGGATGTGCTAGGTCGATGTTTGGGTGTTGTTTGTAGCATCGGTTATATTTTCAGATTGTTGGTCGTGCGCACAGAATGTTCCCATGCTCCTGAATTGTTGCCCATGCGCCTAAGTGTAGGCCATGCGCCTAAACAGTGGCCCCAACTCCCAGTGTTGCCCATGCGCCTAAGTGTAGACCATGCGCCTGAATAGTGGCCCATGCGCCCAGAGTTGCCCATGCGCCTAAGTGTAGGCCATGCGCCTGAACAGTAGTCATTCGCCCAGAGTTGCCCATGCGCCTAAGTGTTGGCCATGCGCCCCAGCAGTGCCCATGCGCCTAAGCAGGGCTGATGCGCCTGCATAGTGGTAATGCGCCTAGGCTATTTTCCTTAGAATTTTTATGCTCATGCGCCTGAGATGTCCAAGTGTTCTCCATTTTGGACTTAGGGTTTTCTGAGTTTCTTTATGAGGTTGTTGGTTGAGATAGGTTCTGTTATGATGCGATGGCTTGTACTTGATGTGCTATGCATGATGTGATAATTATAAGGTGTGTGTTGTGTTATCTTTCCATGTTTAACGGTTTTCAAATCTTATGTATTATGTTATGTAATACGTTATGTATGATGTTATGATTTATGTGGTATGATGTATGTATGTACGTAAAGTATTATGTAATGAAAGTGGAACATAACGAATGATAAGTATGGAAGTAATAGATGATGAGACACTTGTCGCGTACCCCGGTACCATATGAGTCTTCCGACACGAGTCGGGGGTTTGTTTACAGGCCCCGGCACAGTATCAACTTTTGAGCACGAGTCGGGGGTATTGCATGAGATAGGATGGCATGAGATGAGGTCTTGTTGCACACCCCGGTACTGTGTTAGTCTTCGGACACGAGTCGGGGGTTTGTTTACAGACCCGACACAGTATCAGCTTTCGAGCACGAGTCGGGGGTGTTACACATGAGATAGGATCCTTGTTGCGTACCCCGGTACTGTGTCAGTCTTCGGAAACGAGTCGGGGGTATTGCATGAGACAGGATTTGTGTCGCACCCCAATCTTAATGACGGAAACGTCGAGGTTTGAGGGTTAAGATTGTTCATGCCACACAACGCTAAATTTAAAAATAACAATATTATTAAACATCAAGATTCATAACATACATAACGGAAATAACATAAGTTCAACAATCAAATACAAAAGTTTCAAAGCATCATGTGACAATAAATGTCTTTTTATTATAATCTAGGTCCAATCCTAGATGTGAACAAGTCTTCAAAAACAAGCTAAGCAGTATCATTTCCTGAAACATGTTAAAAATAATGTTAACAATATGTTGGTGAGTTTCCATAGGCTTTTCATACATAGATATACATATCAAAAGATGGCAATTCGTGTCATAGGTTATTGAATAAAGTAAATAAAGATGGATGAACAAATGTAACAATCAAACCTTGACAAATATGGCCATTACAAGATTAAACGATTAGCTAAGTGTATTTGGTTCCCATAGTGCTCAAGAATACGACACTAGGAGCCGGCAATACCTCGGCTTTAGCACCAAATAGGCTTGTCAGGCCCATAGATCTATGACGTCGTCAGGCTAGCAATAGTTAATGCTTGTATCTTACAAGGGTCATCACATGATAGTTACAAGATTTCAAATAACCATGACAAAATAAGATGAATTGCACAAGTGTTACAAGATTAACAACGTGGTTACAAGTGTGTTTATGATACGTTTAACATGTTTCACCCCAAAAGTGTGAAATAATATAAAAAGGGGTATGAAAACTCACATGGGTAATAAGGATGGGCAATAAGAATGTCTTGTATAAAACGCCGAAGATTCGTTAATGTTCAACCTAAATGAACGACGTATTAAGTTAAACATGATTGGTACACGGTAACTCACGGTTTAAGTTTGTGATTAAATCATTAACCCATGATTTTAAATTATATATATTTTTTTATTATTTTAATATTTAAACGATTAAATAATAAATTTAGTGATTAAAACTCTTAATAAAAGTTAAACTTTTATTATTAAGAATTATTATTTACTATTTGCTAAAATAGTAAATTTGTAAATTTAAATGTTTTAAGATAAGTCTTTCAAACGCAAAAGATGCACATTTTAAATATGTACAAATATATATTTATTCTCATTCAAATATTGAACTTGTAAATATATTTTATAAAAATGAAGGATTAATTAAATTGAAATTTTTGAGAATTAAAGGAGAATAATATTCTTTACAATTTAAAATTTATAATTATATTTTATAACTTTTTTTTATAATTTTCAAGGTAAAGACTTATTAATTTTCATTTCTAAGAGAATTAAAAGAAATTTATTTTATTTGATTTCTGATTAAAAGTGATTTTTAAATAATGAACAACAATATTAAAATGTTTTCTGAATTTTTAAAACTCACTAAAACACTTTAAAAAAATAGATGCAGGGACTCGGGTTCGAACCCAGGTCCCCTGCATAACAACACCAAACCTTAACCAACGGGCCAATGCCCTGCTTGTGAAAGGAAACAGAAGTAAAAACATAAAACTAAATTTCTGGAAAAATCCCAAATTATCAAGAATCCTAGAAACCTCATCGATCCAATTGATCACCCAATCGATAGTGTTAACAAAATTAACCATAAGGCTTTGATACCATATGGTTAATCGAGTGTGTACCTGTTTTAATTTCTTAAATTCGGTTGAAATTCGAGAGAACATAAAGTTTGACAAGTCGACAATCTCGTTAAATGAATTCGATGTATGTGTGTGTTTTGTATCAAATTGAGAGTTCAGGAAGCTTAAAGGAACCGTGTTGGGCATTAGCCCTCTATTTTATAGTGTTGATTTGCACGATTAGGTGCCCAACGGCACTACGTTTCATGTCGGAGGTTACAGGTGATTTTCAATGGTATTAACCGCGACTTTAATTGAAATTAAGGTTAGTTATGTGCTCACCTTGATTATTCGAACATGTACGCTGAGTTAATTTGATAATTAACATGATTTAAATGTAGAACGGCCTTGAGGTTTTAATGATTTCGGTTTCGAGTTTAATGATTAACAAAACCTCAATAAAACTTCGATTAAAGAGCATTCACTAGTTCGAAACGGCTTCACGACTCGATTGGACCGGTTTAGGGTGTTAGAATCGTGTAATTTTTGGTGTATGGTGGTGACCGGAGGTGTGGCCGGGAAATCGGGGGGATTGGGTTGGGTTTAAAATAAATTACACTTTGGTCCCTACAGTTTTAAGATTTATAAATTAAACCCAAATTTCAACTTTTAACTTTAAAACAAAATTACAGTTTAGTCCCTGTGGTTTTAATTTTATTATTTTATACCGAAACTATTAATTTACAAGTTTTTAAAATATTAATCTTATATTATTTTATTTTATTTGCAAGATTAACACTTATTATGATTATTTAATATTATTAGTATTATTATTTTATCATTTTATTGTTATTTTCATTAATATTAATATTTTCTGTTATGTTTGCTATTATTTTTATTATTATTTGTATTATTACCATGGTTATCATTAATTATTTGATTATTTAATTATAGCCAACTATAATGATTTCAAGAGATTACAAATAAGTCCTCGTACTTGCATTAATAACAAAACGAACCCTTACAAGAGATAACGACGTTTAACAACATTTAACAAAAACACGAGAGGTCACAATCTGGATGATGGTAAAAGATGTAATGAGTAATAATGATGAACAATGATGAAGATAATAATAATTATTATCAATGTGTACGTATGATGTTTTGACACGAACGAAAGAAAAAGGTTGTTTTAATGAAAGTAAAGTATTTTATTTATAAAACTAGAACTCACTCAGCGTCGCTGACTTTTTGTATGCATGATAGTTGGCAGGTATTTTGTTGATGCTGAGGAGGTGCAGGCATGGATGCATAAGCTACTGGGGACGTTTTGAGGCTGGCATCCACATTTTGATATGATGTTGTATTTTGAAATTCATATGAATGACGTATTGTAACGATATGTTTTAAATTATTAATGAAAGTTTAAAATTCCGCTGAAATGTAATATATGTTTTTAAATATTTTATGCGATGACGGTCCAGCTGTAAGTGTCCCGGGAACGGGGCCTTACAAGTTGGTATCAGAGCCAAAGTTTAAGAGAATTGGGTAAATATTTTCAAAACCTAAACTTAAACTGAGAATGGGGACGAAAGGAAAGGGATACCAGTCCTAGTAGCTACGTGCCTGCAGGTACAGGTTTTACATAAACATTTTATGTAAGTTAATGAAAATGGGGATTATGTGCGCGTGTTTTGTGCTTTATGTTCTTTTGTGTAGATTTAGATACTAATGTAGTCAGGATAGGAAATGCTTGGGGGATGAAGAGTAAAGTAAGTGGCTAATCACAACTGGCCACTGTAATTAGGGACTTACTATACTTGACATCAACTGAGCTATTACCTTGAATGACCGTGTTGGTGTTTGAATCTTGTAGTGTTTAGATGGCTGGTGGTAGATCTTCTAAGGCTTTGCTGAGACGGCTCTTGAAGAGCCAGAGCTTCGTCACCAGGACGGTGAAGATGAGAGTGCTAATCCTAAGGCCTCAATGATGGAGGCAGTAGCAGAGGAAGTTCATCAGGTCATGCAGATGATTCTGCCGACTATAGTGACCAAGGTTATTAGAGCAGTGAAGGAGGATGAGAGGAAGGAGGCTGAGAAGAGGAAGACCGCTAGGTAAGGAGGCGAGAAGGAGGTTTAAGGGGTAGGGTGCAACTAGAGATTGCTGTGGTTGTCTCCAGTGACGATGAGGAGAAGGAGGAAGTTGTGCAGGAAACTATGAAGGGATGCAACTACGTGGCATTCCAAAGGTGCAGGCCCCCTATGTTCTATGGGAACGGGAGTGCTGCGGCTGCTCATCGTTGGGTGAGGGAGATGGAGGTGGTACTGGACATTAACGAGTGCCGCGAGGATCAGAAGGTGAAGTTCGCTACCCACTCATGTGTGGACTCGACCTTGTGCTGGTGGGATAACATTGTCCAAGCCGAGGGTACCAGGGCAATCGGGAAGATGAGGTGGAATGAGCTGAAGAGGTTGGTAATTGAGGAGTTTTGCCATCATAGGGAGCTTGACAAAGTTGAGAGAGAGTTCATGCAGTTGGAGGCAAAAACGATGACGCACCAACAGTATACAACGAAGTTCAACGAGATGGCAAGGCTGGTGCCAGATCAGGTGACGCCTGTGTCACGAAAGACCAATAGGTACATTCAAGGTCTGCCGGCAGATATCCACAGACATCTGATCGCTGCCCGGCCAGGTACGTTTAGGTCGGTGGTCGACCTAGCGGGAACGTTGTATGACGAGCGAGAGGCGATGGCGATGGTGGTTGTAGAAAGGAAGCGGGACAATGTGAGAAAAGGAGATGGAAGGAGGGATAATGATGATGGATTTGTGGCTAGAGGTAAGACGATAAAGGTTGATGATTAGAAGATGGTAACAGGGAAGGAAGAGGTATGTAGGAAGTGTGGTAGGGTCCACGAGGGGGAGTGCAAGTGGGGATCAAACATCTGCTTCCAGTGTGGGAAAGAGGGCCATAGGGTGAGGGATTGTCACATGGCTAGATGTTACAGATGTGGTGAGACTGGACACATGATCAGAGACTACAAGAAGTCAAGGGCAGAGAGTTCCGGGGCAAGGAAGGGGAGCAGAGGATGAAGGTCAGAGCATTCGCTATGACCGGGAGGAGGCTAGAGCGAACTCCGACATGACGACAGGTACCTTTCGGGTAAATTAAATTGTGCATCTGTGCTTTTGTTGTGGTGTTAGTAGTAGTTTCATTCCTGCTACCTTCTATGATAAGTTACATGTTAGGAGTAGGAAGGTCGGTGAGCCCTTCTATGTAGAAATTTCTATTGGTAAGTCCACTAGGTTGCCTGATGCCCTAGAGGATTGTGCGAAAGAATTGGAAGAGCGCGTGTTTCCTGCTAGACTTTTCAGGACAGAATTAGGTGGGTAGGTGTACACCTTCTGATAAATTAGCTAGTAGCCTATGAGGCAAAAACCGAGTGTTGCAAGAAGGTGGTTTGATCAACCGCGCTCGACAAGAGTTCGGTGCCGACCTACGGCGATGGAGTAATGATGAATGCCTCGTCTGGGAAAGGGGATCATCCGATTCAGAAAGCAAGGGAAGCTAATACTAAGGTATATAGGGCCATTTCTAATTGTTGCTCAGGTGGGAGAAGTGGCCTATCGATTGGAGCTACCCGATAAGTTAAGTGGAATTCATCCGACGTTCCATGTATCTCGTCTGAGAGGTGCTCAATCGAGGAGGATATGGTAGTGCCACTAGAGGATATCGAGATGGACGAACGACTCAACCAAGTGGAACAACCGGTGGCCATTACTGATAGAAGGGAGAGACGGGCTAAGGAGAAGGGTGGTTTCATTTGTGCAAGTACAAGGGAGCCCAGAAGGGGCCTAAGCCTATGTATAAGATCAAGGAAGGGATGAGATAGCATTACCCACAATTATTCGAGAAGCGACAGGGTTCGGGGAAGAAACCTATATAAGGGGGGTGGACTTGTAACACCTTGAATTTTATTAAAAAGAAGAGAAAATAAAAGTACAAAGAAAGAAATGAGGAGTAACACAAGTTGAAGGACTAAAATTGTGCAAGATTCAAACTGTAATATAATTATGTATAAAAAGAAGAGCATGGCCGCCCATGCCCCCACTACCCACTTTTCTTGTCCTCGGTTGAAGAAGAACAAAGAAGAAGAGATGAAAACCTCACCGGTTTTAGAGAGAGAAGGAGCTGAAATCTTCTTGAAGGTAAGTCTTCTTGGGTTAATGTTTGGTTTCAACTGAATTTTCAGCTTCTAGGCCGAGATTTATGGTGCTAAGTGCTTGATTTCGTGGGTTTTAGAAGCTGAATTTGTAGGTGGAAGTGTGTTGCTTGAAGGTTGCAATAGGTGAGTTCTTGAACCCCTCTTTTTACTGCTTTTTAAGTGTTTGGGGCTATTATGTATACCGAGCAAAATATTTTTAAAGTACCCGTAGGTTTTCAGCTTTGATGTTTGACGGTTGTTCTGCGGTTGTATGTTTAGAGATTGTTTTCGGTTAGATTTGATGTTTAGCATGTTTTAGTGTTGGTAGCATGTTAGATCTATGTTAGGATGTGCTAGGTCAATGTTTGGGTGTTGTTTGTAGCATCGATTATATTTTTAGATTGTTGGTCATGCGCCTAGAATGTTCCCAAGTGCCTGAATTGTTGCCCATGCGCCTAAGTGTAGGCCATGCGCCTGAATAGTGGCCCATGCGCCCAGAGTTGCCCATGCGCCTAAGTGTAGGCCATGCTCCTGAACAGTGGCCCATGCGCCCAGAGTTGCCCATGCGCCTAAGTGTGGGCCATCCGCCTGAACAATAGTCATGTGCCCAGAGTTGCCCATGCGCCTAAGTGTTGGCCATGCGCCCCAGCAGTGCCCATGCGCCTAAGCAGGGTTGATGTGCCTGCATAGTGGTAATGCGCCTAGGCTATTTTTCTTAGAATTTTTATGCTCATGCGCCTGAGATGTCCAACTGTTCTCCATTTTGGACTTAGGGTTTTCTGAGTTTTTTTATGAGGTTGTTGGTTAAGATAGGTTCTGTTGTGATGCGATGGCTTGTGCTTGATGTGCTATGAATGATGTGATGATTATGAGGTGTGCGTTGTGTTATCTTTCCATGTTTAATGGTTTTCAAAACATATGTATTATGTTATGTAATACGTTATTTATGATGTTATGACTTTACGTGGTATGATGTATGTATGTACGTAAAGTATTATGTAATGAAAGTGGAAGATAACGAATGATAAGTATGGAAGTAACGGATGATAAGATCCTTGTCACGTACCCCAGTACTGTGTTAGTCTTCGGAGACGAGTCGGGGGTTTGTTTACAGGCCCTGGCATAGTATCAGCTTTCGAGCAAGAGTCGAGGGTACTGCATGAGACAGGATGGCATGAGATGACATCTTGTTGCTTGCCCCGGTACTGTGTCAGTCTTCGAACACGAGTCGGGGGTTTGTTTATAGGCCTCGGCACAGTATCAGCTTTCGAACACGAGTCAAGGGTGTTGCACATGAGATGGGATTCTTGTCGCGTACCCCGGTACTGTGTCAGTCTTCGGACACGAGTGGGGGTTTGTTTACAGGCCCCGGCACAATATCAGCTTTCGAGCACAAGTCGGGGGTATTGCATGAGACAGGATCTGGATGATCGTAAAAGATGTAATGAGTAATAATGATGAACGATGATGAAGATAATAATAATTATTATCAATGTGTACGTATGATGTTTGATCACGAACAAAAGAAAAAGGTTGTTGTAAAGTATTTTATTTTTAAAACTAGAACTCACTCAGCGTCACTGACTTTTTGTATGCATGATAGTTGGCAGGTATTTTGTTGATGCTGAGGAGGTGCAAGGATGGATGCATAAGCTACTGGGGACGTTTTGAGGCTGGCATCCACATTTTGATATGATGTTGTATTTTGAAATTCATAGAATGACGTAATGTAATGATATGTTTTAAATTATTAATGAAAGTTTAAAATTCCGCTGCAAAAGTAATATATGTTTTTAAATATTTTATGCGATGACTGTCAAGCTATAAGTGTCCCGGGAACGGGGCCTTACACATTAATGTGAGCCATGAGAGCATGCTTCTGAAATTGAGGCTTGACTTCCTCTGTATATAGGCTCCAGTCACAAACTCCATCTTGTCTGATGACAAGTGCATTACAGGTTGGTTGATTGCTTCCCTGAGCTTGATGAGTCAGTTAGGGCTAACTTTGATGAGTTTGTTGGTGCTGATTTTGATGCTAATACTGATATTGATTGCTTGATTGAAAGCTTGAATTGGATTGAGATGATGGCTGACCATATGGAGTTCTTTGGTAATTGCTGTTACTTCTTCTGGGAGCATTGCATTCCCTAGAGAAGTGGTCGTTGACACCATAATTAAAACACTTTACCTTGGATTTGTCATATCCAACTTTTGTGTTCTCATTCAGACTCAGCTTCTTCCATTTTCGAAAGAATGTCTTGGCTCTCATCGTAATCATGCCCATCTGCCATTACATTTCCATTTCTTCAACATCATCTGGATCAATTTCTTCCAGATCTTCCTAAATCAGATGTGCTAAAGTAAGCCTTCCTCCTAGATAAGCCTCCTAGCTAGCAACAAAGTCATTGTAAGTTGCCTTTTTCTCTTCAGCTTTTTTATCACTAGGAATGCTTGTGGGTGTTGCAGTAGAAGGAGTTAAAGATGATGGCTTGTTTTGTGGTGAAGCAGTAACGAATCCAGTTGTTCTAGCTTGATCTTTGGAAGACAGAAAATCATCTTCTTCTATCACAAAGGCATTTTCGACAGAATGAGTTTCTGATGAAAACTTATATGCCTCAATGACTTGAGGTCGACTAAGATTTCTGCTTTGCTCATCTAACTCCAGAGCTTCAATCTTAGCAATCATGATGTCTAAGCTGGTGCTCTCCAAGACAAGAGTGTTCTTTAGGATTGTAACATTCTGCTTCCAGTTTTTTGGCAGACTGTGTAGCATCTTTTTGTTCACTTCCTTTTCTTTATATGTAACCCCCATGATTTCCAGATCATTCACAAATTGCATAAAATGATGTAGCTTCTTGGAGATTGATTCACCCTTGATATGATGAAAGGTCTCATTTTGGTTCACCAGTTTATCTTTGTTTATTTCTGTCACCTCACTGCTTCCTTCACACATAATTTGCAGCGCATACCAGACACCTTTGGTTGTTCCATATTTCTCTAATCTTTTGAGGACATCCATTTTCAAAGCTGAGTTAGAATGAGTAGGCTTTGAGATCTATCTTGATTTCCTTGTATTCCTCCTCATTAAGATTTAGATTAGGATCCTTGATGGGGATTCTAACAGTTCTATACTGAGCTGCTTGATCAGCATTGAGTGAAACAGGAATGTAGGGTCCTTTTCATATGGATATCTAGTAGTCGGGATCCACACCTGTAATGTAATTTCTAAACCTTATTTTCCACTGCTTAACTCAGACTTGTGTTTAAGCATTGGAAGTTTAGATGCATGACCACGTTCAGAAAAGTTAAAAGAATCCATTATAATAAACTTGATTTTAGATGGTTTGAGTATTGATTAAGTTGATTTTTATGTCCAGATGTTCAAACAGTCCAATGTTAAGTTTTTTTCATGTCTTGATGCGATGAACGGTAGCAGCAGTATCTACAAACTCTAAAGTTGATTTTAGGTTCTTTTTGGTCAATATCGAGTGATTATGAGTGGATCATGTCTAATTTTGTGGAGATTTAACAATCGAACAGTGTTCTTGAGTTTCTAGGACAAAAGAACAGCGATTGTTGAAGAAGCTTCACGTATTTTCAGTATGAATGCTTATTAGAAGTATGAAACTTGCTAATAAACAACTCAATCACCAGCTCAATCAATTTTCATTCAAGATCTAAGCTGATTTTAAGACAAATTCAAGAGCCAAGGCACTGATACCAATTGACCAGGTCCGAATCAGAATCTGAGTTGATATGACTCAACCAGGATCGAATATGATGATTGAGGCAATGATTGTGTAGCAAAAATACATAATCAAACATCATAAATGCTGGAAATACTAATAAATCCTTTGTATATTAATATTGATGAACAAAATACAAAGTGTGCTAGGGTTTGTAGCAAAGAGCTTATAGCACCAAAAAGTTACAAATATAGTGTATACTATTCTATTTATAGGCAGATACAATGGCTGTATAAAATGACTAAACTACCCTAACAAATACATCAGAATACAAGTCTAAGTACAAAATAATGATATGCATTTGTATTGTACATCCGCATTAGTTAATGTGGATGAATTGGTCTTCGTCCGTATTTCTTTTGTTGAGCATCAGCATTAAGTATGTCATCCGCATTAGTCGATACTTACCAGCATTTGATTTTGCTTATCCGCATTAGTAAATGCGGATGAACAAATACTCAGCCGTATTGTTCTTGCTCATCCGCATTGACTAATGCGGACAGCCGATACTTGGTCTTTTTCTTCTGTTTTCTTCGCCCGCATTAATTCTTTGACTTGAGCAGTTTCTTCCAACCAGAACAACCTTCAACCACCTCTTGAATTGGCATGTATGATCCTTTCAGGGTCCAACATTACTTATTTGTGATATGTATCACATATCGTAGTATAGTATGATTGATAACTGTCAAACCTTATACTTGAACTTTATCAATGATTGCTTTTCGAGTCTCAAATCTACAAGCTCATCAACGTTATTCTTGACCTGTTTTAAACATGTTTATCAGGAAACTAACAAGGCTAACTTTGGACATCGTCATACATGGAACGACTAGGGCGCACATGAAGATTATATTGCTTAGGAAATCTAGGCTCGGATATATAAACCTTTAAAGTCTTGTACCATAATACATTATTGTCATAGTTTATCTCAAATACTTAATTATATTTGAATGTCTTATTACCATGTGTTATGCATATACTTTCTAGAGGCATGCATAAGCAGGAGGAGTAATATGGATCAAGTCTCAACTATGGTGGATCAAACACATGGCCATGTTAAATGTTGTAAATATGGCCAAGCAATTACTGCTGGAACAAATTGACATGTATATAAATATTTTGATAGCATGCAAACACATGGTAACCTATAACTTGTGAAAAAATGATAATTACATTTTGAAGCAATTGCTAGCAACTCAGCTCTTGGTTGACCTCACCAAGTATTAGATTTAGAGCTTTAATTCAAACATTACTTCATAACAACCCTAACAAATGGCATATGGTTTGACCTATTTAAACAATCAGGCTTCTTGTAAAGCTTTGCCACATAAATATTTCCTACCCATTTACGATTAGAGTTAGTTGCATTAAGGTGTTTATTAAAATCGCAAGTTGACTCTAGTCTATTGGTTGTACGATTGCCAAAGTTGATATTTAATACATGAAGCTTTCTTTATAATTTACCAGCAATTAGGATTCAAGTAACCAAGTACTCCTAAATAGTTACATAAAAATAGTCGAATATCATATAAAGTAGATAAAAACAAAAAATATGAGAAATAAATTTTTACTTGGATAAGTGCCAATCATGCATCAATAAAGATGGTCGTATCTATACTCATGTCTTCGACATGGGAGACTTAGTGGCACAGGAGACTCGATTAATCTTCCAAATATTATCAAAAGGATCCCAATCTTCTTGGAAAGCTTTTAGTGGTATTTCATAATATGTTCCACTTGCATAGTAACCAATCAATGGCTGGGAATGTTTCTTGATATGCATATATCAAAACTTCTAACTCCTACTAATCCAATATATTTTTCACCTCTATCTCATATAATAATAACTTCAATGACCTAGCTAATTGTGTTTCTTTCAAACATTGGGTGAGTTAATATCTTATAGTAAAAATTCAATTCATCTATTTCTCAAAAGACATGAACACCTGAATGAAAATCTTTATTAGATAACAATGATATAGTTAGACTTCTATAAAGCTAAAGAAAAGAATTAAAGAAATAACATACATGATCGGTGTTAAACGCCGATATCTGGCTAGATGATTCACCACCTACGCCGGATAGCTATGTTATAACTTGACTCGCTAACTGTTTTTTTTTTAATAAAATGGCTAGTATGTATGTAAAATAAGTGAGAAAATAAAAGAAATGAAGTAGTGAATCAAGAAAATTGAATAAAGAAATAAGAAAACACATACCAGTTTATGTCATAAGTTTTAATGGAAACTTATCTTGTGTCAAATAATTGGTGCACATAAGAAGAAATCTTACGTGATATCTAACAATTCACATACATAATGAGGAATTTTAGGTCCAAATATTTGACACACATAATAAAACCTTTATGCCATGTTAAATAAATGGCATGTATGACAATCAATTCATGTGCACGACCGATTAAGGGATGGTCAATACAATCAGTCGCAATGAGGAGAGTGTTAGAACACTTAACAGATCAAATAGGGAATCGGGTTTATATGAATGATACTAAGAACACAAGTAAACAATGAAACAGAACTAAAAACAAGAACAAGATAAGTATGATTTTCAAGAATGTTGTATATTGCTCTCAAGTTCTTTTAGAAGTGTTACAAAGCATAAAAAGAAATACAAGAACCTGAGATACTTTATACTACATCCTACAGTCGGCCATACTTTGAAGGCTAGCTGGAAACACTATTCTAGATAACAAGATCAATGTAAAATCAAAAGGCAGATTGCCTTTTGACTAGTGACAGTGACTATGACATGCCATAGCTCACATCTTAATATATTACAAAAAGGATAAAAGGTACAAAGTAGAAAGTTACAGACTCTAAACCACAACCTACAGTTACAAAAGTGTACGGCCCCTTTTCCGAGACGCTTACAGTTGGTCAATCATCGTATAAATAATATAAAACGCCTCATTTTGCAGCGGGAATTTAACTTTTCATTAATAAATAAAAACATGTCAATTATCATATCATTTCGTTTACAACCCCAAAAATTGTATTAATACATTAACATATTCAAAATATGGATGCCAGACTCGAATTGTCCCTAATAGCTTATGCATCCATCCCTGCACCTCCCCAGCATCATCAATCACTTGCCGACCGATATGCATATAATAAGTCAGCGACGCTGAGTGAGTTCTAGTTTATATAATAAAACACTTTACTTTTAATAAAAACCTTTCCTTTACTTTCGTTCGTGATCACACATCATACATACATCTTGATAATAATCATTTATTATCTTTCATAATCATTCATAATCGTTCATTTCGTACTTTATTAACTTTCACTTTCATCTAGACCAATGTCGTATACTATACCCCAACATTGTGCACGAAGCTGATACTGGGCCGAAGTCTATAAATAGACCCCTAACAATGTGCATGAAGCTGACTCCAGTACCGGGGCAAGCGACAAGGGTCCCGTTTCATACATATTAGTCAATCACAAAGATTGACCCCTGTGTGCATCCTCATGGGTTAGCTAAACCGCACACAGTTGAGCTAACAACCCAATGGCTGTGAACATCCATTCATTTTGCTTGCAGGACTTTCATTCATTGATTATGTTCCACTTTTCATTATCTTTATCTTTCACTTTCCTTACAATAATACTTTGCTTACATAAGCACATATCACACCACGTAAAGTCACATCATAATACATAATATGGAACATCAACAACAACCCTCAAGCATACATAACATCAACAGGCATAAACCGTCATAAAACGTCAAGACTTAACACTAAATTCATTTTCCCAAAATTTCAGAAAATTTCTAAGTGTCTAAAGCGCATGAACAAACTTACAGCGAATGGCTTAAAATTTTCTAAGTGTCCATAGTGGACAGCCAAAGTCTACAACGGACAGCCAAAGTCCACAGCGCATGGCCAAAATATACTAAGTGTACACAGCGGATGAACAAAGTCCACAGCGGACAGTTCATAAAATTTACAAGTGTTCATAGCAAATGAACAAAGTCCACAGCGGATGAACAAATTCCACAGCGGATGAACAAATCCATAGCGGACAATCAAAAAAATTCCTAAGTGTTCACAGCGGAAGTGTAAAGTCCACAGCGGACAACAAGCATAATTTTTCTAAGTGTCCACAGCGGACGTGTAAAGTCCACAGCAGACACATGCAAAATATTTATAAGTGTCCACAGCGGACGTACCAAGTCCACAGAGGACACCATGCAAATTCTAAGTGTTCACAGCGGACACTATAATTATCACTTGTAATGCATTATCCGTATTTTCCAGTTCCCAAACATCATTCTAACTTATACTTAGCATAGATCTAACATGTTACACACTTAAAACATACTAAACATCAACCCAATCATCATAGCAGTCACACAAACACACATACATCATAATTCATTCGTACATACATGGAAAATACATAGTTTGAGCAGAAAACAACAGTTTACTATGAAACCATCCCCAAACAAGCAGAAACATGTAAAGGAGGTGATCTAGAACTCACCTCTAACAGCTTTCGAGTGAAAACTCCTCAAACTCGAGAGCTACCTGGAGTTCTAGCACTAAAACACACAAAAATAAGCTGCCAAACACAAAGAAAACACATAAAGATCGGTCCAGAAGTTCAAACCCACTAAAAATCGAGAAGAAAACACTAAGAAACCTCACCTTCTTGAAGATCTTCCTCTTTCTCTCTCTAGAACCGGTTGAGAACTTCTTCTTTCTTTTTGTGCAGCCGAAGTGTGGGTGTGAAAAGAGAACTACGGGCTACCATACTTCTTTTGAATCCCATAATGGGCAAGTTTGCCCCTTGCACACTTTTAACCCCTTGCTTTTATGTAAAACTCTTTTTCTCCCTTTCCTTTTCTTTTCTCTCTCTCTTCTTTTTTTGCTAAATTTTCCGGGTGTTACAAGTCCATCCCCCTTATATAGGTTTCATCCGCGAAACCTGTCATTCCTCGAACAACTATGTGTAATGCTGTCTCATTTCCTCGTCAGTCTCCCACGTAGACTGGGACCCCTTCCTATGTCTCCACTGTACTCACACAAGTGGAACCACTTTATTCCTTAGCCTCTTCTCTTTTCTGTCAATGATGGCCACTGGTTGTTCCACATAATTGAGCCGTTCATCCACCTCGATGTCCAGTGGCACGATCATATCCTCCTCGGCTAAGCACTTCCTCAAATGAGATACATGGAACGTCAGATGAATCCCACTTAACTCATCGGGTAGCTCCAATCGATAGGCCACCTCTCCTACTCGAGCAATGATTCGGAAAGGCCCTATGTACCTCGGACTTAACTTTCCCCGCTTCCTGAACCGGATGATCCCTTTCCAAGGAGAGACCTCCAACATGACTCTATCACCCACCTTGAATTCAATCTGTCTACGTCTCTTATCTGCATACGACTTTTATCTATCCTTTGCCGCCTTCATAAAGGCCTTGATCTTTTCCAACTTTTTAGTCGTAGCCTCAATCACCTCAATGCACTCTAACTCTTTCTACCTGATGTCACTCTAACATACAGGCGTTCTACACCTCTTACCGTATAGCATCTCATATGGAGGCATACCAATGCTGGCGTGATAACTACTGTAATATGAGAATTCGGCGAACGGTAAGTGTTCGTCCCAACTTCCTCCAAAATCAATGACGCATGCTCGTAGCATATCCTCCGGCGTCTGAATCGTCCTCTCCGACTAACCATCTGTCTGATAATGATAAGCCGTAGTGATATGTAACCTCATCCCCATCAGATCATTAAATCTCTTCCAAAACGTAGATATAAACCGAGTGTCATGGTCAGACATGATAGACACCAGTACACCATGACGAGTCACAATCTCTTTGATGAAAAGATCCGCCAAACACTCAGATAAATATGTCTTATGGATCGGTAGAAAGTGAGCACTCTTCATCAGATGATCAACTATCACCCATATGGCATCGTATCCCCTTGCTGTACCCGGTAACTTTGTAGTGAAGTCCATGGTGATGTGCTCCCATTTCTACTCGGGTATATCTAAGGATTGGATCTTCCCGTTTGGCTTGTGATGCTCCGCCTTCACTTGCAAGCAAGTAAGGCACATACTCACACACTCCGCTACATCGCCCTTCATTCCCGGCCACCAGTAATCTTTGTTCATATCATGATACATCTTTAGCACCAGGGTGAATTGAGTTTTGAGTCTTGTGAGCCTCATCCATGATCTTCCCACGTAGATCCCCATAACGAGGAATCCACATCCACCCCCATCGGGTCCGGACACCAAGAGTGTTCTCCCCAACTCGGCGACTAGACCTTTCATCCTTTTAGAGTTAATCTGATCCTCTTTAGCGCTTCATATTGAAATTCCTTAACCTACTTCATCACATCGGAGGTCTTAACCAACTGATAAGCTTTCACCCAAATCAGTTCGGGTCTCTCTTTTAGGATAAGGGCATCCGCCACCACGTTGGCCTTGCCCGGATGGTAATGGATCTCACAGTCATAGTCTTTGATAACCTCTAACCATCTCTTTTGCCTTATATTGAGATCCTTCTGCTTGAAGAAGTATTTCAAACTTTTGTGATCGGTGAAGATGGTGCACTTCGTCCCATGCAAGTAGTGCCTCCAAATCTTCAACGCAAAGACCACAGCCGCTAACTCCAAGCCATGAGTAGGGTAGTTAGCCTCATGGATCTTCAACTGTCGGGACGCATAGGCTATAACTTTTCTCCGTTGCATCAGTACGTAACCTAATCCCGAATAAGAAGCATTCGAATAGACCACCAAGTCTTCATTCCCTTCGGGTAACGTCAAGACAGGAACTTGAGTCAATCTTGCCTTTAACTTTTCGAAAGCATTCTCCTGCTCTCGACCCCATACGAACTTCACATCTTTACGGGTCAACTTGGTCAATGGTGAATCTATCTTGGAGAAGTCTTGGATGAATCTTCTGTAGTAGCCCGCCAAACCCAAGAAACTACGGATCTCGAATGGCGTCTTTGGCGACTTCCATTGCATCACCGCCTCAATTTTTGTCCGGTCCACCATGATCCCTTCAGGATTAACCATATGACCCAGAAACTGAACTTCGCATTACCAGATGCACACTTGGAGAACTTGGCGTATAGCTTCTTCCTTCTAAGCATATCCAAAACTTCCCAAAGGTGACCGACATGTTCTTCTTCGCTCTTCAAATAAATCAGGATATCATCGATAAACACAATCACTTATTATCTATCATAGGCCGACACACCCAATTTATCAGATCCATAAAAGTAGCTGGTGCATTGGTCAAACCAAAAGGCATCACAAGAAACTCATAATGTCCATAATGCATACGAAAAGCTGTCTTAGGAATATCTGCTCCCTCACCTTCAGTTGGTGGTAACCAGATCAGAGGTCTATCCTCGATAACAAACTGGCACCTTGGAGCTGATCAAACAAGTCATCACACCTCATTAACAGAATCCAATTCTTCACTGTCAACTTATTCAGTTCACGGTAGTCGATGCACATCCTCATGCTACTGTCCTTCTTCTTCACAAACATGACCGGAGCACCCCATGAAGAGCTATTCGGTCAATTGAACCCCTTATCTAACAACTCTTGCAGCTGAGTCATCAATCCTTCATCTCAAAGGGAGCGAGACGATACGGCGCCTTTGCAACAGGTTGGGCACCAGGTATCAGATAAATTTGAAACTCAATCTCGCGGTCAGGTGGCACACCTGATAAATCTTTCGGGAATACATCTGGGAAATCACACACAACCGGTACATCCAACATTTGTGGTACTGTTGCATCCACATCCTTCACATAAGCCAAATAGGCACTACATCCATGCCTCATACACTTTTCTGCCATAACAATTGAGATTACTTTCGGGATCATACTAACTCTATCATAGTAGATCGTCACCAAACTCCCATCGGGCGCGGTCAACCGAATCATCTTCTTACGGCACACGATGTTTGCCTCATAGGCTGCTAACCAATCCATCCCTAGGACTACATCAAATCTGCCTAAGGGCATCACAAATGACCTAGCAGAGAACCTATGGCCTTCCAACTCTATATCATAGTCTTCTACCATATCAGAATATCTGGTAGACTTACCAATAGCAGTTTCTACATGGAATGGCTCATCGGTCTTTTTGCTCTTAATAAGCAACTTACCACAAAAGGTAGCAGAAATAAAACTCCTACTAGCACCAGAATCAAACAATACAGAGGCACTAGCGTCATTAACTAGAAATGTACCTGATACAACATCGGGGTCCACTCTAGCTTCCTTGCAGGTCATGGTAAAAGCTCTCACCCTGGCCTTCTACACTTCCTTCCCTTTCTCAGCCTCTTTTCCTAGCCTACGAGCTCTCAGCTCTCGGCCTCGTGCACTCCCAACTCATGTGACCTGTTTCTCCACAGTTATAACACCTTATTCCCCCAAAATCCTTGGCCATATGCCCTGCCTTCCCGCATTTGAAACAAATATTCGACCCCCACTTAAATTCCCCTGCATGCTCCTTCCCACACTTATTACACCTCCTAGTCCCTATACCTGCCGTCCCCACCTTCCGATCACCCACCTTTTCCTTTTTGTTCTTGTGAGTAAAACCACAACTGCCAAATTGTTTCCCATTCCAGTTTCTGTCACCACCACCTCTCTTACTCACCCCCACCACAGTCACTTCCTCCCTCTCGTCATACAGTCTCCCTGCCAGATCAACCACCGACCTAAACGTACCTAGCCGAGCGGCAATCAGATGCCTATGGATATCCGCCGGCAGACCCTGGATGTATCTCTTGATCTTTCGTGACACAGGCGTCACCTGATCTGGAACCAGCCTTGCCATCTCATTGAATTTTGTCGTGTACTGTCTGTGTGTCATGGTTCCTGCCTCCAACTGTAGAAACTCTCTTTCAATCTTGTCGAGTTCCCTGTGTGGACAAAAATCCTCAAATACTAGCTTCTTAATTTTATTCCACCTCATTCTCCCAATCGCCCTGCTACCCTTGGCTTGGACAATGTTGTCCCACCAGCATAAGGCCGAGTCCACAAATGAGTGGGTAGCAAACTTCACCTTTTGATCCTCCCTGTATTCACTGATATCCAACACAGCCTCCATTTCTCTCACCCATCTGTGAGCAGCAGTAGCGTTCCCGTTTCCATCAAAAGTCGAGGGCTTGCATCTCTGAAATGCCCCATAACTACACCCCCTTGCACTTTCCTGCATTGCTTCCTCTTCCTCATCATCACTAGAGACAACCATCTTAGTCTCTAGCTACTCCCCTTCACCTAAACCTCTCTCCTCGCCCTCTCTCCTAATAGTTTTCCTCCTCTCCTCTTTCTCTTTCTTTTCATCCTTTCTCAATGCTCTAATAACCTCAGTCACTACAGACGGCAGAATCGTCTACATGACTTGATGAACTTCCTCCAAAACTACCTCTTTCACTAAGGCCCTCAGGTTAGCACTCTCATCACCGTCTTCATGGTGATGAAGCTCGGGCTATTCAGGAGCCGTTTCAGCAGTTCTAGCACTGTTCCTTGTGACACGTGGCCCCGCACCACATCCACCATGACCTCCACCTCTAGAAGCCTTTGAAGATCTACCACCATCCATCTCCAAACACTATAAGATTCAAAAACCAACACGATCATTCAAGGTAATAGCTCAGATTACGTCAAGTATAGTAAGTCCCTAATTATAGTGGATAGTTGTGATTAGCCACTTACTTTACTCTTCATTCCTCAAGTCTTCCCTATCTAGACTACATCAGTATCCAAATCTACTAAGAGCACATAATTCACATAGCACATGCACGAAATTCCTTTTTGCATTAATTTACATAAAATGTTTACATGAAACATTTACCTGCAGGTATGTAGCTACTAGGACTGGCATCCCTTTCCCTTTCTTGTTCCATTCTCAGTTTAAGTTTAGGTTTTTGAAAATATCTTACCCAATTCTCTTAAACTTTAGCTCTGATACCAACTTGTAAAGCCCCGTTCCCGAGACGCTTACAGTTGGTCAATCATCGCATAAATAATATAAAACACCTCATTTTGCAGCAGAAATTTAACTTTTCATTAATAAATAAAAACATGTCAATTATCATATCATTTCGTTTACAACCCCAAAATTTGTATTAATACATTAACATATTCAAAATATGAATGCCAGACTCGAATTGTCCCAGGTAGCTTATGCATCCATGCCTGCACCTCTCCAGCATCATCAATCACCTGTCAACTGATATGCATACAAAAACCCACGCTGAGTGAGTTCTAGTTTATATAATAAAATACTTTATTTTTAATAAAAACATTTCCTTTACTTTCGTTCGTGATCACACGTCATATGTACATGTTGATAATAATCATTTATTATCCTTCATCATCGTTTATAATCGTTCATTTCATACTTTATTAACTTTCACTTTCATCTAGACCAATGTCGTATACTATACCCCAACATTGTGCACGAAGCTGGTACTGGGCCGAAGTCTATAAATAGACCCCTAACATTGTGCACGAAGCTGACTCCAGTACTAGGGCAAGCAACAAGGTACCGTTTTGTAAATATTACCCAATCACAAAGATTGACCCCTGTGTGCATCCTTATAGGTTAGCTAAACCGCACACAGTTGAGCTAACAATCCAATGGCTGTGAACCACCATTCATTTTGCTTGCAAGACTTTCATTCATTGATTACGTTCCTCTTTTCATTATCTTTATCTTTCACTTTCCTTACAATAATACTTTACGTACATAAGCACAAATCACACCACGTAAAGTCATATCATAATACATAATATGGAACATCAATAATAGCCCTCAAGCATACATAACATCAACAGGCATAAACCGTTAGAAAACCTCAAGACTTAACACTAAATTTATATTCCCAAAATTTTAGAAAAATTCTAAGTGTCTACAGCGCATGAACAAACTTACAGCGGATGGCTTAAATTTTTCTAAGTTTCCACAGCGGACAGCCAAAGTCCACAGAGCATGACCAAAATATTCTAAGTGTCCACAGCGGATGAACAAGGTCCACAGCAGACAGTTCATAAAATTTACAAGTGTTCACAGCGGATGAATAAAGTCCACAGCAGATGAACAAATCCACAGTGGACAATCATAAAAATTCCTAAGTTTGCACAACGGACGTATAAAGTCCACAGCGGACAACAAGCACAATTTTTCTAAGTGTCCACAGCGGACGTGTAAAGTCCACAGTGAACACATGCATGATTATTTTCTAAGTGTCCACAATGGACATACCAAGTCCACAGCAGGCACATGCAAAATATTTCTAAGTGTCCACAGCGGACGTACCAAGTCCACAGTGGACACCATGCAAATTTTAAGTGTCCATTGCAGACACTATAATTATCACCTGTAATGCATCATCCGTATTTTCCAGTTCCCAAACATCATTCTAACTTATACTTAGCATAGATCTAACATGTTACACACTTAAAACATACTAAACATCAACTCAATCATCACAGCAGTCACACAAACACACATACATCACAATTCAGTCGTACATACATGGAAAATACATAGTTTGAGCAAAAAACAACAGTTTAATATGCATACCAACCCTAAACAAGCAGAAACATGTAAAAGAAGGGTTCTAGAACTCACCTCTAACAGCTTTCGAGTGAAAACTCCTTAAACCCGGGAGCTACCTGGAGTTCTAGCACTAAAACACACAAAGACAAGCTGCCAAACACAAAGAAAACACATAAATATCAGTCCAAAAGTTCAAACCCACTGAAAACCAAGAAAAAAACCCTATGAAACCTTACCTTCTTGAAGATCTTCCTCTTTCTCTCTCTAGAACCGGCTGAGAACTTCTTATTTCTTTTTGTGTAGCCAAAGTGTGGGTGTGAAAAGAGAAGTACGGGCTACCATACTTCTTTTGAATCCTATAATGGGCAAGTTTGCCCTTTGCACACTTTTAACCCCTTGCTTTTAAGTAAAACTCTTTCATCCTGTTCTTTTCTTTTCTCTCTCTCTTCTTTTTTTTTTGCTAAATTTTCCAGGTGTTACACAAAGCATGGACCTTTTCACCAACTCATGCAAGTTGGTGATTCTTCAAAGTTGCAGTGAAAAGCTGGTCAGCTTTATGAAAAAGTAGATCAGTGACAACATGTCCTCTCTATCTTAGGAAGAAATCAGTCTTCACTTCATTGGCTTTGGAAGACTTTGTCTTTGAAGCTTCGAAAGACTTCATCTTTGGCTTCGGAAGATTTTACACTTAGAATAACTTGCTGTGAGAAGTGTAAAACTTCCGAAGTAACTTCTATTCTACATAATGTTCATGCAAGCTGGAAGCTCCTTGGTTGCCTTGGTTTCTTTGGTTGCATCAGCCTTTCAAGTATAACCTTACAAACTCCCCCAAGGCTGATGCTACGAAAACAGAGAAGTATACTTATATATTGACAGTCCTCATTTTGATCAAGATCATTCCTTTCTTTATCAACTAATCAGGATCCCTCAAACTCTCATAATACCTTCTCATGTCATGGAGATCATGCAGAGGAAGATCAAGCATGTCTTGCCAGAAATAGACTTCCTAACCTCCTTCATGTAGAGGAAGCTCATCTTCACAAGTTCCACACCTTGGAGATCTTACAGAAAATAGAGTGTATGGAAGAGCTATCTCAGTAGATCCCAGTCCCTGCTTATTCTGATAACAAACTTTTACATGTAGAGATGAGGATATCATGTTCTTAAAGGTCTATTCTTCAAGAACACATTTTTCTACCCTGGCTTTGTTGATCACAAGCTCAGCCTGGCATTCAGTTAACTTAGTGATGAGATCTTTTATCTGAGTCCTATAGTTGGTATGTTCATGCTTAAGAGTTGAAATTGTTTTCTCTAGATCGTCTACTTTAAGTTTGTAATCATTTTCAGCTCTTTTGAAATTAGCTTTTAAAATGTTTAAGGACTCAAGATCAGACCTCATCTCTAAGTTATAGGACCTATATCTGTTAACTTTAGCAATACATTCAGGTGTACAAAGATGTTCCAATACCTTGGCTTCTTTATGATCTGCCATCAGTGCTTGGTTTGGAGATGCATCCTCAACCTAGAAGCTCCAGTCAAAGCCTCCTTCTTCAATAGCAACTACAACTTACTGCTTGGGCTTCTTATTCTGGGGAGCTCCATCAATGTAGTTTGGTCTGGTTTGTGCTTGGCCACCATTTGTCTTTGGTGTCTTGCACTCTCTACAAAGTGTCCTATTTGGTTACAGTTGTAACACTTTACTTTGCTTTTGTCCAGCCTAAACTTTCCACTGGTTGCATTCCTGGGAAACTTCCTCCCTGTCCTCTTGTAAAACTTATTGGCTCTGTGAGTGAGAAGAGCCATTTGCTTGACAATTTCAATGTACTCCAGATCATCTGGATGAATACAGTCCAGGTCTTCAAGGGTAAAGAGAAGGTTGCTAGTGCTTTCATCAGTAGACACAAAGGCTTGTGAAGAGCTTGTCTCTTGGAATGGGCTTCCTTGGATATAGTTCTCTCTTGGTGTCTCCAAGAAGGTGATGAAAGGACCCTTTTGTGAGTTGTCAGGGTAGCAGATGAGATGATGTTATGCTTCTCTCCAATCCCTTTCAACCACATACAGGGCTAAACTTTGCTGATTGTTGGAGTTTCCAGATGGATTTTGCATGTTCATATCCATTTTGTAGCCATTGAGGATACCATATAACTTAGTGAGAGTAAGGGTCTTGAGTTTCTCAGTCCTTTTGATGACCACAAAATAGTGTGTCCATTATCTGGGAAGAGAGGACATGAACTTCCACACAATGTCCCTATTCACAAGAGTTACTCCAACATACATTAGAGTGTCCATAATCTTAACATACCTGAAGTATTGTTGAGTCATGATTTCACCTGTTTTGAAGGTGAAGTTCTCAAACTGCTATTTTAAGAGGTCGTTCTTGTTCTTTTTTTCCTCAGTGGACCCCTCATACACCAGCTTCAGTGCATCCCATACTTGTTTAGCAGTCTTGCACTTCTTGAAGCCTCTATAGATGGAGTTTGGAAGAGCAGCTTGGAGAGCAGTCATGGCTTTCTGATCAATATCTATCTTTTTCCAATCTTCTTCAGAATAGTCAGCCACTTTCTTTGGTATCATACCACCACCAGCAGTAGCTGAAGATGTGGATGGTGTCACACCCCAACCTTAACGGCGGAAACGTCGAGATGTGAGGGTTAAGATTGTTCACAGCCACATAACACTACCATAAATTGTAAATATAATTATTCATAAGTTGAAATAAACATTACAACCAACTGTCTCAACGAAATAAAGTAAACAAAGTTCAACTTCCAAGTTTCAAGATATTTTATTTATTTTTCCTAGGTCCAAATCCTAAGTGTAAGCATGCTTTAAAAGATAATCATCAACTTTGTGCATTTCCTGAAACATGTTAAAAATAAAGGTCAACTTTCAAAGTTGGTGAGTTTCCATGGGTTAAGCATACATATATATATAAAAGTTTACAAGTAGCAATTCATGTCAATGGTTACAAGTAAAGCAAGTTTATAGATAACATATAGCTACAATCAAACCTTGACCAAGAATACCATTTATAAGTTATAACGATTAGCTAAGTGTACTTGGTTCCCATGATGAACAAGCATACGTCAGGAGCCGACAATAACCTCGGCTTTAGCACCAAATAGGCTTGTCAGGCCCATAGATCTATGACATCACCAGGCTAGCAATAGTTAATGATTGTCAACATATAATGTCCATCATAAAAGACTCACAATATTACAAATAACCATGACAAAAAGTAAAGATGAATTGCATGTGCATTTACAAGTACCAAGATGTTTACAAGTGCAAGTTTATAAAGTTAACATGTTTCACCCCAAAAGGTGTGAAATAAAGTAAAAGAGGGGCATGAAAACTCACATGATATAAGTTGGTGTTAAAGGTAATATCAAGTAAACGGTGCTCCAATGATTTCTTTTACAAGATACCTAAACGTATATATTCCAAGATTAAGTTTAAAGATAAGTTTAACCATTCATATGTGAACTAGGGTTTCAAGTTGAGTTTGGGGTTTTTACAAATAAGGTTAACTATGAAAATCATATATATATTTTAACCCAATGAAAGAAAAATACAATTTAGGTAATTTAATATGGAGAGGAAATAAAATCATTTATAATAATTTGTAAAGTTTAATTATAAAATGTAAATAAATTTTATAATTATCATGATTAAACTATTATTAAAGGTAACGTGTTGACCAATAATAATTTAGTGATTTATACTATTATTTAAAGTTTATTTTTATAAAAATAAACTAAGTATAACATTTGTTAAAAATATTTTGTAAAAATATTAAAGTATTTAAAGTAATAAATTTACAGAAAATATTTAGGTGACTTTAAAAATAAATAAAGTTTACAAAACTGATTTTTATAATTTTTTTAGAAATCTTCTATAATTTTTTTAAAGGCTGAAAAGCCCTAAAAAAATAATTGAGGGTGCCAGGGTTCGAACCCGGGACTCCAACGTTGATAGGGGTGCGGTTACCATTAGGCTGGGCGCCTATGCCTGCCAAGAAAGTGGTTTTTAATTGTTAAAAGCATTAACTACTCGAAACCCCCAAATTCCATGAACCCTAACTTCGGATTTCATCAAATTGATCGATAATTCGTATGTTTCAGCCGAATTAAACTTAGGGCTTTTGTTTGTAATGATCATACGAACATGCTAGTATGTATATTTACCCGGATCGAAGTCGAATCGATGATGAGCAAGACGAAGAACAAGTCGCGGCTATGTCAAGATTGGTTCAGGTTGCAAATGATGTTAATAATCAAATTCGTTGCACAGAAAGCTTCTACTGGTCTCGATGATTGAAAGCCCTTTATCAATTTCAATTAAGAATGACCGAAGGTTAAAGAACACTACGGTTGCAGGTCACGATGGAAGTGGGATCGAATGCGGGGTTTGTGTGTTTCTCAGATGAAATTGCAAGTGGTGATAGAGTAGGGATAGTTAAACGATTGTTCAAGTTTAATTAATTGGATTGTTATTGAGTCTTGAATGCCGAACGACTCGATTGATAAAACGACGGTTACTTGGGTCATTCGAGTTCATAACCGTTGTTTAAACGCGATTAAGGTACTAAAACGGTTTCGAATCATGCACACGAACCGATTGGGATAGTTTGGTGTCGAAATACGAAGGATTTCAGGGGTTTTAGCCTCGCCGGGGAGTCAGCCGAGGGGTGGCCGGAGTTGGCCGCCGGATTTACGGGGAAAGAGGGAAGGGGGTTTTGGGTTTTAGTACTTTACACAATTGGTCCCTCAACTTTGAATTCTTGTTATTTTATGCTAAAACTTTCATTTTAAGTTTTCAAATTGACATTAAGGCCCCCAAACTTATTTAAAGTTACATATATAGATATATTTTTTTTTATATTAACTTACTTAACTTTTATAAATTATTTTTATTATTATTATTTTTTTTTTATTATTATCATTTAGGGTAGAACTTATAATAATAAACAAAAGTTATAATTACAGGTATTATTATTATTATTATTATTATTATTATTATCATCATTATTATTATTATTATTATTATTATTATTATTATTATTATTATTATTATTATTATTATTGTTATTATTATTATTATTATTATTATTACTATTAAATATAAAAATTTATTAACTTGTAAATTAACAAGAGATCAAACATAAATGGCCCACATAATTTCATAAATGACAGAAATGGTCCTTACAAATGCATAACAAAGTTAACTTTTACTTAACGAAAACACGAAAGGTTACAATCTCCCCAACTTTTAAGAATTTCGTCCCGAAATTAAGAATGAACTAAACGAACAAATACGGGTATTTCTTCTTCATATGCTCCTCACGCTCCCAAGTAAACTCAGGTCCACGCTTATTCTCCCAACGAACCTTGACGATTGGGGTGGTAGTGGTCCTAGTCTTCTTCATGATACGATCCATGACTTCAACGGGTTTCTTAACAAAATGTAATGACTCGTCGATCTGGATGTCATCTAATGGGACATGCAGACTTTCGTCAGCCAAACATTTTCTCAAATTTGAGACATGGAAAACATGGTGAACCCCGCTAAGATCGGAAGGTAGTTCAAGTTTATAAGTCACTTTCTCAATCCTTTTCAGGATCTTGAAAGGTCCTACAAATCGTGGAGCTAATTTACCCTTCTTCCCAAAGCGAACGACTCCCTTCCATGGTGAGACTTTAAGAAGAACCATATCCCTAACTTGGAATTCCAACGGCTTGCGTCGTTTATCGGCATAACTCTTTTGTCGACTTCTAGCCACTTCAAGGTTCTTGCGAATCATGGAGACTTTATCGGTCGTTTCTTGTATGAGCTCAGGACCAATGATGAAATTTTCATCAATGTCAGTCCAGCAGATTGGGGAACGACATTTACGACCATAAAGCGCTTCGAAAGGTGCCATCTTCATACTCGAGTGGTAATTATTATTATACGAAAATTCCGCGAGAGGTAAATGCGTATCCCAGTCACCACCAAAGTCAAGGACACAAAGACGTAGCAAATCCTCTAGGGTTTGAATGGTTCGCTTGGTTTGACCGTCCGTTTGATGATGGTAAGCTGTGCTTAAATCCAGTTGAGTACCCAAGAGTTCTTGCATAGACGACCAAAAATGCGAAGTGAAACGAGCATCTCGGTCGGATATGATATGCAAAGGTACGCCATGACGGCTCACAATCTCATCAATGTATATACGAGCTAACCTTGATGTTTTGTAAGTGTCAAGTATAGGTATGAAATGTGCCGACTTGGTCAATCGGTCAATGATCACCCATATGCTATCATGACCACGAGAGGTGCGAGGTAGTTTGGTTATGAAGTCCATAGATATGTGTTCCCATTTCCACATACGAATCTCGGGTTGTTCAAGCAATCCACTAAGACATTGATGTTCAACTTTAACCTTCGTACACGTAAGACACTTAGCTACGTAAGTTGCTATGTCTTTCTTCATTCCAGGCAACCAGTATTGACCTCACAGATCCATATACATCTTATCGAAACCAGGATGAATTGAGTAACGAGTTTGATGAGCTTCATTCATGATAAAGGTACGAAGATTATCATGGCTTGGAACCCAAATTCGATTCAAGAAATACATCAACCCATTGGGTTTCGTTTCCAGTTGAGCTCAAAGATTGTACTCCAATTCCTCTCCCATTTTACCTTCCTCTTGAACCTCTTGTTGAGCCTCCATGATACAAGTCTCGATGTCATTCTCAATCTTCAAATTTTGCAGCAGCACCATAGTCTCGTTAACATCCAGACGAATCTCAGTATCAAATTCTCCCAAGGTATCAAACCATTGTCGTCGATCGTGAATTTCTTGAAATGAGATCATCTTGTTATGAATCTTACGACTTAGTGCATCGGCTACGACATTTGCCTTTCCAGGGTGGTAACGAATGTCACAGTCATAATAACTAATCAACTCGACCCAACGACGTTGTCTCATATTGAGATCCTTTTGATTGAAAACGTGTTGTAGGCTTTTGTGATCGGTGTAGACTATACATTGCGTGCCATAAAGGTAATGTCTCCAAATCTTTAGGGTAAAAACCATAGCACCAAGTTCAAGATCATGTGTCGTGTAATTCATCTCATGGACCTTCAATTGCCTCGATGCATATGCTATGACCTTTCCTCGTTGCATGAGAACACAACCAAGGCCTTGTTTAGATGCATCACAATACACGGTGAAAACATCGTTTCCATTGGGAAGGGTCAAGATAGGAGCATTACACAACTTGTTCTTTAATGCTTCAAAGGCTTCCTCTTGTTCATACCACCACTCGAATGGTTTATTCTTTTGAGTCAAGGAAGTAAGCGGCTTCGCGATTCTAGAGAATTTGGCAATGAAACGTCGATAATAGCCAGCAAGACCAAGGAAAGAACGAACTTCGGTTGGAGTTGTAGGAACACACCAATTTTTCACAGCTTCCACCTTTGCAGGGTCAACGTGAATTCCTTGGCTATTCACCACGTGTCCTAGAAATTAGACCTCCTCAAGCCAAAATTCGCACTTTGAGAACTTTGCGTACAGTTGTTCTTTCTTCAATAGCTCAAGAACTTGTCGCAAGTGAAGTTCGTGATCGGTTTTGGACTTGGAATAGATAAGTATGTCGTCAATAAAGACAATCACAAACTTGTCTAGATACGGCTTGCATACTCGATTCGTGAGATCCATAAAGGCAGCAGGAGCATTTGTTAAACCAAAGGGCATAACCATGAACTCATATTGTCCATATCGAGTACGGAACGTAGTTTTTGGGATATCATCATCATGAACTCGTAATTGATGATAGCCAGAACGTAAGTCAATCTTTGAGAAAATAGCAGCTCCTTGAAGTTGGTCAAAAAGATCATCGATGCGAGGAAGAGGGTAGCGGTTCTTGATGGTAAGTTTGTTAAGATCACGATAATCGATGCATATACAAAACGATCCATCTTTCTTCTTTACGAACAGAACAGGTGCACCCCAAGGCGATGAGCTAGGACGGATAAAGCCCTTGTCGGACAGTTCTTGAAGTTGACTAGCTAGCTCTTGCATTTTTGACGGTGCAAGTCGATATGGTGACTTAGCCACGGGGTTCGCTCCCGGAATTAAATCGATCCTAAACTCGACTTCACGCACGGGAGGTAAACCACTAAGGTCATCAGGAAATACTTCAGGAAAGTCTCGTACAATTAGGACATCCTTAAGGTCCTTCCCTTTGCCTTTCGTGTTGACCACGTAAGCCAAGAAAGCCATGTAATTCTTGTTTAGACATTTTCGGGCTTGAGTACACGACATGAGTTTGAGTCCTTTGCAGGATATTTCACCGAATACTTTCAATGTATCCCCCGAAGGCAAAGGAATTCGAATGTACTTCTCGAAACAAATAATTTCGGCATGATGTTTGGCTAGCCAATCCATGCCAATGATAACGTCAAAGCTTCCAAGTTTCATAGGAATAAGGTCGATAAAGAAATCATGCTCATTTAGGCTCAAAATGCAATCACGAATAAAGACATCAACGGTGGTGGGTTCTCCATCGGCGACTTCGACAGTAAGAGGTCTTTCTAATTTCGTATATGGCTTAGCAAGTATAGGCTCAAATTCTAACGAGACAAAACTCTTATAGGCTCCAGAGTCAAGCAGAACGTAGGCATAAGAATTATTAATAAGAAAAATACATGTTCAGTTTTAAAGACGTTTAACGATACAGGTAAAGCAACAAAAGAACTTAGATCATAAAGTTGGGGTTAGATTTGACATACCGTTCACCATATCGTTGTTTGCTTGTGCTTGGTTTGCATTGATTTTGAAGGCACGTCCTCGGGCTTGTGGTACATTACCCGCAAGACGAGGGCATTGTGGGCGAAAATGACCAGGTTCCCCACAGTTGTAGCAAGCATGATTATCAACTAACGCGGCATTGTTTGGTGCACGGTGACAAGTAGCCACCAAGTGTCCATACTTACCGCACAGTGTACAGATACGGCACGGGGTATTACCCGCATGATGATACCTACAAACATTACACAAGGGTAGAGGACCAACATCGACCCTAGCAACAGGTGCTTGTGCCACAGGAACGGGCTGTCTTTGAGGTACCTTGGGTGTAGCCACATCGAAATTACGAGCCGGTGGGAACTTGCGTTTCTTGTTGTTGTAAGACGGTTCATTCTTACTCTCCTTAGCTGCTTCGGGACCACCTTTTCAGTCTTTTTAGGACCTTTGACAGACAAGGTGCCCACTCGAATATGGTTTTCAGTAAGTTGAGCGGCGATGGTAATGGCATCTTCCAAAGTTGTGGGTCTACTTCCCACCACGGTATCTTGGATTTGAGGTGGCACCCCCTTGATAAACTTCTCAATGTTTCTAGGAACAGTGTCAACCATGTGAGGCAACAGGATGCTCAACTCGTGATGCCTAGTTGAATAGGCCAAATGATCTCCACCATCTTGCTTGAGATTCCAAAACTCCTCCTCCAACTTTTGCAGCTCACTTCTCGGGCAGAACTTTTGGATGGCAATGTTCTTGAATTCATCCCAAGTTAGTGCCCACACAGCATCAGCACCACGGTTCCTCTTCTCACTATTCCACCACGTAAGTGCTCTTTGTTGAAGGACACTTGTGGCATATCGGACTTTGAGTGCCTCGGGACACTCGCAGTTGATAAAGGTGTTCTCCATGCTTTCAAACCACTCGAGAAGTCTAGTGGCTCCTTCCTTCCCACTAAAGCTAGTGGGTTTGCATGAGTTGAAGTGCTTAAACGTGCAGGTTTGGTTGTTTCTTCCTTGATTTGTAATATTCTCTCCTTGCCCATTGCCATTAGTGTTGTTACTAGCTTTGGCCATCAAGGTGCTACCCAGTTCGGCAACCATGGTCGGAATGACAGCAACCATTTGACGGGCAATCATGGCGGCAAATTTGTGGTCGGAGCTACCATGCTTTCCATGATGACGAGACATGCTGGATACAAAGTAAGTTAGTCACAGAAATTTGGAGGTAGAAGATAATAATTCAAACAAAGATTATTCAAGACTTGTAAAACACACATGGAATGATTCCATTTGGTAACGCATTACCATTTGGAAACGTTGACACGTCAAGGTGAGTTAACTCCAATTGTCTTAGAAACTTGTGTATACTGACCATAGTTTATCACTCATCCCAGATATCCCCAGGTAAGCATAACTAGTCCCACGGGATTTATGCGAAATGCTTACCTTAGCCCGAAGGCTTTTTGCCAGGAAATCCAGAATACAGGTGTCTATGTGTCACACAATATTTCTTTAGGTTCATGGAATTAAAACCTTGATGAGATTTTCATAGATTTGACATAAAGTCTAAAGATTTGAACCTTTCGATATAAAGCGTACGTTCCCACGTGTCGACGAGAATAAGTTTAAGAGATCTTATCGTCGAGAGAATAAAGGATTAAAAATAAGTTTTAGGGGAGACAAGGCAACCAAGTTTCTCAATTACAAAGCAGTCCTAACTAAAGGCATCATGTTGCACATAAAAAGGCCTTCCTAAACAGGTAGCATTATGTAGCATGCAACAAATAGATTTACAAGATCATAAAGATTTTTCTTATGAGGTTCATGCATCAACTATAGTCTAGGTCACCATTTCTAATAACCTAAATCCCTATAGTTATGGGCTCTGATACCAATCTATCACACCCCAACCTTAACGGCGGAAACGTCGAGATGTGAGGGTTAAGATTGTTCACAGCCACATAACACTACCATAAATTGTAAATATAATTATTCATAAGTTGAAATAAACATTACAACCAACTGTCTCAACGAAATAAAGTAAACAAAGTTCAACTTCCAAGTTTCAAGATATTTTATTTATTTTTCCTAGGTCCAAATCCTAAGTGTAAGCATGCTTCAAAAGATAATCATCAACCTTGTGCATTTCCTGAAACATGCTAAAAATGAAGATCAACTTTGAAAGTTGGTGAGTTTCCATGGGTTAAGCATACATATATATATAAAAGTTTACAAGTATCAATTCATGTCAATGGTTACAAGTAAAGCAACTTTATAGATAACATATAGCTACAATCAAACCTTGACCAAGAATATCATTTACAAGTTATAACGATTAGCTAAGTGTACTTGATTCCCATGATGAACAAGCATACGTCAGGAGCCGGCAATAACCTCGGCTTTAGCACCAAATAGGCTTGTCAGGGCCATAGATCTATGACATCGCCAGGCTAGCAATAGTTAATGATTGTCAACATATAATGTCCATCATATAAGACTCACAATATTACAAATAACCATGACAAAAAGTAAAGATGAATTGCTTGTGCATTTACAAGTACCAAGATGTTTACAAGTGCAAGTTTATAAAGTTAACATGTTTCACCCCAAAAGGTGTGAAATAAAGTAAAAGAGGGGCATGAAAACTCACATGATATAAGTTGGTGTTAAAGGTAATATCAAGTAAACGGTGCTCCAATGATTTTTTTTACAAGATAACGTATATATTCCAAGATTAAGTTTAAAGATAAGTTTAACCATTCATATGTGAACTAGGGTTTCAAGTTGAGTTTGGGGTTTTTACAAATAAGGTTAACTATGAAAATCATATATATATATAACCCAATGAAAGAAAAATACAATTTAGGTAATTTAATATGGAGAGGAAATAAAATCATTTATAATAATTTGTAAAGTTTAATTATAAAATGTAAATAAATTTTATAATTATCATGATTAAACTATTATTAAAGGTAACGTGTTGACCAATAATAATTTAGTGATTTATACTATTATTTAAAGTCTATTTTTATAAAAATAAACTAAGTATAACATTTGTTAAAAATATTTTATAAAAATATTAAAGTATTTAAAGTAATAAATTTACAGAAAATATTTAGGTGACTTTAAAAATAAATAAAGTTTACAAAACTGATTTTTATAATTTTTTTAGAAATCTTCTATAATTTTTTTAAAGGCTGAAAAGCCCTAAAAAAATAATTGAGGGTGCCCGGGTTCGAACCCGGGACCCCAAGGTTGACAGGGGTGCGGTTACCATTAGGCTGGGCGCCTATGCCTGCCAAGAAAGTGGTTTTTAATTGTTAAAAGCATTAACTACTCGAAACCCCCAAATTCCATGAACCCTAACTTCGGATTTCATCAAATTGATCGATAATTCGTATGTTTCAGCCGAATTAAACTTAGGGCTTTTGTTTGTAATGATCATACGAACATGATGATGAGCAAGACGAAGAACAAGTCGCGGCTATGTCGAGATTGGTTCAGGTTGCAAATGATGTTAATAATCAAATTCGTTGCACAGAAAGCTTCTATTGGTCTCGGTGTGAAAGCCCTTTATCAATTTCAATTAAGAACGACTGAAGGTTGAAGAACACTACGGTTGCAGGTCACGATGGAAGTGGGGATCGAATGCGGGGTTTGTGTGTTTCTCAGATGAAATTGCAAGTGGTGATAGATTAGGGATAGTTAAACGATTGTTCAAGTTTAATTAATTGGATTGTTATTGAGTCTTGAATGCCGAACGGCTCGATTAATAAAACGACGGTTACTCGGGTAATTCGAGTTCATAACCGTTGTTTAAACGCGATTAAGGTTCTAAACCGGTTTCGAATCATGCACACGAACCGATTGGGATAGTTTGGTGTCGAAATACGAAGTATTTCAGGGGTTTTGGCCTCGCCGGGGAGTCGGCCGAGGGGTGGCCGGAGTTGGCCCCCGGATTTACGGGGAAAGAGGGAAGGGGGGTTTGGGTTTTAGTACTTTACACAATTGGTCCCTCAACTTTGAATTCTTGTTATTTTATGCTAAAACTTTCATTTTAAGTTTTCAAATTGACATTAAGGCCCCCGAAACTTATTTAAAGTTATATATATAGATATATTTTTTTTTTATATTAACTTACTTAACTTTTACAAATTATTTTTATTATTATTATTATTATTTTTATTTTTATCATTTAGGGTAGAACTTATAATAATAAACAAAAGTTATAATTACAAGTATTATTATTATCATTATCATTATTATTATAATTATTATTATTATTATTATTATTATTATTATTGTTATTATTATCATTATTATTATTATTATTTATTATTATTATTATTATTATTATTATTATTATTATTATTATTATTATTTTTATTTTTATTTTTATTATTATTATTAAATATAACAATTTATTAACTTGTAAATTAACAAGAAATCAAACATAAATGGCCCACATAATTTCATAAATGACAGAAATGGTCCTTACAAATGCATAACAAAGTTAACTTTTATTTAACGAAAACACAAAAGGTTACAGATGGTACATGAGGTCCAGATATAATAGATCCCCATATCCTGGAGTCTTGAGACTTGATGAAGCCTTCTATTCTTTGGCACCAAGTATCAAAATCATCAGGAGTGATCAGTGGAGATTTTGTCTTGGTACCGATTTCCATATCAGCTTTTGGGATAGCTGCCATTTGGGTTGTTAAGGGTTTTGTGAAACTGAAGGGATTTAAGATGGTGAGATCTTACAATTAAGAGTCTAAAATGCTCTGATACCAATTGCAAGACCAGTTAAGGCATGGTCAATACAATCAGTCTCACAATAAGGAGAGTGTTAAAGCACTTAACAGATCAAATACGGAACCAGATTTATATTAATGATACTAAGAACACAAGTAAACAATGAAACAGAACTAAGAATAAGAACAAGATAAGTATGGTTTCAGGAATGCTGTATATTGCTCTCAGGTTCTTTTACAAGTGTTACAAATCATAAAAAGAAATACAAGAACCTGAGATACTTTATACTACATCCTACAGCTGTCCATACTTTGAAGGCCAGCTGGAAACACTAATCTAGACAATAAGATCAATGTAAAGTCAAAAGGCAGATTGCCTTTTGACTTGTGACTATGACATGCCATAGCTCACATCCTAATATATTACAAAAAAGATAAAAGGTACAAAGTAGAAAGTTACAGACTCTAAACCATAATCTACAGTTACAAAAGCATGGACCTTTTCACCAACTCATGCAAGTTGGTAAGTCTTCAGAGTTGCAGCGGAAAGGTGGTCAGCTTTATTCAGAAGTACTTCAGAGAAAGCATGTCCTCCCTGTCTTTGAAAGAAATCAATCGTCACTTCATTGGCTTCGAAGGGCTTTGTCTTTGAAGCTTCGAAAGACTTCATCTTTGGCTTCAGAAGATTTGGTCTTTGGCTTCAGAAGATTTTACACTTAGAATAATTTGCTGTGAGAAGTGTAAAAGTTCCAAAGTAACTTCTATTTTGCATAATGTGCATGCAAGCTGGAAGCTCCTTGGTTGCCTTGGTTTCTTTGCTTGTATCAGCCTTTCAAGTATAACCTTACATCATGTGACTCATGTAGGCCTATAAAGTCGTATAACTGATATGACAAGATTTAACTTGACCGGGTCCGAGATGGGAATCTTAGTTGATGTGACTCCACTAGGATCAAATATGATGATTGAGTCAATGATTAAGTAGCGGAAATACTAAATCAAAGAACATTAAAAGCTGAAAATACTAATAAATGCTTTGTATATTGATGTTGGTAAACAAGATACAAAGAGTGCTAGGGTTTGCAGCATAAAACAGTAATTCTGTGTAACTTGTGTGAAAACTTTTGTGAAACTTACAAAAGTAGTGTATACTATTCTATTTATAGGATGATACAATACCAGTACAAAATGACTAAACTACCTTGACAACTATACATCAGAATACCAGTCTAAGTACAAAAGATGATCAGCATTTTTAAATATGCATCCGTATGGACTAATGCGGATGAACAAATACTTGAGCGCATTTAGTTCTTCACATCTGCAGTAGTGAATGTGAATGAACAAATAGTTAGCCATAATTGTTTTACCTATCCGCATTAGATAATACGGATGAACAAATACTTAACCGTATTTGTTCTTTGCTCATCCGCATTGACTAATGCGGATAGCCGACACTTGTCTTCATTCTTCTGTATTCTTCACCTGCATTACTTCTTGGACTTGTGGGATTTCCAACCAGAACAACCTTCAACCACTTCTTGAATTAGCATGTATGATCCTTTTAGGGTCCAATAATACTCCCCCTAAGGATTATACAGCCTATGTACTTCAAGGGTTTGAGGGTGGTGGAGGTTGTGAAGATTTTGGTGGTTTTCAAGAGCAGGAGCTTTCTTTTCTTGGACTGTCGATGGAGCTGGTGTTGGTTCAGTCTCTGTAGATGGTTAAGGTTCAACCAGTGAAGGATCCAAAATAGCTTTGATCATGTTTGAGAAGTCTCTAGTCTTATTCATTTTGTCTCGGCTAAGGACATGAATCTTCATTTGGCTGATATAGTGAATTTCCTCAATAGGCATTTGTCTCAGAGATATGCCACACTGATACAGTGGATAGCTCATCTCTGTGAATCAACAAGGAACCATCAGCATCTACTTCCAACTTCACTATGTTTCCCAGTTGGAGAGGAACTTTCTTTCTTTTTCTTTATTCTTTCTTTTTGTTGATTCTGTCATAGGCTATCTTTAGAATCTTTATGCATTTTAAAAAGAAATACATATCAGCTTCTCCAAGCTTGTTATCTATTTCTCTGAAGTGTCTTGTAAATATGTAGTGGATATAGGATTCATCTAACAATCTCACCTCATATCCACTAAATAGCCGTATGTCAGATCTTTCTTTTCCTCCCTATTTTCTTTCAATTTCCAACTCATAAGTCTTTTCATCATAAAACACATTTGAGATTGGATTTGACTTGTGGGTTCTAACAACCATCTTTCTTTTCAATGATTCAGTTGGTTTTACAACTCTAGGAATACCAACTCTTCAGTTTCTTTCTTCTTTTTCTTTTCAAGAGGATCACTGAAAGATTTGAAGTTGTTTGTCTTCTTGAACATGTTTAGAATATCTTCAAACTCATATCCTCTATACATGGCATGATAAATAATCAATTCTAGCTCAGCTAGTTCTTTCAGATCATGAATCTGCAGGGAGTTCACCAGAGTAGTGTACTCTATGAAGAACTGAACAAGCCCTGAGATCCTTTTCACCATAAACATGTTCTAATCACTGTCATACTTCCAGGCAATTATTTTAACATGAATCTTGCCTTCTAGAGTAGACACAACCTTAACTATCTCTGAAGTGGTTAACCCTTCATGCAACTTCAATTAAGAGGGTGGGTTTAATAAACCATTCAAGATTTCTATGTAGCATGGGTGCCAAGACATCATGGTCTTTGGTAGTAAGTTTGACATCCTGAGCTGAAGTTCTAGATCTGGGTTTCCTCCCTACAACATCTTCTTCAATAGCCTTTAATCTTTCTTTCTTGTCTTTGAGTATCTGGAGAATTACAGCCCTGAGGGAATTTGTCTTCATATTACTTGGTTTTCTTCTGGTGAATCCTTGAGTAGATAGATAATCCTTCATTTCCCTGTCTGTCATGTTGTAGGGATCAGAATATTAGGATTGATTGAGTCTGTTGAGACTGTGTTAGAGTGAATATGGTTTGGGACTTGACTATCTTCTTTTCATAGTCAGTCACATAAGTAGGGTCAAGGAGTTTATGCATCTTGTTAACTTCTTCCACCATTCCCTCATAAGTCATCCCAAAAACTTTATCAGCATCATAGCCATGGTTGATCAAATACATGGCTTTAACCATAAGATCATTAGCTTGTGCCTTTTCCACCATTTCTTCAACCGAAAACTCAACATTTGCAGGACTGTCGTTAAACAATAGATCATCAATCAAGCTTTCCATGTATCCACCTTCTATCTCTCATTCTTCAAGGATAATCACCTCAGTCTTCTTCTTTAATTGTTCCTTATCCTTCTCAGGCTCATCTAGAAATTGTTCAATAGCAGCAAGGCTTCTTGCATCATCTTTTTGTTTCTTTGAAGCTAGTTCCTCTTCTACCATTGGCAATTTTCCTTTGGCCTGTTCTGATAAGTACTTCCTTTTTTTGGAGTATGTATGCATACGGGGACCAGAGGAAGAGGGTACAGAGAGTTCAGCTTCTTGTTTCTTCTTTTCTTTTTCAAGCATTTTAGCTTCTTCTTTCTCTTTAAACTCTTCACATAACCTTATTATGAGTTCCTTTTGATTATCAGACTCTTCATCCAGTCTTTCTTCAGGAGTTTAACCAGTGTAAAGAACCATAGCCATGCTTTCCTCTTCATCCCTAACCTCACTGTTTTGAGCTTGTTGAAAGGTTTCAGTCATTCTCTGTCTCTTTAATGGTGGAGAGTTATCATCATCATTACTGCTCTCACCAGAGACATTTTCATCTTCTTTTGATTCTTTTTCTTTTTCAGCCTCATCATCCTTGTCTTTATTAGTTTCATCATTACCCTTTTTATCCTTTTCTTTTTCCAATTCTTCTTTAATCTTAATCAGCATCTCTAATTTAGAATCTCTTTTTGTTAGAGCTTCTATCTTTCTGTGAAGATCATCTATAATATCAGTTTGGACATCAAGAAGATTCTCTTGTTCTTCTAGCAATAGTTTGAATGGTAGCAGCATCCAAGTGTCCACTGATTTCTTGTTTGGCTTGTTCTAAAGTTGCTTTAAGTCTATCAATCTCTTTTTCTTTTTCTTCTTTCTCAAATCATACTTGGCTTTTAGTTCTTTTAGTTCTTTTTCTTTCTCATCCAGCTCAAGCAGTCTATCTCTTATGATACCAGACCTTCTATCCAATAGTTTCTCCATTCTGGCTACTTTCTGTAATAGCTCAGAAATCATTTCATCCTTCGCATCAGGACTGTTGACTTCAGATTCTGCAAAGCTTTCTAAGGCACCAGCCTCTAAGAATACTTGTCTCTCAGGCCTTTGAAAATTAGGATAATGATCCTCCTCATCCGAAGATGATTTAGACCCATCTGATGAACTGGTAGATTCACCAGATTCAACAGATGCAGCAGCAACTTCTGGTGAAGAATGGATAGGATATACCGGAGGATAATGAACAGGTGTAACACCTGAAAATTTATTAAGAAAAGGATAAAGATAAAAGGAGAAGTTGCAAAAGTGGAGGGGCTAAAGTGTACAAAAGGACAAACATTATTATTTTATGTTTAAAAGAAGCATGGTCGCCCACTATCACCTTTCCACCCACTCTCTCTCGGCTCCAAAAGGGAAAAGAAGAAAAGTGAAGTGTTCGACAGAAGAAGAAGAAGAAGTCTCGGCTTGAAGGTGAGTTTTTGTGTGTTTTGTACGGTTTCAGCTAAGCTTTCAGCTTCGGGACCGATTCTTATGTGTTCTTTTGTGTTCGGTTTTGGTGTTTTGGAGTGTTTAGGCGTTTGAACTCCAGGTTGCTCTTGGGTTTGGAGGAGTTTTACTCGAAAGCAGTAAAGGTGAGTTCTAGATCCCCTCTTTTAAATGTTTTCTGCTTATTTTGGGGCTGGTTTGCATATTTGACTAATGTTTTTCAAAACAAGTTATGATTTTTCATGTATGGTGCGAACGATGTTGATGATATGGTATGTTATGTGATTCTCTTATTGATTGCTTAAAGTTTGTGATGTTCTAAGTGTTAGACTGATAGATTTAAGCTATGTTCATGTTAGAATGACGATGGGAACTGATAATGGCATAAGTTTAATTGCAGGTAAGTTCTTATGTTCATCCGCATTTAACAGAAAGTCTTTTGTTCATCCATATTTGTCGAAGTCTTGTTCATGCGCATTTGTAAGTCTTCATGCGCATTTGTTAAGTCTTCATGCCCATTTGCTAAGTCTTCATGCACATTTGCTAAAGTGTTCATCCGTATTTGTTTTGCCCATGCGCATTTGCTACAGTGTCCATGTGTATTGCTTTAGTCATCCGCATTCGGTTCGTGAGCTTTTCCTGACACTTAAAAAATTTCCTGAGAATGTTCATCCGTATTTGTTCATCTGCATTTGTTCATCCGTATTTGTCCATCCGTATTTGTGACTCATGCGCATTTGTCTAAGTTCATTCGCATTTGTCTAAAGATTTGGGATTTTCTGGAAATTTGGGAAATAGAATATAGGTATGGAGAACCTCTGTATAAGGAAAGATTATGCGTATTTAAGGATTATTATGCATGGTTCTTTCTTATGTGCTGCTTTTCTATGTCTATAATATTTTCATGTTATGTGATTATGTAATGTGTATCTTAATAAGTATTATCCATAAGAAGTGGACATGAAAGAATAAAAGAAGAACAGTGAAACTTAATGAATGTTACCCGGGTCCCTTATGATGAATGAAAAGCCTTGCAAGCAAAATGAATGGAGGTGCACGACCTTGTTGTTGTTAGCTCAACTGATGTGCGGCTGTATAGCCCATGAGGATGCACATCTGGGGTCTAATCCTGGGGATTGACCAATGAATGAATGGGATCTTAGTTCATGAGCAGGCTTCGTGCCTAGCAGGGTGGATCAACTGTCGATGGGTTAGTTACCAGGATAAACGTTTGCCGACAGGGGTTTGGCATTTGTTGCCAACCAACAATGTAGGCTCTTGCTTTGTGCAATCCTAGTTAATGAAAGAGAAAGATAATGAAAGAAAGAAAGATAATGAATCACTTTATGATTGATTATGTATATTGATGAATGATCACCAAATGAAATTTACAAAGTGTATTTCTCTGTATTATTAAACTAAAACTCACTCAGCAACGTTGACTTTTTATATGCATATCAGTTGGCAGGTGAGGATGTTGCTGAGGATGGCATGCGGGTGAGGCTACTTGGCGGGTAAAGTCTGGCATCCATTCATGCACGATGATATTGTTGTTTTGTAATACAACTGAAAGATTCTTTTGTAACTGTAAAAATACAATGATGTATTATTTAGCAACATTAAATATTAATGCATGAATGGTTTTTGATAACTTAATCCGCTATGATGTTTTTATGAAATGTAATTATCCTATATGAAAAATGTTGTGATTGTCCAACTGTGAGGTCTCCGGGAACGGGGCCTTACAAGTTGGTATTGGAGCCAAAGTTTAAGAGAAATGGGTAACTATTTTCAAAACCTAAACTTAAACTGAGAATGGGACCGAATGGAAGGATGTCAGCCCAAGTAGCTACGTGCCACCAGGTAATCTTTCATAAGTAATTGGTATTACGTGCATATGCTATTTGATTTATGTGCTTAGTAGATTTGGACACTGATGTAGTCTGGATAGGGAATGCTTGGGGGATGAAGGGTCAAGTAAGTGGCTAATCACAACTGGCCATTGTAATTAGGGACTTACTATACTTGACATAATCTGAGCTATTACCTTGAATGACCTTGTTAGTGCTTGAATCTTATAGGAGGTAGATCTTATGGCGGGTCGGAAACCTGGGAAGGCAACCCGAGGCGGTGCTCATGGCAGGCGTACTACTGGGCCACGTGTCACCCGAAGCAAAGCTAAGGCTCCCGAGACAGTTCATGAGGACTCGGGTATTCATAGCCACCAAGAGGGTGAAGGATCAGCCACCCTCAAGTATACGGTAAAGGAAGCTATTGCTAACGAAGTCTACAACGTCATGCAAAACGTGTTACCTTCAGACCGAGGTATTTAGGGTAGTGAAGGAGGGTGAAAAGACCAAAGATGCAGGGGAGAAGGAGAAAGCTGATGAAGAGCCATCTAGTCCCAAGGTGGTAATTCATGATGATGATAGCGAGGGGGAGAAGGAGACCGCTAAGGGGTGCACCTATGGGGAGTTTCAGAGGTGCAAACCCCCAACCTTTGATTGTAACGGCAATGCTACTGCTGCTCATCGTTAGGTTCGAGAGATGGAGGCAGTCCTAGACATCAGTGAGTGTCGGGAGGATCAAAAGATGAAGTTTGCCTCCCATTCTTTTGTTGACTCGGCATTATGCTAGTGGGACAACATTGTCCAAGCCGAGGGGAAACGGTCTGTTGCAAGGATGTGGTAGTCGGATTTGAAGGAACTGGTACTGGAGGAGTATTGTCCATATCGGGAGTTGGAAAAAATTGAGAAGGAGTTCTTGCACTTGGAGGATGGAAACATGACTCATCAAGAATATACCTCCAAGTTCAATGAGCTTTCAAGACTCGTGCCGGATCTAGTAACCAGAGAGTCCAAGAAGATCAAGAGATATATGCAGGGTCTACCCGTGGATATCAGGAGGAACATGATAGCTGCTAGACTAAGCACTTTTAGGTCTGCAGTAGATTTGGCTGGAAGGTTGTATGATAAGAGGGATCTGGTGCCAATTCAGAGAAAGGTTGAAAAGAGTTGGAACAAGAATGGTAATGGGAAGCGATTCAGGGGTGACCATTATGGGATAGGGGAAAAGAAGATGAGGATTGACAATCGCCGCCCCGGATCGAGTAAAGGGGGTAACAGGAGGGAATGTAAGAAGTGTGGGAAGGTTCACTTAGGTAAGTGTAGAGTGGGGATGAATCGGTGTTTTAAGTGTGGAGGTGAAGGCCACTATGTAGAGAGTGCGGGTACCACGATGTTATCAGTATGGGGAGGTAGGCCACTTGGGCCGAGATTGCAAGAAGGGTGGAGCAGGGAGCTCAGGGACTCAGGCTATGGGCGAGAAAGGGAGGAGTGAGAAGACCAAAGCCAAGGAAAGGGCATTCAACATGACCCGGGAAGAAGCCAGAGTGGACCCTAAAGTAGTTTCAGGTATGTTTCTGGTAAACCAATTGTATGCTTCTATGCTCTTCGATTCTGGTGCTAGTAGAAGTTTTTTATCTACTACATTTTGTCGTGAAATGCATGGTAAGAATAAGAAGATAGACGTGCCCTTCAATGTAGAGACAGCGATAGGAAAGACTACCAAAGTGATTGATGTGATGGACGATTGCCTCGTAGAGTTGGATGGTCGTAAGTTTCCTGCTAGATTGTATGTGATGGCCCTAGAAAGTTTTGATGTGGTGTTAGGGATGGATTGGTTGGCTGCCTACGAAGCGAACATCATGTGCCGAGAGAAGACGATTTGTCTGACTACGCCCGATGGCAGTTTGGTTAAGATACATGGAGACAAGGAGTGCATTACACCGCGAGTAATCTCGATGATCACGACCAAGAAGTTTATGAGGTGCAGGTGTGGTGCTTACTTGGCCTATGTGAAGAATATGGATGCTACTGTGCCTCAACTAACAGGCGTGCCGGTAGTACATGATTTCCCTGATGTGTTTCCCGAATACCTACCAGGGGTACCACCTGACCGCGAGATCGAGTTCTAGATTGACCTAAAACCTGGTACCCAACGTATTGCAAAGGTGCCGTATCATGTCGCTCCCTCCGAGATGAAGGAATTGATGACCCAGTTGTAAGAGTTTCTAGATAAGGGGTTCATCCAACCAAGTATCTCTCCCTGGGGTGCTCCGGTCTTATTTGTAAAGAAGAATGATGGTAGCATGAGGATATGCATCGACTACCATGAGTTGAACAAGTTAACAGTGAAGAACAGGTACCCACTACCAAGGATTGACGGCTTGTTTGATCGACTCCAAGGTGCCAGCTGGTTCTCAAGGATAGATCTCCGATCTGGTTACCATCAGCTAAAGGTCAAAGAACAGGATATCCCGAAGACCGTGTTTCAAACTCGATACGGGCATTACGAATTCCTCGTTATGTCTTTCGGTCTAACCAACGCGCCAGCTGCTTTTATGGATTTGATGAATCGGGTGTGTAGGCCGATGTTGGATAGATCAGTGATTGTGTTTATTGATGATATCCTGATTTATTCGAAGAGTGAAGAAGAACATGTCGGTCATATTCTCGAGGTATTGGAGATGCTTAGAAGGGAGAAGTTGTATGCTAAGTTCTCTAAATGCATGTTCTGGTTGCGGGAAGTTCAGTTTTTGGGTCATGTGGTTAATTCTGAAGGGATTATGGTGGACCTGGCAAAGGTGGAGGCGGTTATGCAATGGAAGACCCCAAAGATGCCATCCGAGATCTGCAGTTTCTCGGGTTTGGAGGGCTACTATAGACGGTTCATCCAAGACTTCTCCAAGATAGCTTCACCATTGACCAAATTGACCTGTAAGGATGTGAAGTTCGTATGGGGTCAAGTGCAGGAGAATGCTTTCAAAGAGTTGAAGACAAGGTTGACTCAAGCTCCTGTCTTGACATTACCTGAAGGGAATGAAGACTTGGTGGTCTATTCTGATGCTTCTTATTCAGGATTGGGTTGTGTGCTGATACAACGGGGAAGGGTTATAGCCTATGCGTCCTGACAATTGAAAATCCATGGGCCTAACTATCCCACTCATGACCTGGAGTTGGCGGCTGTGGTTTTTACATTGATGATTTGGAGGCACTACCTGTACGGGATGAGGTGCACCATCTTCACTGATCATAAAAGTTTGAAGTACTTCTTCGAGCAGAAGGATCTTAACATGAGACAAAGAAGATGGTTAGAGTTGATCAAGGATTACGTCCGCAAAATCCACTATCATCCAGGTAAGGCGAACGTGGTAGTCGATGGCCTCAGTCGAAAGGAGAGGCCGGAGCCAATTTTGGTGAAGGCTTGCCAGCTGGTTGTGATGCCAGATGTTATGGATCAAATCAGGGAATTCCAATATGAGGCATTAAAGGATGATATGATCAACTCCGAACAAATGAAGGGGCAGGCAACGGATTTAGGGGAAAACACCCTTGGCGTTAAAACCCGTTTCGGACGGATGTGGATTCCTTGTTAAGGGGAGCTGAGTGGAAGGATCATGGATGAAGCTCACAAAACACGATATTCCATCCATCCTGGTGCTACAAAGATGTATCATGATCTAAAGAAGGATTATTGGTGGCCAGGGATGAAGCGTGACATGGTGGAGTACATGAGTAAGTGCCTGACCTTTTTACAAGTGAAGGCGGAACACCAGAAACCATATGGGAAGATCCAACCTTTGGATATACCCGAATGGAAGTGGGAACACATAACCATGGATTTCATCACAAAGTTGCCTCGCACTGCGAGAGGATGTGATACCATTTAGGTGATCGTAGACCGCCTGACGAATAGTACACACTTTTTGCCAATCCGAGAGACTTACTCATCGGAAAGGTTGGCGGAGCTGTTCATCAAGGAGATCGTAACTCATCATGGCGTACCGGTGTCTATTGTTTCTGATAGGGACACCCGGTTCACGTCCAAGTTCTGGAAGAGATTTCATGATGCGATGGGGACGAGGTTACACATTAGCATAACCTATCACCCTCAGACAGACGGCCAAGCAAAACGGACCATTCAGACCTTAGAGGATATGCTCCAAGCATGCATTATTGACTTTGGTGGAAGTTGGGATGAACACCTACCATTGGCAGAGTTCTCCTACAACAACAGTTATCAAGCCAGTATAGGCATACCACCATTCGAAATGTTGTATGGGAGGAGATGCAGAACCCCGGTGTGTTAGGGTGACATTAGGCAGAAAGAGTTGGGAGGCACCGAGATCATTGAAGCCACGTCAGAAAAGATAGAAAAGATCAAGGCTTTTATGAAGGCGGCCAAGGATAGGCAAAATTCGTATGCTGACAAGAGGCGTAGGCTGTTGGACCAAAAGAACCAATGAGCCTGATCAGAAAAACCTTTAAGTCCCACGGACATTACAACAACTGAAGTAGTCTGCAACAGCTGAAGACATTAACTGATAACAAGGTCTGAAGACAAAGTCTGAAGTAAAAGAGCTGAAGACAAAGTCTGAAGTGAAAGAGCCGAAGACAAAGTCTGAAGTGAAAGAGCCGAAGACAAAGTCTGAAGTGAAAGAGCTGAAGACAAAGTCTGAAGTGAAAGAGCTGAAGACAAAGTCTGAAGTGAAAGAGCTGAAGACAAAGTCTGAAGTGAAAGAGCTGAAGACAAAGTCTGAAGACAAAAGCTAAAGACAAAGACTGAAGACCAAGTTTCAGATGTCACAACAGCTGAAGAAGATCTCTTCAGTAGTTGTGATGGTTTCCTTTTAGTAGTTTTATGTTTCTTGTATTCAGTACTTGTAGTTTTAGTAGTTTTAGTTTCTTCTTATACTTAGCATACTCTGAGATGTTCTCAGTTGTTGTGAACATTCTCAGTAGTTTGCTTACTTTCAGCTGTTTGTAATAATTCTGTTAGATGTCACTATCAAGTGACATCAGCAGACGTCACATTCCTTTATATAAGGAATGTTGACCTAATTGTAAGGGTGTAGCCTACAAAGCCTTGCGAAGCTTAGCGGCCGCCACACCGAAGCATTTGTGCATAAATGATATTATCCATTTTGCAGAAAACCCTCTTTCTCTATAACCGTGTACTGTTCCATTGAATATCTATTGTGTTCTTGCTATATTTGTCTAATTCTTGTTCTAATTCCGTTGCGATTCAACTCTATTTGATCAAACTTAGATCACTGATCCTGACAAATGGTATCAGAGCAGGTTAATCATTGATCGGTTTAACAATTGATCATTGAAACTGCTATTTCGATATCTAAAGTTTGATCGAATTAGCATATTTGCAAGAATTGGTTATAGAGATTGATTTTCTGCTGCTTCTGGTTAGTCAATTTGAGTTTCTTCTTGGTTCTTACTGAGTTTGTTGTGTTTTTGTGCTAAATCTGTTGAAACTTGATTGAATTGGTTTGAATCTGAGAATGACTACTCCTTCTAATGACCCTCACAATACTGGCTCCTCAACCAAGCCTCCGATGCTGGTTAGGAGTGAGTATAACATATGGCAACGAAGAATGCTCCATCACCTGTCTGTTAACAGTTCAGGTTGTTGGACATCTGTGGTTCACAATCCACACAAGCCTATGGTGAACAATCCGGAGACCAACCAAATGGTTCCGAAGAAGAAGGAGCAATACTCAGATGAAGATCGTAAATTGTTTGAGATTGATGCTAAAGCCCATGGAATTCTGGCCATGCCACTGCCTAATGAAATCTATTCTGGGCTTATGCATCATGAAACTGCTCATGACCTCTGGAATGCTTTGAAGGAACAATTCGGAGGAACTGATGAGGTCTTAGAAAACAACAGAGAAATCCTCGCCCAACAATATGAGACATTCTCTCATAGGAAGGGTGAGACACTGACTTAATAGTTTGAGCGTTTCTCCTGCTTGATCTCTGAACTGAAAATGGTCAAGCATGAGTATACTAATAGCCAGATGAACAACAGATTCCTCATATCACTGCCTGAGAGATGGGACACATACACCATTGTCCTACGCTCCAGTGCAAATCTGGATAGCCTATCTCTCACCCAACTCCATGGGAAACTGCTTACATTTGAAAGAGAGATAGAGCAGAAAAGGAAACTGGCATCATCAGGAAAGCTCACTGATGACTTTGTACCAGGGAACACTGCCTTGGTCAGTCATGAGTCAGAATATGCTGGATCAGAAAGCCATTATGATGAGCATATAGATTTCTCTTCAAACAGTTCTGATCATGCATTTGTTGGTGTTGACAGTCATTCTGGGTGTAATAGTGATAATTTATGCTTTATCATGGATGATTTGATGGGTATTGCTGATGATGATTTAGAAGAGATGGATATTTTGAGCCAAATGGCCTTGATCAATATCAGATCTCAAAAGTTCTACAAGAGAACTGGTAGGAAATTTCCAGGAGTCTCTGGCAAAACCAAAGTTTGTTTTGACAAGAGTAAGTTGAGGTGTCACAAATGCCACAGGCTTGGGCACTTTGCAAGAGAGTGTAGATCAACTGGATCTAACTCCTCTGCACCCTTTGTGACCTTTCCAAGCAATAGTTCACAAAACAAAGGGCAACATCCTGCTAGTTCTGGTCATCACTCACAACCTCAATCTCCTGCATATTTTGTCCCTCAGGGTCCAATGCCATATCCATATCCCTGCTATTACATGCCACAGCCAAATCTAGTTCAAGTTCCTATAGCACAACAACCTCAAGCCCTACCTGAGCCTCAACCATCTCCATCACAATCTCAACCTCATCACAGCTTCTTCACACCAGGAGTTGTTGACTGGAGCAGCTCACCAGATGATCTTTCTGGTTTCAATGAGCAATTATTTGCTGGTGCTGGTCAACATGGTGGTGAACATCCTTTTGGAATCTTGCTCTCATGGCCCTGGAGTCTACTGAGGGTTCCTGCTCCAATGCATCATCTTCACAGGTAACCCAGGTATCTTCTGAGGCTAAAGCCAAGTTATGTTCTGAATCATGCAAAGCTGCCTTTGTCTCTATTAGAGAGGCAAATGTAGCTTTAATCAATCAAAATCTTGAGCTTGAGAAAACTATTTCCAAAAGAAAAGCTGAGTATGAGTTGCTCTTAATGACAAAGATGATGAGATTTACAAGCTTAAATGCCAACTTAATGATGAAAAGGCTAAGGTAGAGGTCATACTTGAGAACCACAGAAGTCTCAAAGAGACACTTGCAGCTACCCAAGTTGAGTGTGACCGCTGGGTAACATCCTGCAAGGGATTTGAAATGCTTCTCAGCAAGCAAACAGCTTCAAATGTGAAGTTTGGAATAGGTTACAATCATACTGCACCACCTACTGATTTTACTTCAAAATCAATAGTAAAATCTAAGGTGAAAGTAATTTCCAAACCACATCATCATGTGATTCATCCTCAAATGATAATACAAAATTAGAGGATGCAGTCAGTGTTAAGATCTCAGCAAATCAATTGCCTGATGGTTTAAATGCTGATAAACACATGAAGTTGAGAAATCCAGATGTTGTCCCTCAAAGTACTCCAAGTACTGAAGGGCAAGTCACAACATCTGAAAAGCATTTCAAATCTGCTAAAATAAAAGGATTAACAACTGCTGAGGAATCTATCATACGGTCTTTCAGGACGGATAGAGAACAGCTGAAGAACAAGTCTTCAGTTGTTACAGATCCTTCAGTACTTAACACAAGTACTGAAAGGAGGAAAGTACTGAAGATCACACCTTCAGTAGTTTCCACTTCAGCAGTTGATCAATCCAAGATGAAGAATAAGCCATGTGAAATATGTGGTAAATTCAATCATCTATCTGATGAATGCTGGTACAAAAAGGGTTCCAAACTCAACAGAGATAAGCTCATTAAAGAAGAGACTAATAAAATGAAAAATGAGTTTGAGACCAAGTTTGTACCACAGTCATCTCAAACTGATAAACCCAAGGCCTCGCCAACATCCAAAAAGAAGGATGGGGTTTATCAGAAAACAGCTGATAGTGTTTCTCATGATAAACATCAGATTAAGTCTATGAATTTCAAGGAGGAAATGGTGGGTCACAGGAACTCATCAAAAACAAGTACTGATGTGTCAAATGAGCTGAAGGCTTTAGCAACAAATCAGACACAACTTGTTATGATGGTTCAGCATTTGTTGGGGAGAGTTAACCAACTAGATGCACCTGTGATCAAACCACTGAAAAGGAAATCCAAGCCCAAATCTAAGAAATCCATTTCAGCACCATCTCCACCTTCATCAGCTGTTAATCATGAGAAACAAGTTATGGTTAAATCTGTTGATGAAAACAGACCCAAAACCAAAAAGGTTTGGGTCTCTAAAGCTAACTAGTTTCTTATGATAAATGCAGGGTTCTTCAGCATGCCAAAGTAGCATCTGGTATGTAGACAGTGGAGGATCTATGCATATGACTGGGAGCAGTTCTCTTCTTAATGACTACTCTCAAGGAAAGAAGGGATTTGTCTCATTTGGAAATGATGCTAAGGGTTACATCATCGGAAAGGATTTGTGTCAAATGGAGAAATCAGATTTGATGATGTTAACCATGTGGAGAATCTCAAGTATAATCTACTGAGTGTCAGTCAGATGTGTGATAAAGGGCATGTTGCACTTTTCACAAGCCAGAACTGCCGGATTCTGTCTTCCAAAGTTCTGAGGCTGATTGACAAGGTATTGGATGAACATACTCTCCTGAAGGCCAACAGGATAGGAAGAGTATATGCCTTGGATTTGTCAAAGAAGATTGATTTAAAAGGTCATCCTTGCCTGTTCTCCAAGGCCTCTCCTCAGGAATCTAAACTGTGGCATAGAAGGCTGGGTCATGTTAATCTCAAAAACATGAATCAGCTGATCCACAATAGTTTAGTGAGAGGTCTACCAATAAAGGAGTTCCACTGTGATGAAACCTGCACTGCTTGTTTAAAAGGAAAACAACACAAAGTTTCATTCCCTCCTATAGAAGAACCAAAGTCCACTGCCTGCTTGCAATTACTGCACATGGATCTCTTTGGTCCTGTGAGAGTAATGAGCATGGCAAAGAAGAAATACTGTCTGGTAATTGTGGATGATTACTCCAGATTTGTATGGACCTTCTTCTTGCATTCAAAGGATGAGGCTGCTCAGACAATTATTAACTTTGTGTTGTATGTTGAGAAGCAGTATTCCCTATCAGTCAAGTGTATAAGAAGTGATAATGGAACTGAATTTAGAAACCATACACTTGATGATTTCTACCTTTCAAAAGGAATCAAGAGGCAGTATAGCATCCCAAGGACTCCAGAACAAAATGGAGTAGTGGAGAGAAAGAACAGGACCCTAATTGAAGCTGCAAGGTCCATGTTGGCTGACTCTGGTTTGCCACTGACCTTTTGGGCTGAAGCTGTCAACACAGCATGCTATGTGCAAAATAGAGCTTTAGTGAATCAGAGGTTGATGAAGACTCCTTATGAAGTTCTACATCATTTGGCTCCTCTAATTTCATTCTTCAGAGCATTTGGGTGTCCTTGTTACATTCTCAACACAAAGGATCAACTCCAAAAGTTTGATTCTAAGGTGGATGCAGGGTATTTTGTTGGGTATTCATCCACTTGCAAGGCTTACAGAGTGTTCAACTGCAGAACAAAGATGGTTGAAGAAACCTTGCATGTGAAGTTCAATGAATCCCTAAGGACAAAATTCCACAAAACCCTGTGGAGTTGTTTGATCTGGACATACTGCAATATGTTCCTTATCAGCCTCCAGCTGTTGCAGATCATGTGAATTCATCACCTTTTCAGCTAGTCATCCATCTGGTGGTACTGATGTTGATGATGATCCCAGTACTCACCTATTCAAGTTTAGTGATCAACTGCCTGAGTCTACTAAACTTGATGTTCCTGTAGCTTCAGTAGCACCATCCACAACAAATGCTGATGAGATTTTTGAATCCTCTACTTCATTTGACTTGCCATCTAATACTTGGTTTCAAGAATCTGGATCAACATCTGTTGCTGCTGAGCGTGCTACAAACACTTGCACAGATCTCATAGTGTACCAAGAGCTGAAGAATCACCCAATGTCTCAAATCATTGGTGATATCAATGCTGGTGTCTCAACTAGAAGTCAATTGTCCAACTTCTGCTTCTATGCTCTCTTCATCAGTCAGCAAGAGCCAAAGAACTATCATATTGCATTAAGAGACAATGGATGGGTTGATGCCATGCAGCTTGAGCTTCTTCAGTTCAAAAAGCAGCAAGTGTGGGAACTGGTTCCTCTACCCCCAGGTAAGTGTGCAATAGGCACTAAATGGGTGTTTAGGAATAAAACAGATGAAAATGGGCAAATTGTCAAGAACAAGGCCAGACTGGTTGTCCAGGGGTTTTCACAAGAAGAAGGTATTGATTATGATGAAACCTTTGCCCCTGTAGCCAGACTGGAGGCAATTAGATTGTTCTTAGCCTATGCTGCATTCCACAATCTTAAAGTTTTTCAAATGGATGTCAAAAGTGCATTTTTATATGGTAAAATAAAAGAAGAGGTTTATGTGTGTCAACCACCAGGTTTTGAGGATAATAAACATCCTGATTGGGTGTATAAACTTGATAAGGCTCTTTATGGGTTGAAACAAGCTCCTAGAGCCTGGTATGAAACACTGTCAAATTTTCTTCTTCAGAATAATTTCACTAGAGGCTCCATAGATAAAACTTTGTTCATTAAGAAAGTGGGTCAGCATAAGCTCCTTGTTCAAATTTATGTTGATGATATTATTTTTGCATCCTCTGATCCACAGTTGTGTGATGCATTTACAAAGTTGATGCAACAAAAATTCGAAATGAGTGCCATGGGAGAATTACAGTTCTTTCTAGGTTTGCAAATCAAACAAAAGGCTGATGGAACTTTCATTCATCAGTCAAAATACACAAAGAGTCTTTTGGAAAAGTTTGATTTACAAAACTGTAAGCCCTGTTCTACTCCCATGTGCAGCACCACACAACTGGATGCAGATCAGAAAGGTAAAGCTGTTGATGAAACACTTTACAGATGTATGATTGGGTCCTTGATGTACTTAACAGCTTCTAGACCAGATATTATGTTTGCAACTTGTGTTTGTGCTAGATTTCAGGCTGCTCCTAAAGAGTCTCATTTGATTGCAGTCAAGAGGATCTTTAGATATCTGCAAGGTACTCAATCTCTAGGTCTTTGGTATTCCACTGGGTACTCTTGCAAATTAGTTGCTTTTTCTGATAGTGACTATGCAGGGTGTAAATTGACTAGAAAATCAACTTCTGGTGGATGTCAATTCCTAGGCAACTGTTTGGTTTCTTGGCAGAGTAAGAAACAAATATCTGTTGCTACATCCACTGTTGAAGCCGAGTACATTGCTGCTGCAAGTTGTACATCTCAGGTACTCTGGCTTCAGAATCAATTATTGGATTATGGCATTACAAAGACTAAGACTCCATTACTAATGGATAGTGCTTCAGCTCTTTGTATTGTCAAGAATCCAGTCCAGCACTCTAGGACCAAACATATTGAGATCAGACACCATTTTATTAGGGATTGTTTTGAAAAAGGTCTGATTGATCCAAAGTTTGTTCCTAGTGCTGATGAGCTTGTAGACATATTTACTAAGCCTTTGGACAGTTCAACTTTCCAAAACCTAGTGTTAAGGCTTGGTATGCTGCAGCTAGAATAAGTGACAACTACTTAAAAGTACTGAAGTACTCTATCTGTTGAAAAGAACTGATGTGGTTACAACTACTGATGTAGTTACAACTACTGATGTCAGTATAACAGATAAGTACTGATGACCAATGAAACATCTGAAAATTAGACAAAAAAGTCTGCTAAGTGTTGAGGTCAGAATGAAACAGCTGATGAGCTAAGAATTGACGACAACAGCTGATGAGAAACTTTTCTCTTCAGTCGTTTCTACAACTGCTGTTTCACTTCATACAACTGAAGCCAAAACCATGTCTTTAGTAGTTTTACAACTACTGATGACTAACACCAAATCTTCAGTTGTTTACAACACCTGAAGCCAAAACCATGTCTTCAGTAGTTTCACAACTACTGATGACTAATACCAAGTCTTCAGTTGTTACTTCTGAAAGTTAAAACCAGGTCTTCAGTTGTTTTCAAACAACTGATGACAGCACCAACACTTTCAGTCGTTTTATATCAGCCTTTTCTTACCCTATAAATACCTAAACCTAATTTCAAACGTTTCATTAGCCGTTTTATGTCCTTCACTCTCTCAAAAATGGCGACCATGAAACTCAAACCTAGACACAACTGTGTTGCCTACCTCTCGAAATCGGCCTTTTGGAACAAGTTTGATAATGCCATCGATCTTATGGTAGATTCCCAGTACCGAACCGCTTTTCTTCTGAATCCTACCATATACCCCGATTCCCTAAGCCAATTCTGGACCAACGTCTCTGTGCAAACTGGTGAGAATGATCGGCAAATCACTCTCCAGTCGTTGGTTAACCAGAAACAGGTGGTCATCACTCCAGACATCATTCGACAAACCCTAAATCTACATGATGCCACCTGTGTCACAGAATACCCGAAAGGCACAACTGATATGTCTTTCATCAATAACGGGTATGAAGGAGACTTAAGTGCTACCACCATTCTGAAGAAGCACTTCCATGATGCTGAACGTCTTATATTCCACATGGTGAATGTCTGCCTTGCACCAAAAACCTCCTCATGGGATCAGATGTCCTCCCGATGGCAACAGGTATTATACTCTATCTTTGAACGACAAAATCTAAATTTTTCTGAGATAGTTTTCATGGAACTAAAGGATCTGGCTTTGAAACCTGTGGCAAACAGATGGATATTATATCCTAGGTTTCTCATGGCCATAATTTTAAATCAGCTAAAATCAGACGGCCTTGTTGGCCTTGGAGTCCCTGCTCCGACTGTATTGCCTGAAGTATACTCCAGGCACAACTCTGACCCTACAATGAAAGGGGCTGCCCGGCTGCTAAAACCCAAGCAGCGGGAACCCACAGCCTCCACTTCCAGATCCAAAGTCCCCACCAAACCCAACACCAAAAAGCCCAAAAAGGCTACTCAGGGAGATGAGTCCCCTGAGGATGCCCCTGTAACACCAATACAGGAAACACTTACTGGTTCTAACCCCCCAGTAGTGTCAAAGACTCCACCAGCCCTAGCCGCTCAGGCATCCTCTCAACAGGATCCTGATGCAACCATAATTGGGGATACCACAATGCTGGAACCTATCTCAATTGAGAAGGTTACCATTGAAGAGCACCAGTCACCCCGGGTGCAATTTGCTTCAAACCTATCTCCAAATGCAACCGCCCCTCAAAGCCCAACCATTATAGTTGCACAAGTGCTGAGTCAGCTGCATTTCTCTCCTCCTCCCCAGAAACCAATTACAATGGGGAGAACCTCAACAGCTGAGGAAGAGGACAAAATGCTGCTGATAACCCACAGCACAGGGGTTATAATGTTCAATCTCCCCGTGTAGAGGAGGAGGTTAGAACATCTGGTGAGGCTGCCACTTCTACTGATTCAGCAAATGAACAGGATGCAGTTGGTAACATCTCTAAGACCTCACCAGAGGCAACTGCCGATGAAGGACTCAGTCCTGAGGCAGGAAGTCCCCAGAACCAAGAACAAGGGGCACATGCTACAACTGATCTACACTCAGGGCATGTACATCCTGATTCAATCAGGAGGTCAGGTGATTCAGCAAAGACTGATGATGACCTGGGCTTTTTCTTTGATGTCTTAGCCCATAACACAATCCTTGAGGCTGAGGTGAGCAGACTCAAAGAACTGCTTGCCAAAATGTCTCAGGATCAAAGTCCATCTGCCCCAATAAACCCACAGATGGCACCTTCATCTGAAGGTTCACCAAACACTCAGCCACTACACTCAACTGAGCCACCAGCCACTACTTTTGGCACCACCTCTCAGGGACAGAACCCATCTGAGCAGATGGTTGCTACCTTTCAACATTCCTTACCTCTCATCACTCCCATCATCAATGAGATTGTGCATAAAGCCATTGATGAGAGGATCTCCTCAAATCTACAAACACTTGTTGATGATGTGTGCAAAAGAAGCTTTCTGCCATTCAAACCCCTGAACCCAATGCACCCAAAAAGGGGGAGTCTAAGGCAGTGAAAGAAAGAAAGAGAAAGAGAGTGGAAGATGAGAAACAACAAGAGAAAGAAAAGGAGTTAGAAAAGGAAAAATAGCTGATCACATACAAGAGAAAGAAAAGTGCTGAAACTCAAAAGCCTGATGAAGAGAAATCATTGAAGATCTGGTTAAAGAAGCTGATGAAGCTCACAGCAGATCAATGGACAGAATAATAGACCAACTCTTCAGACAGGGCTTTGATACAGCTACATTAGACACTGAGATCAGAAGGCTGGAGATTAAAGAGATACAAGAGAGATGGGCCAGTTACAGTGTGATGGAAAGGGAGAGGTTGGAGATAATGATCAGGTTTATTGCAAAATACTTGGGAAGATCATTAATTGAGATTAAATCATGGACCAGAGACAGTATTCTGGCAATAACCACCAGAATCTGTGCTTCTGAAGCATTCAATAAGGGGTTGATTATCGAAGCCTTAGATGAAGCAGGTGCTGGGAAGAGAACTGATATGGCCAAGCTTTCCAAAGCCAAACTTACCACAAAAATGCTAGATCAGCCTTCCCAAACTCCCACTCAAAAACAACCAACCCCACAACTCTCCAAACCAATCCCTAAACCTAAACTTAAACCAACTCAACCCTCAAAACCAACTCCCTTACCCCAAAAACCTCAAACCACATCCAATGATGCACCCAGAAGGAGGAGAAGGGTGTTGAGGATGGAAGAAGAAGAAGAAGATGATGATGAAGAAGACAGTCTCCCAATCTCTGCTGTTCTAAAAATACCTGAGCCCAAAAGTCAACAAATGATCACACCAGACTTTCAGAGGCAAATGGTGAAAGTTAAGATTGAAGAAGAAGAACAGCAGAAACAGCACGATGAGCAACTTTTGAAGATGGTTGACAAAGAGTTTCCTCAGTCATCATCTATACAAGCTATGAAGAAACACGCTCAAAGGCTGTATGCTCTCAGGTATACCTTTCAATATCAAAAGGAGAGAGTAAGGATTTGGCCAGACCCTAGGGTTAGTTCTAGAATTCATAAGAAATCCATACCAAGTAGATACAATGGCCAAGTGAGAAAGACCATAGATGCTGTTATTATGTTGGCCATTGTAGTCTCACCCTGGGAGATACTTGAAGACTTCAAGAGAGCCTACAAGTCAAAGATGACCCCTCAAACTCTAATGGAGAACAAAATGGTCAAGAAGGGGTTGTTATACAAGAGGCTTAAAGAGATCAAGAAAAATGAACTCCAGTTGTTATTAGAAGGGACTCGCCCAGATGAATTTGCTTACAGAGAGATAACAACTGTTGAGTTGAAAAATGGAAAGACGGTAAAGTACCTATCAGAGTACTATGGCCCAGAGTTCTTCTTCTAAGGAAAAGCAGAAGAACTCACTAAGGAGGAACAAGTTGTTCTCCTTGAGGCCTACGTCAGAGAGTCTTATAGACTCATCAATGGGAAGTAGGTTTCATGGTTGGGATAACAGCTCTGTGTCCAGTTCCCCAAGACAGAGTTCCCTTCCATCCTTTGACATTCACAACGACTGAAACCTGTTCCCTAGCCTGTGCTTATCCGATATCTCTGAAGCTGATCAAGAGAGTATTTCTGCCAAGAATAAGTGGGACCTCAATAAGCTTAAAGGTTTTGGCTGCATTGGTTTAGGGGGAGTTTGTTGGACCAAAAGAACCAATGAGCCTGATCAAAGAAACCTTTAAGTCCCACGGACATTACAACAACTGAAGTAGTCTGCAACAGCTGAAGACATTAACTGATAACAAGGTATAAAGACAAAGTCTGAAGTAAAAGAGCTAAAGACAAAGTCTAAAGTGAAAGAGCTGAAGACAAAGTCTGAAGTGAAAGAGCCGAAGACAAAGTCTGAAGTGAAAGAGCTGAAGACAAAGTCTGAAGTGAAAGAGCTGAAGACAAAGTCTGAAGTGAAAGAGCTGAAGACAAAGTCTGAAGTGAAAGAGCTGAAGACAAAGTCTGAAGACAAAAGCTGAAGACAAAGACTGAAGACCAAGTTTCAGATGTCACAACAGCTGAAGAAGATCTCTTCAGTAGTTGTGATGGTTTCCTTTCAGTAGTTTTATGTTTCTTGTAATCAGTACTTGTAGTTTCAGTAGTTTTAGTTTCATCTTGTACTTAGCATACTCTGAGATGTTCTCAGTTGTTGTGAACATTCTCAGTAGTTTGCTTACTTTCAGCTGTTTGTTATAATTCTGTTAGATGTCACTATCAAGTGACATCAGCAGACGTCACATTCCTTTATATAAGGAATGTTGACCTAATTGTAAGGGTGTAGCCTGCAAAGCCCTGCGAAGCTTAGCGGCCGCCACACCGAAGCATTTGTGCATAAATGATATTATCCATTTTGCAGAAAACCCTCTTTCTCTATAACCGTGTACTGTTCCATTGAATATCTATTGTGTTCTTGCTATATTTGTCTAATTCTTGTTCTAATTCCGCTGCGATTCAACTCTATTTGATCAAACTTAGATCACTGATCCTGACATAGGCCGATTGAATTCTCGGTGGGTGATAAAGTGATGCTGAAGGTTTCACCTTGGAAGGGGATAATTCATTTTAGAAAGAGGGGTAAGCTGAGTCCGAGATATATAGGACCTTTCCTAATCATTACACAAGTAGGAGAGGTGGCCTATAGGTTGGAGCTACCCGATGAGTTAAGTGGAATTCATCCAACATTCCATGTATCTCATCTGAGAAAATGCCTAGCTGATGAAGATATGATTGTACCACTGGAAGACATTGAAGTGGATGAACGACTCAATTATGTAGAGCAACCAGTGGCAATCATTGACCGAAAGGTGAAGAGATTACGAATAAAGTGGTTCCACTAGTGCGAGTACAGTGGAGGCACAGGAAGGGATCTGAGTCTACATGGGAAACTGAGGAGGAGATGAGACAACATTATCCACAACTATTAGAAGAGTGAAAGGTTTCAGGGACGGAACCTCTATAAGGGGGGTGGAGTTATAACACCTGAAAAATTATTAAGAAAAGGATAAAGACAAAAGGAGAAGTTGCAAAAGTGGAGGGGCTAAAGTGTACAAAAGGACAAACATTATTTATTTATGTTTAAAAGAAGCATGGCCGCCCACTATCACCTTTCCACCCACTCTCTCTCGGCTGCAAAAGGGAAAAGAAGAAAAGAGAAGTGTTCGACAGAAGAAGAAGAAGAAGTCTCGGCTTGAAGGTGAGTTTTTGTGTGTTTTGTTCGGTTTCAGCTGAGCTTTTAGCTTCGAGACCGATTCTTATGTGTTCTTTTGTGTTTGGTTTTGGTGTTTTGGTATGGTTAGGCGTTTGAACTCCAGGTTGCTCTCGGGTTTGGAGGAGTTTTACTCGAAAGCAGTAGAGGTGAGTTCTAGATCCTCTCTTTTAAATGTTTTCTTCTTATTTTGGGGCTGGTTTGCATATTTGACTGATGTTTTTGGAAACAAGTTATGATTTTTCATGTATGGTGCGAACGATGTTGATGATATGGTATGTTATGTGATTCTCTTGTTGATTGTTTAAAGTTTATGTTGTTCTAATTGTTAGACTGATAGATTTAAGCTGTGTTCATGTTAGAATGATGATGGGGAACTAATAATGGTATAAGTTGAATTGCAGGTTAGTTTTTATGTTCATCCGCATTTAACAGAAAGTCTTTTGTTCATGCGCATTTGTTAAAGTCTTGTTCATGCGCATTTGTAAGTCTTCATGCGCATTTGTTAAGTCTTCATGCGCATTTGCTAAAGTGTTCATCCGTATTTGTTTTGCCCATGCGCATTTGCTATAGTGTCCATGTGTATTGCTTTAGTCATCCGCATTCGGTTCATGCGCATTTCCTGACACTTAGAAAATTTCCGGAGAATGTTCATCCACATTTGTTCATCCTCATTTGTTCATCTGCATTGTTGTGACTCACCCGCATTTGTCTAAAGACTTGGGATTTTCTGGAAATTTTGGGAAATAGAATTTAGGTATGGAGAACCTCTGTATAAGGAAAGATTATGCGTATTTAAGGATTTTTATGCATGGTTCTTTCTTATGTGCTGCTTTTCTATGTCTATAATATTTTCATGTTATGTGATTATGTAATGTGTATCTTAATAAGTATTATCCATAACAAGTGGACACGAAAGAATAAAAGAAGAACAGTGAAACTTAATGAATGTTACCCTGGGCCCTTATGATGAATGAAAAGCCTTGCAAGCAAAATGAATGGAGGTGCATGACTTTGTTGTCGTTAGCTCAACTGATGTGCGGCTGTATAGCCCATGAGGATGCACATCTGGGGTCTAATCCTGGGGATTGACCAATGAATGAATGGGATCCTAGTTCATGAGCAGGCTTTGTGCCTAGCATTGTGGATCAACTGTCGATGGGTTAGCTACCAGGATAAACGTTTGCCAACAGGGGTTCGGCATTTGTTGTCAACCAATAATGTAGGCTCTTGCTTTGTGTATTCCTAGTTAATGAAAGAGAAAGATAATGAAAGAAAGAAAGATAATGAATCACTTTATGATTGATTATACTTGGCGGGAAAAGTCTGGCATCCATTCGTGCATGATGATATTGTTGTTTTGTAATACAACTAAAAGATTCTTTTGTAACTGTAAAAATACAATGATGTATTATTTAGCAATATTAAATATTAATGCATGAATGGTTTCTGATAACTTAATCCGCTGTGATGTTTTTATGAAAAGTAATTATCCTATATGAAAAATTATGTGATTGTCCAACTGTGAGGTCTCCCGGAATGGGGCCTTACAACATGTGATGCTCTAAAAGGAGAGGGAATATCAGCTTCTTAAACTAAAGGCACAGTGTGAAGATCACCAACTACTTCAACCTGTGGTGACACTTGCCTTAGTCTTTCCTCAGCTGTATCAGCATGCTCTTTAATAGTTTTTTTTATCATGAGTAGCTGGTTGTTCTTCTACAATCTCATGCACATCAGCAAGAACATCATCATGTGCTTGTTCCTCAACATCAGGAACACCTTCCTCAGCTTGAACTTCTTTAGGATTGATCTGCTGTAACATCCATGGAAGTAGTGGAAAGAAAGTTCCACTATAGAATTTCCTTGGATCTCTCTTCTTGATGTACTTGTAGGATTTGGCATTATAGTTAGGAATATCCATCACAAGGCCTTTAGCAACAATATCAGGAAAAGCTTCATTGATGAAGCATTGGATGAACTATAGATACATCAGGAATGTATGTCTTCTTCCTTCCTGAATGTTGGAGATCAGGCTATTGAACACATAAGCAGACATGTTGAATTGTCTGTTAGTGCACAAGGCACAGATAGCTGAGGATGTAGTGATGGGGATGTCATTCTAACCAGTCTTCCTCTTTAACAGGCAATGTTGGAATAGATGTATCAGGAATCTTGTAGGTCAACTAACCCCTTGACAATTTGTTTTCCTTCAAAACCTCCTTCATAGCCCATGTTGGCAAAGAAAGTCATAATGTCATCTTCTTCTAGTTCTTGGGGAGAGTTGGCATCATCCCCAAACTGTAGACACTGTCTTAAAATTTGTTCAGTTATGGCCAATGTGTGATCATCAGTGATCTTTCCTGATATAGTCCTCACACCATATACTCCAGTCACTTCAGCTGTTCCCCAGAATGATCTAATGAAGTTCTCATAGATGATGGGTCTAACAGTGATGGCATTTGCCATTCTTGTTATGAAAATGAATCTGATCATATATATTAACCCTTCAGATTTAGACACATCTGGATCAAGGTATCCACTGACATTATGGAGCTTGCTCCAAGTGAGGTTTGCCATACATTCTGCAAAAGAGACACATGTGTTAGTAATGTACTAACAATTATCAGATCATACACCAAAGATCATGTTTGACTTTTCTCAGTATGACTTTCTCAAGTCAAATTTAAGAGTTCAATGGTTACTATTGTATAGGAATTTGACCTATCTTTGATTTTGTGATGAATAACCATTTGTGTTATGTTTTTTGTTTATTTTCAATCATCTTTACTATTTCAAACATCTTTTTACACTGAAACATTGGATTTGACATCAACATTTTCGATTCTCGGTTCCCTATACATCGTGGTTAACCTAGATTTTGTAAATCGGTTGTTCTTTGTTATTCACATTAGCATCCGTTTCATTGACCTCTAAAACATCATTGAAATCCATTGTTCATGGTTGACTTTTTTGTTTTTTGAATTTTCTAAACCTAAGGTTCTATGTTCATCACCGGTTAAGTATTTCAAGTTTACAAATCCATTGAGAATCACCTTATTTTGATATTACTTTGGCTAAGAATCGAAATAGAGATGAAATGGAGTTGGATGAACAAACGAAACTCAAGGTTTGAGATGGTTTGGATAATTGATGAAGATCCATCAGAAAAACGCTCGTTGCACTGTAGGTTCACTCAAATTTGAAAAGTATTAAATGACTCTCATGAATATGTTTAAATAGTCTAATTAATGACTTTTTTAAACTTGTGTGAACAAATGCGGAGGTTTTAATTTTTATACTGTAGCAAATGCGGAAGTTTATTTGACTTGTACGCATTTGTGTGGAAACAAATATGGATGACTTAACCTGTCCGCATTAGTTTCACTTTGATTTTTCTCGCACAAAACTATTACCCGCATTGGTTATATGCATGAATTACCTTCACTCGCATTAACCAATACTCTTACCCGCATTAAAATTTAAACTTGTCAAAAATTAATGTTTTATTGTGGATAGTTTTGACTGTTTTTGTACTGATGCTTTGACTTTTATGAAGTTTTGATTGTTGCTTGGATTGTCAATTCTTGCTTGGATTGAATTGTCCACCCGTTGTGATACAAATTTCCCATATTTGATTGATCTTGGACTTTTGTGCTTTCAAAAATCTGCATACACTGAGATACTATGGTATAGCTTCCATACCAACACAGTTAGTTTTTCTAATTTTATATTTTTTAGGAAAAGCAACAACTGTATAGAAATGGTGTAAATTTTAATTACTCCCCCTAAAGTTTATCTCCATATAGGATAAAAACTTTAAATATTTTAAAATTTTGAAAGGAAAATATTTTTGTAATTTTTGATTTTCTTATGTGTACATGAAGAGGAAGTATACCTTACTTGGGATCATATCAATCTTACCTTTCACAAGTGCAAGAAATTGTTAGTAAAGTAGACATAATCATAAACATATTGATTGTAGGTATGTTTGTCCTCTTAAACTCACGCTTGGTTAAGATTTTAATGCTAGTGATCTTTATCATGTTTTGAGTTGATTATATATTCAACATGTACCTCATACTCAATTGCATGGCAAGATCAACCACCCGCATGAAATGCATGGTAGAACTTTTTCACAACTTACATGACCAGGTCATTTAAATTATGAGATCTCATTTGGTTTTGGGTAAGGGGGATCCACATTGGGATTCTTTTACTTTGATCCTTATACTTATTTGATCCGTATTGGGATTCTTTTTTGCACTCACTTTGGAAGGTGATCCTCCTTGGGATTCTTTGGATTTTATTAATTCATCCGTTTTGGATGTGTTCCATATTGGGAATCTTTTTGGATCATGACATCAGCACTTTGTGTCTGTTTCTCCAAGTCTTTGCACAGCAAAACAAAGGAGAAACTGATGTAGGTGAATGAGATTCATAAGGCATCATTACCTGGTGTGTTTAGGTTACTACATACACCCACTTGGATAAGCAAATACTTACTCATACCTAAGATGATTGCTTCACAGTTGAATATGAGCTTTAGTTCATCATAGCATGTATCTTGTTTTCCAAGCTGAGCCTACCCGCATATCAAATAAGTCATGTCAGTCTTTCAAGATTTTGAAATAAGCACAATGAATGATATAACGACTGTAATTATATCATTTCCCCTATTTGAGTATATTTCATATACTTCAACAAAATTAACTTCTTTTTGTATTTTTATAATATTTGAATGTTTTTGCAAATTTTGATTTTTACTCAAGGTTAATCATGCTAGTTGATTGGACTAAGAATTCAAACCGACTAGGGTCAAAAGCCTTAGTCAACAAGTCAGCTAATTGATTGTCCGTGTGGACCTGAATCAACTTGATTAACCTTTTTTCAGCATAGTCTCTCAAAAAGTGATATCTAATTTCAATGTGTTTGTTTTTAAGTGCTCAACAGGATTGTTTGTTATGAACATGGCTGCTATGTTATCAATGTGAATTGGTGTGTGCAAGAAGTTATAACCAAAATCAAGCATCTAGTTTTGAATCCAGAGAACTTGAGAGCAATAAGCTGATTCTGTTATGTACTCAGCTTCTGCTGTTGAAACAAATACATTTGTCTGCTTCTTGCACTGCCAGGAGACCAGTCTGGGACCAAGAAATTGACAACCTCCAGAAGTGGACTTTCGATTGAAGTTGCATCCCCCGTAGTCACTATTTGTGTATGCATAGAGGTTGAAATCCCCTTCCTTTGGATACCATAATCCAAGTGCAGGCTTACCCTTGAGATATCTAAATATCCTCTTCACAGCTTTCATATGTGATTCCTTGGGATCTGCTTGATATCTGGCACAAACACATACACCAAACATAATGTCAGGTCTACTTGCTATTAGATACATGAGTGACCCTATCATTGATCGATAGAGTGTCTGATCCACTGATTTGCCATCTGAGTCTGGACCAATCTTCATTTTTGTATCCACAGGAGTTCTAATAGACAGACAGTCTGTAAAATGAAATTTCTTCAACATAGTTTCCACATATTTTGATTGATTGATGGAGATTCCATCTGCTGTCTGTTGTACTTGAAATCCTAAGAAGAATATGAGCTTCCCATAGCACTCATCTGGAACCTAGAGTGCATAAGGTCTTCAAAATTCTTACAAAGTTGCTTGTTTGTTGATCCAAAAATGATATCATCCATGTAGATCTGGAATACCAGCATTTCATGTCCTTTTCTTTTTATGAACAAAGTCTGATCAACCTTTCCTCTCTTATATTTGTGTGCAAGAAGGAAAGATGATAGAGTCTTGTACCACTTTCGAGGGGCTTGATGTAGACCATACAATGCTTTGTCAAGTTTTTACACCCTATGAGGATAGTCAGGGTCTTCAAAGCCTGGTGGTTGACTCACATAGACTTCTTCAAAGATTTTGCCATAAAGAAATGCACACTTTACATCCATTTGATACACAGTGAATTTCATAGATACAAAGTAAGCAAGAAAAAGTCTTATGGCTTCTAATCTAGCAACAAGTACAAATACCTCATCATAGTCTATTCCTTCTTCTTGGGAGTATCCCTGTGCAATCAATCTTGCCTTGTTTCTGATAACAATGCCCCTGTCATCAGTCTTGTTTCTGTATAACCATATGGTACCGATAGGGTATTGTCCTTCAGGAAGGTCTACCAACTGCCATACTTCTTGTTTCTTGAACTGGAGCAATTCTTCCTGCATTGCCTCAATCCAGCTGTTTTCTTGAAGAGCCACTTTTATATTCTTGGGTACAGTTTGACACAAAAATCAAGAAAACAAACAAATGTTTGCAATACTTGACTTGCTTCTTGTCACTCGTTCATCTAGATCACTAATGATGCTTGACACTGGATAATTCTTATGTATCCTGGTAGTTGGAATTGAGTCACCAGCAATGGATACATCAAGATTGGAGACATTCAGATCATCTTGGCGAGAGGTACCTTCATGTTGTGATGTAGAAGAATTATGAAAGTAATCAAATCATTTACAAGCTTCAGCTTCAGCAGCACTTTGAAGACTTTCATCATCTACATTCCCTTCAGTTTCAACTGGTATAGAAGCTGATTCTTGATTTCTAACTTCAGTAGATGGTTCTGCTGAAGGAGTGGGTAGTGTACTAGGACCAGATTCAGTTGAAACACTCTGATCTTATACTTCTTGTCTAATAGGATCAGCTTGTAATGGAATTTCTTCATCAAACTGATTAGCAGAAGAAGGAGGAATCATCATAAAGTCATTTCTTCTCTCCACTGTTCCAGAAGTTTCAGCTGATTGTAAGAAACCTGCATTTTACACGTGAAACTGATCAAAAGATCTTGTAAATGAGTCAGTATCAAACAACCAATCGGAACCATTTATTGACTTAGGAAAGAAGTGCTCATTGAATTGAACATTGGTTAATTCATCAATAATGTTTAATCTAGGATTAAACACTCTAAAAGCCTTTGAGACAGAGGAATAACCTACAAAGAATCCCTCATCAGACTTAGGAGCGAACTTTCCTAAATGGTCTCTCGGGTGTTTAATATTGAGACAGGACAACCAAATCTTGAAATATCCAATAAATGGTTTTCTATGAAAAAGAAGTTCATAAGGTGTTCAATTTGTTTCTTTAACTATCAACGTTCGATTTTGCACAAAGCACGATGTGTTGACTGCTTCGGCCCAAAAGGTAATTGGCAGTGTAGCATTGGCTAGCATTGTTCTTGCTACTTCAATGAGTGTTTTATTTCTCCTTTCAACTACCCCATTTTGTTCAGGAGTTCTAGCTGCACAGAATTGATGAGCAATGCCTTTCTACGTGTAAAATGAACTTAGATTTTCATTTTTGAATTCTATCCCGTTATCACTTCTGATTGATTTTACTTTTAGATCAAGTTAAATCTTTTATTATTTGGGACGCTTTGTTTTTATGAAGTAGAAAGAAGACCCATGTGAATCGTGAAAAGTCATTAGTGATCACCAAACAATACTGCTTCTTTCTAATACTCATGACATGAGTTGGTCTAAAGAGATCCATATGAAGTAACTTCAATGGTGAATTGTTTGTGTTCATAAGCTTTGGCTTATGGGAAGATTTATGTTGTTTCCCTTTGAGACAAGTAGAATAGTGGTCAACAAAATGAAATTCTTTTTGAGGTAAACCTATCATATGATTTCCTTTCACCAATCTATTCATGTTTTTGAAATTTGTGTATCCCAAACGTCTATGCCGAAGTTGTGACTCATCAAATGTTGCTTTAGACAAAAGACATGTTTCTTCTGAAGGTAGTGCAGAATTAAGGTTCAAGACACAGGTATTATTCTTTCTCGGAGTCTTCAAGACAACCCATTCTTTAGGAATTTCAAATCCTAGTTTCAAAATGTAGCAATGAGTGTCTGTGAAGTGAGAAGAATATTTCTTGTCGCAGATCTAAGACACGCTGAGGAGATTGAAGTTCAGTTGCTCACAGTAGTTCACTTTGTCAAAACTCAACAATCCATTCATCACAGATCCTTCCCCAATAATTCTACCACCTTGTGAATCTCCACCAAATGCTACAGTAGTTCCTTGTATATGCTTGAAGTCATGAAGGAGGGAACTGTCTCCAGTCATATGTCTGGAGCATCCACTGTCCACATACCATAAGTTGTTGGACCTGTATAGACGACCCTGCAACCACAAACGAACTAGTTAGAATATGGAACCCAAGCCATAATGGTCTTGGGTTGGCCGGTTCTATCCATTACTGTAACCTCTTGATACTTTTCTCTTGGTTGTGATTTAGAGGAAGATGCTTTGAAGAATTTCAATGGAGTCTTTTTTGTTATTATTTCATCAATTTCAACTGAGCTGTCAGAAGAGTATTCAAATCTTTGATCCCGGTTTCTATGTAGAAATTAGGCACATTTTTGTTTTTCAGAAATCACTTTTGTTTTAAATCTTGGATGAGAACTAAGTGATTGTTTCATATTATGATTAAGATTCTTTTTGATACTCTTTGACTGCCATTGATCATAGAAGTCATTATCAGAATTTGAAACCCGTGTTTGTTTAGTATGTGTTGGACTTCTAATTTTGACCTTGTCAGTTGAAATTGGTGAAATAGGCTTGTTTTGTGGAATTCTCAAGCCTTTTTGTTTAAAGAAACAATTAGATGTATTATGATTTGTCATATCATATGCAGAACAATACTTGTTGAAATAACAGTTTTTAGTTGAATGATTGTTCATGTCACAGATGGATTAATATTAATTAAAATAACACTCATCTATATTGTGATTAGACATGTCATAAATGTCACAGTACATTTGTTTGTCTTTTGATTTTGAAGTTGAGACTTCATGTGATTTGGCAGATTTTAGATTAGCCTCAGATTTTATTCTCAATGAAGAAGCAACATTAGTTTTCTTGGTTACAGTAGATTGTTTCACAATTCTACTTTGCTTGTTTTTTGGAGATTGATTTTGCTTCTTTTTACCTTTATTTAACTCCTTTTCAAATTGGTCTACATGCCCTTTTTTGAAAATATCAAAACTGACCCCTTGTTTGTACTTAGATGACGATTGTGATTCAGTTTTTACTTTGATTTTTGAATAGTGGGAGATTTTCCTTTGGAGGATGGAGAAGCCGTAGCTTTACCTTTGAATTTCAGTGAAACCTTTCTGATTTACTTGTATTTTTTTGAGATTTGATCTCACTATCAGATCTTCTTTTAGCAGAAGGTTTCACAGAAAATTCAATAGTCTTTTCCACCTTGAGATTTTCAGGAATGGATTTCACAAATGGCATAATGGTTTTGATTGGGTTTTTTGGTTTCCTGACAATTTCAGGTTTGTATGAGCACTCTTTGATTTTGATTGGGTGACCCAATTTGATTTTATCCTCATTGGTTTCAGTATAAACACTTGGTTTGTTTTGAGGATTAGTTATTTGTGAAACCATTGTTTTAGTTTCAATAACTTTAGGTATAGTTGAATCAGATTGAGTGAGTGACTCAAGCATAACCGTATAGTTGTCATTATATGGAGGAGGACAAGAATTGTATCCTATCCCAGTCATATCCTTTGGCTCTTTCTATGAGTCAAGTAACTCTTGCAGCTTAGCAGAAGAGAATTGAAACTTTTCAAGTTTCACTTCAGTAGCTGATTGCTCAGCCTTGGTAATCATTAACAAGTTAGTTAACCTCTCATTCTTAGCTACGAGAGTGTACTTTTAACCATGGAAGTTTTCAATATCTGAAAGAAGTGATTTGATTTTAATTTCAAAACTTTTCATTTCTTGTTTTAACATTTCAGATTTTACCTTCTCTTCTTTGATTTTAAGAGCCAACTTGTGATTATGTTCTCTATATCCCTGTACTTCTTTAATACATTTATCAGAATAGAGATTGGATTTTACCTCAGTTGGCATTGGAGTTGGACCATCATTGATGTGAGCCATGAGAGCATGGTGTGAAAATTCGATAATCATAGGATCGAATATTGCAATTGTATTGTTGTCGTTTATCAGATCTGTGATGCGGAATCTCACAGACCCGTTGATGTTTTCAAGTGAAGATCTATACAAGATTTAGTGTATGATGATGAATGAATGATGAACAATCAAGAACACATTCATAAATATTTCATTCATTCATATGTATGATTTATGCCAGGAGATTACAAAGGGAGTTTGTAAGAAAAATATCTCTCATACACACTCAACCTAATTGTTTCTCTCACTAGCCTAATTCTCAGTAGTGCTTTCTTAGAGAATGCTTGCTTACTTAGAGTATAAATGACTACACTTGGTCTATTTATACTCTTTACATAAATAAACAAAATTACATTTAAGCCCTAATGATTACACAAATATTGTTCTAACACTTATAAATTCTCTGTTGCTGATGCGTGACTGCCGGGTGCTGACATCATTCTGGGACGACCGTTGATGTTGACTGTTGTAAGGTAATACCAGAAGATTATAAGGCTAATGCAACCAAAGAAGCCAAAACAACTAAAGGTCTTCCTGCATGCATGCACTGGACGTACAAAGGTAGAAGTGCTTCGAAAGTTTTACACACTACATTAGAAAATACTCTTAAGTGTAAAATCTTCCGAAGCCAAAGTCCAAATCTTCCGAAGCCAAAGATGAAGTCTTCCGAAGCTTCAGAGACATAGTCTTCCGAAGCCATTTTGCTGTGAACATTGGTTTCTTCCAAAGACAGAGAAAGACATGCTTTCTCTGATCTACTTTACATAAAGCTGACACACTTTCCGCTGCAACTTTGAAGACTCACCAACTTGTATGAGTTGGTGAAAAGTCCATGCTTTTATAAACTGTAGATTAAGGTCTTTGTCTGTAACTTCCTACTTTTGTACCTGTAAACCTTTTTGTAATAGAAAAGGATGTGAGCTATGGCATGTGATAGTCACTAGTCAAAAGGCAATCTGCCTTTTGACTTTAGATTGATCTTGTTGTCTAGATTAGTCAATTCCAACTGTCTTTCTAAGTATTGATGGTTGTAGGATGTAGTATAAAGAGTCTCAGGTTCTTGTAATTTAGATATGCTTTGTAACACATGTAATAGAACTTAAGAGCAATATACAACACTCCTTGAAAACCATATTTCTGTGTATTGTTGCTTGTTCTGTCTCATTACTTACTTATGTTCTAAGAATCCTTATAATCAAACCCGGTTCCCTATTTGAACTGTTAAGTGTTCCAAGTCTCTCCTCATTATGAAAATGATTGTGTTAGGCACCCTTACCCGGTCCTGCAATTGGTATCAGAGCATTCCAGGCTCTTGATTGTAAGATCTCACCATCTTTAATCCTCTCAGTTTCACAGTTCACTTAACATCTCCAATAGCAGTTATCACAAAGGCTGATATGGAAACTAGCACAATGACAAAGTCCCTACTGATCACTCCTAAAGACTTTGATATTTGGTGTCAAAGAATAGAAGGCTTTATCAAGTCTCAAGACTCCAGGATGTGGGGGACTGTTGTCGATGGACCTTATGTACCATCCACCTCTTCAGCTGCTGCTGGTGGTGGTATGATACCAAAGAAAGTGGCAGACTATTCTGAAGAAGACTGGAAGAAGATTGATATTGATCAGAAAGCCATGACCACCCTCCAAACTGCTCTTCCAAACTCTATCTACAGAGGCTTCAAGAAGTGCAAGACTGCCAAGCAACTCTGGGATGCACTAAAGCTTATGTATGAGGGGTCTAATGAAGTAAAAGAAAAATAGAAAGACCTCTTGAAGCAGCAGTTTGAGAACTTCACCTTCAAGACAGGTGAAACCATGACTCAACAATACTTCAAATATATTGAGATTGTGGATACTCTGGCGGATGTTGGAGTAACTCTTGAGAACAGGGACATTATGAGGAAGTTCATGTCCTCTCTTCCCAGACAATAGACACACTATTGTGTGGTCATCAAGAGGACTGAGAACCTCAAGACCCTTACTCTCACAGAGTTGTATGGTATCCTCAGTGGCTACCAGATGGAGATGAACATGCAAAATCCATCTGGTAACTCCAAGAACCAACAGAGTTCAGCCCTTTATGTGGTTGAAAGGGATTACAGAAAACCACAGCACCATCTCATCTGCTACCCTGACAAATCACAAAAGGGTCCTTTCATCACCTTTTCGGAGACACCAAGGGAAGGCTACATCCCTGGAAGCCCATTCCAGGAGACAAGCTCTTCATAAACTTTTGTGTCTTCTGATGAAAGTTCAGGCAACTTTCTCTTCACCCTTGAAGATCTGGACTGTATCCATCCAGATGATCTAGAGTATATGGATATAGTCCAGCAGATGGCTCTTCTCACTCACAGGGCCAATAAATTCTACAAGAGGACTGGAAGGAAGTTTCCTAGAAATGCAGCCAGTGGAAAGTTTGGGCTTGATAAAAGCAAAGTGAAGTGTTACAACTGTAACCAAATGGGACACTTTGCCAGAGAGTGCAAGGCACCAAGGTCAAATGGTGGACAAGCACAATCCAGGCCAAACTACACTGAATGAGCTCACCAGAATGAGAAGCCAAGACAGCAAGCCGTAGTTGCTATTGAAGAAGGAGGCTTTGACTGGAGCTTTCAGGTGGAAGATGAATCTCCAAACCAAGCATTGATGGCAAATCATGATAATGCCAAGGTATTGGAACATCTCTGCACACTTGAATGTATTGCTAAAGTTAATAGATACAGGTCCTATAACTTAAAGATGAGATCTGATCTTGAGTCCTTAAATATCTTAAAAGCTGATTTTAAAAGAGCTGAAAATGGTTATAAACTTAAGATAGAAGATCTAGAGAAAACCATTTCAACTCTTAAGCATGAGCACACTAACTACAGGACTCAAATCAAAGATCTCATCACAAAGTTAACTAAATGCCAGGCTGAGCTTGTGATCAGCAAAGCCAAGGCAGAAAAATGTGTTCTTGAAGAAGAGACCTTTAAGAACATAATATCCTCATCCCTACATGCAAAAGTTTGTTATCAAAAAAAGCAGGGACTGGGATCTACTGAGATAGCTCCTCCACACACTCTATTATCTATAAGATCTCCAAGGTGTGGAACTTGTGAAGATGAACGTCCCCTCATAGACCCCATTGTTGAAGAGGATGAAGAGGAGATAGTGAAGGATGACTCTGAGAAGAGTGAAGAAGATCATCCTAAGAAGGGTCACTATTATCCTGAGGAGAGGAAAGAGTCTGGAATGACCAAGTCAAAGAGGAAGAACTTGATCAGAAAAGCTAAGAGAAGATCAAAGAAGGCTCATGAGATCAAGGCCACTTTTGACTCCAAGCAGAAACAAGGGTTCATCTCTATAGGGTTTGAAGTGGTAAAGGCTGAAGACTCAACTATGAACTCTAGTACCAGGATTTCTAGTTTAGTTCCAAACTATTTCAGCAAGAAGAAGAAGACTGACCAGTTGTGTACCACTGCTACACAGCCTGAACCATCCAGCTCCAAGAGCAACCCTCTCCTTAAGAAGCTTGCTGCATCATCTGTGAAGATAAAGATGGACAAGGAAAGTGATCAAACTCAGTCTTGCTCTCAAAAGAAGACTCCCAGAAGGAAGCAAAAGGACTGCATCATGTGTGGTAGTACTTCTCATCTGGCTAAGGATTGCATCTAAAATCCTAAAAGCACTATCCACATGGTCAAAGAGAAAGCTTTTGGGAAGAAGAAGGAAAAGCAAGCTTCGAAAGGAAAATTTGTTTCCTTCGGAAGCTCCAAAGTGATGAAGAAGACAAGTGAAAACTTGCCTTCGGAAGAAATTTTGGTCTCGGAAGAAAGGAATGCTTCCGAAGTACTAAAGCATGCGGCAGTGAAAGCAAGATCTTCCGAAGGTCCAGTATCCAAAACTTTTGAAGTTATTGAAACTTTCAAGGTGTTAAAGGTCAAGTCAAATCTTTCAAAGATGGTGTGGAAGATGAAAAAAGACCTGGAGATTGAGAGTTCTTCATCAACAGCAACTAATGATCCTCAAAGCTTGAATATAGGATCTGTTCTGTTACATAGTCTTCAGATCACTTTGAAAAGCCCAAGACCAATGAGGCTTGGGTTTCCAAGTGTAACTAACCACTTCTTTTTGTGCAGAAACAGCTAAAGACCAAGGGAAATATATGGATCATTGATAGTGATTGTTCTACACAGATGACTGGCAATGGTTCTTTGCTTCATAATTTTGAGAAAATTGATGGAGGACCAGTTGCTTTTGAGGAGATGCTGGTGGTTACATCACTGGAAGGGGTATGGTCAGAAATGGTAAGCTCACCATTGAGAAGGTAAATTTTGTTAAGGAGCTTGCTTACAATCTACTGAGTGTATCCTAATTTTGTGATCAGAGACACAACATGCTCTTTACTAAGCATGAGTGCATTGTTCTCAAGCCCGAGGGGGTCATTCCTCAAGAGCATATCCTGCTCAAAGTCCCTAGGAGAGGGAACATGTACAAGATGGACTTGCAAAAAACATCTTCCTCAGGAGAGGTTTCTTGCTTTCTATCTAAAGCAAATAGTGATGAGTCTTTCCTATGACATAAACGAATGTACCATGTAAACTTTAAGAACATGAATAAATTAATTAAGAATGATTTGGTAACTATAATGCCAAAGAAAGAGTTTACAAGTGATGATCATTGTGTTGCATGCCTGAAAGGGAAGCAACATAAAGTGTCTCACAAGCCAAAGGAAAAGAACTCTATCACTACTCCCCTACACTTATTACACATGGATCTCTTTGGCCCTACCAGTGTAATGAGTTTAGGAAGGACCTCATATTGTTTAGTGATCACAGATTATATCATAAAATTTACTTGGTCTTTTTCCTTAGAACTAAGGATGAGACTCCTGAGATCCTGAAGAACTTCATTCTAAAAATTGAGAATCAATCTGATCACAAGGTCAAGACCATAAGATGTGATCAAGGAACGGAATTTAAGAACCAAATTCTTGATACATTTTGTGATGAAAAGGGTAGTACAAGACAATATAGTGCTCCAAGGACTCCTCAGCAAAATGGTGTTGCTGAGAGGAGAAACAGGACACTTATTGAAGCTGCAAGAACCATATTGTCTGACTCTAAACTGCCTATCACCTTCTGGGCAGAGGCAGTTAACACAGCCTGCTATATGCAGAACAGAGTTTTAGTGGTTAAGACTCATGGTAAGACTCCTTATGAGCTGTGGCATAAAAGGAGACCATTTATTGGTTTCCTCGGGTCATTTGGATATCCTTGCACCATATTGAATACCAAAGATCAAGTAGCCAAATTTGATGAGAAGTCAGATGATGGACACTTTATTAGATATTCTTCCCAAGCTAAGGCTTATAGAGTATACAATCTCAGAACTAGAGTAGTTGAGGAGTCAGCCAACGTGATCTTCAATGAGCACACTCCTAGTGTGAAAGGTTCTGGTCCGGATTGGCTATTTGATCTTGACTTAGTTACCAACTGTTTTAACAAGTCTTTTGAGAATGTTTCAGGATCTACAGATAACATATCAATAGGAGATCCCGACCCAAGATTTGAGCTAAGAAGACCAAGCAAGATTACTACCTCGATCCATTAGTGACTAACCATGCAAATGAAGATCCTATCAGTACAAACATGACAAATTCAGCAGATACATCTGAGATGCCTTCAAATTCCAGCACAGAGGTTCAAAACTCAGGTGAAGGAGCTTTAAATGTAGGAAGAAATGGAGGTGGTGATAGTGATCAAGAATTTCTTGATGCTGATAACCACTCCATAGAAGACAACATAAATGATGTCACACACTCATTGGATCAAGTCTCACTTGATAAGTGTGATGATATGGTGGGTGACACTCCACTGTCAGATCTGAATTTCTCTAATCTAGATCTTTCAAATCAACTTGTTGTGATCCCTCAACTCAGGATCCATAAGTCACACCCCACCACAAACATCATTGGAAATGTTGGTACAGGGGTGAGAACAAGAGGACAAACCCATGACAAAAATGTTTGTCTATATTCTTGCTTCTTGTCCCAAGTAGAGCCAAAGAAAGTTGATGAGGCTTTGAAAGATGGAAGCTGGGTTGAAGCAATGCAAGAGGAGCTGCTTTAATTCAAAAGATAAAAGGTTTGGAACCTATGTCCTCTTCCTCATAGGAAGACTATCATAGGAAACAAGTGGGTTTTTAGGAACAAGAAGGATGATAGAGGACTTGTCATTAATAACAAGGCAAGACTAGTTGTTCAAGGGTACACACCAGAAGAGGGAATTGATTACACAGATGTTTTTACTCCTGTGGTAAGACTTGAAGCTGTAAGAATATTCCTGGCTTTTGTTGCATCCAAGGATTTCAAGGTCTATCAACTTGATGTCAAGTATGCTTTTCTGTATGGGGTGATTGATAAAGAGGTGTATGTCAAACAACCACCTGGCTTTGCAGACCCAGATCATCCTGATTATGTCTACAAGCTTGATAAAGCTCTTTATGGGTTGCACCAAGCTCCAAGGAAGTGGTATGAAACACTATCTCAGTATCTCTATCAACATGGTTACAAGAGGGGTACTATAGATGGAACTCTCTTCATCAAAGGAACAGGGAATGACTTAATGCTGGTTCAAGTATATGTGGATGACATTATCTTCGGGTCAACTAATCCAAAGCTCTGCAAAGACTTTGAGAGGCTGATGAAGAACAGATTTGAAATGAGTGCCATGGGGGAACTAAATTTCTTTCTGGGAATTCAAGTGAAGCAAGTTGACAATGGCATCTTCATAAGTCAGTCAAAGTAAGTACAAGACATACTTACAAGATTCAACATGACTGAGTGTAAGGTTGCTAAGACACCCATAGCAAGAAACCACTCCCTAGGACCTGATCTTGAGGGTGAGTGTGTGGATGAACATCTTTACAGGGCTATGATTGGGTCTCTTATGTACCTAATAGCCAGCAGGCCTGATATCATGTTTGCCACATGCATCTGTGCAAGATATCAAGCCAACCCCAAGATGTCACGCCTGGTTACTGTCAAGAGGATTCTTAGATATCTCAAAGGTGCTCCCAAGCTTGACCTTTGGTATCCAAAGAGTTCTGACTTCAATCTGTATGCTTATACAGATAGTGACTATGGTGGTTGCAATATGACTGCAAAGTCTACATCTAGGGGATGTCAATTCCTTGGTGGAAGGATTGTCTCATGGCAATGCAACAAACAATCCTGTGTCTCTGCATCAACTGCTAAGGCTGAATACATTGTTGTTGTAAGTTGTTGTGCTCACGTGCTTTGGATTCAGAATCAGATGCTGGACTATGGATTCAACTTTAAAGAGGCTCCAATCCATATAGACAACAACAGTGCTATATCCATTACAGAGAATCCTGTGCAGCACTCAAGGACCAAACACGTCAACATCAGGTATCATTTGATTAGAGATAATTTTGAGAAGGGATTAATCAAATTAGTCAAAGTTAACACAAGTGAACAATATGCTGATCTGTTCACTAAAGCTTTTGATGAACAGAGATTCAAATATCTTGTATCAGCTATTGGGATGATTAACTTTGAGTAGATTTTCTTAAAACTTATATCAACTTTATTTCTAAAACCTGTGTGTCTTAAGTTGTCTATTTTATCACCTTCATAAGCCCAGTTTATTTTGGAAGAAAACTTTTTTTTAATATTCCTTAGATTTTTGAAAATTTTTCAAACGTATTTTCCTTCGGAAGATTTCAAGTTGACTTCGGAAGAAATTTATGTCTTCAAATCAACTAACTACTTATAAGAAATTTAACTTCGAAAGGAATTCTGAGAATATCTTCCGAAGCTTGCTTCTAAGTACTTACATGTATTTGAAGGACAAATATCTTTCGAAAGCAATTAAGTCTCGGAAGATTTATTCCCTTTAGAATAAAACTCCCAATTCTTAATATCTTCTGAAACCAAATATGTTTCGGAAGAAAAAAAATTTCTAAGTATTTTTCATCCAAAGCCAAATTTTCACAACTCTTAAGAATAACTTCCGAAGCCAAATTGACTTCGTAAGCTTTTTCTTAAAACTTCTGAAGCTAAATTACCTTCGGAAGATTTTCAACTTCCAAAATAACTACCTTTTTGGGCTCTTTTTCAGAGGTGGGACCTACTTTCGGATTTTAATGTTTATCCTTTTGCATTAACTTGGTTTCAAATCCATTTCATATATATTCTCAATGGTTCCCCCTCTTCTCACTTTCCTCTTCATCTATATTATTCTCTAACCTAATTTCACCCACAAGCCGCCTTCGTTCTTATCTTTCTTCACCGAAAAGCTACTTCAAATGGCCAACCTTGACCGTAGAAATCAACATGATTTTTCCATGCATCTTCACAGGCAACATAATCAAGTTGCTCTGTTAGACTCTGAGAGAGATCTAGATTTCTCAGAGGATTGTCGTTACCTTTCTTTGACCAACTACTTCACCTCCCTCACCATTGATCCTCCTCTCTATGAGGATCATTTGTTGGAGTTCTGGCGGACCTGAGAAGAGGTCACCATGGACAGGGAGAAGGCACTGTCTGTCACAGAGCAGGGGAGGACAATCTTCATCACTCCGGCCACCATAAACACACATCTTCAGCTGGATGATGTAGAAGGTGACTTGTCCATCCCCAAAGCTGCAGTCAACCATTCCTTTGCGCAGATGGGCTATGAGGGTGACTTCTCAGTCAAAACCTTCAGGAAGGGGAAGTCTCATCCCAATGGAAGTACCTCCTCCATGTTGTCATACACAGCTTGTCAAACAAGCATGGAGGATGTGATCAAATTCAAAAAGACCTCTCCTTCATAGTCCATGGAATGGTTCAGGAGGTCAAGTTCAGGTATTCATAATTTGTATACACCAATTTACTTGCTAACTTAGACTCCCTAGAGTATTATATGTTCCCTAGATATGTCCAGCACATTTTCAACTGTGAACTGGGCTCATAGTTGAGGGGAATATGTAATATTTTTAAATTAGGACAAATGAAGCCCGACATCTTCAAAATAATGAGGAAGCCAACTTAGGCTTCTCTGGGGTAGAAACAACCCTTGCCCCAAAAATGTTTGAGCTCATTGCTCAAGGTGGCAACCTAGCAGCACCAGCTAGTGTTGAACCCACACCTTTTATCTCTCAACCACACATACAGCCCACAATAACCATCACCTACCAGAGAAAAACCAAACGAACCCCTTCACATGTTATTCAACTTGTGCAGGCCCCCATATCACCAACCTTACACGAGGAAGTGGACACTCGAGCTCTCACTTCCCCTGAGGAGCAAACCACTCCCATCTCTCATATGAATAGTGCTGAGGTTCCTCATGCTCAGCCTGATGAGCTCACACCCAAACAGCCTTAAGCCTTCACTCAGAGTCTCAATACTCTAGTGAACAACCTTCTGGGGACAGTTACCATCCCCAGCCGCTGGATCTAAACCAACCAATTCCCAGCCTTGACTTCTATGATGATGAAGACATGGCATTCAGCGAGTACCATGAGTCTCTCTTCTCCACACCTACTCAAGGAGAGATGAGTACTCATGTCTCACCCAGGTCTATCCCACATCATTCACCTATCACTGAGGTCGATCTCCCTGAACCTATTCAGGAGATCTATATGGAAGAGGCTCTCACTTCAACAAGTGATTACATCTTTAAGACCTCAACCATGGCAACCCGGCCTTTTGACACTTCTTTTGAAGCTGTTATAAGGCAGGGGAAATCCAGCAGCCAAGAACAATATGCTGGTGATGAGGAGGAGGATCTTGGTCCAATTCTCTCATCCCCTCGTGATTCTTCTGATGAAGATGAGGGGAGTCTGAAACTAAAGGTGCAAAAACTGACTCAAACATGCACCTATTTAGTCTCAAAGATATGTCACCTGGAATCTTAGGTGACTGTCTTAGAAAGAAGGGTCAATGACTAGCAACTTGAGATCACTGATCTCAAGGGCCAGCTAGCTGAGAGACCACCAAGACGAACTCAACCAGGTTCACAAGAACTTGTGAATGTGACAGACTCAACCCCCAGCTTACTTATGCAAGAAGGTGATGCTACCAAAAAGGGGGAGAAAGTCCAAACAGTCACAAAACCTAGGAGTTCTTCTCAGAGTATGGACATAGAGGATTCACCACCCTCTCTTGCAATAGTCCATACTTAGCAACCTCCTTAAGTCTACATGGATGTAGACTCTCTCATTCAAAGTCTATTTGAGGAGGGTATACCCAGAGCCATGTCTACCCCATCTCCTCACTCTGAGAACCTAATCATAGGATGGAGGTATGACATAGAAAGAAGAGCTCCATCATCTCTAGAACTCAGGGTCAACAAGAAACTTTCAACTTTTCAAACCTGAGTTTCTATGAGTGCATAAATCTGGTTGATCTTCCACTTGTCAACCCAAGCCAAAACAGACAAGCTGGAAGACTAGTAGACTGGATACAAGAAAGGGTACTAGAAGAGTTCAAGATGAGATCAAGATTATATAGACAGAGGATAGCAGGTGATATCTTTGGTCAACTAGATGTTGAGGTGAACCCCAAGATTAGCTTCAAAGGGAAAACCTTGACTGAAGGCCTAGAGGTTGAAACTGTAAACCTTGAGATAGGATCCCCTTCTGCACCTAGTACCCTCAGTGAAGCACCAACTGGTGATGGTGCTCCATAACCTCTCTCTGGCCAGAGCTTGACTGCTGAACCAAGCAATGAAGGCCAAAGCTCTCTCCACCCTGAGTCACCAAGGCCTGTGCATGACAAAGGGATGAGGAAAATGACCTCAGAGGAGTTAAAAGAGGAGAAGAGAGAGAGGAAAAGGAAGCTAAGGGGAAAGAGTTCCGGAGGGTCCTCAGGCCAAACACTTAAGATGATGAGTTGAGGGCAGCCAGGCTAAACTACCTGGGGACCAGGAACTATATTGTTGATGAACTCATATCTCTCCCCTTAGAAGAGTTGAATGAGTTGGCTGACACTGAGCTGTCAAAGGAGAGGATGGAGGTAGAGGATGCAGCATTGCTCCTTATGATTAAGGAAGAAAGGAGACTGAAAAGGCTCTACAAACATGCTCCTGTCCTCTCCCCAGTTCAAGAAAGTCCTAAGACAGAGACTGTGACACATGCACAACCTCAGGTAGATAGGGAAGTTGAAAGAATGAATATGATCAACTACCTAAGTGCCACAGGACTCTATCAGGCAGCTACACTTCTTCCCTTATCCTTTGAGTACATAGAGTTTGAATATCTCAAGCAGCTGGAGGAACAAGCCACAAAAGAAAGAAAAGCTGCTAAGAGAAATTTAAGGGAAGAAGCTGCAAGGTCAAGGGCCATCATCCACAAAAGCCAAAAGAAGTCTGAAGATAGACAAAGGATGATGAGCTTCTTGAAGCTGTACGGATTCTCCGGAAGGAGGCTTGGTCCTATGTCTCTATCCACCATGGATGAGCATATAAGAGTGATCAAGCAGAAGATCAAAAGGGGAGAGCTTGTAGATTTGCATTCTCCACCAAGTCCAGATCAACTTGAAGTTGAGGTGAAGGTTGAACCCCCTGAGACAACACAACCTGATCCTAGAGCTGCATCTCAGCCAACTTCATCTTCTGATCCGTAGTAGGGTTCTCCTCTCTCTCCATCTGAACCTATGAGAGAAGAGATCCCAACTAAGAGGGACACAAAAGAATAATCTGGTGCTGAAGACCAGTCATCTCAGTTGAAAACTTCAAAGAAGGGGAAAAGGATGGCCAGGAAAAGTGTTTCAAAGAAGAAGAAAACCAAGGCATCCACCTCCATACCTCAGGATGAGTCAGAGCATCCTGAGGAAGTGCATGAAGAGGCTGCTCAACCAACTCCTATTCAAGTAGAGCCTTTTGCCATTGGAAGACCCATCTTGTCCTGGAGTTTTACTGCCAATCCGGACAGATGGTATGTCATCAGAGATCAAGGAGGTCTAGATGTCTACTTCTAGCAAGACATGCTTGATCTTCCTCTACATGATCTCTATGACATGAGAAGATACTATGAAAGTCTGAAGGATTCTGACCAGATGATGAAGAGAGGCTTGGTCTTGATCCTAATAAGGACTATCAACATCTAAAATACTTCTCTGTTTTGATAGCATCACCCTAGTGGGAGTTTGTAAGGTAATATCAGAAGATTATATGGCTGATGCAACCAAAGAATCCAAAACAACCAAAGGTCTTCCTGCATGCATGCACTGGACGTACAAAGGTATAAGTGCTTCGAAAGTTTTACACACTATATCAAAAAATACTCTAAGTGTAAAATCTTCCAAATGCAAAGTCCAAATCTTCCGAAGCCAAAGATGAAGACTTTTGAAGCTTCAGAGACAAAGTCTTCTGAAGCCATTTTGCTATGAAGACTGATTTCTTTCAAAGACAGAGAAAGACATGCTTTCTCTGATCTACTTTACATAAAGCTGACACACTTTCCGCTGCAACTCTGAAGACTCACCAACTTGTATGAGTTGGTGAAAAGTCCATGCTTTTGTAAACTGTAGATTAAGGTCTTTGTTTGTAACTTCCTACTTTTGTACCTGTAAACCTTTTTGTAATAGAAAAGGATGTGAGCTATGGCATGTGATAGTCACTAGTCAAAAGGCAATCTGCCTTTTGACGTTAGATTAATCTTGTTGTCTAGATTAGTCAATTCCAACTGTCTTTCTAAGTATTGACGGTTGTAGGATGTAGTATAAAGAGTCTCAGGTTCTTGTAATTTAGATATGCTTTGTAACACTTGTAATAGAACTTGAGATCAATATACAACATTCCTTGAAAACCGTATTTCTATGTTATTATTGCTTGTTCTGTCTTATTACTTACTTGTGTTCTTAGTATCCTCATAATCAAACCTGGTTCCCTATTTGAACTGTTAACTGTTCCAAGTCTCTCCTCATTGCGAAACTGATTGTGTTAGGCACCCTTACCCGGTCTTGCAACTGTTGACTTTGACCACGCTTGACCATGTTTGACCAAGTTTGTCTTTGGTCAATTTTCTTCATTTTGATCATATTTTCAGCATAGCTTCACCGTGTCAGTTTTGGTAATCATCATGAGATTCGGTACTTAGGTTTTGGTAAGTATCATCTTCAAATGATTAAACAATACTCCCCCTAAGATGATGCTGCCAAAACCTCATGATTATCAAAACCTTGGATGTTGATTGATGTTCAGTCTTGGAGTGCAGTCTTCTCCCCCTTTTTAGTAGCATCTTCTTAGAAGCTTTAGAAAAAGGCATTAAGAAATAGACTTTATTTCGGCACATAAAGACTTTGTTTCTGCACTAGATGGATGTTTCATCAGCTTGATCTTCTAGTCTTATTTTGAAGACTTAAAAATGCACCCATTTGCATACACTGTGGATTGCACAGGTAGCAATATTAGCAGCTTTATCTCAACTTTAGAAGTGAAGGAGAAGCATCAGACAATCTTCAGACTTGACATATACTCTCCCTCAACAAAAGCTTTAGAGGGTGAGGAACTTTTGTGTATGAGACACCAAGAGGAGGATTCTTAGTTCTCAACAACTGGCAGGAGATCTTTGAAGGAAGCATAAGTATTCACTTGACATCTTGAACTGAATAAGAAACTCAGGCATGTTGTGCAATTCATCACCTGCAAAAGTCTAAATCCTCTCGGTAGAGGTATTGCGTGGAAGTTTCACTCCTAAATCAATAACACATGTAAATCTTCCAAAACTAGGAAAAATACTAAAAATGACAAATCTTTTTGGAATTTTAGATTTTTTCAAAATTATGATATTCACAAGCATGAATCCTTCAAATGTAATGAGATCATGCTAATCCAAAATCCTCTACATCTAAGAATGTGTAAAGTTGGAATAGACATAGACAATGAACAAAGTTGATTGCAAGTATGTTTGTCCATTTAAACTCATGCAAGGATCTATTTTCAACACTTTGCAATATTTATCATGTTTAGGTTTGATTAGATATGCTAATTGAGTACCCCACACTTAGAAGTATGGAAGAATTACCCTCCTCATGAAATGCAAGGTGGCACTTTATTACAACTTGAACCAGGATACTTAGAGTATAAATTCTCATGATATGATCCACTTTGGGATTCTTTTACACTTCACTTTGGAAGTTGATCCTCATTGGATTCTTTTAGCTTTGATCCATATTGGGGTTCTTTTCATTGCTTTTTTTGCATGCATCAACACTTTTAGTGTAAGGACAACTAGGTCTGTGCTCAGCACAATAGAAGTTGTCCTTATGTTTACTCCAGATCTGTATTTACATACAACAAAGGAGAAACAGATGCTTTTATCAATGAGAAACTTATAAACCATTTTCGCATGGTGTGTTTAGGTAACCATACAAGCAAACACTTGGAAAAGACATTGCTTACCAATACCCTAAGATGGTTTTGGTCCACAATGCATATTGATTTAGTTCATCATAAATATGCTTATCTTAAATCCAAGCTGAGCCTACTGACATATCAAACAGAGTTTCGTCAGTCTTTATTGATTTGAAAAATAGATGCAGAAGATAGTAGATGAGTGTACTATCATTTCTCATATAAAAGCAGGAAGATTCAAAAATAATTACATGATAGTAATATTTTTGGACATTTCTTGATTTTCTGATTTTTAGGATTTTTGGTTTTGAGAAAATAAAGAAATGGCATATGTGTTATCAAATCAATAGAGATCATCAACAGTTAGTCCACGTATCAATGTAATCAGACTAAGCAGATAGAATGAAACATCGGTTGTTTCTTGCATTGCCATCATAGTTTCTATGAATGATTGATTTCCTGCATTGAATCATGGTTAATTTCTGCTCCATTTGGCTTAGTTGCATCATAAACATCATGAGCAGGAAGAACGTTTCTGTCATGGGAAGGGATCAGCCACTGCTAACTTTTCTTGGGTTGGTAGGCCTCCATAACTGTCCCTATCACACTAGCAAATTAGTTAGATATTTCAACCCAGGCCATTACTGTCCTGAGCTGTCCATTAGTATCTTTATATGTGACTTGCTGGTATGTGTATGATTTTGCTTTCTCCAATGATGTAAGGCCCCATTCCTGGAAACCCCACAGTTGGTCATTCATAGCAATTTTCATATCAAAACACGTTCAGATTCGTCAAAGCAAGAAAACTTTGCAGTGGAATAATTTAATAAAAACCATAACATTCATTATCCATTAATTTTGCCAAGAACTACATTGTTGTTGCAACTTACAAAAAGGACATCTAGTTGCATTTCAAAACAAAAATAATTTTTCAGCGTGTCATGGATGCCAGTCTTTATTTGCCAGGTAGCTTCAACCTCGTGCCATCCCCAGCAACACCATTACCTGCCAACTGATAAGCATATAAAAAGTCAGCATTGCTTAGTGAGTTCTAGTTTAATAATATAGAAAAATATACTTTTGTAAACTTCACTTGGTGATCATTCATCAATATACATAATCAATCATTAAGAGATTCATTATCTTTCTTTCTTTTGTTATCTTTCTCTTTCATTAACTAGGAATGCACAAAGCAAGAGCCTACATTGTTGGTTGGCAACAGATGCCAAACCCCTGTCAGCAAACGTTTATCATGGTAGCTAACCCATCGACAGTTGACCCACACTGCTAAGCACGAAGCTTGCTCATGAATATGGGGCCCATTCATCATACTTTGGTCAATCACAAGATTAGACCCCAGATGTGCATCCTCATGGGCTATACAGTCGCACATCAGTTGAGCTAACGACAACAAGGTCGTGCACCTCCATTCATTATGCTTGCAAGGCTTTTCATTCATCATAAGGGCCCGGGGATAACATTCATTAGGTTACACTGTCTCTTTTATTTCTTTGTGTCCACTTAGGAATAATACTTTTAAAATATTCATTGTTTTTAATAATCACATACCATGAAACATAATAAATATCATCCATAACAGCAGGCCATAAGAAGAGAAATAAACATTAGAAACATTAAACAAGCATAATCTTTTCTTATTCATCAATACTTAATACTTAGATTCTATTCTCAAAATTTTAGAATAATTCTAAGTCCCTAAAGAAATGCAGATGAACTGAAGCAAATGCGGATGAAACTGTAGCAAATGCGGATGAAAGTCCTCTAAAAATATTCTAAGTGTCCAAAGAAACGCTGGTAGAACAAATGCGGATGAGCATAAACAAATGCGGAAGAACTGTAGCAAATGCGGATGAAACTGTATCAAATGCAGATGAAAGTCCTCTGAAAATATTCTAAGTGTCCAAAGAAATGTTGGTAGAACAAATGCGGATGAGCATAAACAAATGCGGATGAACTGTAGCAAATGCGGATGAAAGTCCTCTGAAAATATTCTAAGTGTCCAAAGAAATGCTGGTAGAACAAATGCGGATGAGCATAAACAAATGCGGATGAACCGTAGCAAATGCGGATGAACACTTAGCAAATGCAGATGAACAATTAGCAAATGCAGATGTACACTTAACAAATGCGGATGAACACTTAGTAAATATGAATGAACACTTAGTAAATGCGGATGAACACTTAGTATATGCGGATGAACACTTAGTATATGCGGAAGAACACTTAGTATATGTGGATGAACAAGTCCAGTACCTGTGATGCAACTTATGAAATTTACCAGTCTCAAACATCATCTTAACATGAACTTAGCTTAAATCTATCAGTCTAACACTTAGAACATCATAAACATTACACGATCATCAAGAAAAGCACATAACATAACCATATCATCATAAACAACCGTACCATACATGGAAAACCATAATTTGCTTCGAAAACATCAGTTAAATATGCATACCAGCCCCAAATCAGTAGAAAACATTCAAAAGAGGGGATCTAGAACCCACCTCTACTGCTTTCGAGTAAAACTCCTCCAAACCCGAGAGCAACCTAGAGTTCTAACACCTAAACACACGAAAACACACAACCAAACACATAGAAACACTTAAGAATCGGTCCAGAAGCAGAAAACTCAACTGAAACTGAGAAGAACACCATATAATCTTACCTTTTGAAGACTTTCTCTGTCTAAAACCGGGTGAAACTTCTTCTTGTTGCTTCATTCGAATTTTCTTGCATGAGAGAGAGAAGCATGGGCGGCCTTAACACCTTTTTGAACCCATTATGGGCAAGTTTTGCCCTTGCCCGCTTTTAACCTCTTGTTTTACAATAATTCTCTTTTTCCCCATTGATTTCTTTTGTTTTCTTCATGTTGAATTTTCCGAGTGTTACAAGTCCACCCCCCTTATATAGGTTTCGTCCCCGAAACCTGTCACTCCTCGAACAGCTGTGGGTAATACTGTCTCATCTCTTCCTCAGTCTCCCACGTAGACTTGAATCCCTTCCTGTGCCTCCACTATACTCGCACAAGTGGAACCACTTTATTCCGTAGCCTATTCTCTTTTCTGTCAATGATGGCCACTAGCTGCTCCACATAATTGAGCCGTTCATCAACCTCGATATCCTCCAGTGGCACGATCATATCTTCATCGGCTAAGCACTTTCTTAGGTGAGATACATGGAATGTCAGATGAATCCCACTTAACTCATTGGGTAACTCTAGTCGATAGGCCACCTCTCCTACTCGAGCAATGATTCGGAAAGTCCCTATGTACCTCGGACTTAACTTTCCCCGCTTCCTAAACTGGATGATCCCTTTCCAAGGTGAGACTTTTAGCAAGACTCTATCACCCACCTTGAATTCAATCATTCTACGTCTCTTGTTGGCATACGACTTCTGTCTATCTTTTGCCGCCTTCATAAAGGCCTTAATCTTTTCCAACTTTTCAGTCATAGCCTCGATCATCTCAATGCTCCCTATCTCCTTCTGCCCGATGTCACCCCAACACACAGGCGTTCTACACTTCCTACCATATAGCATCTCATATGGAGGCATACCAATGGTGGCATGATAACTGTTGTTATATGAGAATTCGGCTAACGGTAAGTGTTCATCCCAACTTCCTCCGAAATCAATGACGCATGCTCGTAGAATATCCTCCAGCGTCTGAATCATCCTCTCCGACTAACCGTCTATCTGAGGATGGTAATTCGTACTGATATGTAACCTCGTCCCCATCTCATCATGAAATCTTTTCCAAGACTTAGATGTAAACCGAGTGTCACGGTCAGACATGATAGACACCAGCATACCATGATGAGTCACTGTCTCTTTCATGAAAAGATCTGCCAACCTCTCAGATGAACACGTCTCGCGGATTGGTAGAAAGTGGGCACTCTTCGTTAGACGATCAACTATCACCCATATGGCATCGTATCCCCTTGCCGTACGCGGTAACTTCATAATGAAGTCCATGGTGATGTGCTCCCATTTCCACTCGAGTATATCCAAGGGTTGGATCTTCCCGTATGGCTTCTGGTGCTCCGCCTTCACTTGTAAACATGTAAGGCACTTACTCACATACCCCGCCACATCGCGCTTCATTCCTGGCCACCAGTAATCTTTCTTCATATCATGATACATCTTTGTAGCACCGGGATGAATTGAGTATCGAGTCTTGTGAGCCTCATCCATGATCTTCTCACGCAGACCCCCATAACGAGGAATCCACATCTGCCCTGATCGAGTCCGGACACCAAGAGTGTTCTCCCCCAGCTCGGTGACTAGACCTTTCATCCTTTCAGAGTCAATCTGATCTTCTTTCAGCGCTTCATCCTGAAATTCCTTAATATGCTTCATCACATCAGAGGTCATAACCAACTGATAAGCTTTCACCCGAATTGGCTCTGGTTTCTCTTTTTGGCTAAGGGATTCCACCACCGCGTTGGCCTTGCCCAGATGGTAATGGATCTCAACTTTTATGATCAGTGAAGATGGTGCACTTTGTTCCGTACAGGTAGTGCCTCCAAATCATCAATGCGAGGACCACAACCGCCAACTCCAAGTCATGAGTAGGGTAGTTAGTCTCATGGATCTTCAACTGTCAGGACGCATAGGCTATAACCCTTCCCCGTTGCATTAGCACGCAACCCAATCCATAAGAAGCATCTGAATAGACCACCAAGTCTTCATTCCCTTCGGGTAACGTCAAGAAAGGAGCTTAAGTCAATCTTGTCTTTAACTCTTCGAAATCATTCTGCTGCTCTTGACCCCATTCGAACTTCACATCCTTACGAGTTAATTTGGTTAGTGGTGAAGCTATCTTGGAGAAGTCTTGGATGAACCTTCTGTAGTAGCCTGCCAAACCCAAGAAACTGCAGATCTCGGATGGCGTCTTTGGAGTCTTCCATTGTATTACCACCTCCACCTTTGCGGGGTCCACCATAATCCCTTCAGAATTTACCACTTGACCTAAAAACTGAACTTCCCGCAACCAGAACGCGCATTTGGAGAACTTAGCATACAACTTCTCTCTTCTAAGAGTCTCCAATACCTCGTGAATGTGACCGGCATGCTCTTCTTCACTCTTCAAATAAATCAGGATATCATCGATAAACGCAATCACTGATTTATCAAACATCGGCCGACACACCCGATTCATTAAATCCATAGAAGCAGCTGGCTCGTTGGTTAAACCAAAAGACATAATGAGGAATTCGTAATGCCCATATCGTGTTCAAAACGTAGTATTCGGGATATCCTGTTCTTTAACTTTTAGCTGATGATAACCAGATCGGAGATCTATCCTTGAGAACCAGCCGGCGCCTTGGAGCTGACCAAACAAGTCATCAATCCTAGGTAGTGGGTACCGGTTCTTCACCATCAACTTGTTCAACTCACGGTAGTCGATGGACATCCTCATGCTATCGTCTTTCTTCTTTACAAACAAAACTGGAGCACCCCAAGGAGAGATACGCGGTCGGATGAACCCTTTATCTAACAACTCTTACAGCTGGGTCATCAATTCCTTCATCTCAGAGGGAGCGAGACGATATGGTGCCTTCGCAACAGGTTGGGCACCAGGTATCAGATCAATCTGGAACTACCGGCACGCCTGGCAGCTGAGGTACGGTCAGGTGGTACCCCTGGTAGGTCTTCGGGAAACACATTGGGGGAATCGCATACTACCGGCACGCCTGACAGCTGAGGTACGGTAGCATCCACATCCTTCACATAGGCCAAGTAAGCAAAACCCTCGTCTTATAAACTTCTCTGCCGTGATCATCGAGATCACTCGCAGTGGAATGCATTCCTTGTCTCCAAGTACCGTAGCCAAACTGCCATCGGGCGCAGTCAAACAAATCGTCTTCTTTCGGCACACCATGTTCGCTTCGTAGGCCGCCAACCAATCCATCCCTAACACCACATCAAAACCTCCTAGGGCCATCACGTACAATCTAGCAGGAAACTTACGACCGTCAAACTCTACGAGGCAATCGTCTATCACATCAGTCACTTTGGTAGACTTTCCTATCGTTGTCTTTACATAGAAGGGAACGGCTATCTTCTTATTCTTACCATGCATTTCACGACAAAAGGTAGCAGATACAAAGCTTCTACTACCACCCGAATCGAAGAGCACAGAAGCATACAATTGGTTTACCAAAAACATACCTGAAACTACTTCAGGGTCCACTCTGGCTTCTTCCCGGGTCATGTTGAATGCCCTTTTCTTGGCTTTGGTGCTCTCACTTCTCCCTTTCTCACCCATAGTCTGGGTCCCTGAGCTCCCTGCTCCACCTTTCTTGCAATCTCGGCCCGAGTGGCCTACCTCCCCACATTGATAACATCGTCGTACCCTGCACTCTTTAGCATACTGGCCTTCGCCTCCACACTTAAAACACCGGTTCATCCCCACTCTACACTCACCCATGTGAACCTTCCCACACTTCTTACATTCCCTCCTGTTGTTCCCCTTACTCAATCCTCGGCGGTGATCGTCAATCCTCATCTTCGTTTCCCCGATCCCATAGTGGTCACCCCTGAATCTCTTCCTATTACCGTCCTTGTTCCAACTCTTCTTAACCTTCCTCGGAATTGGCACCAAATCCCTCACATCATACAACCTTCTGGTCAAATCTACTGTAGACCTGAAAGTGCTTAGTCTAGAAGCTATCATGTTCCTCTTAATATCCACAGGCAAACCCTGCATGTACCTCTTAATCTTCTTGGATCTGGAGTTACTAGATCCGGCATAAGTCTTGCAAGTTCATTGAACTTAGTGGTATACTCTTGATGAGTCATGTTTCCAGCCTCCAAATGCAAGAACTCCTTCTCAATTTTGTCCAACTCCCGATGCGGACAATACTCCTCCAGTACCAGTTCCTTCAAATCCAACCACCTCATCCTTGTAATAGACCGTTTCCCCTCAGCTTGGACTTTATTGTCCCACCAGCATAATGTCGAGTCAACGAAAGAATGGGACGCAAACTTCATGTTTTGATCCTCTCGGCACTCACTGATGTTTAGGACTGCCTCCATCTCTTGAACCCAACAATAAGCAGCAGTAGCATTGCCGTTACCGACAAAGGTAGGGGTTTGCACCTCTGAAACGCCCCATAGGTGCACCCCTTAGCGGTCTCCTTCTCCCCCTCACTATCATCATCATGAATTACCACCCTTGGGCTAGATGGCTCTTCCTATGTTTTCTCCTTCTCCCCAACATCATCAGTTCTTTCACCCTCCTTTACAACCCTTAACACTTTGGTCACTACTGAGGGCAACACATTTTGCATGACGTTGTAGACCTCGTCAGCAATAGCTTCCTTTACCGTGGACTTGAGGGTAGCGGATCCTGTACCCTCTTGGTGGCTATGGAGGTCTGTGTTCTCATGAATCGGCTCAAGAGCCTTTGCCTTGCTTCGAGTGACACGTGGCCCAGTAGTACGCCCGCCACGAGCACCACCTCGGGTTGCCTTCCCAGACTTCCTACCCGCCATAAGATCAACCTCCTATAAGATTCAAACACTAACATGGTCATTCAAGGTAATAGCTCAGATTATGTCAAGTATAGTAAGTCCCTAATTACAGTGGCCAATTTTGATTAGCCACTTACTTTACTCCTCATCCCACAAGCATTTCCTATCCAGACTACATCAGTGTCCAAATCTACTAAGCACATATATTAAATAGCACACGCACGTAATACCGGTTAACTTATGAAAAATTACCTGATGGCACGTAGCTACCTGGGCTGGCATCCCTCCATTAGATCCTATTTTCAGTTTAAGTTTAGGTTTTGAAAAATGATTTACCCAATTCTCTTAAACTTTGGCACTGATACCAACTTGTGTGGCCCCGTTCCCGGAAACCCCACAGCTTTTGTTTGATTTGTTGCTGTTGTTTGGTTGGTTGCAGCCATTGTTTGATTTGCTGTTGTTGTTTGATTGGTTGCAGCTTGGTTTGCTTTGTTTGAATTCATGAAACCTCTTTCTACCTGCAGCAAGAAAGAAAGCTCGGTTTCTTAAAACACGAGTGTTAGTGAATGTTGTTAAATTTTCCATTTTGTTTAAAACACAAAAATGATTTGAAAATTGTTTTTATGTTTCAATCAAAATCAAATTTAAACTTTAATCGAATCCAAAGAACATCGAAACTCAATTTAATTAGATTGGCCTAGCTAAAGAGTTAACTATGTTCAATTACAATTTAGTTAAGCCGGACTAAGATTAATTTAGCTCAATTAGAAAGTAATAAAATTTGAATCGGCCCAATTAAAATTACTGACAACTTCAGGTTAAACAATGGATCAAACCAAAAGTTAATTGTTAATTTGTTTAAATTTGGATCGGCCCAAACTTAACTGACTCAATTCAACGTGTTACCTGAAACTTTTGTTAACCCTATCAAGTTTTATCACACCCCGATCACAGTTAACGTTTCAATTTAAAAAAATTTAATCCTACAAGACGAACATAACAATGTGAAAAGCCCCACTGAATATTTAAATCTGGTCAAAGTGAGTTTTATGAAATGTTAGTGTACTGTGGTTAACCAGATCAAAACCCAATCAATTAGTTGACCTAGTCAAAATTAAAAAAGAATAGAAAAAGGGATCGGTGTTTCACTGTTCTTTTCTTCACCCGATAAGGACAATGACAAAGCACATACACACACTGATTCTTCTTCCTTCTTCTTCAATCCTAATTCTTCTTCCTCGTCTGATGTATTGAAATCGACCAGCGACGGTGGATGAATCTTCGATTGGTGTCGGCAGTGATGATGGTTGATGGTGTAGTTGCGGTCGATTGGTGTCGACAGTGGTGATGGTTTTCGATGGAATGGTCGGCGATTGGTGTCGACAATGGGTCTAAGGTCTGCCATGGAGTGGATTTCAGATGGTTTCATTTATGGTCAAACTATTTACTCATCCGCTGTGGAATGGATGAATGTCCGCTCTGATTGAGGTAAAACGTCCGCTGTGGACCTATGATTCAAGTCCGTTGTGGATCTGTTTTACTTAACGTCCGCTGTGGACCTTTGATTCAAGTCCGCTATGGACTATTTATGTTTGTTCTTGTTTGATCGTCCGCTGTGAATCAGTTTTACTTGTCCGCTGTGGACAAGTTTGCTCATCCGCAGTGATTTCAACTCTTTCTTGCTTGATCGTCCGCTGTGACCAAGTTACTGTCCGCTGTGGACCTATGATTGTTTGGTGTGGTTTCAAATCGTCCGCTGTGGACAGATGCACGGACTGTGTATTGATGAATCAACGTCCGCTGTTGACTTGATTCAAGTATGGTGTCAGCTACTAGTTGGGTGTGTGATTCAATGTCCGCTGTGTGTTTTGAAGATGATTTATTCTTCAACACGGCCGTTGTAGGTGTTAACACATCCGCTGTGAGTGTTTGTTCATCAGCTGTGGATGAGTTGTTCATCAGCTGTAAACACTTGGACAAATGGATGTTTGTCAGTTATGAACCTTGTGTATCAGCTGTGGATGTAACATAACAGCTGTAAACACTTGATTGCATAAATGATGAAGATTGTCAGCAATGGAATTAGTACATCAGCTGTGGAATTAGTACATTAGTTGTGGATGATATAAAACTTGGTCAAAAATAAAATTCAAGTGTAATTTGTATAGTTTGTAAAATTCAATTATGAATGGAATTCACTTGCAAATTCATAATTTGATGTTTGAATGACTGTTAAATGATTGTATGATGAATAAATTAATCAAAATCTGAATTAAATCATATATTTGGTTGATTTTGAAATTTCAAAGCATTTTGACTTTGAAAAAGTCAAACTTCATGTTCTTGAATGAACAAACTTTTGATTCTTAAGTTTTTGATGGAATTTGATAAAATCAAAGATTATAATAGCTGTAGATAAGTGATTCTAAGTTAAAACAACAATCAATTTCATATAATCAACACCAAAACTCGGATTTAGATGATGAACACATGAAGAACAAAAACCCAGATATAAGAATCAATGTTCAAAAATGTATGATTTGGATGTTGAAAATGATAAACGAACCTTATATTTGATGTTTCTAAGCTAAAACCACTATCAATTTCAGCTAAACAACATCAGATTCGTGATTTTTGATGATTTTCCTCAAGAACAGTGAATTTTTCTCAAGAATACAAAATTTTCAAAAATCTTCAAATTCAAGAGTTGTGATTGTTCAATTGATATGAAACTTTGCAGATGTGTTAGTTATCACAAACTAAATCTATTAGAAGCTTAAATTCGATCAAACAACAACAAAATCAAAGTTTCATGTTCATGAGCATTTGAAGACTTGAAGAACAAATTTGCTTAAATCTTCAAATTAATGGCTCAAATAAACTTCAATTGATGTGCAAACTTGCAGATCTTCACAAAATAACAAATCTAAGCTAATGGTAGCGTGATTTCATCAAAAACAACAACAATTTGTAGATCATACTTGTGGTTCAAATTTTTTGAGAAAAACTTGAAGAACAAAGAGCCAAGGCTCTAATACCAACTGTGAAAATTCGATAATCATAGGATCGAATATTGCAATCCTATTGTTTCCATTTATCAGATCTGTGATGCGGAATCTCACAGACCCATTGATGATTTCAAGTGAAGATCTTTGTAAGATTTAGTGTATGATGATGAATGAATGATGAACAATCAAGAATACATTCATAAATATTTCATTCATTCATATGTATGATTGATGCTAGGAGATTACAAAGGGAGTTTGTAAGAAAAATCTCTCTCACACACACTCAACCTAATTGTTTCTCTCACTAGTCTAATTCTCAGCACTGCTTGCTTAGAGAATGATTGCTTACTTAGAGTATAAATGACTATACTTGGTCTATTTATACTCTTTACATAAATAAACAAAATTACATTGTCCTAATGATTACACAAATATTGTTCTAAGACTGATAAATTCTCTGTTGCTGATGCATGACTATCGGGTACTGACATCATTCAAGACGACCGTTGATGTTGACTGTTGACTTTGACCACAGTTGACCAAGTTTGGCTTTGGTCAATTTTCTTCGTTTTGATCATATTTTCAGCGTAGCTTCACCGTGTCAGTTTTGGTAATCATCATGAGATTTGGCACTTAGGTTTTGGTAAGTATCATCTTCAAATAGTCCAACACATGGTTTTGAAATTAAGGTTTGACTTCCTCGGCATATAGGCTCCAATCACAAACTCTATCTTGTCTGATGACAAGTGCATTAGAGGATAGTTGGCTGCTTTCCTAAATTTGATGAGTCAGTTGAGGCTGGCTTTGATGAGTTTGCTGGTGCTGATATTGATGTTGATTGCTTGACTGAAAGCTTGAATTGGGTTGAGATGATGGCTGACCATGTGAAGTTCTTTGATAATTGTTGTTGCTTCTTCTGGGAGAATCGCATTCCCTAGAGAAATGGCCAGTCATACCACAGTTAAAACACTTTACTTTGGATTTGTCATATCCAAGTTTTGTGTTTTCATTTAGACTCAGCTTCTTCCCTTTTCGAAGGAATTTCTTGGCTCTCATTGCAATCAGGGCCATCTGCCTTTGCAAGTCCATTTCTTTAACATCATCTGGATCCATTTCTTCCAAATATTCCTGAATTAGATGAGCTGAAGTGAGTCTTCCTCCTAGATATGCCTCAAAACTAGCAACAAAGGCGTTGTAAGTTGGGATCCACACCTATAATGTAATTTGAGGACATCCATTTTCAAAGCTTGAGTCAGAATGGAGTAGGCTTTGAGATCTATCTTGATTTTCTTGTATTCATCATCATCAAGATTTAGATTAGGATCCTCAATGGGAATTCTAGCAGTTTTGTACTGAGTAACTTGATCAGCATTAAGAGACACAGGAATGTAGGGTCCTTTAGAAATAGATATCCAGTAGTCGGGATCCACACCTATAATGTAATTTCTAAACCTTATTTTCCACTGCTTAAACTCAGACTTGTGTAAGCATTGGAGGTTTAGATGCATGACCAAGTTCAGAAAAATTAGCAGAATCTGTTATGATAAACTGTTTTTAGATGATTTGAATATTGATTAAGTTGATTTTATGTCCAGAGTTTTCAAATAGTCCAATGTCTGGGTATGGTTTCGGTGAACAGCAGAGACAATATGGTCGATATTATGAACAGTTCACTATAGAGTTGATTTTAAGTTGATTTTAGGGTTAATATCTTGCTTTTGAGTGGTTTTTGTCTGATTTTGTTTGAGAATCAACAATCGAACAGTCTTCTTATGTTTGTAGGACAGAAGCATAGTGATGGTTGATGAAGTTCACGTATTTTCAGTATGAATGCTTATTAGAAGTATAAAACTTGCTAATAAACAACTCAATCACCAGTTCAATCGATTTTCGTTCAAGATCTGCACTGATTTTGAGACGAATTCAAGAGCCAAGGCTCTGATACCAATTGACCGGGTCAGAGATGGGAATCTCAATTGATGTGACTCAACTAGGATCAAATATGTGAGTCAAGGATTAAGTAGCAGAAATACTAAATCAAAGAACATTAAATGCTGAAAATACTAATAAATTCTTTGTATATTGATGTTGGTAAACAAGATACAAAGAGTGCTAGGGTTTGTAGCACAAAACAGTACTTCTGTGTAACTTGTGTGAAAACTTTTGTGAAACTTACAAAAGTAGTGTATACTATTCTATTTATAGGCTGATACAATGCCAGTACAAAATGACTAAACTACCCTGACAACTATACATCAGAATACTATTCTAAGTACAAAAGATGATCAGCATTTTTAAATGTGTATCTGCATTAACTAATGCGGATGTGTTATCTTCATCAGCATTTCTTCTGTTGAGCTTCCGCGTTAAGTATGTCATCCGCATGGACTAATGCGGATGAACAAATACTTGAGCGCATTTAGTTCTTCACATCCGCATTAGTGAATGCGGATGAACAAATACTTAGCTGTATTTGTTTTGCCTATCCGTATTAGTTAACGCTGATGAACAAATACTTGACCGTATTTGTTCTTTGCTCATCCGCATTGACTAATGCGGATAGCCGACACTTGTCTTCATTCTTCTGTATTCTTCACCCCACATTACTTCTTGGACTTATGGGATTTCCAACCAGAACAACCTTCAACCACCTCTTGAATTGGCATGTATGATCCTTTCAGGGTCCAACGTAACTGATGTGACAGAATCCAACTTTGTCAATCAGTATATAAATATATGAGTTGTAAAGCCCTATACGAATCGTACAAATGGCGACCGCACAATGTTGCTGGTGCGCTAATATAAGTACTCGATGCTAAAACGGTTAGATTTTTTTAAACTTTATCAAATGACTATTTACACAAAGATTTAAGTAAAAATATAGTTTGATTCTCCATAGTAAGAAAATCTTTCTAGAAAAATCTATCATACTAGACACCTCTTTTTTCAAGAGACCAATTTTTGTGCATGCTTGTTGACCTTATAGAAAGGCTAGGGCCACTACATGTTTCAAGGGTTTGCAAGGGGCTTCTCATATGCATAAATTTGATGGGTAGTGCAATCGCCTAAAACTAATCATCAAATTTTTGACACTATAGGCATTTATTCTTTCCCATATTGTCGGAGATATGGTTCGAAGCGGTCTTGAAACCGGGTAGAACCTTGCCTGATTTTCCAATGGTAGTCGTAACAAGTCCCTGTCCTGCATGGGTAATCAATGTCTTCGTCGCGAAGTAATAGCTGCGGGTGGTTGTCTGATTGTATATCAATGGTATCGACAAACATGAACCCTAGTTATTCTTCGATAGAATGGCTTGAAAAAAGGAAAATAGATGAAGTTGATAACCCTCCCCGATATCATACCCATCTGGTTCATCCCTCCCCCGGTTGAATTGATGTGGCTAGTACGTTATGATCCAAGTCGGGTCATACCTAATAACAAGCTAGACAAACACCTATAATATTTATTTTATGATATGATCAAATAAATAAATATTAACACTTAGAGTATTTAAAAATTGGGTTTCTAAATATTTGCACTTGTGAAGTAGATAAATTACATGAATAATTTATATTTAGAGAGAGAATACTACATTGTTGTTTAAATTGTTAAATGAAAATGTTTATTGACTTATAACATGTTGTATCTCATCCGCATTTACTAATGCGGATGGAGATTACTCATCCGCATTTACTAATGCGGATGGAGATTTCTCATCCGCATTTACTAATGCGGATGGAGATCACTATCTGCATTTACTAATGCGGGTGAACGTTTAAGAAATGCGAATGGAGACCACTCGTTCGTATTAACTAATGCCGGGTGTGACATTGTGCAACTATGTGATCTTGGAAGATTAATATAAATAATAAGTCAATAAGAAAAATGAAGGTTTTAAAAGATTTGAGAGGGAAAGGGGCCGGCCCCTTTCTTGTCTATCTCTTCCTTTAAAATTTCATTTTCCAAGGGTATGCAAATAACAATGATTGCTATCATCTCCACTCTCTTATATACATAACTACACACAAAGTGCAAAATGTAATGCTGGTCTTCTGCTCTTTTTCTCTTTCGACCGAGAACAAAAAGCAGAAGAACGGTTCGTTCAAGTGTTGAGAAATCCTAGCAACAAAGTGTTAGACCCTAAAAGGATCATACTTGCCAACTTAAGAGGTGGTTGGAGGTTGTTCTGGTTGGAAAACATCACAACAGAAAACTTATTTACAGAAGAACAAAAGACAAGAAAAAGCTAAGTGTGAAGTTCCCGCATTTGTTAATGCGGATAACTTGTGAACAAATGTTGACAAGTGTTTGTTCACCCGTATTAACTAATGCGGATGAAGACAGAAGAAATGTTGATATCTTGTTCACCCGCATTAGTCCATGCGGATGAACAAAAGGAAATGATGAACAAGACTTGTTCACCCGCATTAGTTCATGCGGATGAACAAATGAAGAAATGCTAACTTGACTTGTTCACCCGCATAAACTAATACGGATGAACTAAGTTAATGCTGATGACAAGACAACAAATGCTGATGAAGACATGTTCATCCGCATGAACTAATGCGGATGAACAACTTACAAATGTTTATATTTATTTTGTACTTAGACTAGATTCTCATGTATAGATCAGGGTAGTTTAGTCTTTTGTACAGGCTATGTATATGCCTATAAATAGGGTTTCTTACCCTAACTTTGTAAGGTTTTTAACTTCAACAGTTATAACATCAATATTATACATCTTTGACTTCTGTGTTCATGTGCTTCATTCACTCACATTTATTTCAGTTTCAACTGTTCTGTAATATAGTAATTCCGCTACTATATTACTGACCTAGTCTGCATATTCGATCCTAGGTTGAGTCACATCAACTGAGAATATCATTCTCAAACCCAGTCAATTGGTATCAGAGCCTCAGCTCTTGAATTCATCACAAAATCATTTCAGATTGTGTGTAAAAATCGATTGAACAGTAGACTGAGTTGTTTATCAGCAAGATCTATACTTCTGATAAACATACACACTGAAATCGAACACCAAGAAGTGGTAACAATACAGATCTGTTGTTGACGAACCTTCCCTCACACAAACAACAAAAAACAAACTCCTTTGTGCAAACAGATCTGAACTTAACAGATCTGGTAAAGACTGTGAACAGAAAATTTAGAGAACAACTCACTGCTCGAACTTTAAAATCAACTTAAAACCTTCTCAACCAAGTTAAAATCAGTTTATCTAACATGGATTCCCATAATCTTTCTGAAATTGGGCATGCTTCTAAACCTCCTCTGCTTAAACACAAATCTGAGTTTAAGTAGTGGAAAATTCATTTCAGAAACTATATTACAGGTGTAGATCCTGACTAATGGATATCTATTTGCAAAGGTCCCTACATTCCACTATCTCTAAATGCTGATCAAGCTGCTCAGTACAAAACTACAAGAATTCCCATTGAGGATCCCAGTTTAAATCTTTTTGAAGAAGAATATAAGAAAATCAAGATTGATCTTAGAGCTTATTCCATCCTTACACAAGCACTGAAAATGGATGTTCTGAAAAGATTAGAAAAATATGGAACTGCTAAGGGGGTTTGGGATGCTCTACAGATCATGTGTGAAGGAAGTAGTGAAGTGACTGAAATTAACAAGGATAAGCTGATAAACAAATATGAAACTTTTCATCACACCAAAGGAGAGTCAATTTCAAGACAACTTCATAGATTTGTTCAACTTGTAAATGATCTTGAAATCATAGGGGTCAATTACAAAGAAAAGGAAATGAATAAGAAAATGCTACACAGTTTACCAGAAAGCTGTAAACAAAATGTCACTATGTTAAAAAATCCCCTTGATTTGGAGAGTACAAGATTGGATATCATGATTGCAAAAATTGAGGCTCTGGAGCTGGATGAAAGGAGTAGAAATCTCAGTGGACCATAAGTCATTAAGACTTACAAGTTTCCATCAGAAACTCATTCTGTTGAGAATGCATTTGTGATTGAAGAAGATGACTTTCTTTCATCTGGTGACCATTCAAAGACAACTGGATTCTGTGCTGCTCAACAACACAAATCCTCATCTTCTGCTCAGCCCACATCAACACCCTGCAGTATACCCAATGATCAAAGATCTGAAGAACAGAAGGCTACTTACAATGTATTTGTTGCTAGCTTTGAAGCCTATCTTGGGGGGAGACTCACATCAGCACACTTGATTCAAGAGGATCTGGAAGAGATGGATCCTGATGATGTTGAAGAAATGGATTTACAATGGCAGATGTCCATGATTGCCATGAGAGCAAAGAAGTTCTTTCGTAAAGGGAAGAAACTAAGTCTTGATGAGAATACCAAGCTGGGGTATGACAAATCCAAGGTTAAGTGTTTTAACTATGGAATGACTGGTCATTTCTCTCAGGAATGTAATTCTTCTAGGAGAAGCAACACCAACTTTCAAGGACCCACACATGGCCAACCTTCATCTCAACATAACACCAACTTTCAATCAAGCAACTCTCATCTACACCAGCAGCAGAATTAGCAACAGCCAATTCAGCAAAGACAACCTCTGCTGACTCATCAATCTCAAGGAAGTAATCAACAAACTTCCAATGCACTTGTCATCAGACAAGTTGGAGTTTGTGATTGGAGCTTGTATGCTGAGGAAGACCAACCACAATTTCAGAATCATGCACTTATGGCACATATCAATGATGGACCAACTCCAATGCCTTCTGAGGTAAAATCTAATTTATGTTCTGAAAAATGTGTTCTAGAAATACAGGGGTACAGGGAACACAATCACAAATTGGCTAATAAAATAAGAGAAGAAAAGGTGAAATCAGAGATGTTAAAACAAGAAATGAGAATTTATGAAGTTAAAATCAAATCTCTGTTATCTGACATGGAAACACTCCATGGTGAAAAGTACACACTTGTGGTTGAAAATGAGAGGTTAACTAAATTATTGATCAAATCAAAAGCTGAGCAATCAGCTATTGAAGTGAAACTTGAAAAGTTTCAGCTCTTATCTGTCAAGCTACAAGAGTTACTTGTGTCTCAAAAAGGGGCTAAAGATATGACTGGGATAGGATACAAAACTTGTCCTGCTCCATATAATGATAACTACACTGTTATGCATGAGTCACTTACTCAATCAGATAAAAAATAATCTAAAATTATTAAAACCAAAGCAATGATTTCTCAAACAACAAATCCTCAAAACAAACCGGGTGTTTACATTGAAACGGATGAGGATAAAATCAGATTGGGTCATCCTATCAAAATCAAAGAGTGCTCAGACAAACCTGTGGTTATCAAGAAACCAAAGATCCCAGTCAAATCAATTGTGCCTTTTATAAAATTTGTTCCATAAAATCTTAAAGTGAATCACACTGCTGAATGCTCAGTGAAACCATCTACTGAAAGCAGACTTGATTATGAGATCATATCTCCAAAAGATTCAAGCGAATCAGATAAGGTTTCATTGAAATTCAAGGATAAAACCAAAGTTCCCTTAGTCACCAAAGGGAAAACCACTTTTGTACAAAAATCCAAAGTGAAATCTGATTCACCATCTTCATCAAATATCAGACAAGGAATTGGGTTTGATATTTTTAACAAAGAACATGTAGAACAATTTGATAGGGAAATAAGGCAATACAGAAAGAAGCAGCATCAGTCCACAAAAACAAAGCAAGTCAGAATTGTGAAACAATCTGTTGGCACCCTAAAGACTGATGTGACTTCTCCATCAAGATTAAAGGACAATCAAATGTATTGTGAATTCTGTGATATGACCAATCACAATACAAATAAGTGCTACTTCACTGAGTACTGCTCTATCTGTGACATGAACAATCACTCAACGAAAAACTATCATTTTAACAAATATTGTTCATTATGTGATATGACCAATCACAATACAATTGATTGTTACTTTAATCAAAAAGGATTGAAAATTTCACAAAACAAGCCCATTTCATCAGTTCTAACTGACAAGGTCAGACACAAAAGTCCAACAAACCTGAACAAATCACTGAATTCTCATCAAAAATATAAAATTAAAGTGATTACTGACAAGCAAAAATCTGTTCAACCTTTACACAAAAATCAAAAGGAAAGATTTGTATACTCTTCTGACACATCAGATGAAATTGATGAAATCAAACCTCAAAGAAGTAATAGAAAAGTGCTGAAATCATCCTCCTCTAAAAGTCAAACAAGAGGAAAATATCACGAGGTAACAGTGATTGATGCAAAAGGACAACCCAAGGCCATTATGGCTTGGGTTCCTCCTTCTAACTAGTTCTTTTTGTGCTTGTAGGGTCATTCATACAGGTCCAATAGCTTATGGTACGTGGACAGTGGATGCTCCCGACACATGACTGGAGACAGTTCCCTCCTTCATGACTTCAAGCATATTCAATGAACTACTGTAGCATTTGGAGGAGATTCACAAGGTGGTAGAATTACAGGAGAAGGTTCTGTGACAAATGGACTGCTGAGCTTTGATAAAGTGAACTACTGCGAGCAACTGAACTTCAATCTGCTTAGCGTGTCTCAGATCTGTGACAAGAAATATTCCACTCACTTCACAGACTCTCATTGCTACATTCTGAAACCAGGATTTTACATTCCTGAAGAATGGGTTGTCTTGAAGACACCAAGGAAGAATAACACCTATGTCTTGAACCTTAATTCTGCTCATCCGTCTGAAGAGACATGTCTTTTGTCTAAAGCATCTTTTGATGAGTCACAACTTTGGCATAGACGTTTAGGACACACAAACTTTAAAAACATGAATAGATTGGTCAAAGGAAACCATGTAATTGGTCTACCTCAAAAAGAATTTCATTTTGTTGATCACTGTACTGTATGTCTTAAAGGAAAACAGCATAAATCCTCTCATAAGCCAAAGCTTGTGAACACAAACAATTCTCCTTTGAAGTTACTTCATACGGATCTCTTCGGTCCAACTCATATCATGAGTATCGGAAAGAAGCACTATTGTTTGGTGATCATAGATGACTTTACACGATTTACATGGGTCTTCTTTTTACTTCATAAAAACGAGGCTTCATAAATTATAAAAGATTTTATCACAAAAATAGAAAATCAACTTGATTTAAAGGTAAAATCAATCAGAAGTGATAACGGGTCAGAATTCAAAAATGAGGATCTTAGTTCATTTGTACACACAAAGGCATTGTTCATCAATTCAGTGCAGCTCGGACTCCACAACAAAATGGAGTGGCTGAAAGGAGGAATAGAACACTAATTGAAGCAGCACGAACAATGCTGGCAGATGCAAAACTACCCATTATATTTTGGGCAGAAGCTGTCAACACTTCATGTTTTGTGTAAAATCAAACTCTGATTATTAAAGAAAACAATAAAACTCCTTATGAACTTCTTTTTCACAGAAAACCATTTATTGGATTTTTAAAGTCTTTTGGATGTTCGGTTTCAATATTGAACACCAGAGACCATTTAGGAAAGTTTGCTCCTAAGTCTGACGAGGGATTCTTTGTGGGATATTCCTCTGTTTGAAAGGCTTTTAGGGTGTTTAATCCTAGATTAAAAATCATTGATGAATCAACAAACATTCAATTCAATGAGCACTCTTTTCCCAAATCATCAAATGGTCCTGATTGGTTGTTTGATATTAACTCGTTTACAAGATCTTTTGATCAGTTTAACTTGTCAAATGCAGGATCCTCTGGCTCAGTGGATAGAAGGACTAATTTTCCTATGATTCCACCTTCTTCTGTTGATCAAGCTAATGAGGAAGTGCCATTACAAGCTGATCCCATGAGACCAGTTATTCCACATCAAAGTATTTCAACTGAGGCTGATCATAGCTCAATGCCTTCTCCTTCTGCTGAACCATCAACTGAAGTGAGAAACCCTGAACTAGCATGTGCTCCAGTTGAAAACAACAGAAATTCAAATGATGAAAGTATCCAAGGTGCTGTTGAAACTGAATATGTTGAACCTTCTGATTCCTTTCATCATTCTCCTACATCACCACCATAAGATGCCTCTCTCCAAGATGATATGAATGTCTCCAATCTTGATGTGTCCATTGCTGGTGATTTGATTCCAATTACCAGGACACACAAGAAACATCCAGTGTCCAACATTATTGGTGATTTAGACGAGCGGGTGACACAAAGCAAGTCAAGTATTGCAAACATCTATTTGTTTTCTTGTTTTTTGTGTCAAACTGTACCTAAAAACATTAAAGAGGCTCATCAAGACAATAGCTAGATTGAGGCAATGCCAAGGAAGAATTGCCATTATTAGTGATTTAGACGAGCGGGTGACACGAAGCAAGTCAAGTATTGCAAACATCTATTTGTTTTCTTGTTTTCTGTGTCAAACTGTACCTAAAAACATTAAAGAGGCTCATCAAGACAATAGCTGGATTGAGGCAATGCCAAGGAAGAATTGCTACAATTCAAGAAACAAGAAGTATGTCAACTGGTGGATCTTCCCGAAGGTCAATACCCTATCGGCACCAGATGGCTATACAGAAACAAGACTGATGACAGAGGGATTGTCATCAGAAACAAAGCAAGGTTGGTAGCACAGGGCTATATACAAGAAGAAGGAATAGATTATGACGAGGTGTTTGCTCCTGTTGCCAGATTAGAAGCCATACGACTCTTTCTTGCGTACTCTGCATCCATGAAATTCACAGTTTATCAAATGGATGTAAAGTGCGCATTTTTGTATGGAAAGATCTCTGAAGAAGTCTACGTGAGTCAACCACCAGGCTTTGAGGATCCTGATTTCCCTCATAGGGTATACAAGCTTGACAAAGCTTTGTATGGCTTACATCAAGCCCCACGGAAATGGTATGAGACTCTGTCATCCTTTCTTCTTAACAATGATTATGAAAGAGGAAAGATTGATCAAACTTTATTCAGAAAGAGAAAAGGGAATGAGATGCTGCTTGTCCAGATTTATGTGGATGATATCATCTTTGGCTCCACCAACAAACAACTCTGCAAAGACTTTGAAGATCTTATGCATTCAAAATTTCAGATGAGTGCTATGGGGGAACTCACATTCTTCCTAGGTCTTCAAGTACAACAAACATCCAGTGGAATCTTCATCAACCAGTCAAAATATGTGGAATCCATGTTGAAGAAGTTTCACTTTGCAAACTGTCAGTCCATCAGAACTCCTATTGATACAAAAATGAAGATTAGTCTAGACACAGGTGGCAATCTGTGGATCAGACTCTTTATCAATCCATGATTGGTTCACTCATGTATTTAACAGCCAGTAGACCTGACATTATGTTTGGTGTTTGTGTTTGTGCCAGATATCAGGCAGATCCCAAGGAATCTCACGTGAATGCCGTCAAGAAGATATTCAGATATCTTAAGGGCAAACCTGCTCTTGGATTATGGTATCCTAAGGAAGGAGACTTCAATCTCTATGCATACACGGACAGTGACTTCGGGAGATGCAATTTCAACAGAAAGTCCACATCTGGTGGTTGTCAATTTCTTGGTCCCAGACTGGTGTCATGGCAGTGCAAGAAACCGACCAATGTTTCTGTATCGACAGCTGAAGCTGAATACATTGCAGCATCAGCTTGCTATTCTCAAGTTCTCTAGATTCAAAACCAGATGCTTGACTATGGTTATAATTTCTTGCAAACACCAATCCATATTGACAACACTACTGCAGTCTTCATAACAAACAATCCTGTTCAGCACTCAAACACAAAACATATTGAAATTAGATATCACTTTTTGAGAGACTGTGCTGAAAAAAGTTTAATCAAGCTGATTCAGGTTAACACAGACAATCAGCTAGCTGATTTGTTTACTAAAGCATTTGACCCAAGTCGGTTTGAATTCTTAGTCTAATCAATCGGCATGATTAACCTTGAGTAAAAATCAAAATTTAAAAAAAAATTTGGGAAAAGATATAATTATAGTCGTTATATCATTCTCTATGCTTAATTCAATATCTTGAAAGACTGACATGACTTACCTGATATGCAGGTAGGCTCAACTTGGAACAGAAGATAAATGTTGTGATAAACTAAAGATCACATTCAACTGTGAATGCACCATCTCAGAGCATGTAAGTATCTAACCTATCCAAGTGTATGTATGTGTAGTAACCTAAACACACCAGGTCATGATACCTTATGAATTTCATTCATATCAGTTTCTCCTTTGTTTTGCTGAGCAAAGACCTAGAGAAACAAGCACATAGTGCTGATGTCAAGATCCAAAAAAGAGTCCCAATGAGGAACACATCCGATCAGGGTGACAAGTAAAACAAAATATTACATTCCAAGTGAATGAACAAAAAGAATCCCAAAGTGGATCACCTTCCAAAGTGAAGAGCAAAAAGAATCCCAATATGGATCATACAAAAATAAGGATCATGTAAAAGAATCCCAATATGGATCACCCTTACCAAAATGAATGAGATTTCATAATTAAAATGACCAGGTATTGAAAGTTGTGAGAAAGTTCTACCATACAATACATGAGGATAGTTGATCTTGCTATGCTTATGGGTGTGAGGTTCATGTTAAATGTTTAAACCAATCAAAACATTATAATAATCACATGCATTACAATATCGACCAAGAATGAGTTTAAGAGGACAAACATACCTTCAATTAATAAGTTCATGACAACTTGCACTTATGAAAGATAAGATTGATATGATCCTAAAATTTCAAACAATAGTACAAAATTTCTACATTTACAGATATGTAAAACAATCAAAATTCTAAAATATTGTCCTTAAATTTTATAAATTTGTGTAAAGTTTTATCCCATATGGATATAAACTTTAGGGGGAGTAGTAAAATTTTAAAAGGAAAAATTTACAGAAACATGAAATTTGCAAATGTAAAATACGCAACATTGTTTAAAATCAAAATGGATAGTGTCTGTATGGAAATTATACCATAAACTGCTTCAGAAGATGCACAAGGCCCAAAATCAGTCAAACTGGGAATCATGTATCACATCAAGGATATAAGTCAATCCAAGCAAGAATTGACAATCTTAGAATCTGCTAAATCTTCATAAAGCACCAATGATGCAGACTTATCTTCATAAAATCAGAAACAGCTGTGCAAAACCAGTCAGAATCATCCATTGCAACTACATTAATTTTTGACAAGTTCAAAATTTAATACGGGTAAGAGCATTAGTTAATGCGTGTGAAGGTAACCCCGTCATTTAACCAATGCGGGTAACTGTTTTTGTTCAAGTAAAAATAATGCGGACAACAAAGTGTTCTTCCGCATTTGCTACAGTAAATGCGAACAGTTCAACTCATCAGAACAGTAAATGCGGTCAACTTTGTTCACCCACATTTGCTATAGTAAATGCTGATAAGTTAACTTGTTCACCCGCATTTGTTACAGTAAATGCTGACAGTTAATTTGTTCATCACCATTTACTACAGTAAATGCGCTCGCAGAAATTCTCTATGCGCATTTGCTACAGTAGAACTTTTCAGCACTTGTAAAATTTTGTGAAAATTATGAGATGTACTATAAATACTCATTTAATGTGAGTCAGTGAACTTTTTATAGTGCGACGAGTGTTCATATACTGTTCTTCTTCAACATTCAAATCTTCTCAATCAAATATCACTGTGTTCAAAACTTACATCAAAACATCTCAAAGTGTCTGTTGAATCGAAGTGTTGACAAACATAAGGTGATTATCAGAATTTGAACAACCTTCGACAGTAGAACAAAATGCTGAGTCGTGAAACCCTAATTTTAAGAAATTCTTAAAATACACTCAAGAACAATGGATTTACATGAATGACAGAGATCATTAAAACCAATGTTAGTGTAAATAACAAGGATTTACTTTGGTTCAAAGTATAACTCAGTCATCGATGAACAGGGGAGACAATTCCATGACAATTTTGAAACCTAATCAACTGTTTGGAATGTAAAACTTTTGAAACACAATCAACATCATTACAACTCTTACATAAAAGACAAAATTTTGAGTTGTTCATCATTTAAAATCAAGATTAGGTCAAACCACCTAATGTAACAGTAACATGCAAACACTAAATTTTGACCTGAAAAGTCAAAATTTGACAAATCAAACTCAATTCATATTCATTTGAGATATATTTTCATAATGTTCACTAATTCATTCATATCTTTTTCAGATTTCATATGGATAATTTGACTTGGAGTAAACTCCACAATGTTAGTGGCTTTCTTAATCCTGATGCCCAGAAGCAGAAGGACTAAGGGATATGATCAGATTCATTGCTGCTACAAGAGTATCTCATGCTATCACTGTCAGACCAGTCATATATGAGAACTACATAAGATCATTCTGGGGAAATGCTGAAGTACTAGAGGTTGATGGCACAAAAGTTATTTCAGGAAGAATCACTGATGATCACACTTTGATTATTTCAGAACAGACTGTGAGACAGTGTCTACAGTTTGGTGATGATGCCAACTCCCCTATAGATTTTGATGATGATGACATTATGACTTTCTTTGCCAATATTGGATATGAAGGAGGGTTTGAAGCAAAACAAATAGTCAAAGGACTGGTTGACTTACAATGGAGATTTCTGATACACTATGTCCAACACTGTCTATCCAAAAGAAAGACTAGTTGGAATGATATTCCATTGACAACATCATCTTTTATATGTGCACTGTGCTTAAACAGACCATTCAACATGTCAGCATATGTATTCAATGGTCTGGTTTCCAACATTCAAGAGGGAAGAAGGCACATGTTTCTTATGTATCCAAGATTTATCCAGTGCTTCATCAATGAAGCTTTCCCTAACATTGCACTAGAAGGTCCTATTCTGGATGTCCCTCACTATAATGCCAAGTCTTACAAGTATATCAAGAAAAAGGATCCAAGGAACTTTTATAGTGGTGCTTTCTTTCCACTACTACCATGGATGCAACAACTGATTAATCAACAAGAAGATGTTCCTATGGTTGAGGAACAGGCTTAAGAAGAAGTTCATGTTATTGAGGAACAAGCACCAGAAAATGTTCCTATTGAGGAACCTATTCAAGAAGAGGCTGCTTTTTTGTACAAGAAAGAGATGAACAACATGATGTTCCTATTGTTGTGGAACAAATTCAAGAAGATGTTCAAGAACCAATACAAGAAATAGTTGAAGAATAGCCTGCTGCTCTAAACAACAAATTGCTGATGAGCATGCAGCAACACAAGAAGAAATATTGAGGCCAATGTCACCACATGTTGATATAGGTGGTGATCTTCACATTGAGCCTTCAATACATGATGCTGAGATTCATTCCCATTTTAGGGTTGATCTAATTATGTCTCCTCTATTTTCTCCCATTCACATTCATGAAGAATCCTCCAACAGCTCCTCACATGAAGCTGCTACTGCCTTTGATGGATCTGGTGAATCTACCAGTTCATCAGATTCTTCTGAATCATCTAGTGATGAGGAGGATTATCAATAGTTTGCACCACTACCTGAGAGACAAATGATCTCAGAGGAGGGTCCCTCATAAAGTTTTGCTGAATATGAGATAAACAGACCAGATGAGAAAGACAGGATGATATCTGATCTGATACATAAAGTTTCTAAAATGGAAAAGACACTGGATAGAAGGGCAGGAATCATCAATGATAGGATTCAGGAACTTGATGAAAAGGAGAATGAATTGAATGAATTAAAAGCCAAGTATGAAGCTGATATGAAAGAAAAGGATGATGAGATCAAAAAGATCAAAGCTTCATTAGAGATGGCTAGAGAAGAAATCAGTGGTCGTGTGGACACTATAGCTATTCAAACTCTGGCTATGGAAGATCAAGAACACCTGTTGGAGATGCAAACAGAAATCATTGCTAATCTGAACTAACAAAATGATGGTTTGAAGAAAAGAATTGCTGAATTGGAACTGATTGCTTAATTAAAAGCTGAAGTTGGAAGAGACGCAATAGATTATGAAGCTGAAGAAACAAAAAAGGCAGTACCTTCACAACAGGAAGAAGACAGTGGTGTTAGGGATAATGTTAGCTGGGATATGGTAGTACATTCTGATCCATCTATTGAAGATGAGGCTATGATGAAAGATCTTATAGATGACATGGACAGATTCTCATCAAGTGAATTCATTATAGATAAGGAATTCTGGGATTACATCAAAAACACTAAATCCCCTTCTGATTCTATAGTTGTAATTCCACCACACCCTGTTCCAATAGAAGAAGAACTCAGGCTGCAGCTTGTTCCTGCTGTTACCTCAACTGTTGAACAGCAGAATTTGATCAAAAACCTTTGTGAAGAGTTTAAAAAAAAGAAACAGATGTAAAGAACAAAAAAGAAGCTGAACAATAGAAAATCATTGCTGAAATAGAGGCTGTTGAGGAAAAACAACATGCCAAAGCTGATGTAGCATCTACATCAAGACCCAGAGTGATTACATACAAGAGAAAAAGAAAGTACTTGACTGAAAAAGCAAAGGGAAAACTTCCTATGGTTGAGGAAGAACAACCAAAGAAGAAGGCTAGAGATGATCCTCGGAGTTTAGCAGCAATTGCTGAATTTTTAGATGAACATGAACAAGCAGAGAAAGAGTTACAACGAACTCTTGAAGTGATAATGTTGGAAGAAGGAGAGATTGAGGATGAACAAACTGAAAAACCCTCTGTTGTTGACAGTCCTGCAATTATTGAACCATCTGTGGAGAGTATGGTAGAGAAGGCTAAGACTAATGATCTTATGATACATGCCATGTTCCTGATCAACCATGGATATGATGCTGATGTTGTGTTTAGCATAACTTATGAAGGGATTGTTGAGGAAGTGAAAAAGATGGAAAAGTTGTTGGACCCATCCTTTATCACAGAATATGAGAAGGAGAAAGAGACTGTCAAGCCAACTCCTAGTATCACAAAGCCTGAAAATAAGGATGACACCCAAACAGCATATCCTAATCCCTACAGTATGACAGATAGGGAGATGAAGGATTATCTTTCTAAATAGGGATTTACAAAAAGAAAGCTTGGGAACATGAAAACCAATTCACTAAGGGCTGCTATGTTGAAAATGATTAATGAGAAAATAGATAGGCTGAAATCTCTTGAAGAAGAAGTGATTGGGAAAAAGCCCAGAACAAGAACATCTGCACAAGATGTACAATTAACAACAAAAGACAAAGATGTTCTGGCCCCTATTCTGCACAAAAATCTAGAGTGGTTCATTGAACCTTCACAACTGAAACTTTAAGAAGGATTGACCACTGCTGAGATGATTAGAGGGGTATCTACTCCCAAAGGCAAAACAGATGTCAAAATTATTGCCTGGAAGTACGATAGCAGTTGGAACATGTTCATGGTAAAGAGAATCTCAGGACTAGTGTAGTTCTTTACTGAATATACAGCCTTGGTTAATGCTATGAAGGTCCATGATTTAAAAGAGTTGGCTGATCTAGACCTAATCAATCATGATGGGATGTATAGGGGCTGTGAGTTTGTGGATATACTGAAGATGTTTAAGAGAACTAATAACTTCAAGTCTTTAAAAGCCATCTGTACTAGAAAAGACAAAACATTCAGGAATCCCTTTGAACAGGGAAGAAAAAAAGAGGCTGAAGAGGTGGTATTCCCAGAGCTGCATGTGAAACCAACAGAAACATTAAAAAGAAAATTGATTGCTGGAACACACAAGACCAAACCAATTTCCAATGTGTTTTATGATGAGAAAACCTATGAATTGGTTATTGAGAGGAAATAGAGAGGAAAAGAAGCTCCTGAGATCAGAATCTTTTATGGTTATGAAGTGAGATTGTGTCACACCCTCAAAATCCGCGAGCGGGGTTTTACCGCGAGGCGCGTGACATACCAGGATCTCAGTCATTAGTTACCAAGAACGACTCTATATGATAAATAAACAAAACCAGAGTTAACGTTTAAAATACTGCGGAAGCGTTTAAAATACTGCGGAAGCGTTTTTAAAACAGAAAACCCAAAACAAGTAATATGTAAAGAGAATGCGCAAAACATACGCGCCCCAAACACAAATGTTTAATAGGAAAAATAAACCCAAATGTGTAAACAAACAATGTAGACAACTCAACGATGCTGGTGTGCGTGCTCCTAGGCAACTGGCAACCTTAACCTGAGAATAGCATACTAAACAAGTCAACACATGGTTGGTGAGTTCAAGAGTTTGCGTTAAAATATAAACCAATCAACAATTTCCAGAGCATAAGTAGTGTATTGCAATAGATAGCTAGTCTATTAACATAAAAATATTAATCATAGTGATTTCGCGATCGAAGCTGACTGTGTTACGTTTGTTGCCTCCCGTCACGACTTACCAGGTCGTGACGAATATGTGTTAGGACAAAATTGCACCCGTTTGACCTCGAGTCGCACAGGTGGGGCTCGTCAGACCCAGTAGTACTACCCAAGATTTCCCCGCTATTCAATATTAACAATCCGAAAGTGTGAGGACTTTCCATGGTAAACAGCACTATATCAATATTATACACACTCATATATAAAAGCGTTTGTGATCAACAGTATGCTATCTCCCCCAAAAGAGATTATGTAAAATGAGTGGGGCAAGAACTCACCTGATACGCGCAAGAATTAACTTAGAGCTTAACTTGAAAGAAAGAGGGAAAGACAACCTTCAAAGGTCACCTAGAATACAAGAGTACATAAGCACGTGTACACAAAATCAACATGAAACCCTAAGTGTTCTACAAACCAAGGAACTCAAGGTTTTTAGAAAGACAAGACACATTTGACCCAGTTGACCCGTTTGACCCGTTGGTGACATTATAGGTGATAATTCGTTAATACTAACACAACAGTATGTCATACATGATCAACATACAACTTGATTACATATAGCACATCATTAACCACATGTACTACCTAGATCATCATACAACCAATTGTCATACAAGTCATGCGAATCACAACAGGCCAAAACAGGTAACAAACCAAATCAACATTCATATAACCTAAACAACACATTTAATCACCTTAGAAACCATCCATGAACACACTAGCATGGTCCTAATATCCCAAACATGCTCAAATCATCCAATTCAAGGATTTGCACAATTAAAGTTTCCCTTTTGGGAAAGTTCATCCCAAATTCATCAAACTCACACTACATTCATGAATTCATCAATTATATACCAATTCAAGTCCATGACAACATCTAAACATGATCAACAACACTTAATCATCATGATTCATCAACCTTCATACCCAAAAGTTACTATCTTTAGTAAGGTATGAACTACAACATGCATTCTTGAATTCCTAACATTCATATCAACCATCTAGCATCTAAACATCATTACAAACACATTCATAACATTCATGCATCATCCAATCATCAATTCATGCAAAATAAAGTTACTATTATTAGTAACCTATGAACAAAGTATCAAAATCATAGCTTTCTTGCATAATCGACGTTAACTTGCATATATACAATCCAACTAACATAATAACAACATCAAACAACCATCATTCAACATCCAATTTGATCCAAAATAGTCTCAAACTCACGGCCAAGATAATCATATGAACAAACAACCAAAATCCAAACTTTCTTGCATAATCAACGTTAATTAACATGTAATCTATCTAACAAACACATTAACATCAACAAACAAGCAACATTCGGCCTCCAATTCATCCAAATCGCAAATAACTTTCGGCTAGAACAAAATACATGAAAGAAACACGAAATTAACCTTAAAATCGCAAAGAGGAACAAGCTTTGATGCTTCTAATGTCTTCTAACCCTTGAAATCGATCCAATCCGAGGCTTACTCACTTGTTCTTGGTCGAATTCGAAGAGGAGAGGGAGTGGGAGTGCAAGTCGCGGCCGATTAGGGTGATTAGGGTTAGAGTTTTGATTTTTATTTTATTAAATAATCCATAATTACCCTTTTAACCCTTATAATTTGTATTTTATAAAAATTAAGCTTTTTGAATAGTTTTTAAATAGTTTTTAACTACTAAACACAATTATTATTAATCACAAATAACAATCATGCATAATTCTCATTTATCACAAAACACACGAATAAATATGCATGTTTTCACGTTACGCGATAAAATTACAGTTAACATCTAAATCACATAAGCATAACTTAATAATCACATTGTTAACTTAGTTATCATCAATTTAACATTACTGATTATGTTAAGTCACCAACGTTCAACGACAACTAGTGTGTGCTCCCGACACGTGTATGCAAGACTTAACGGAACAAACGGAGTTTGGTAACGGAAAATTACCGGATGTCACATTATCCCCATGTTGAAAGAATTTTCGTCCCGAAAATTGCGTTACATGGTGAGTGTTCCATCACTGGTCTACTGCATTGGCACAACGAAATCGAAATCGTGTGAGTTTTGGATGAGTTGTCACATCATCCCCATGTTGAAAGAAATTTTGTCCCGAAATTTAATCAATACCTTCGCCGGCTGGCATCGTCCTTTCAAATAGCTGAGGATACTTAAGCTTCATTTGATCTTCACTTTCCCACGTGAATTCTGGTCCACGTCTCGAGTTCCAACGAACTTTGACGATGGGTATCTTGCTTTGCTTAAGCGTTTTCACCTCACGATCCATCACCTCGACCGGTTCCTCAATGAAGCGTAGTTGTTCATCTACTTGAACTTCTTCCAGTGGTACGACCATCGTTTCATCCGTTAAACATTTCTTTAGGTTTGAAACATGGAATACATCATGGATTCCACTCAATGAATCAGGTAAGGCTAGTCGATAAGCCACTGGACCAATTCTTTCCACTATCTCAAATGGTCCAACGTATCTCGGATTTAGCTTTCCTCGCTTACCAAACTGAACTACGCCTTTCCATGGTGAGACTTTTAATAAAACTTTGTCACCTATCTGAAATTCCAAAGGTTTTCGTCGTTTGTCAGCATAGCTTTTCTGTCTGTCTCGCGCTGCGGCCATGCGGTTTCTTATCTGAACAATCTTCTCAGTTGTCTCGTGTACTAACTCAGGACCCGTTAATTGACTATCACCAATTTCAGCCCAGCAAACTGGCGATCTACACTTTCTCCCATATAAAGCTTCAAATGGTGCTGCCTTTATGCTAGTGTGATAACTGTTGTTGTAAGAAAATTCCACCAATGGTAGGTGAACTTCCCAGTTATTCCCGAAGTCAATCACACAAGCACGTAACATGTCCTCCAAAGTCTGTATAGTACGCTCGCTTTGACCATCAGTCTGTGGATGATAAGCAGTACTCATATCCAATCGCGTACCTAAAGCTTTTTGCAACGACTGCCAAAAGTGTGATGTGAAACGAGAATCGCGATCAGAAATAATTGAGATTGGTACTCCATGCCTCGAAACGATCTCCTTCAGATAAAGTCAGGTTAACTTCTCCATCTTATCTGTTTCTTTATCGCTAGGAAATGAGCAGATTTTGTTAATCGATCCACGATAACCCATATTGTATCACAACCCGTAGAAGTGCGAGGTAACTTAGTAATAAAATCCATTGATATTTGATCCCACTTCCACATAGGGATCTCGGGTTGTTGTAGTAGACCAGATGGTTTCTGATACTCCACTTTAACCTTCGAGCAGGTCAGACACTTACTCACATAAGTAGCTACATCTGCTTTCATGTTAGGCCACCAATAGTGCGCCTTCAAATCGTGGTACATCTTGTCAGATCCAGGATGTATAGAATACTTGGACTTATGAGCCTCACTCATGACCAAATCTCTCAGATTTCCATGTAGAGGTACCCATAATCTGTCCATGAAATAACGAATTCCATCCGCTTTTACTTCCAATTGCTTTTCCACACCCCTTAACGATTCAGACCCAATGTTTTCTGCTTTCAAAGCTTCTGTTTGAGCCTCTCGGATTTGTTCAGGTAATTGCGTACTAATCGTTAGTTGCAGAGCTCGCACACGTCGAGGTTTAGCAGTCTCTTTTCTACTCAGCGCATCAGCAACTACATTTGCTTTCCCTGGGTGGTACTTAATAGCACAATCATAGTCGTTTAACAATTCCACCCAGCGTCTTTGCCTCATGTTCAACTCCTTTTGCTCAAAGATGTGCTGAAGACTCTTGTGATCGGTGTAGATGGTGCATTTGGTACCGTACAAGTAATGTCTCCAGATCTTTAAGGCAAAAACTACCGCACCCAGTTCCAAGTCATGGGTGGTATAGTTCTTCTCATGAATCTTCAATTGTCTAGAGGCGTAAGCTATCACTTTATCCCGCTGCATCAGGACACATCCAAGTCCTTGAATAGACGCATCGCAGTAGACTACGAAGTCATCACTACCATCCGGTAACGCTAATATTGGTGCGCTACACAATTTATGTTTCAGCAACTGAAAAGCAGATTCCTGACGCTCACCCCATTTGTACGTCATTCCCTTGTGAGTCAAAGCTGTGAGAGGTTGTGCAATCTTAGAGAATCCTTCAATGAATCGTCGATAATATCCCGCTAATCCAAGGAATTGTCGTATCTCACTTGGTGTCTTAGGAACAGACCAATTCTTTATCGCTTCATCTTAGCAGGATCAACATGTATTCCCTTCTCGTTGACAATATGACCTAAGAATTGTACCTCACGTATCCAGAAATCACACTTAGAAAACTTTGCGTACAGTTTTTCCTTTCTAAGTAATTCTAAGATTAAACGTAAGTGCTTCTCATGTTCTTCCTCGGTCCTTGAGTATATCAGTATGTCATCAATAAAGACGATAGCAAACTGATCAAGATAGGGTTTGCACACGCGATTCATGAGGTCCATGAATACTGCTGGTGCATTCGTCAACCCAAATGGAATGACCAAAAATTCATAGTGACCATATCGTGTACGGAAAGCAGTCTTCGAGATGTCCTCTTCTCGAACTCTCAGCTGATGATACCCAGACCTCAGATCAATCTTAGAGTAATAGCTTGATCCTTGTAGTTGATCAAACAAATCATCGATACGAGGTAACGGATATCTATTCTTGATAGTAACCTTGTTCAGTTCCCTATAGTCAATGCACATTCGAAATGTACCATCCTTCTTCTTCACAAATAGAACTGGTGCTCCCCAGGGCGACGAACTCGGTCGGATGAACCCTTTATCCAACAACTCTTGTAGTTGAGCGGATAATTCCTGCAGTTCGTTCGGAGCTAACCGGTACGGTGCTCTCGCAATTGGAGCGGCTCCTGGAGTCAACTCAATCTGGAATTCAACTTGACGATGAGGCGGTAATCCAGGAAGGTCTTCCGGAAACACCTCGAGAAACTCACGAACTACGGGGATATCCTCTATCTTCTTTTCCTCAGTCTGTTTATCTGTGACGAGTGCTAATATGGCTAGTCGACCCTTTCGTAACAACTTTTGTGCCTTCATAAACGAGATGATGCCTATCACCGCACCACTCCTATCACCTCTGACCGTAAGGACTTCTTCACCAAGGGAAATCCGTATGATCTTCTCGTGGCATATGACTTCTGCTTGTTTATCGGAAAGCCAATCCATGCCTACTACCACATCAAAACTTCCTAGTGTAACAGGCATGAGATCTATGGTGAATGTATGACCAGCAAGCTCTATCTTGCAGTCTCTAAGAATATGCGTTACGTGAATCTGTGTGCCGTTAGCTAACTCCACGGTGTATTTAGATTCTAAGGCTGAGGGCCTATCACTTAAAAGACTACAGAACCTAGTGGACACGAAAATTCTATCGGCTCCGGTATCGAATAATACAGTAGCAAAACAACCATTAACCGAAAATTTACCAGTTACTGTTGTAGGATCGTTTAGAGCCTCACCAGAGCCAATGACGAAGGCTCTTCCTTTGGCTCCATTATTGTTTCCACCATTGTTGTTGCCATTACCATTGTTGTTGTTATTGTTGTTGCCATTGTTATTATTGTTGTTGTTCCCATTGTTGTTGTTACCATTACCATTCCTCTTAAGCTGGGGACAGTTGCGTTTGTAATGGCCTTCTTTCCCGCATTCAAAACAACCTTTCGGAGTTTCTTGTGATTGTTGTGGCTTTCTCATCAGTTCACCCCGACAGTCTTTGGCTGCGTGACCAATCTTCCCACAACGTTGACACTTGAAGTTATCACACCGACCCACATGGTGGTAGTTACACCGGTTGCACTTCGGCAGTCTGCCACCATACCCGCCGGGTCCTTGATTTGAGTGCGCCTGGTTGAAGCTTCGGTTGTTATCAAACTTCCGTTGCTGTTGCTGATTTTGCTGCTGTTGTTGAGGTTGAGATTGGCTACTGGATGACGATCCCTTGTTGCTTGAACCATCCCACTTGCGTTTCTGGTCGGGCACGCTTGCCACCGCACCCCGTTTGGGTAACCGTCCTTGCTCAACTGCCTGGTCAGTCAGCCTGTGGGCTGTTCGGATAGCTTGTTGTATGGTAGTGGGGTTAGAGGCAGTTACCATACTTTGAATTTCGGGCACCAATCCCCGTATATAATGCTCCACCCTCTTGTGCATTTCATTCACCATCCCTGGGCATAAAGTGGCTAACTCATGAGTACGAGTCGTGTAGGCTTCAATTTCTGAGCCTTGCATTTTGAGTTGCCAGAACTCAATCTCCAGTTTCTGCACTTCATTTCGGGGGCAGTATTCTTCGGTCATAATCCCCTTAAACTCATCCCAAGGTAGTTCATTGGCCATGGCTTGACCCAGCATTTGCACCTGGGCATTCCACCAAAGGTGCAGGGGCTTCAACAACCTGAAGTGCTGCTAGCTGTGCCTCTAAATCAGCAAACCTATCATCGATCACTATGTTATGGTGATCATGTGCGTCCATGCGCCCACTAAGTGCTACCACGTTGCCTGCCAGAGTATGATGTCCACCAATGGCCATCGAAAGTCGCTCCTGCAGCGTCTCTACCTGGAAACGCAGCTGACGCATCTCAGATCGTAATGCAGAGTTCTCATCAGTGAGTCCTCTAATCCGCTGTCGCTCTGTGTCCAGTGTGGCTACTAGGGCTGCAAATGCCTGCTCCAGAGGGATGCTCAAGGTAGGAAGTGTAGGCAAAGTAGAGGCGGTTGATGACCTTGTCCTAGGTCGTGTAGGTGCTACAGGTGGTACGCGTTCTCTATAAGCCATACGGTTTATGTAAGTGGGGTAGAAATCCCAGTTACGTGGAGGATCGAGCTCAGGAGGTATGAAAGGCTGATCCCAGTCTATCTCGCTAGGAGGATAAGGATGTCGTGGCCAGTTAAATCCCCTATCCGGTACGGGAGAAGTAGGAGGTGACTCAGATCGTGCAGGTCTCTTGCCTAAATTTCTGGACGACGATGCCATGCTGCGAAGTACGTGTTGCGTATGCCAATGAGTATACAGTAAGGAGAGTAAGCGATAAGTAACTAACAACTGTGCGGTTATAGTCTAGTGTGTGTATGCAACCTAGTTCCCTATAACCAATGGCTCTGATACCAATCTGTCACACCCTCAAAATCCGCGAGCGGGGTTTTACCGCGAGGCGCGTGACATACCAGGATCTCAGTCATTAGTTACCAAGAACGACTCTATATGATAAATAAACAAAACCAGAGTTAACGTTTAAAATACTGCGGAAGCGTTTAAAATACTGCGGAAGCGTTTTTAAAACAGAAAACCCAAAACAAGTAATATGTAAAGAGAATGCGCAAAACATACGCGCCCCAAACACAAATGTTTAATAGGAAAAATAAACCCAAATGTGTAAACAAACAATGTAGACAACTCAACGATGCTGGTGTGCGTGCTCCTAGGCAACTGGCAACCTTAACCTGAGAATAGCATACTAAACAAGTCAACACATGGTTGGTGAGTTCAAGAGTTTGCGTTAAAATATAAACCAATCAACAATTTCCAGAGCATAAGTAGTGTATTGCAATAGATAGCTAGTCTATTAACATAAAAATATTAATCATAGTGATTTCGCGATCGAAGCTGACTGTGTTACGTTTGTTGCCTCCCGTCACGACTTACCAGGTCGTGACGAATATGTGTTAGGACAAAATTGCACCCGTTTGACCTCGAGTCGCACAGGTGGGGCTCGTCAGACCCAGTAGTACTACCCAAGATTTCCCCGCTATTCAATATTAACAATCCGAAAGTGTGAGGACTTTCCATGGTAAACAGCACTATATCAATATTATACACACTCATATATAAAAGCGTTTGTGATCAACAGTATGCTATCTCCCCCAAAAGAGATTATGTAAAATGAGTGGGGCAAGAACTCACCTGATACGCGCAAGAATTAACTTAGAGCTTAACTTGAAAGAAAGAGGGAAAGACAACCTTCAAAGGTCACCTAGAATACAAGAGTACATAAGCACGTGTACACAAAATCAACATGAAACCCTAAGTGTTCTACAAACCAAGGAACTCAAGGTTTTTAGAAAGACAAGACACATTTGACCCAGTTGACCCGTTTGACCCGTTGGTGACATTATAGGTGATAATTCGTTAATACTAACACAACAGTATGTCATACATGATCAACATACAACTTGATTACATATAGCACATCATTAACCACATGTACTACCTAGATCATCATACAACCAATTGTCATACAAGTCATGCGAATCACAACAGGCCAAAACAGGTAACAAACCAAATCAACATTCATATAACCTAAACAACACATTTAATCACCTTAGAAACCATCCATGAACACACTAGCATGGTCCTAATATCCCAAACATGCTCAAATCATCCAATTCAAGGATTTGCACAATTAAAGTTTCCCTTTTGGGAAAGTTCATCCCAAATTCATCAAACTCACACTACATTCATGAATTCATCAATTATATACCAATTCAAGTCCATGACAACATCTAAACATGATCAACAACACTTAATCATCATGATTCATCAACCTTCATACCCAAAAGTTACTATCTTTAGTAAGGTATGAACTACAACATGCATTCTTGAATTCCTAACATTCATATCAACCATCTAGCATCTAAACATCATTACAAACACATTCATAACATTCATACATCATCCAATCATCAATTCATGCAAAATAAAGTTACTATTATTAGTAACCTATGAACAAAGTATCAAAATCATAGCTTTCTTGCATAATCGACGTTAACTTGCATATATACAATCCAACTAACATAATAACAACATCAAACAACCATCATTCAACATCCAATTTGATCCAAAATAGTCTCAAACTCACGGCCAAGATAATCATATGAACAAACAACCAAAATCCAAACTTTCTTGCATAATCAACGTTAATTAACATGTAATCTATCTAACAAACACATTAACATCAACAAAAAAGCAACATTCGGCCTCCAATTCATCCAAATCGCAAATAACTTTCGGCTAGAACAAAATACATGAAAGAAACACGAAATTAACCTTAAAATCGCAAAGAGGAACAAGCTTTGATGCTTCTAATGTCTTCTAACCCTTGAAATCGATCCAATCCGAGGCTTACTCACTTGTTCTTGGTCGAATTCGAAGAGGAGAGGGAGTGGGAGTGCAAGTCGCGGCCGATTAGGGTGATTAGGGTTAGAGTTTTGATTTTTATTTTATTAAATAATCCATAATTACCCTTTTAACCCTTATAATTTGTATTTTATAAAAATTAAGCTTTTTGAATAGTTTTTAAATAGTTTTTAACTACTAAACACAATTATTATTAATCACAAATAACAATCATGCATAATTCTCATTTATCACAAAACACACGGAATAAATATGCACGTTTTCACGTTACGCGATAAAATTACAGTTAACATCTAAATCACATAAGCATAACTTAATAATCACATTGTTAACTTAGTTATCATCAATTTAACATTACTGATTACTGTTAAGTCACCAACGTTCAACGACAACTAGTGTGTGCTCCCGACACGTGTATGCAAGACTTAACGGAACAAACGGAGTTTGGTAACGGAAAATTACCGGATGTCACAGATTGCTTGATGAATCCCACGTGCACTACATTTACACAAGACACTTCAGACCCCTCAATAATAAGGTTGCTGAAGAATATTTAGAGTTTATGCTTCAGTGTATCAAGATTCTCAAAATGGCCTTTGATAGGATAATCAATAAAAGAGAACAAAGAAGGAAGAAGAAACTGCCACTGCAGATGGGAAACATTGTCAAGCTTGAAGTGGATGCTGATGGTTCCCTCCTGATTCATAGAGATGGGTTATCATCAATTTCAGTTTGGGAACCCATCTCCTTGAAACAAATGCCTATTGCTGCAATCCACACCATGAGTGAGATGAAGATTCATATGCTGAGCAGAGACAAGATGAAAGAGGCAAAGGATTTTTCCAATATGATCAAGGCAATCCTAAACCCTTCTATGGCAGAACCTGTAGCACCTGATGAAGCTGCAACAACAATCTCTCCAACAACAGTCCAACAGAAGACATTACATCAAGACCCACCAGAATCATCACAACCACCACCACCATCACACTTTTGAGGAACCCAGACAGTATAATCCTTAGGGGAGTATTGTTAGACCCTGAAAGGATCATACTTGCCAACTTAAGAGGTGGTTGGAGGTTGTTCTGGTTGGAAAACATCACAACATAAAACTTATTTACAGAAGAAAAAAAGACAAGAAAAAGCTAAGTGTGAAGTTCTCGCATTTGTTAATGCGGATAACTTGTGAACAAATGCTGACAAGTATTTGTTCACCCGCATTAACTAATGCGAATGAAGATAGAAGAAATGCTGATATCTTGGTCACCCTCATTAGTCCATGCGGATGAACAAAAGGAAATGCTGAACAAGACTTGTTCACCTGCATTAGTTCATGCGGATGAACAAATGAAGAAATGCTGACTTGACTTGTTCACCCGCATAAACTAATGCGGATGAACTAAGTTAATGCTGATGACAAGACAACAAATGCTGATGAAGACATGTTCATCCGCATGAATAATGCGGGTGAACAACTTACAAATGTTTATGTTTATTTTATACTTAGACTAGATTCTCATGTATAGATCAGGGTAGTTTAGTCTTTTGTACAGGCTATGTATGCCTATAAATAGGGTACCCTAACTTTTTAAGGTTTTTAACTTCAACAGTTATAACATCAATATTATACATCTTTGACTTCTGTGTTCATGTGCTTCATTCACTCACGTTTATTTCAGTTTCAACTGTTCTGTAATATAGTAATTCCGCTACTATATTACTAACTTAGTCTGCATATTCGATCCTAGGTTGAGTCACATCAACTGAGAATATCATTCTCAAACCCAGTCACAAAGGTTGTTCGTTGGAAGCTTAGAGGATAGGCTTGCTTGAGGCTTTCATTCCACACTCATCTTCCTCTAATTCCTTGCAAGAAGTAGTTTGCTGAAACACTCTATGGTTGTTTTGTAAGCATGTTTTTCATATATCGATCCATGATGAGTTTTTAACATATATAATGATTTATATATAAATATACTTACTGGAACAAGTTTTAAAACTATTCTTCGCTTCGTTTCTCATTTTATTTTTGATAAACTTGTCATAACCCAACAAAGCCGACCTTTAGCTGGCGGTTTGATTGCATGCTTCGTTACTATGTTGGAAGATGAATATGAGCAACTCACCTACGGTTATGATGATCGTGGACATTGGTGGAAGATTTAAATGAGCAAACAACTAAGGTCTTTTTAATTTTATTAATAGAGGTGGTTCCCATCTTTAATCTTTAATTATCTGCTAACAATATTCTAATTATACTTATAAACTAACAAAAAAATTAACCTAAAAATTAAACCCTCTTTAGTTGTTAGTAATATTTTAACTATAACACTTATAAAACTTGATTATATATTTTATGAAGTTTAGAAAATCCTAATAAAATCTATGCATACCCAACTACCTGAGCGATTTTGTTGTTATTAACTCTAAACATTAATATGATAAATCTATACTAATAAATGATTACATTGGGTGGACAAGTGTTATCGTCATGTTAATTCTATCATTTATTTTCCCGCAGAAAATCATTTATTAATCTTTAAAAAATCAAAATAACTACTTTTTTAAAATTCTCTCTCTCTCTCTCTCTCTCTCTCTCTCTCTCTCTTAAAACATTTTAAATTTTTCTAAAATCAATATTTTTATAAACACATATTTTAATTATTTAAAAACTAAATTTTTTGATTAAAATATACACTAAAAAGATTTTAAAAAGCTATCAATTTTTTTTAAAAAATGTATCTTTTCAGGCATATAAAATATTCTAAAACCGATCTTTTTTAAATAAAAGTTTTATATAAAATTGTTTTTCTTAAAAAAATTTAAAAAATAACCAAAACCGGGGGTTTTTAAACAATGAGATATTTATAAAAATGATATTTTGTCAAAACAAACTTTTATTAGATACGAAAAATTATTTATAAAACCAAAATAACTAAAAAACCATAATTTTAAAATAATGAGATATTTATAAAAATGAAATGTTTTTAACATGTTTATAAAAGGAGAGTTTTAAAAAACACTTTTTGAAAGTTTTAAAAAATAATAAAAATATTTTATTAACTAAAGTTTTTACTCACACGTAATTTTAGTTATATCTTATATCTCACAAATAATGTTTTATATTTTCTAACTTTTTTATTAATTTTAATAATTTTTTATATTTAACATGTGTAATACACGAATTTATAATTTAATATAATAATAAAAGTAGAAAAAGAAAAAAGAATATCCTGCCGTTGCGTATCGCGTCAGGCTGTTTTCACGCGACGAGAAAAGCTAGAGAGAGAACAGAGAAGAAGGACGAGCGAGGTAGAAAGATGACCGTGATCTCACATCGGAGATCGTTAGGGTTCTTATTATTATTATGCTTCTTTTCTCTTCAGTTTCTCTCAGGTTCGTTTCTCCATTCCATTTATCTTCTTATCACATTGATATATGTACAAATCAACCTTGTATAATGTTCAATTCATCTTAAAGTCTGTTCATCGGATGATATATGTGTGATTGGAGGTTTTTGGGGGTGATTTCGACGCCGTGTATATCGATTTCCTTTTCTGTGTGTACCAATGTGTGCTGCTTCTGATATGTATTCTAGGGTTAATTTTGACTTCAACATTTCATGTTTATGCGTCGGGACAGTTCTATTGCATCCGAACTAGTCATAATCTAAGTTGTTCGTCTGACTTTCCATGAGTCAAAGTGTGGAATTTTCTTTAGAAGTAGGAGCAAGTGGAAAGGGAAGGGATTGTGTTGAGGTGAAAGTGAATTAGAACGAAAGAGGAGCCGATTGAAGCTTGCTTGTAGCCTATTTAATATGTTGATCTGTCAGACTTTTGCTTTCAGGGTGGGTTAAGTTATTAGCTAACCAAGGTTTTAAGAATGCAGTGAAAATAGGTATGGAGAAGACTATTAGTTCTTCACTCCAAGAACTATCTAAGGAACGATCTTTCTCTTTTCCTCAAGTAGTCCTGTGGTGTTCTGGCTAACTGATTGAGATCTTTGTCAATATCATCTTTTCGCTTCTCACTTATGGAAAGAATTGGGTGGCAGTTAGTAATGGCTGGTGATTTGGTTATCAGAATTTGTAAAAGAACATCCAAGTTGTGTCATGCTTAGTTTGTATAATGTATCTATAGTCCTCTCTATCCCCCTTTATATTTATCTTTCTATGTATGTCTCTCCCTCTGAAGTACCTTAGTAATCGTGTATAACCCTTAATTTCTGTCTAACTTGTCCAGTTTTTGATTAAAAGAAACCTAAGCCTGTGGTCCAACTTAGAACTCCAAGGAATTTTTTTATTGCAAAACGTATGTGCAAACATTCTTCTATTTGACGAAGTCAAAGTTCCTAGATTATGAATTGGCCTTTGTGGTGCACGATAGTGAGTTACAGTTGAGTTCCACTCATTTCTTGCAATCACTTATTGTGCCTATTGTTGTCTAGTCTTACAAGAAGTGATTCTAGCATACTCAAATGTACTAATTTCTTATATTTTATGTTTTTCAGCCTTTTCAGATGATTCAAAGTCTCAAAAAGAGACGGAAACTGACGATCATTCTTCTTCAAGTAGAATGAGTGGATCTACAGTGCTCATATTATGCATCGCGGTGGCAACAGTTGTGGGTTTATCATTTTTTCTTTTCAGGCTATGGCAAAAGAAGAAACGTGAAGAGCAATATGCTCGTCTATTAAAACTGTTTGAAGAAGATGATGAGCTTGAGCTTGAGCTTGGTCTTCGGGACTAAGCTAGTTAATGTAATGAAGGTTGCTTTCTTGCTATTATTATTGTTATTATTATTATTATTTTTACATATTGTTTAGTGTACTCGCCATTTTGGCTGTGAGTTATTCTTAACTCGTAGCATGATCAATACTCCTTATTGCCTCACTTAATAGGCAGTATTGTGAATTTCACACATCTCGTCAGTTAGTAAGACCTTAATTTAAAATGGTAAATGGTATATCATAGTTGTCAAAGGCGCGATGCGCACTCAAGGCGCAAAGGGTGTGCCTTGGGCCTAGGCACAAGGCGCAACAAAAGCGCACGCCCAAGAAAAACAAGGTTTAAAAAGAAAAATAATAATAAAATGTATACAGTAGACATATAAAATTAATATTACTCCCTGAATTTATATATATAACTAATATAATTAGCAATTAAAATTATCTACCTAATATCAAAGTTTTCAAAAATCTTTTAGATGATCAGATTTTAGAAAAGTGGGTACGCTGTGAACTCAAATACTTTTGACCTAGAAATTTTATTTCCTATCTACGAATGCATTATTGTAGAAAATAAACGCCACTGTTATTTCTTTTGGTGCAGATGTGAATGGCAATTCTGGATCAGAAAGACAAGTTCCTGTCGCCAGTAGAAGAATTTGGGCAGAAGTGATGTAGAGATGCCATGCGAGTGTTATAAGTGGTGAGGGGATTCAATTCTTCTTACTGTAATTTGTATTGATATGACCCAAGACACTGAACTTGTCATTCTTTTTGACATTCTTTCTCATCCGGTTTGTTTTATAGGCAAAGATTGTTATTTTGTGTGAAATATTTGAAGTCGATAAATGCTTGTAAATTTCAAACTATATGTCACTGAAATGTTATAGGGTGTCGACAAGTAATTGTCGCCTGATTTTCTGATCTTGCCTTTTCGTGGATCCTAGACTGCTCGATTTAGTGTTGAAATCTCTGCTGCCGTCAGCGACTTGGATTCTCGGCTATTGTGGGTCCATCTCAAGTCTTGACCCACCTTTTGTCTAAGGTCTCGGAGTCATCTGTGTCAGTCTCTATTGTGAACCTTTAGGTTTTTTAACCAACATTTTCTTCTCTGTCAAGCATCAACCCTAATTGTTGATGTTAATAGTCTCTCCAAGGATGCCTTGCTCGAATCCATAAGGTTCAACCCTTGGTTTTAGGGTTTGCATCATGAGGCTTTGTATTGTTAGTTTCATTTCCGTTCAAACTAGTTGTTTGTGGGTGGCTCTGATTGAGAGTATGTGTTAAAAGAGTGACATTACCGTTTCTCACTTGCAAGTTCACCTGAAATTATCTGTTTTGGTTTGCTTTTAGGAACCCTACGGTTAATTTTATTTGGACCAATCATAACTTAGTTATGGTATCGTAGTTCTTTGTTTTGTCCCATTTAGTAACTTGTGGGTTGGTTTTTATATAAAACTAATTTTTACCGCATGCATTGCGGCAAGAAAATGTGCCTCATCTAAGCCAAAATTAGGCGGAAACATGTCCAAAGAGATTTCCACCTGTATTTTACATCGATGGGAAAAAGAGTTTAAAAGTATAATCAGGCGAAAGAGAGCTATACAAATATTACACGTACTTTCGAATATCCTGGTAAATGTGTGCGGACTCTTCTATCAAAAGTAACAGATCCAGCAAGGTTAACATTATCTGTCAGCAACATCAACAAACATCAAAGAAAAGAACTGATTGCATACCATTGTTGGTTGACTCATTTGATGTTTGAGAGAAGGTTCAACTGTTAAAAAACAGGACAATGTTGCTTGGATTGCATTTATGCTTTACATCAACGTCCAGCCCTCTTTTTCTGCTATCAAAGACAGTGATAGTAAGCAACATAGTTGTTCTCAAACCAACTCATGGCCACCCTAGAATACATAAGTTTGAATAACATCAGCCCCACCTTCCTTGCTCTTAGCAATCAAATGAGGCCACATCTGAGATCAATACATGCAAAATACTATCTTATGTAGCCTAACCATATAATATATATCATCCATGAAATGTTGCATCATAAAACTTATGATTGAATTGAACAATATTGTGCTCGGTAGTCTTAAAGAGATCCAGTTTATGCTTTTTGTTATTTACAAATGTTTGTGTTTCTCGACCAAGCCATAGAATATATGTTGATGGCAAATTGGAATGTACGGTGGGAGATCATGTCTAGAAGATGGAGTCATAAATGAAATTGGCTAAGAAATCATGAGTAGCGCTTATCTTGAGGTGCTTTCTTTTCGTATGGGTTGAAGAGAGAAATTCATGCTTCACTGACCGATGTGGCTTCTTCTTGCAACAAAGATATAATGCTTACAGTTTTGTGTTTATAAAAAAGAGTTAATTACATAAATAGTCCCTGTGATTTATCAAAAATAACAGGTTTAGATACTAAGGGTTTTTGTAACATGTTGAGGTATTATGTTTTCAATTTTGTAACGAGAATGGGTATTAACACTAACTGACGTTATTTTTTCTGTTAAATTTAAATAAAATAACTAAAATAATTATTTTTATAATTTTATATCTTTTATTTATCCATGAATTATTTGTGTAATTACCTACAACTTAAAAAAATCCAACCCACACCCACCAACCCCACACACATCTCTTTCAGAGTACCAACCACCACCATTGTTATCCACCGTAACTGCCACCCACCACCAGCGTTGTTACCCTGCCATATCCGACACCCACCACCACCTTGGTCAACGCCGCTAAACCACCACTAAATCCACCGCCGCTGCCTGCAAGAAAAAACTCCATCCCAATCGTTAACGCCTCCCTCCCATTCCTATTCAGTACACCACCACCACTAAATCCACCAACGCCACCACCATCACCTTGGTCGACACCCATCCGACGACACCACCACAACTAGATCCAAACATATCGTTGATTCCTCCCCCTACGAGTTTTTCTTAAACCCTAATTTAGAATTACCTGATTGGGGATTCTTGATTTAGGGCTTGTTGGCTGTAGTGGTGGTTCAATAGAGATGAAGCGACGATGGATGCTGCGATGGTGGTAGCGACGCGATGATGATGACGGTGAGATTGTTGTGATGATGCGGTGATGAATATGGTGTTGACGATGCTGTTGTTTCATTAAGGAGAATGTGGTGGTGGTGAGGATGATGTGATGGGGTGGTGGCCGACGGTGGTCGTTTGGGGTGGTGACCGGCTGTGGTGCCAGCGGTGGTGACCGACAGTAGAGGTGAAATTATTCTGCTTATGAAGGAGATAAAGATACATACACAGTGTGTCTATATATATATATATATATATATATATATATATATATATATTGAATTACACAAACACTCCTTTGTATGTTAAATGACAAAAACACTCAAGTTACATTAATAGTCCTTTCTTTATATGTTAAATGACAAAAACACTCAAGTTACATTAATAGTTATTTTAAACTGAAAAGACAAAAATACCATTAGATTTAATAGAAAAGTTAACGTTTGTTAGTGTTAATTCCTTAATTCGTTACAATTTAAAAATACAATACTTCAACTTGTTATAAAAAACCTTTAGTACCTAAACCTGTTATTTTCTACAAACCACAGGGATCATTTGCGTAATTAACTTTATAAAAAATGAACTTGAAGTAATAACATTGCTAATTTTAAAGCATGATTCTAAAATCATAAATAGCATTGCATGCACCATTGATAAGAGAAACGATGCATATTACAATACATACAATGACCATATCAAACACTCTTTATGCAAATGGTACAACCTCATATGCAGCCTTTCTTTTTGTCTTTTATTCATATATAAAAAGAAACAATAAACACAAAACGTGGCAATCTTTTATTGTTTCGAACGATTTATCTTCACCTCGATATTTACACGTTAGGATGAGAGATGTCATTTACCCCTTTATCTATTTATTTAATTGCACTTCAAACCTTCATGTTAGAATATTGGTTTCGTAGGTCAAATACAAGGCTTTAAATATTTAATTAATTAACAGGGAAATTACAAAAAGAAAATTACAATTAAAATATTTTTACTTTCGTTTTATATATAATGTTCGAATTTTATCACACCCCTGTCAGTTGCTATGTATTTACTTTTAATCAGTTGCTACGTATTTATTTTTATTGGTGTTAACTTTTTAAATCGTTCATTTTTTCTATAAGGTTATAATTATTTTCAACGCCTTTGCTTTTGCGATGTGCTATTTTTTGTTGTTGTTGACGTGCTAAACGGTTAGGTGTATTTTATATAAGGTTTAGACTATTGTTAAAGTACTCACAGTAAAACACACGCTTACCTAAATGTTTTGGTTCTTTTATAAAGTCTCAAACACACTTTATTTTTTCACGATTTTTCACAGCGCAATACACATGAATTTAGTACTAGTTACAGTGAATAACTTTTATGTATTAGTTGTAGGAATGATAGAAAGAATAAAATTTAGTAAAATACCTTAAGTGTAGCTGGAGGATGGGATTTCTTGTTATAGTCTTAATAATCCATTCGTGTAAATAAGATTTAGAGTAAACTACAAAAAACATTTATTTTTATAATTAATTTTACTGTTTAACTTTTATCTTTACTAATCACACTGAATAACTTTTATGTATATGTTTTGTTTCATCTTTGATCATTTAGTTTAATAGTCGTTAGTTAACATCATTAAGTTAGTTCACATGGCTATCCATGTGGGTAGTTGTTAAAAACATCCAAACAACATAATCCAAACACAAATCGATGTATTAGGGAAATATCATTAGTAAAATGTTAAGACTCTCAAGTAAAACCTCAAAAAATTTCTATATATATTTATCATCACTTTTTAAAGATAGTTTTATAAAGATTTACGGTTTCATATAATTTAAATATCAATAATAAACTTATTGCACAGAATTTAGAATGCAAGTCACATGGAATTTTTAAGAAAACATAATTAGTTGAGACTAACAAGTAAACCTCAAATAAATTTTAGGTATCTTTATCATTACTTTTTTTAAGGTTAGTTCTATAATAATATCAAATGATTTAAGTTTCAATAATAAACTTAAAAACATAAAAAAAAAAAAAATTTCAAGCCACTTGAAGTTATTTATATGCTTTTTTTTCAAAGTAAAATGCTAGTTCCATAAACTTATTGTATACTATGATTATGATTATAGAAAACATTTAAATTACTTCATGTGACACTCATTATAACTTTTATGTATTAAGTTAATTATTGATATAAATCATTTGATACAATCATGTTTAATAAAATTAGTTTTAAAAAACAGGTGATGATAAAGGTATATAATTTGTTTGAGGTGTTATTCGTTGGTCAACATTTTACCAATCATATTTTCCCAATACATTGATTCATTTTTGGATTATGACGTCTACATGTTTCTCTTACACGTCTATTCTCATGTGATAACCATGTGACTTAATTTAATGATGTAAACTAACAACCATTAGCTAAATTACCAAAGATGAATAAACCATATACATAAAAATTGACTAGTGTAGTTAATATAAATAAAAGTTGAAAAATAAAATTAGTTACAAAAATAAAGGTCCTTTTCTCTAATTTACAATAAGATTTATAATTGAATTTCAAAACTATTCTTAAATGTTGATCACCCCCTAATTTCCAAAATGATGAACACTAATATGTATGTACTTAGATCAGTAACTTAAAAGACCTAATTTTGCGATATACAATTTGCAACAATTGATTGACCCACACAAAGGTAATGTTTTATAAGCACAACCATACATTGGATCAATTTTTCTACCGAGTTTACGAACCTGATAAGATTATAGTTAATTTAATATGTTTGATAATATAGAAGAAATGGCACTAAAATTAACCAAGAATTTAAGAACGATATAAGCATTTATGGTGATGTGTATTTTAAAGTAGTAAAAAGATACAACTACAAAATAAAAAATGAATTGAATAATGTTAAACATAAATAAAAACAAAAGAATAATATTAAAGTTTAAAGCATGAAATTATCACTTCCTCAACCCACATAGTCATTCTTTTTACATCTTCTCCACCTACATTGCATCATCTCCTCAAGAAATCAAGTGTCGATAGTAACACTATCATTTCTAGCCTTCGTTGATCCTCTCCGGTGTTGGTCCGCCGAACAACAATGTGTTGGAGAAGGCGGTGGAGTTGAAGGTGTGGTCGGTCTTCTTCATCACTACGATGGTGTTGACCTAAGCTAGAAAGAAAAAGACTGTAAGGAAGAGAGCATGCATTGAAGGAAGGTGGCCGAGGAATGCTACACTTGTCGGAAAATCAGGATCAATAAAGATAGAAAGTTGTTTTCTAATAACCAATATCACGTGTTCTAAACAATGGGAGAAGAAGGAGCTTGGCAGGAGGTGTCCTATCATTGCAGAAGAAAGAACAATCATGCTACAGACGACGTTACAACATTCTTCGTCACTAATATACCAAATGGTATATCCAGCACTGAATTGTGAAAGACCTTCCAACATATGGGAAGAATAAAGGACGCATTCGTACCAAGAAAGCTGGATCGAAACAACAAACCGTCAAGAACCTGCAGATGTTTGAGGTTAAACTAAATTCTGTTACAATTGAAGGTATGAAAGTGAAGGTCAACATAGCACGACACTGCCGTCTAAAAGAGAGAGTTAATCTTGAAAGGAATCCCCGCCATTATCGTGTCCCACTTAAAGAACAATAGTACGTAACTAGATCAGGCTTATCATATAAAGAGGTGGTCATGAAGGATGCTACGAAGGAGTCCAGCAACATTCTACGATTAGATGGCATGCAAACTAATGCCTTCATAAAATGGAGGAAAATGTCTTTAATTGGTGAAGCCAAGAAAATCCCTTGCTTGGAGAATATGAGAAAGAATTTCGAATTCATTGGCTTTTTAGAAGTAGAGATTAAATACATGGGAGGCCTAAGAGTGTTGATTGTGTTTTCTAGTTCAAAGCTTGCCAATACTTTTTTGGAGGAGAGGAAGGAGTTATGGAGGTCATCATTTGATTCTCTCCGGGTATGGGCGGGGCAGCCTTTTGAATACCAACGCAATGCCTGGGTCTCAATTCGTGGGCTACCGCCTCACCTTTGGGATAAGGAAATTGTGGAAGCTGTGGGCTTAAAAGTCGGTAGATTAGCAATGCCGGTTGATGTCTCTGCATGGGATATGAATATCTCGATGGCAAAAGTGGGATTAATTGTAAATACAGGAGATCGTGTAAAAGAAAGGCTGGTGGTATCATGGAACGATGATATGTATCCAATATGGATACAGGAGGAAACGTCGGACTGGAGTCCGAACTTCACATCATCTTTTATGGAGTCATCAGAATTTGGAGATAAGGATCCAAGTGATGAGGGTGAAGAGTACAGTGATGAGGACATACACAAAGGAGATGACGTAGAAGGTCGTGTTGCGTCCATGTTTAGCTCTGCGGCGAAAATGTCCTGCGACTGCCGGAATCCGACGGAAGACCAACAGACGCACAAAGTTGTAAAGGAAGGCGCATTGCCGATATTCGATAGCCTAAATAATAATTATGTCCTAGAACCGGAGTCGCACTGCAATAGAAGCATAGAAAGTCCCGTCAGTATGCATACGGAAAAGGAAATTGAAAAGCCACCTTCAGAAATTGCGGGGGACCCATCTGCTGAATGTCCAGTAGTGGGCCTACCTGGTCTAAATTTGATTAATACTGGGCCATGGATTGAAAATGGTTATTCTTCTTCTATTGGGCTTTCAAGTGTTGCCGGCCCATTGGAACATCCATTATGTGCAACTCAGCCAGCAATGTCGGACCACCTTTTGGACCTTAACAAACCAACGACGGCATTCGTATAAGATGTTAGCTCGAAATCAACTAAGGATAGTCAGAGACATGATGGTGGTGCTAAATGTAGCAGGTCGTCCATCACCCACATGCCTCTCAGGATGAAAGAAGCCATATGGCGGGGTAAGTACCGTTCAAGCTTCAAGTCCAAAGTCAGGAACGGTATAGTGTCATCAAACACTTCCATCTCACCCTCTAGAGTGACGAGATCTTATAGTCACGGAAGTGATGAGGAAATCCAGGACACGTGTAGAGTCGGGGCGGCTTTGGGCTTTGATGTTCATGATCATGTGGCCCAGATTCGTAACATGGTTTCGGGAGACGGAGTCCAACAAGTGAACAAATGAATTGGTTGTCATTGAACATTAGAGGTACAGGAGGGAACCCAAAAAAAAGCTTGGGTTCAAGGTATGAAAAAGGAGCAAAATGTCAATTTTATTGCAATACAGGAATCTCAAATGGAGTCGGTGACTTTCAAGGATGTTAAGGGTTTTTGGGGAAAATCTAGCTTTGAATTTGAGTTTGTCCCTGCGATGGGTAGATCTGGGGGTTTAATTTCACTTTGGAATCCTTCAATGTTCAAGGCCAAACAAATTCTAAAAGATCAGAATTTTCTTATGATTTGCAGCAGTATGCAGGGGTGTTCTGATGATTTGGTTGTGCTTAATGTATACGCTCCCCATGATCATGGCAGTAAAGTGGCTCTTTGGAAAAAAAATTCTTCAGCTTATGCAATCAATACGTGGAGTATGGATCGCTCTTGGAGATTATAATAAGGTGCACGTTCAATCAGAAAGATTTAATTCTCAATTCTGTGCTATTAGTGCATATAGTTTTAACGAATTCATAAGGCTAGCTGATTTCCATGAATATAACATGGGGGGTTTCAATTTCACATACATGTCGTCTGATGGGTCTAAGATGAGCAAGCTGGATGTTGCTTTTGTATGTTCTGCATTTTTGCAGATGTGGCCATCTGCGTCGCTTACCGCATTCCCTCGTAGATATTCGGATCACACTCCTCTTATAATAAAATCGATGGCCACTGATTATGGCCCGATTCCATTTAGATTCTTTGATTCGTGGATGTCCAAACTGGGGTTCAAGGAAATCGTCGTGCTGCATATGGTCAAGCTACAGTACATGGGCCTCCAGATAGACAATTCATGTTAAGATTGAAAGCGGTTAAAAGCGCAATCAAGCAGTGGAGGAAACCTCAAATGGACAATGAGGCTGGTGATTTTGTTAGATTAAATAACATAATCAATGACCTGGAACTAAAGGCAGAATTGGGGAACTTATCTGAAGAAGACAAATACATTCGGATAAAGTGTAAAAAAGATCTAAAAGACTTAGAGGATGCAAAAACAATGGATTATAGACAAAAAGCTCGGGTTAAATGGGAGAAGGAAGGTGATGAGAACACTCGATTTTACCATAGTTTTATAAATTCAAACATTAAGAACTCAAGAATTAATGGGTTAATGGTCAACGGCGAATGGAAAAATGACCCAGAGGTAATAAAAAAGGTGATCATGGAACATTTCCAAGAACGATTCACAGAGGTGGAGTTGAATCGCCCAGGTTTTTACCTAGATGGATTTAAACGTTTATCCGATGATGCGCGAGATGATCTAATTAAACCTTTTTCCTTGGAAGAAATCAAGATGGCGGTTATCGAATGCGGGGGATAAGGCCCCGGGGCCTGATGGATTCAACTTTTATTTTCTAAAATCTTTTTGGGCAATGATCTCTCAAGATTTGAAGGCGGCTCTCGATTACTTTCATTCGGGTGCTCCGATATCCTTTGGCTGTAACTCATCATTTATTGCTTTAATTCCTAAGAAATTGGACCCGTTGTCGATTCTTGATCAAAGGCCTATTACCCTGATTGGATGTCTTAATAAAATCACATCGAAGGTTCTGGCCAACAGACTAAAACCATTCATTTCATCCATTATAAGTCCGGAACAATCTGCATTTGTGAAGGGTAGAAGCATATTAGAAGGACCTCTAATGGTCGGTGAGGTTTACGCTTGGCTCAAAGCATGCAAGCGATCGGCGATGATGTTCAAGATCGATTTTGAAAAACCCTACGACTCTGTTAATTGGAAGTTTCTAATCTCCATTCTGCATCAAATGGGTTTCCCGAAAATATGGACAACGTGGATTCATAATTTGCTATCTTCGGCCAGAGCTTCGGTTCTTGTGAATGGTGCTCCAACACAAGAGTTTTCGTTCTCAAGAGGGATTCGACAAGGTGATCCACTTGCTCCTTTTCTTTTCATAATAATCATGGAAGCTCTTCATATTATAATAAAAAGGCAGTAGAGATTGGAATTTTTCACGGTGTTCAATTGCCAAATAATGGTCCAATTTTGTCTCACTCTTTTTACGCGGACGATGGGCTAATTGTGGGAGAGTGGTCTGTATTTAATGCCAAAAACTTGGCGAGAATCCTAAGGTGTTTTCAACTTGCCTCCGGGCTAAAAGTTAATTTTCAGAAAAGTATGCTTTATGGAACAGAGGTAAGCACTAACGATCATGACTTGTTGGCTAATGTCTTGCATTGTCTCAAAGGAAATTTCCTATTTATGCACTTGGGTGTTCCTATTGGAGCTAATATGAACCGGGTTAGCTGTTGGAAACCAATTATAGACAAGTTCAAGTCCAAGCTTTCAATATGGAAGCGCAATTTCCTTTCTTTCTGAGGTCGTCTTACCCTTGTGAAAGCCGTATTAGGTGGTATTCCTCTATATTATTTCTCGTTGTTTAAAGCTCCCATAAAGGTTATTAATAAGCTAGAAAGCGCAAGGAGAAAGTTTTTATGGGGTGGTCCAAAAAAGATATTATGGGTGGCATGGGACAAACTCTTGGCTCCTAAATCTATGGGTGGTTTGGGCCTTTCTAGTTTAAGAGATGCAAATTTGGCTTTATTGGCAAAATGGAGATGGAAGCTAAAGGATTGGAAGGATGCTTTATAGACGAAGGTTATTCATGCAATTCATACGAATAAACGAAAGCCCGCTTCAGTTCCAGTTAAAGCATCGATCCGAGGGCTTTGGAAAAATATTATGTCGTTTGATGATGAATTAAAAAAAGAAAATATTTATATGGATAATCTTATGGAGTGCACAGTTGGAAATGGTAATAATACTTTGTTCTGGCTGGACAAATGGGCAGGTGATTCAGCCTTAAAAAGATCTATACCCATTACTCTTTGCTTTAGAAAAGGAAAAGAAATGCATGGTTGCTGAAAGAGTGTCAAGGTCAGCTGGCGAATTTGTGTTCTCATGGAAATGGAAAAGAAATCTAAACGCATCAAATGAAAGTCATCAATTTCAAGGTATGCTCACAACGGTGAAGAGTTATCGGTACAAGAACGGAGAAGACTCATGGGCTTGGAAAGATCAGGGATCAACATCGTTCTCTATCAAATCTATTCGACATCTTATTGAATCAAACCGCATCCCAACTAATCATGACCCAGTTGAATGGCTGTCGTGGATCCCGTTACGCGTCCTGTGTTTCATTTGGAGAGCAAGATTAAATAGACTGGCTACTAAAGAAGGCTTAGGCCACAGGGGTATGTCCCACTTTAGTGTGGAATGCTCCCTTTGCTTCGGAAAGGTGGAAGAGGTAGATCATGTGCTCATCAAATGTTCCTTTGCAGCACGGGTATGGTCAAAGATCAAGGCTTGGTGTCATTGTTCGTTGGCAGAAGGGGATACGGTTAGAAACTTGTTAACAAACACTCTAAACATAGAGGGCGGTGAAAGGGTCAAACGTGTAATGTACACTATTGTCGTTGCAACTCTGTGGCTTATATGGAGAGCTCATAACGATATTATATTTGAAGCTAGACAAATATCGGTGGATAGGGTGGTGGATGAAGTTATCTTTTACTCAATTTCGTGGGTCAAAAATAGGGGTGGGATTAAAGATTTAGATTGGCACAAACGGTGTATGTTTGATTTGGTGTAATTGTTGTAAGTGCGTTTGTTCATGTTTGGGCCTTAGCATCTTGCTAATGGCTCATTTTGTTTTTAATAAATTGGCCGTTCAAAAAAAAAGAAAGTTGTTTTCTTGAAACTTGTACTCTAGGTAGCCAGGGTTCTATCTATTCCATGTGCATTGAAGAATTATACATGACTCGTTAATAATTATCTATTTGGATTTAATGATATATTAATAGGCTATGTAAAGCCAAAATTTTCAAAACATAGTGGCTTAAAAATATACAAGAAGATGTTTACTCTATCACATAAGTTATTTTAATAAAAGTATTATTTTATATGTTTAAAAAACGTTCCAGTTTATAAAGTGAATAAACATAAAAGGATCGTCAACCTAGCAATGAATGTTAAAAAAATTTCAAGGTTATTAACTGAAGAAGGTTTGGTCTCCGTAAAAAAAATTTTTAAGGCTTTCCATTTTTGTTTTTTAACTTTTTTTTCTAACCTTCTTATCAATTTGTCATCGATTGTCATTATTTGGGAAATTATATGGTTGGTCCATGTGGTTATATTATAATATTGGTCTCAACTTTTGATAATTACAGATTTGGTCCCAACGTACGAAACATATCAGCATTGGTCCTTACATTGGATGGCCATGAACTTTGGCTTGAGTCTCCTCATGTGGCAACCATGTGAGGGTAAAAATGTCATTTCATCTTGGCTTATGTATTTAAGTCAAAGCTGTAGCTTGTTTCCCTCATTCTCTCTCAACAATTTCTTCATCCGACCTTTAATATCTCTCTTCAATTTTATCCATGGCTATGCTGAAGGCTTGCTATGGTGCACACTTGACAGGGATTAGAACCTAGAACGTCGCTTCTACACATGTCTAGTGCAGGAACTAGCTTTACTAGTCGCACTATTTGAATCGATAATGATGGTTACGAACCTGATTAATTTTGTTGATTAATGTGAATCAGCCATCATAGGAGGGACCTTGTAAAGGCTTCTTAGGGTGGGTTGACCCCCTTATGTGCCAACGTTCATTGGACATATCCCTGGTTCTGAGGTCAAAGAATAAACTTGATGCAGGACCAATGTTAATGGTTCAACAATAGTTTAACAGTTGGAGATTAACACTCTTACTAGATCGTACAGGGAACCAGGCAAAGAAACAACGAACAAACAAGTAAGAACACTCAAGAACACAAATATTGATTTTCAAGGATGATGCATATTGCTCTCAAATGTTTTACAAGTCTTACAAAGCTTAGTCCTAAAGACTATTACCTAAGATACTTTATACTACATCCTATAGCCGGCCATACTTTCAAGGCTAGCTGGACACTAATCTAGACAACAAGATCAATGTAAAGTCAAAAGGCATATTGTCTTTTGACATGTGACTATGACATGCCATAACTCACATCCTATTGTATTACAATAATGATAAAAGTACTAAAGTAGAAAGTTACAGATAAAGACCACATTGTGCAGTGATAAAAGTAAAAAGGTAATCACCAACTCATATAAGTTTGTGAGTCTTTAGAGCTGGCAGCAGAAATGTCTTCAGCTTTTGTCAAAAATGTGTCAGTAGACACATGTCTTCTAAGTCTTCGGAAGAGTTTAGTTTTTAAGCTTCGGAAGACTTTATCTTCAAGCTTCGAAAGACTTCACTTTTACCTTTGTAAGATTTCTGTCTTTGGCTTTGGAAGATTTGACACTTAGTTATTTTATCTTTGTACATTGTCAAATCATTCGAAGTACTTCCTTGTACTTCAGTGCATGTTGAGAGATCTTTGGTTAGCATCAGCCTCGAAAATAAACTCTTACACTTGATTATGATATTACAAAACCAAGAGGTCAAATGGTGAAGAAGGATTCAGTGATTTGTGAATAGGTGTTAGCGTTAGGGTGTGTGGTTGGGGTTGTGATGGGTTGAACAATGCAGTGGGTGCAATGCCTTTTGAAGGATCTTTTTTCATGTAATGTGTTAGAATAGTGTTTTTTGTTTATTATGTATAGTTTTGGTGTGAAAAAATATTTGAATGGTGTTGTATGGTGTTTGGATGGGTTAACAAGTGTAATGTAATGGTGTTGTTATGAATGGAAGAATTAAGTTTCTTTGATTATCTCTTTATGCAGTTATGAAGTATGGTGTTTGTATGCAGAATGTTCCAACTTTAGTATCAATGTAAATTTGTTAGTTCGAAATGGTCTTGGTTGTTCCAAGTAAGTGTACATGTTTGGAAAAAAAACAACTTGATCATAATGCAACTAAATGAAGATGTTTGTTAGGGTACTTGTAGATCCATTACAACATGCTTTGTGGATTACTTGCAGCCAAAGAAGAACCTATTTTGGTCAAACTACAACAACCTATTTTTGGCAAACAAGAACCTAAGCTTATGGAAATGATATATCCAAAGGTGTAACACCCCGAATTTTTATTTAAATGAAGAAAAGAAAAGTATCCAGAAAGAAAAGCAAATGGGCACAAGTTGAAGGGGGGCAAAGTGCAAAAGGTGCACAAACTCATTATTTTAATATAAAAGAGGCATGGCCGCCCCATAAAGCAGCAGATCTGCTTTGGCCTCGGCTGAAGAAGAATAAGAGCAAGAAATCGGGTTTTTGGAGAAGAAGAAGGAAGAAGAAGCTGCAAAAGGTTAGTTTCTTGGGTTTATGTTCGGTTTTAGCTTAGTTTGCAGCTTGTAACCGAAGTTCTCGGTGTTTTAGAAAGTTGTTCTCGGGATTTCGAGGCTGATATCGCAAGTGGAGGTGTGATGTTTGAAGAGCTGCTTCAAGGTGAGTTTCTAGATCCCCTCTTTACTGGTTTTTTTAAGTGTTTGTGGCTGTTATGCATACTGGGCAGAAGGTTTCTAAACCAAACCGTGATTTTCAGCATGATGTTCGATTTTGTTTCTTTTGATGTTTGTTTTTAGATGTATTCCTAAGATGTGTGTGATGTTTAGTTAGTTCTAAGAGTGTAGTATGATAGATCTATGCTAAGGATGTGTTAGGATGATGATTGGGAGCTGGTAATAGCCTAAGTTACGTTGCAGGTTAATCTGTTCATCCGTATTTGGTTCATGCGCATTTCTTTGGGACACTTGGAATATTTTCTGAAGTGTTCATCCGCATTTGCTGTATGTTCATCCGCATTTGGTTCATGCGCATTTCTTTGGGACACTTGGAATATTTTCTGAAGTGTTCATCCGCATTTGTTGTATGTTCATCCGCATTTGGTTACTCATGCGCATTTTTCTGTTCATCCGCATTTGGTTACTCATGCGCATTTTTCTGTTCATCCGCATTGTTCTTGCTCATCCGCATTTCTTTGGGGACTTCAGTTCTTTTCTGGAATCTTGGGAAGTAGAATTTCGGTGCTAAGAAATGATGTCTCGGGGCTGCTTATGCTTGTTTATGATGTGAATGTTGTGGTTGTATGTTTTCAAAACGTATGTATTATGTTATAATACCTGTTGTGTATTATGTTGTGACTTTACGTGGTATGATGTATAATTATGTATGTAAAGTATTATGTAATGAAGTGAAAGATAACGATAATGAAAGTGGAACGTAAAGAATGAATGAAAAGTCTTGCAAGCAATGTATGGAGGTTCACACCCAATGAAGGGTGTTAGCTCAACTGTGTGCAGGTTAGCTACCCCAGAAGGATGCACACGGGGCGTCTATCCTTGAGATAAACTCGAAGGGGGTCTAATCCTTGAGGTTGACCCGAATGATGTCGTGATGCTCATCCCGGTACTGTGTCAGTCTTCGGACATGAGTCGGGGGTTTGTTTACAGGCCCCGGCACAGTATCAGTCTACGAACATGAGTCGGGGATGTTGCAAAACGAAATGGGATCCTTGTCGCGTACCCCGGTACTGTGTCAGTCTTCGGACATGAGTTGGGGGTTTGTTTACAGGCCCCGGCATAGTATCAGTCTTCGGACATGAGTCGGGGGTATTGCATGAGACAGGATCTAGATAGAAGTGAAAGATAATAATGAATGAATGTAAGTTGACGATGATGAAAGATAATAATGAGATTATCTATTTGTACGTATGATGTATGATCGCTTACGAAAGTAAAGTACGGTTTTAAACGAAAGAAAAATATTTTATTTATAAAACTAGAACTCACTCAGCGTCGCTGACTTTTTGTATGCATGATAGTTTGCAAGTATATTGTTGATGCTGAGGAGTTGCAGGCATGGATGCATACGCTACTGGGAGTGTTTTGAAGGCTGGCATCCACATTTTGGACATGTTATTGTATTTTGAAATGTAAATGATTTATGTAATGAGATAACATGTTCTAATTATAAATGAAAGTTATTAATTTCCGCTGCAAAGAAATGAGTATTTTAAATGTTTTATGCAATGACGGTCCAGCTGTAAGCGTTCCGGGAACGGGGCCTTACAAGTTGGTATCAGAGCTAAAGTTTAAGTGAATTGGGTAAATATTTTCAAAAGAACCTAATCTTAAACTGAGAATTGGATGAAAGGAAAGGGATGCCGGTCCCAGTAGCTACGTGCCTACAGGTAAAAGTTTTATGTAAGCTTTTTATAAGTTAATGTTAACCGGTATTATTTGCGCATGTTATGTGGCTTGTGTGCTTTTGTGCGGATTTAGATACTGATGTAGTCAGGATAGGGAATGCTTGGGGGATGAAGAGTAAAGTAAGTGGCTAATCATAACTGGCCACTGTAATTAGGGACTTACTATACTTGACATTAACTGAGCTATTACCTTGATTGACTGTGTTGGTGTTTGAATCTTGTAGTGTTTAGATGGCTGGTGGTAGGTCTTCTGAGGCTTCGCGTGGTGGAGGTCGTGGTGGTCGTGGTGGACGTGGTGTTAGACCGCGTGTCATGAGGAGCAGAGCTAAGATTGCTGAGACGGCTCCTGAAGAGCCAGAGTTTCGTCACCAAGACGGTGAAGACGGAAGTGCTAATTTGAGGGCCCCAGTGAAAGAGGCGGTGGTTGAGGAGGTTCATCAGGTCATGCAGACAATCTTACCATCTGTTGTGACCAAAGTTATTCATGCTATGAGGGATGACGAGCAGAAGGAGAAGGAGGAGAATAGGAGAACCGCCCAGCGAGGGTGTGAAGCTGGAGGTTCTGGGGATATGGAGCAACCCGATGCGGATATGGTTGTCTCCGATGATGATGAGGAGGCAGTGCAGGGAACTGCGAGGGGATGTAGTTATGGGGCATTCCAAAAATGCAGGCCCCCAACGTCTGATGGAAACGGAAGTGCTGCGGCTGCTTAGCATTGGGTGAGAGAAATGGAGGCGGTGCTTGACATCAGCGAGTTCCGTGAGGATCAAAAGGTGAAGTTTGCTACCCACTCTTTTGTGGATTCAGCCTTATGCTGGTGGGACAATATTGTCCAGGCTGAGGATACCCGGACAGTCAGGAGGATGAGGTGGCAGGAATTGAAGAGGTTGGTGATTGAGGAGTTTTGTCCTCATAGGGAGCTGGACAAAGTCGAGAGGGAGTTCCTGCAGCTGGAAGCGGGAACAATGACACACCAACAGTACACCACGAAGTTTAACGAGATGGCAAGACTGGTGCCAGATCAAGTGACGCCTGTGTCACGGAAGATCAAGAGGTACATCGAAGGTCTGCCAATAGATGTACGCAGACATCTGGTCACTGCCCGACCAAGCACGTTCAGGTCGGCGGTCGATTTGGTGGGAAGGTTGTACGACGAGCGAGAGACGGTGGCGATGATGGACGAAGAGGAGGAGCGAGGCTATGATAGGAATGGAAGTGGAAGAAGGGGTGATGAAGATGGATTTGAGGCTGGTGGTAAGAAGGTGAGGATAGATGATCAGAGGATGGTAACTGGGGAAGTGAGGGCATGCAAGAAGTGTGGAAAAGGCCACGTGGGAGAATGCAAGTGGAGACTGAATGTCTGTTTCCAGTGCGGGAAGGAGGGCCACAGGGCAAGGGATTGCCTTATGGCTAAATGCTACGATTGTGGTGAGACTGGACACATGAGTCGAGACTGCAAGAAGACGTGGGCAGGAAGCTCCGGCGCAAGGAAGGATGGCAGAGGATGAAGGCTGAAGCAGGTGCCCTGACCGAGAGGAGGCTGGAGCGGACTTCGACTTGATGTCAGGTATGTTTCTAGTAAATTATATCTGTGCATCTATGCTTTAATTGTGGTGCTAGTTGTAGTTTCATTCCTGCTGCCTTTGTGTTAAGTTACATGTTAGGAGTAGGAAGATCGATGCATCCTTCGATGTAGAAATTGCTATTGGTAAGTCCACTAGGTTACCGGATGCCGTAGAAGGTTGCACAATAGAATTGAGAGAGCGCGTGTTTCCTGCTAGACTGTTCAGGACAGACATGGATGGATAGACGTGTGCCTTCGGAAGGATTGGCTAGTAGCCTGTGAAGCAAACACCGAGTGTTGCAAGAAGGAGGTTTGAGCAATCGCACCTGAAAGGAGTTTGGTGCCGATCTGCGGGGGTGGAGTAACGATGAAGGTGTCGTCTTGGGAAAGGAGATCACTTGATTCAGAAAGCAAGGGAAGCTACTACTGAGGTGTAAAGGACTAAATTGAATTGTTGCTCGGGTAAGAGAAGTGGCATGTTGACTGGAGCTACCCGACGTGTTAAGTGGAGTTATCCGACATTCCATGTATCTCGTCTAAGAAAGTGCTCAATCGATGAGGATGTGATCGAGCCACTTTAGAATACCGAGATGGATGAAGGATTCAAACTATGTGGAGCAACTGAGGGTCATTTTGATAGAAGGAAAAGAAGGGCTAAGGAGAATGGTGGTTCCACCTGTGCGAGTACAGTGGAGCCCAGAAAGGGACTAAGCCTACATGTAAGATCAAGGAAGAGGTGAGACAACGTTACCCGTGACTGTTCGAGAAGTGACAGGTTTCGGGGACGAAACCTATATAAGGGGGGTGGACTTGTAACACCCCGAATTTTTATTTAAATGAAGAAAAGAAAAGTATCCAGAAAGAAAAGTAAATGGGCACAAGTTGAAGGGGGGCAAAGTGCAAAAGGTGCACAAACTCATTATTTTAATATAAAAGAGGCATGGCCGCCCCATAAAGCAGCAGATCTGCTTTTAGCCTCGGCTGAAGAAGAAAAAGAGCAAGAAATCGGGTTTTTGGAGAAGAAGAAGGAAGAAGAAGCTGCAAAAGGTTAGTTTCTTGGGTTTATGTTCGGTTTTAGCTTAGTTTGCAGCTTGTAACCAAAGTTCTCGGTGTTTTAGAAGGTTGTTCTTGGGATTTCGAGGCTGAAATCGCAAGTGGAGGTGTGTGGTTTGAAGAGCTGCTTTAAGGTGAGTTTCTAGATCCCCTTTTTACTGGTTTTTTTAGGTGTTTGGGGCTGTTATGCATACCAAGCAGAAGGTTTCTAAACCAAACCGTGAGTTTCAGCATGATGTTCGATTTTGTTTCTTTTGATGTATGTTTTTAGATGTTTTCCTAAGATGTGTGTGATGTTTAGTTGGTTCTAAGAGTGTAGTATGATAGATCTATGCTAAGGATGTGTTAGGATGATGATTGGGAGCTGGTAATAGCCTAAGTTACGTTGCAGGTTAATCTGTTCATCCGTATTTCTTTGGGACACTTGGAATATTTTCTGAAGTGTTCATCTGCATTGGCTGTATGTTCATCCGCATTTGGTTCATGCGCATTTCTTTGGGACACTTGGAATATTTTCTGAAGTGTTCATCCGCATTTGTTGTATGTTCGTCCGCATTTGGTTACTCATGCGCATTTGTCTGTTCATCCGCATTTGGTTCATGCGTATTTCTTTAGGACACTTGGAATATTTTCTGAAGTGTTCATCCGAATTTGTTGTATGTTCATCCGTATTTGGTTACTCATGCGCATTTGTCTGTTCATCCGCATTTGGTTACTCATTCGCATTTGTCTGTTCATCCGCATTGTTCTTGCTCATCCGCATTTCTTTGGGGACTTGGGTTCTTTTCTGGAATCTTGGGAAGTAGAATTTAGGTGCTAAGAAATGATGTCTCGGGGCTGCTCATGCTTGTTTATGATGTGAATGTTGTGGTTGTATGTATGTGTTATCTTTCTTTGTTAAATGGTTTTCTAAACGTATGTATTATGTTATAATACCTGTTGTGTATTATGTTGTGACTTTACGTGGTATGATGTATAATTTTGTACGTAAAGTATTATGTAACGAAGTGAAAGATAACGATAATGAAAGTGGAATGTAAAGAATGAATGAAAAGTCTTGCAAGCAATGTATGGAGGTTCACACCCAATGAAGGGTGTTAGCTCAACTGTGTGCGGGTTAGCTACCCCAGAAGGATGCACACGGGGAGTCTATCCTTGAGATAAACTTGAAGGGGGTCTAATCCTTGAGGTTGACCCGAATGATATCGTGATGCTCATCCCGGTACTGTGTCAGTCTTCAGACATGAGTCGGGGGTTTGTTTACAGGCCCCAGCACAGTATCAGTCTACGAACATGAGTCGGGGATGTTGCAAAACGAAATGAGATCCTTGTCGCGTACCCCGGTACTGTGTCAGTCTTCGGACATGAGTCGGGGGTTTGTTTACATGCCCCGGCATAGTATCAGTCTTCGGACATGAGTCGGGGGTATTGCATGAGACAGGATCTAGATAGAAGTGAAAGATAAAAATGAATGAATGTAAGTTGACGATGATGAAAGATAATAATGAGATTATCTATTTGATGTATGATGTATAATTGCTTACGAAAGTAAAGTACGGTTTTAAACGAAAGAAAAGTATTTTATTTATAAAACTAGAACTCACTCAGCGTCGCTGACTTTTTGTATGCATGATAGTTGGCAGGTATATTGTTGATGCTGAGGAGTTGCAGGCATGGATGCATACGCTACTGGGAGTGTTTTGAAGGCTGGCATCCACATTTTGGACATGTTATTGTATTTTGAAATGTAAATGATTTATGTAATGAGATAACATGTTCTAATTATAAATGAAAGTTATTAATTTCCGCTGCAAAGAAATGAGTATTTTAAATGTTTTATGCAATGACGGTCCAGCTGTAAGCGTTTCGGGAACGGGGCCTTACAAAAGGTGTATTGAAATTATTGCCCAATTGCAGTCAATTAGGGGCTATTCACAAGTAGTTGCAATTACGCTTCAAACAACTAGCAAACAAGAAGATGTTTTATGAAGTATTTGCAGCCAATTGCTACTACAACATGTTTTGATCCAATTATAGCATTGTGTAATCTGTTTTGACCCAATTATAAGCATAACCTATTTTGACCCAATTCTATTAAATATGATGAATAAACATTAAAAATACCATTTCATACATAAGTAACTTAATAAAAAATCCATACAAAGATGTCCATTATATAAGAACAGCCCAAATGTCAAGTAGAACCATGTTAAATACATAACCATACAAACATCCAAATGTCTTGGACAATACAACAACCATTAATATTTTCATTTTTAAAAAGATAACATAAGAAGACCACATAAATATAGCAAAAGTACCACCCATCCATAAGAAACCAACAATGTAAATACTTGGTCCTCTTGTCCTTTGCAACTCTTGAATTATGCCTTTTGTTGTTTCATTTAGCACATGTCACTGTCTTTTACTTCTTTGTTAACTTGCCACCTTTTTTAATCTCTCAATCTTAAACTGGTCCCTTCTTCTTTTCTTCTTTGGCCTCCAATATGGGTATGATGCAATGGTGGTAGTGGGACACTGAGACTTAGGCCACAAGTTATCACCACTGACTGGGCCTAATTGGTATGAATAAACTTTCTTCCATGTTTCCAGCAAATAACAAGCACTCACCCATGACCTAGGTGGTCCAACCTATGTGATCAATTTTGCAATATTTACTACTTATAGTATGTTTATAGTAAATAAACAGTCATTTTATACTTATTTTACACTTGGCAATTAAGAGCCATATTCCAATTCATTACAACAGCATGCTTACAAGGATCACTACTAACTCCTATCTCCTGTAGTTGTATAATTTAGCAACTACATCCACCACCACCTGCTCCTTCCTAGGTCCATTAACCTGCCACTTATCACCCCTATTACATATGACAATGCACTTTACTAGCTCAAAATTTTACCATCTAGTATTTTTGTTGCACTGGTTCTTAGTGGACTGTAATAGTCTATAACATCGATCATAACAATCTGGCTACTATAACATCATTGAATATGTAGCTAGACCGAGTACTACGCAAGGGCTAGTACTCCTGCCTAGTCGAGTAACCCATCATCAGTCGAATACAATTTCTTGCCTGAGTTCTATTCTAAAACCAAGAACATAGTTCAAGTATTATCTATCATATGTCATGTCATGCTTGAACTTAGCATGGTACAATTTCATGCGAAAACCTTCCATGTGCAAGAACTACATTGAATGCTATGGTCATGCGAGAACTAAGCCGGCTACTCATATACGCGACAACTAGCCTGACTAATACCAATTCGAGAACCATACCGATTACCCCACCATGTGAGTACAATCTTGAGTACTTAAATCTATGCGAGAACTGTATAGATCTAAGGATTTCAACCAAAAATGTACTATTTAATTGACTCATTTCATAAAATTATTATATTTTCTATCAAAACCATGAAGTTTTAAGCAAATAAACATGTTAGCATAAATATACTAAAAGTTTCTGTAAGGACTACACTTAGAGACTGATGCAACCAAAGATCAACCAAGGCTCTCAGCATGCAGAAATGAAGTACAAGGAAGTTACTTTGGAAGATTTGATACAACTCAATGAATTATGCTAAGTGTCAAATCTTCCGAAGCCAAAAGACCATATCTTCCGAAGCCAAAGATGAAGTCTTCTGACGCTTCAAGGACAAAGTCTTCCGAAGCCAAAGACTAATTTCTTTCGAAGACAGAAAAGACATGCTTTCTCTGAATCACCTTTTGACAAAAGCTGAACCACTTTCCGTTGCCACTATAAAGACTCACCAACTTATATGAGTTGGTGAAAAGTCTATGCTTTTGTCAGCTGTAGATTTAAGGCCTTTTGTCTGTAACTTTCCAACTATGTACTTTTATCCTTTTTGTAATAAATAAGGATGCAAGCTATGGCATGTCATAGTCACTAGTCAAAAGGCAATCTGCTTTTTAACTCTACATTGATCTTGTTGTTTAGATTAGTGTATCCAGCTGGCCTTCAAAGTATGGCTGGCTGTAGGATGTAGTATAAAGTGTCTCAAGTACTTGTATCTATTCATGTATGCTTTGTAACACTTGTAAGAACTTGAGAGCAATATACATCATTTTTGAAAACCATATTTAAGTGTTCTTGTTTGTGTTTTTTTACTTGTGTTATTTGTATCATCTAACCGGTTCCCTATATGATTTGCTAAGTGTTTCATATCTCTCCACCTTGTAAAACTATTGCATTAACCACCCTTCACTGGTCCTACAATTGGTATCAAAACATTTCAGGCTCTTGATTGTAAGATCTCACCATCTTTGATCACTTTAGTTTCATAAAACACTTAACAACTCAAATGGTAGCTCTTGCTAAAGCTGATATGGAAACCGGTACTAAGACAAAGTCTCCACTGATCACTTCTGATGACTTTGATACTTGGTGCCAACGTATGGAAGGGTTCATCAAGTCTCATGATAGCAGGATATGGAGATTTGTTGTCGAATAACCTCATATCCCATGCACCTCTTCAGCCACTGCTGGAGGTGGCATGATTCCAAAGGAAATGGTTGACTATTCTGAAAAAGACTAGAAGAGAATAGATATAGATCAGAAGGCCATGACTGCTCTTCAAACTGCTCTTCCTAACTCCATAAACAGAGGCTTTAAGAAGTGCAAGACTGCTAAGCAACTCTGGGATGCACTGAAGCTGATGTATGAGGGGTCTGATGAAGCCAAAGAGAACAAGAAGGATATCATGAAGCAGCAGTTTGAAAAGTTCACCTAAAAGACAAGTGAAACCATGACTCAACAATACTTCAGGTATGTTAAGATTGTGGACACTCTAACTGATGTTGTAGTAAAGCTTGAGAACAGGGACATAGTGAGGAAGTTTATATTCTCTCTTCCCAGACAATGGACTCACTACTATGTGACCATTAAGAGAACTGAGACCCTCTATACTCTTACTCTTACAGAGCTGTATGGTATCCTTAGTGCATACCAGATGGAGATGAACTTGCAAAATCCATCCGGCAGCTCTTCCAACAACCAGCAGAGTTTAGTCCTTCATGTGATTAAAAGGGATATCATAGAACCACAACATCATCTTATATGCTTCCCTGAAAACTCACAAAAGGGTCCTTTCATCACCTTCCTCAGGACACCAAGGGAGAGCTATCCAAGGAAGCTCATTCCAAGAGACAAGCTCCACACAAGCCTTTGTGTCTACTGATGAAAGTTGTGGCAATTTTCTTTTTACTCTTGAAGACTTGGACTGCATCCATCCAGATGATCTGGAGTACATAGAGATAGTCCAACAGATGGCTCTTCTCACTCACAGGGCCAAGAAGTTCTACAAGAGGACAGGGAGAAAGTTTCCCGGCAATGTGGCCAATGGAAAGTTTAGACTGGATAAAAAGCAAAGTGAAGTGTTACAATTGTAACCAGATGGGCCATTTTGCTAGAGAGTGCAAGGCACCAAAGACAAATGGTGGCCAAGCACAAACCAGACCAAACTATGCTAATGCAGCTCCAAGAATTGAGAAGCTAAGCCAACCCAAACAACATGTTGCTATTGCTGTTGAAGAAAGAGGCTTTGACTGGAGCTTTTAGGTGGAATATGCCTCTCCAAACCAAGCACTAATGGCTGATCATGAAGAGGTTATGGTAGTGGAACTTCTCTGTACCCCTAAATGCATTACTAAAGTTAATATGTATAGGTCCTATAATCTGGAAGTGAGATCTGATCTTGAGTCCTTGAACATCTTAAAAGGTGACTTTAAAAGAGCTAAAAATGATTATAAACTTAAAATAAAATATTTAGAGAAAACTATTTCAACTCTTAAGCATGAGCACACAAATTTTAGGACCCAGATCAAGGATCTCATTACCAAATTAACTGAATGCCAAGCTAAGCTTGTGATCAGTAAAGCTAAGGTAGAAAAATGTGTTCTTGAAGAGGAAAGCTTCAAGAACATAATATCTTCATCCATGAATGCAAAGATTTTTTATTAGAACAGGCAAGGATTGGGTTCAAGTGAGATAGCTCCTCTACACACATTATTATTTGTAAGATCTCCAAAGTGTGAAACTTGTCAAGATGAGCTGCCCTTTATAGATCCCATTCAAGAAGAAGATGAAGATGAAGAGGAGGTAGTGATGGATGAACCCGAGATAAATGAAAAGGGTTATACTAAGAAGGGACACTATTCTCCTAGAGAGAAGAATGAATCCAAGATGACAAAGTCTGCAAGAAAGAACTTGATCAGGACAGCCAAGAGAAAATCCAAGAAAGCCCAAGAGATCAAGACCACCTTCAACTCCAAGCAAAAGCAAGTTTTCATCTCTGCTAGATTTGAAGTGGTAAAGACTGAGGACATAACCATGGACTCTAGTACCAGGAGTTCTAGTTCATGTCCAAGTCATCCTGATTCAAAGAAGAAGACTGATAAAATGTGCACCACTATTGCATAGCTCAAACCATCTAGTTCCAAGAGCAAGCCTCATCCCAAGAAGCCTACTGCATCATCTATGAAGATGAAGAAGGATGTAGAAAGTGATCATGCTTAGTCTCCCTTTCAAAAGAGGACTCTCAGAAGTATGCAAACTGAATGCATCATGTGTGGTAGTACTTCTCACTTTTCCAAGGATTGCATCTACAATCCCTAAAGTACTATCCATATGAACAAGAAGAAAACTTTTGAGAAGAAGAAGAAAATAGCGTTGGAAGGAAAATCTCTTCCTTTCGGAAGCTCCAAAGTGAAGAAGAAGATAAGTAAAAACTTACCTTCGGAAGAAATTTTGGTCTCGGATGAAAGGAATGCTTCCAAAGTATTGAAGTCTGCTGCAGTGGATGCAAAAACTTTCGAAGGTCCGGTCTCCAAAACTTCTGAAGCCATCAAAACTTTCAAAGTGTTAAAGGCCAAGTTAGTCTTCCAAAGATGGTGTGGAAGATGAAGGAAGGCCATGTGACTGAAAGTTCTTCATCAACAACAGCAAATGATCCACAGAACATGCATATAAGATCAATTACTATTTCGTTATCTTCTTTTAACCTTAACAAGCCCAAGACCAGTGAGGCTTGGGTTTCCAAATGTAACTAACCATCTCTTTCAGTGCAGAAGCAGCTAAAGACTAAAGGAAATGTATGGATTATTGATAGTGGCTGTTCCAGGCACATGACAGGCAATGGCTCTTTGCTTTAAAACTTTGAAAGAATTAATGGAGGGCCAGTTAGTTTTGGAGGAGAATTTGGTGGTTACATTACTGGAAGGGGCCGGGTTACACATGTTAAGCTCAACATTGAAAAGGTAAACTTTGTCAAGGAGCTTGGGTATAATCTTCTAAGTGTATCCTAATTTTGTGATCAGAGACACAACATGCTCTTTACTGAGCATGAGTGCATTGTTGTCAAGCCTGAGGTGGTCATTCCTTAAGAGCATATACTGCTTAGAGCCCCCAGGTAAGGAAATAACTACAAGATGGACTTGCAGGAAACATCCCTTTAGAAGAAGTTTCTTGCTTTCTATCTAAAGCCAATAGTGATGAGTCTTTCCTTTGGCATAAAAGAATGTCCCATGTAAACTTTAAAAACATGAATAAATTAATTAAAAATGATTTGGTAACTGGTATGCTAAAGAAAGAGTTTACAAGTGATGATCATTGTGTTGCATGCCTGAAAGGAAAGCAACACAAGGTATCTCACAAGCCAAAAGGAAACGAACTCCATCACTACACCCCTACACTTATTACATATGGATCTCTTTGGCCCCACCAGTGTAATGAGTTTAGGAAGGATCTCTTATTGCTTGGTGATCACAGATGACTTCATAAGATATACTTTGGTCTTCTTTCTTAGACTAAGAATGAGACCCCTGAGATCTTGAAGAGTTTCATTCTAAAAATTAAGAATCAATATGATCACAGGGTCAAGAGCATAAGATGTGATCAAGGAACCAAAATTAGAAGCCAATTCCTTGATACATTTTGTGATGAAAAGAGTATTACAAGATAATATAGTAATCTCAGGACTCCTGAACAAAATAGGGTTACTAAAAGGAGAAACAAGACACTTATTGAAGCTGCAAGAACCATGTTGTCTGACTCTAAACTGCCCATCACCTTTTGGGCTGAGGCAGTCAGCACTACCTGCTATGTGTAGAATAGAGTTTTAGTAATTAAGACTCTTTATGATCTGTGACACAAAAAGAGATGTTTCATTGTTTCCTCAGATCATTTGGATGTCCCTGCACCATCTTGAATACCAAAGATCAAATAGCCAAATTTGATGAGAAATCAGATGATGGACACTTCATTGGATACTCTTCCCAAGCCAAAGCTTATAGAGTGTATAATCTTAGAACCAAAGTAGTTGAGGAGTCAGCCAATGTGACCTTCAATGAGCACACACACTGTGCGAAAGGTTCTGGTCCTAATTGGTTGTTTGATCTTGATTTATTTACCAACTGTTTTAACAAATCTTGTGAGAATGTCTAAGATTTGAGCTGAGAAGACCAAGTGTTCAGACTACTTTAGATCCAATGGTAACTAGCCCTGCAATTGGAAATTCTGTTAGCACAACCATGACAAATTCTTCAGCTGATACATCTGAGGTGCCAATAAATTTCAGCACAGAGGCACAAAACATAGATGAAGGCATTTTTAATGTAGGAGGACATGGAGGTGGTGATAGTGATATGGAGTTTCTTGATACTGATAACCACTCCATAGAAGACAACATCAATGATGTAACACACTTATTAGATCAAGTGTTTTGATAAGTTTGTTGATGTGGTGGATGACTCTTAAGCACCAGATCTGAATTTCACCAATCTAGATCTGTCTAAACAACTTACTGTGCTTCCTCAACTAAGAATCCATAAGTCCTATCCCACCACAAACATCATTGGAGATGTTGAGACTAGGGTAAGAACAAGAGGACAAACCCATTACAAAAATGTTTGTCTTCACTCTTATTTATTGTCCCAGAATGAGCCAAAGAAGATTGAAGAGGCTTTGAAAGATGGAAGTTGGATTGAAGCAATATAGGAGGAGCTGCTTCAATTCAAGAGACAGAAGATTTGGAATCTATGTCCTCTTCCTCAAGGGAAGACTACCATAGGTACCAAGTGGGTATTTAGAAACAAGAAGGATGATAGAGGACTTGTCATCAAGAACAAGGCAAGACTGGTTGTTCAAGGATACACACAAGAAGAAGGGATTGACTATACAGATGTTTTCGCTCCTGTAGTAAGACTTGAAGCTGTTAGGATATTTCTGGCTTTTGCTGCATCCAAGGATTTCAAGGGCTACCAACTTGATGTCAAGTGTGCCTTCTTATATGGGGTGATTGATGAGGAGGTGTATGTCAAACAACCACCTGGCTTTGCAGACCTAGATCATCCTGATTATGTCTTCAAGCTTGACAAAGCTCTTTATGGGTTGATGCTGGTTCAAGTTTATATAGATGACATTATCTTTGGGTCAACTAATCAAAAGCTCTACAAAGACTTTGAGAAGCTGATGAAGAATAGATTTGAAATGAGTGCCATGGGGGAAGTCAATTTCTTTATAGGAATTCAAGTGAAGCAGGTTGACAATGGCATCTTCATAAATCAGTCAAAGTATGTGCAAGACATACTTACCAGGTTTCACATGACTGAGTGCAAGGTTGCTAAGACACCCATAGCAAGAAACCACTCTCTTGGACTAGATCTTGAGGGGGAGTGTGTTGATGAACATCTTTACAGGGCTATGATTGGGTCTCTTATATACCTCACTACCAGCAGGCCTGATATCATGTTTGCTACATGTATTTGTGCAAGATATTAAGCCAACCCTATGATGTCACACCTGGTTGCTGTCAAGAGAATTCTTAGATATCTCAAGGGTGCTTCCAAATTGGGCCTTTGGTATCCAAAGAATTCTGACTTCAATATGTATGCATATACAGATAGTGATTATGGTGGCTGTAATATGACTACAAAGTCAACATCTGGGGGATGTCAATTTCTTGGTGGAAGAATAGTCTCATGGCAATGCAAGAAAAAATCCTGCGTATTTGCATCAACTATTGAAGCTGAATACATTGTTGCTACAAGCTGTTGTGCTCAAGTGCTTTGGATTCAGAATCAGATGCTAGACTATGGATTCAACTTCAAGGAGACTCCCATCCATATAGACAACAACAATGCTATCTCTATCACAAAGAATCCAGTTCAGCACTCAAAGACAAAGCATATAAATATTAGGTATCATTTAATTAGAGATAATTTTGAAAAGGGATTGAACAAACTAGTCAAAGTAAACGCAAATGAACAATATGCCGATCTGTTCACAAAATCTTTTGATGAGCAGAGATTTAAGTATCTAGTATCAGCTATTGGAAGGATGAACTTTGAGTAGATTTTTTTTAAACTAAACTCAAGATTATTTTTAATAATATATGTGTCTTAATTTGTCTATATCATCACCATATAACCTAGTTTACTTTGCAAGAATCTTTTCAAAATGATATGCCTTAGAATTTTGAGAATTGTGGATGTATTTTCCTTCGGAAGACATCAAGTTATCTTTGGAAGAAAATTATGTTTTCAAAACAAATAACTACTTCTAAGAAGTTAACCTTTGGCAGAAATTTGAATATATCTTCCGAAGCTTATATTTGTCACTATGTACTTATACGTATTGAATGACTATTTTCTTCCAAAAGCAATTAATCTCGGAAGACTTATTCTCTTATTGAATAAGTTTTTTAATATTTGATATCTTTCGAAGAAAAATCTATCTAGGAAGTAAAAATACTCTAAGTATTTTTCTTCCGAAGCAAAATTCTTAGAAAGCTAAGGAATATCTTCCGAAGCTAATTTGGCATCGAAAGTGTTTCTCAAACCTTCCGAAGACAAATTACCTTCGAAAGATTTAGAATTCGAAGAAAACTAACTTTTTGGGCACTTTTTTAGAGGTGGGACCGACATCCGGATTTTAAAGTTTATCTGTTTACATTAACTTTGTCTCAAATTCATACCATATATATTTGTACAACGGTTCCCCTGCTTTCACTATTCACCTTCATCCGTAAGATTCAAACCCTAAATTCGCCCACAAACCGACCTTGTTCTTACCTTCCTTCATCACAAAGCTACTCAAAATGGCCAACCCTGATCCCCGAAACCAACCAGATTTTGCCATGCACTTATATAGGAAACATAATCATGTTGCTCTGTTGTCGTTTGAGAAAGATCGTGGTTTCTCAGACGTTTACCGCTTCTTATCTCTAACAAACTACCTCACCGCACTCACAATCGACCCTCCATTATATGAAGATCAACTTTTGGAGTTCTGGAGAACCTGCCAAGAGGTCATCTTGGATAGTGGGAAGTCACTATCTGCCATAGTGTAAGGGAGGACAATTTTCATCACTCCAGCAACCATCAACACCCATATAAGGCTTGATGATGAAGAGGGTGACTTGTCCTTCCCTAAGTCCGCTTTTAGTGACTCATTTCGGCAGATGGGCTATGAAGGGGATTACTCCGTAAGAACCTTCAGGAAAGGGAAGGTCTCATACAAGTGGAAGTACCTCCTCCATGTTATCATTCACTCCCTTTCAAACAAGCATGGAGGATGAGACCAAATTCCTGAAGACGTTTCCAATATAGTCCATGGAATGGTGCAACGGGTCAAGTTCAGGTATTCTTAATTTGTATATACAAATCTGCTTGCTAACTTGGACTCTTTAGAATATTATATGTTCCCTAGATATGTCCAGTACATTCTTAGCTGTAAACTGGGCTCACAGTTAAGGGGAACAAGTAATGTTCTTATATTTGGACAGATGAAGCCCGACATCTTCTCTATAATAAGAAAGCCAACTGTTGGCTTCTCAGGGGTAGAAACAGCTTTGGTCCAAAAAATGTTCGACCTTATTGCTCAAGGTGACTATTTGGCAGCACCAGCCAATGTTGAACCCACACCTTCTACATCTGCAACCCCCACACAGCCACAAATCACCATCACCTACCAAAGAAAATCCAAACAAACCCTTGCTCAGTCTACTCAGGTTGAGCAGGCCCCTAAATCACCAACCATGCAGGTAGAAGTGGACACTGGAGCTCCCACTTCTCCTGAGGAGCAAACCACTCCCATTCTTTCTATGATCAGTGCTGAGGTTCCTCATGCTCAGCCTGATGAGCTCACTACCCCAGCCTTAAGCCTTCACTCAGAGTCTTAAAACCCTAGTGATAAGCCTTCAGGGGAAAGTTACCATCCCCAACCGCTTGATCTTAACCAACCAATTCCTAACATTGAATTCTATGATGATGAGGATATAGGATTCAGTGAGTACCATGAATCTCTCTTCTCCACCCCTGCTTAAGGAGAGATGAGTGCTCCTGCATCACCTATATCTAGCCCATATCATCCACACACAACTGAGGTGGACCTTCCTGAACCTGTTCAAGAGGCCCATATGGAAGAGGCTCTCACTTTTGCAAGTGATTACATCATTAAAACCTCAACCTTGGCAACCCAGCCCATTGACACTTCTCTTGAAGCTGTCATGGTGCAGGGGAAATCTAGCAGCCAAGAATCACTAGCTGGTGGTGAAGAAGAAGCCTTTGGTCCTATTCTCTCATCCCCCATGATTCTTCTGATGAAGATGAGGGGAGTCTGCAACTAAGGGTGCAAAAACTATCAAAAACATGCACCTATTTAGTTTCAAAGGTGAGTCACCTAGAATCTCAGGTGGCTGGGCAAGTTAGCTGCGAGACCCATCTAGAGGACTTAACCAGGACCACAAGAAACTGTGGATGTGGTGGACCTAACTCCTACAACCTGAGATACTATGAGAGCACCTATCTATTTTACCTCCTACTTGCCAATCCAAGTCAAAACAGGCAAGCTGTAAGGTTGGCTGATATGATTTAACAAAGGGTGCTTGAAGAGTTCAAGCTGAGAACAAGACTATATAGACAGAGGCTAGCAGGCAAGACTATTAGTCAACTGGATGTTGAGGTGGACCCTAAGATTAGCTTCGAAGGGGAAACCCTGGCTGAAGGCCCAGTAGTTGAGCCTATGAACCTTGAGATATGAGCTGCTTCAGCACCTTCAGCACTTACTACCCTCAGTGAGGCACCAGCTGGTGAAGGTGTCTCACAGCCTCTCTCTGGCTAGAGCTTAAGTGAAGAACCAAGCAATGAAGGCCAAAGCTCTCTCCAACCTGAGTCATACAGGCTTGTGAGTGACAAAGGTAAAAGGAAGATGACTCCTGAAGAGATTGAGGAGGAGAAGAAAGATAGGAAGAGGAAGGCAAGGGGAGAGAGTTCAAGTGGGTCCCCTGTCTTCATGGAAGCTGTAATCAAGGCTACCCCTAGGCCAAACACTTATGATGATGAGTTAAGGGCAGCTAGATTAAACTACTTGGGTTCCAAGGACTACAACATTAATGAACTCATCTCTCTTCCTTTGGAGGAATCAAATAAACTGGCTGTCAAAAAATTGTCAAAGGAGAGGAAGGAAGCCGAGGATGCAGAATTACTCCTCAAGATTAAAGAAGAAAGAAGAAGAAAAAGACTTTACAAAGCTTCTTCCCTCTCCCTAGTTCAGGAAAGCCCTGAGACAGAGGCTGTGGCTCCTAAACAATAAACTCAAGAAGGTAGGGAACAAGACAAACAAAATATGATCACCTACCTAAGTGCCACAGGCCTCTATCAGGCAGCAGACCTTCTTCCCTTACCATATGACTACACTGAATTTAAATACCTCAAGCAGCTTGTGTTGGGTTCAACAATTGATAAACTGAATCTTTCCAAACCATAATCAAATCCAACTGAAGACCTCATTGTACAAGTTCAGAGACCAAGTTGATAAACAGAACAAAACAAACACAAGACAAAGTCAACAAGACAAAGTCAACATCAAGACCACAAGAATAGTCAAAATTAGGTCATGATGTAATAACATTATAAATAGAACAACTAGTGCCACTTGTAATGTGTGGTTTTTGCAAAGTGTGTGAGTGGCTAGTAGTTCTTAAGTGTGTGTTTTTCATGGTGTAAATCACCACCCAAGGAGAAATTCTCTCCTTTGGGTGGGTTTGATGTTCATCCATCTTTGTATATGTTTCTTCATTGTAATTTGTTATTCCACATCAATGAAATCATAAAATTATACATTACACACACGTCCTTGTTCTTCGATTCACACACTTCCACCCGTCTTTAATTTTGAATTTCCGGATCTGAAAAATACATGAATCCTAAGATCCAAGCTCAACGAATCTGAAATATTGATTCAGCAAAATGGTATCAGAGCAGTTGGTTGTTGGGTTCATGTATGTTTTAGATCTGTTTTCATCTTTACAGGTGTTTACAAAAAGAAGAAAATCAGAAAAATGAAGAACGAAGCATCTGTTCATCAAAAACTCATCTATTCATCAACAAAACACAAACAAAATCAGCAAATCTGTTCTTGTTTGCTTTGAATTGAAGTTGATAAATCATTCCTCACATTATCACTTCAATTTCGGAGCAATTGTAACAGATCCAAAGCAAAATCAACAAAGAACATCTATTTGAACAGAAGAATTCAGAACCAAACATCTCGGGTCGATGTGAACTGTTTCAGACTTCGAACAAGGGGTAAATGATGCCGATTCTAATGTATATCCGAGATCTCAGGTGTTCAATTACATGATTTCGAGGCTAACTACAAAGATCTTGAACAGAGATAATTCGGATTGAACCTGAATTCAATATTCTCAAATGGATGATGAACAGGAAAGACAAATGCGGATGAAACACAAGCCATCCGCATTTCTCTCTGGCATCCGCATTTCCTACTGAAGCCATCCGTATTTGTCATTAAGGCAATCAAATGAGAATGTCTAAATAGAACTAATGTTGATAAAGGGCATACAAATGCGGCTGTGAGAACTAAACGAATGCGGATGTGTTGAAATGTAATACGGATGAGAATCTTCAATGCGGATGTGTTAACTACAAAAATGCGGATGAAAGTTCAAATCTAATGCTGATGATGAACAAAATAAATGCGACAACTTTTAACACATCCGCATTTATTTTAATGAAATGCGGATGTGACAATAGAAATGCGGATGTTCTGCAGCATTAAGACAACCAATGCGGATGTTGATTCATCCAATGCGGATGTTATAGAGTTAATGCAGATGAACAAATGCTGTTGTTAAACAACTAATGCGGATGATTAGAACAACAAATGCGGCTGTCTTGTGCAAATGCGGCTGAGTTCCAGTGGTCCACAAATGCGGATGTTACATCAAATGCGGATGAGTTAGCTCACAAACGCTGATGTTGATTAAACAAATGCGGCTGTTGAACATGCAAAATGCAGCTGTTTTAACATACAAATGTGGATGCTTATCTTAACAAATGCGGATGTTAATCACTCAAATACGGCTGCTTGATCAACAAAATGGGCATAACCTGGGCTACGAGGCGGGTTATCTTGTTATTTTTCCAAAATAAGGCCTCTAAATGGGTTTTTGGGCCACTTTTGTGTTTCCAATGGGTTTTTGCATCAACATCAACAACAACAACATCAACAACATCAACATCAACAACAATATCATCAACAACATCAACATCAACAACAACAACATCATCAACAACAATAATATGATGAACAGATGACTACAATAAAACAGAAAATAAGAAACATGATGAATACGGATGATTGCAACCAACAGGCACATCCAATTTCACATTCAACAGAAAAGAAGAAATCAACCTTGGTCACATAATCACTGATCCAATCAAGGATTTGTACAACTGTTAGAAACTCTTTCTGAAGTACTTGGAACCATCCATTATCAAGTTAATTCAAAGATTCAAAGAGTTGAAGTGTCTTCAAGACTAACTTATGTTCCTGATGTTGTTTATTAAAGTTCAAAGCCTCATCATATGCCTAATACATTCTAATCCTTTGAGTGTGATATGAACAAACAGTAATCCAAAAGTGATACACCTCATATCCAATACATTAAGTATTCTCAAAGAGATTCTATCCTTTATCAGAAATACATTAGGAGAAGCTTAATTTGAGGGGGAGAACTACAGTGAACTGTGTCAGAACATCAGTTGATCAGGAAGACATGTGACAGAGAAGAACTTCAAGTCAAAGTTTGGCAAGCATCAGTTTAGGGGGAGTATTGTTGGGTTCAACAATTGATAAACTGAAGCTTTCCAAACCACAATCAAAGCCAACTGAAGACCTCATTATACAAGTTCAGAGACCAAGTTGATAAACAGAACAAAAAAAAACACAAGACAAAGTCAACAAGACAAAGTCAACATCAAGACCACAAGAATAGTCAAAATTAGATCATGATGTAATAACATTATGAATAGAACAACTAGTGCCACTTGTAATGTGTGGTTTTTGCAAAGTGTGTGAGAGCTTGTAGTTCTTAAGTGTGTGTTTTTCATGGTGTAAATCACCACCCAAGGAGAATTTCTCTCCTTTGGGTGGGTTTGATGTTCATCCATCTTTGTATATATTTCTTCATTGTAATTTGTTATTCGATATCAATGAAATCATAACATTATACATTACACACACATCCTTGTTCTTTGATTCACACACTACCACCAATCTTTAATTTTGAATTTTCAGATCTGAAACTGATGAATCCTAATATCCAAGCTCAACGAATCTGAAATATTGATTCAGCAGCTTGAGCAAAAAATTCTAAAAGAGCAAAAAACTACTAAGAGGAAGATGAGGAAAGAGGTTGCAAAGTCAAGAGCTACCATCAGAGCAAACTTGAAGAAATCTACTGATAGACAGAAGATAGTGAACTTCTTGAAGCTTTGTGGATTCTCCAAAAGGAGACTTGGTCCAATGTCTCTATCCACAATGGATGAGCACATTAGAGTGCTCAAGTAGAAGATCAAGAGGGGTGAGCTGGTTGACTTGCATTCTCCACCAAGTCAGGCTACACCTGAAGCTGAGGTCAAGGTTGAACCACAAGAGACAGCACAACATGGACCTAGTGCTGTATCACAGCCAGCTTTATCTTCTAATCCACAGTAGGTTCCTGATCCTTCTCCTTCTAAACAAATGAAGGACAAGGACCCAACTGAGGAAGACAAGCAAGAACAATCTGGTACCACAGGCCAGTCTCCTCAGTTGAAATACAGGAAGAGGAAGAGGATGGCCATTAGAAGGGATAAGAAGAAGAAGAAGAAGAAGAAGAAGAAGTCCAAGGCATCCACCTCTACACCTCAAGATGGGTTATAACATCCTGATGGTATTTAAGAAGAGGCTGCTAATCAAACTCCTACTCAAGTAGAGCCTCTTGCTGCTGAGAGACCTATTGTGTCTTGGATGTTTGCCACCAATACAATGTGACTAGAGATCAAGGAGGTCAAGACTTATACTTCTGCTAAAACATACTTGACCTCCCTCTACATGATCTCTATGAGACGAGGAGATACTTTGAGAGTTTGAGGAATCCTGATCAGATGATGATCTGTAAGGCCCCGTTCCCGGGAACCCCACAGTTGGTCAATCACAACCTCATTTATATCAAAACATATTAAGATTTATTAAGTAAATAAAATATTGCAGCAGAATAATTCATCAAAAACCATTTCATGCTTTAATAAATACATTTTCCAAGTAATACATTATCGTTCAAAAGATTACAAAAGATCAATTTGTTGTATTACAAAACAACATCATTATCATGCATGAAATGGATGCTAGTCATTGCCCACCAAGTAGCTTCACCCTTATGCCATCCTCAGCAACAAACTACCTGCCAACTAAAAATGCATAAAAAGTCAGCGTTGCTGAGTGAGTTCTAGTTTTAAATAATGAAATACTTTACCTTTAGTAAAAACCTTTCCTTTACTTTTGTTCGTGATCACACAACATACGTACATCTTGATAATATCATTATTATCTTTCAACATTCTTTTTATTCATTTCGTACGTTTCGAACTTTCATCATTATCTTTCACTTTCATCTAGACCAATGTCATATGCTATACCCCAAACATTGTGCACGAAGCTGGTACTGGGCCGAAGTCTATAAATAGACCCCTAACACTATGCACGAAGCTGACTCCAGTACCGGGGCAAGCGATAAGTGTCCTGTTTCGTACTTATTGGTCATTCACAAAGATTGACCCCTGTGTGCACCCTTATGGGTTAGCTAAACCGCACACAGTTGAGCTAACAACCCCTCAATGAGTTGTGAACCTCCTTTCAGTTGCTTGCAAGACTTTACATTCTTTCATTAGGTTCCACTTCGTTAACGATGTCTTTCACTTTTATTATATAATAATACGTAATAAGGAACATCAATAACAAGCCACAACATGCATAACATGAACAAACATAACCCACTAAAACATTCCAGAGCTTAATCATTAATTTTCATTTTTCCTAAAATTTCTAAATAATCCTAAGTCAGTTTAGGCGCATGAGCACTATACGAGAGCATAGGCACTATGCAAGCGCACGGACAGTTGGGCACATGGGAACACTTAGGCGCATGAGAAAAAACTTAGGTGCATGGGAAAAACTTAGGCGCATGGGTACTATGCAGGCGTATGAGTACTATGTAGGCGCATGGGTACTTGGGCGCATGGGCAGTTTGGGCGTATGGGCAGTTTGGGCGCATGGGAAGTTTGGGCGCATGGGTTTCCGATCATCATCCTAACATATTCTTAGCCCAAATCTAGCATATTAAGCACCTAGAATAAGCATACCATCACATGATTCAGTCAAACATTCACAAACACACACATACCCACATAAAACAGGGGGACACATACGATTTCAACATACTGAAAGTTGTAAAATGATAATTTATATGCATTTCAGCCCCAAAACAGGTTTAAATTAGAAAAACCAGGGATCTAGAACTCAACTACAGCAACCTTCGAGTAAAACTCCTCCAAACTCGAGAGCACTAGGAGTTCAAACACCTAAACACACCAAAAACACCCAACCGAACACAGAGGAACACATAAGACTCAGTCCACAAGCTGAAAATTCAGCTGAAACCAACAAAACACACGAAAAACTAACCTTCCAATCGATCTTCTTCTTCTTCTCTCTAAAACCGATGGAAAAACTCAGTTCTTTTTCTTTCTGTAGTCGAGCAGTTGGTGAGCAGGGGGAGTGGGCGGCCATGCCCACCTTTTAAACATAATAATAATAAAGTTTGCCTCTTGCACAACTTTAACACCTCAACTTGGGTTATTTCACCTTTCTTTCTTTATACTTCTCTTTTCTTTTCTTTTTTCTTTCTTTTTTTTTTTTTTGTAAATTTCCAGGTGTTACATGTCCACCCCTCTTATATAGGTTTCGTCCCCGAAACCTGTCACTCCTCAAACAGTTGAGGATAATACTATCTCACCTCTTTCTCGGTCTCCCATGTAGACTCGGATCCCTTCCTGTGCCTCCACTGTACTCGTACCAGTGGAACCACTTTATTCTGTAATCTCTTCTCTTTTCTGTCAATGATGGCCACCAGTTGCTCCACATAATTGAGCCGTTCATCTACCTTAATATCCTCTAGTGGCACAATCATGTCCTCATCGGGTAAGCACTTTCTCAAATGAGTACATGGAATGTTAGATGAATTCCACTTAACTCATTGGGTATCTCCAACCTATAGGCCACCTCTCCTACTCGAGCAATAATTCGGAAAGGTCCTATATACCTCGAGCTCAGCTTACCACGCTTTCTAAATAGAATGATCCCCTTCCAAGGTGAAACCTTTAGCATAACTTTATCACCCACCTTGAATTCAATCAATCTACGCCTCTTGTCAGCATACGACTTTTGCCTATCTTTTGCCGCCTTCATAAAGGCCTTGATCTTCTCCAACTATTTAGTCGTAGCCTCGATCACTTCAACGCTCCCCAACTCCTTCTGTCCGATGTCACCCCAACATACGAGCGTTCTACACTTCCTACCATATAGCATCTCATATGGTGGCATACCAATGCTGCCATGATAACTGTTGTTGTATGAGAATTTAGCTAACGGTAAGTGTTCATCCCAACTTCCTCTGAAATCAATGACGCATGATCAGAGCATATCCTCAAGCGTCTGTATAGTTCTCTCTGACTGACCATCCGTCTGACGATGATAAGCCGTATTGATGTGCAACCTCATCCCCATCGCGTCATGAAATCTCTTACAAAACTTAGATGTAAACCGAGTGTCACGGTCAGACACGATAGACACAGGTACACCATGACGCGTCACAATCTCTTTGATGAATAGATCCGCCAACCTCTCAGATTAATATGTCTCGCAGATCGGTAGAAAGTAAGCACTCTTCATCAAACGATCAACTATCACCCATATAGCATCGTACCCCTTGCCGTACGTGGTAACTTCGTAATGAAGTCCATGGTGATGTGCTCCTATTTCCACTTGGGTATATCCAAAGATTGGATCTTCCCGTGTGGCTTCTGATGCTCAGCCTTCACTTGCAAGCAAGTAAGGCACTTGCTCACATACTCCGCTACATCACGCTTCATACCCGACTACCAGTGATCTTTCTTCATATCATGATACATCTTGGTAGCACTGGGATGAATAGAGTATCGAGTCTTATGAGCTCCATCCATGATTTTCCCCCGTAGGTCTCCATAACGAGGGATCCATATCCGCCCGAAGCGGGTTCTAACTTCGAGAGTGTTCTCACCCAACTCCGAGACTAGACCTTCGGAGTTGATTCGGTTTTCCTTCAGTGCCTCATCTTGAAATTCCTTGACTTGTGCCATCATATCGGAGGTCATCACCAACTGGTAAGCTTTCACCCGAATTGGCTCGGGTCTCTCCTTTCAGCTAAGGGCATCCACCACAACGTTGGCCTTGCTCGGATGGTAGTGGATCTCATAATCATAATCCTTGATCAACTCTAACTACCTCCTCTGTCTCATATTGAGATTCTTCTGCTCAAAGAAGTATTTCAAGCTTTTATGGTCAGTGAAGATGGTGCACTTCGTCCAGTAAAAGTAGTGCCTCCAAATCTTCAATGCAAAGACCACAGCCGCTAGCTCTAAGTCATGAGTAGGGTAATTAGCCTCATGGATTTTCAACTTTCAGGACGCATAGGCTATTACTCTTCCCCGTTGCATCAGAACGCAACCCAACCCCGAATAAGAAGCATCCGAATAGACTACTAAGTCTTCGCTCCCCTCGGGCAACGTCAAAACAGGAGCCTGAGTCAATCTCGTCTTCAGCTCTTCAAAAGCACTCTCCTGTTCTAAACCCCATACAAACTTCACATCCTTGTGGTTCAGCTTGGTCAATGGTGAGGCTATCTTAGAAAAGTCTTGAATGAATCTCCTGTAATAGCCTGCTAAACCCAAGAAACTATGGATCTCGGATGGCGTCTTTGGAGACTTCCATTGTATCACCGCCTCAACCTTTGCCGGGTCTACCATGATCCCTTCAGAATTTACCACATGACCCAAAAACTAAACCTCGTGAAACCAGAAAGCGCACTTGGAGAACTTAGCATACAGCTTCTCTCTTCTTTGTGTCTCCAATACCTCACGAATGTGACCGGCATGCTCTTCTTCGCTCTTCGAATAATCAGGATATCATTGATAAACACAATCACTGATTTATCCAACATCGGGCGACACACCCGGTTCATCAAATCCATAAAGGCAGCTGGCGCGTTAGTTAGACCAAAAGACATAACGAGAAACTTGTAGTGTCCATAACGCGTGCGAAAATCTATTTTGGGGATATCTTGCTCCTTCACCTTCAACTTATGGTAACCAGATCGGAGATCAATTCTCGAAAACCAACTGGCGCCTTGGAGCTGATCAAACAAGTCATCAGTTCTGGGTAATGGATATCTGTAGGAACCTTTGAAGTTAAGAGACTGATACAACCAAAAGATACCAAAACAACCAAGTCTTCCAACATGCACTTCGGAACAAAGGTGAACAAGCTTCGAAAGTTTTACACACTCAAGAAAAATGCTAAGTGTAAAATCTTCCGAAGCCAAAGTTCAGAAGAAACTGCTGCGGAAGCTTTACACTGAACTTGGAAAATATTCTAAGTGTAAAGTCTTCCAAAGCCAAAGACTCAACTCTTTCGAAGGTAAAAGATGAAGTCTTCGAAGCTCTCAAGACAAAGTCTTCCAAAGTTGTTTAAAGACAAGACTGATTTTCCTCTGAAGAAAGAGAAAAGATACTTTTTCCATCAACTTTATCATAAAACAACCTACTTTCCGCTGCATGCTCTGGTAGTTCACCTGCTATCACTAGTTGGTGAAACTTGCATACTTTATGATAAAGTAGATAAGGTCTTCACCTGCAAGTTTCTGTTTTTGTTCCTTCTTGGCTTTTTGTAATAGGAAAGTCAGTGAGCTATGGCTTGTCATAGTTAATAGTTAAAAGGCAATCTGCCTTTTGACTTTAGGCTGATCTTGTTATCTAGATTAGTCACTTCCAACTGTCTTTTTATGTATTGACGGTTGTAGGATGTAGTATAAGTAGTCTCCGGTTCTTGTATTTAAGATATACTTGTACAACACTTGTAATAGAACTAGAGAAGCAATATACAACTTCCTTGAAAACTTTATCTTGTGCTCTTGTTCTTGTTTTACTTGTGTTTATCTTGTATCTTCAGTAAAGGTTCACAGTTCCCTATTTGAATTGTTAAGTGATCTTAAGATCCTCCTAACTGTGTTAACTAAGTGAAAGCTTAAGTACCCTTTAACGGTCCTGCATTTGGTATCAGAGCATTCCAGGCTCTTGATTGTAAGATCTCACCATCTTTAAATCCTCTTAGTTACACACATCACTTAACTCTTCAAATGGCAGCTATCTCCAAAGCTGATATGGAAACTGGAACCATGACAAAGTCCCCACTGATCACTTCTGAGGATTTTGACACTTGGTGTCAAAGAATGGAAGACTTTATCAAGTCTCAAGATTCCAGGATGTGGGAGTCTGTTGTCAATGGACCTCATGTACCATGCATCTCTTCAGCTGCTGCTGGTGGTGGCATGATACCAAAGGAGAGGGCTGACTTTTTTGATGAAGACTGGAAAAGAATTGATGTTGATCAGAAAGCCATGACAGCTCTCCAAACTGCTCTTCCAAACTCCATCTACAGAGGTTTCAAGAAGTGCAATACCGCTAAACAGCTATGGGATGCACTAAAACTGATGTATGAGGGTTCAAATGAAGTCAAGGAGAACAAGAAGGATCTCCTGAAGCAGCAGTTTGAAAACTTCACCTTCAAGACAGGTGAGATCATGACTCAATAATACTTCAGGTATGTTGAGATTGTGGATACTCTGGCTGATGTTGGGGTAACTATTGAGAACAGGGATATTGTAAGGAAGTTCATGTCCTTTCTTCCCAAACAATGGACACACTACTGTGTGGTTATTAAGAGGACTGAAAACCTCAAGACCTTACTCTCACTGAGTTGTATGGGATACTCAGTGGATACCAGATGGAGATGAACATACAAAATTCATCTGGTAACTCCAACACTCACCAGAGTTCAGCCCTTCATGTGGTTGAAAGGGATAGCAGAGAACCATAGCATCATCTCATCTGCTACCCTGAAAACTCATAAAAGGGTCCTTTCATCACCTTCCCGGAGACACCCAGAGAGAGCTACATCCAAGGAAGTCCCTTCCAAGAGACAAGTTCTTCTCAAGCTTTTGTCTCCACTGATGAAAGTACAGGCAACTTTCTTTTCACTCTTGAAGACCTGGATTGTATCCATCCAGATGATCTTGAGTACATGGAGATAGTCCAGGAAATGGCTCTTCTCACTCACAAAGCCCAGAAGTTCTACAAGAGGACTGGAAGAAGGTTTCCTAGCAATGCTGCCAGTGGTAAGTTTGGGTTGGACAAGAGCAAAGTCAAGTGTTACAACTGTAACCAGATGGGACATTTTGCTAGAGAATGCAAGGAACCTAAGTCAAATGGTGGCCAAGCTTCATCCAGGCCAAACTACACTAAAGGAGGGAACCAGAATGAGAGGCCAAGACACCAAGCTGTAGTTGCTGTTGAAGAAGGAGGCTTTGACTGGAGCTTTCAAGCTGAAGATGCATCTCCAAACCAAGCACTCATGGCTGATTATGATGAAGCCAAGGTACTTGAACATCTTTGCTCTCCTGAATGTATTGCTAAACTAAATAGATATAGGTCCTACAACTTGGAAATGAGATTTGATATTGAGTCTTTAAATATTTTAAAAGCTGATTTAAAAAGAGATGAAAATGACTATAAACTTAAGATAGAAGATCTAGAGAAAATAGTTTCAACTCTTAAACATAAGCAGACAAACTACAGGACTCAAAATAAGGATCTCATTACCAAGTTGACTGAATGCCAGGCTGAGCTTGTGATCAGCAAAGCCAGGGTAGAAAAATGTGTTCTTGAAGAAGAGACCTTCAAGAACATGATATCCTCATCTCTGCATGCAAAATTGTGTTATCACAATAAGCAGGGACTGGGATCTAGTGAGATAGCTCCTCCACACACTCTACTATCTGTCAGATCTCCTAGGTGTGGAACTGGTCAAGATGAGCTGCCATCCATAGACCCCAGTGATAAAGAGGATGAAGAGGAGAAGATGAGGGATGAATCTAAGATTAGTGAAGAGAGTCAATCAAAAAAGGGTCAACATGCTCCTAAGGAGGAAAAAGAAGCTGGTTTGAGCAAAACCAAGAGAAAGAACTTGATCATAAGAGCAAAGAGAAGATCCAGAAAAGCTTAAGAGATCAAGACCACCTTTGATCCCAAACAGAAACAAGTATTTATCTTTGCAGGGTTCAAGGTGATGAAAGCTGAAGATCCTGTAAAGAATTCTAGTACCAAGAGTTCTACTTCAGCTTCAACTCACTCCAGCAACAACAAGAAGACTGATCAGCTATGTGTCACTGCTACACAGCCTGAACCATCCATTTCAAAGAGCAAGCTTCACCCTAAGAAGCCTGCTGCATCATCTGAAAAGGTGGAGAAAGAAGAGGAAAGTGTTCAAGCTCAGTCTTCTTTGGGAAAGAAGACTCTTCGAAGGAAAGAATTGGATTGTGTTATGTGTGGTAGTACTTCACATCTGGCTAAGGATTGTCAATACAATCCCATGAGTACTATCCACATGATCAAGAAGAAAACTTCTGAGAAGAAGAAGAAACAAACAGCTTTCGAAGGAAAATCTGTTTCCTTCAGAAGCTCCAAAATGAAGAAGAAGGCAAGTAGGAAATTGCCTTCGGAAGAAAAGTTGGTCTCGGAAGAAAGGAATGCTTCCGAAGCACTGAAGCTTGCTGTAGTGAAAGCAAGATCTTCCGAATGATCCGTCTCCAAAGGTTTTGAAGCTACAAAAGCTTCCAAAGTAGTGAAGGTCAAGCCCAATCTTCCAAAAGTGGTGTAGAAGATGAAAGAAGACCTTGAGATTGAAAGCTCCTCTTCAGCAACAGCAAATGATCCTTAAAGCCTGAACATAGGATCACTTACTATTTCATTGCCTTCATTTGAACTTTATAAGCCCAAGACCAATGAGGCTTGGGTTTCCAAATGTAACTAAATCATCTTTTTTATGCAGGGATAGCCAAAGGCAAACAGAAATGGTGGATCATTGATAGTGGCTGCTCCAGGCACATGACAGACAACGAGTCCCTACTTCAAAACTTTGAAAGAGTTGATGGAGGACCAGTTGCTTTTGGAGGAGATGCAGGAGGTTACATTACTGGTAGGGGCATGGTCTCAAATAGTAAGCTCAGCATTAAGAAGGTAAACTTTGTCAAGGAGCTTGGATACAATCTTTTGAGTGTGTCCTAATTTTGTAACCAAAAACATCACATGCTCTTCACTGAGCATGAGTGCATTGTTCTCAAGCCTGGGGTTGACATTCCTTAAGAGCATATTTTGCTCAGAGCCCCTATGAAAGGGAACATGTATAAGATGGACTTACAGGAAACATCTCCCTCTGGAGAAATTTCTTACTTTCTATCTAAAGCAAATAGTGATGAGTCTTTCCTTTGGCATAAAAGAATGTGCCATGTAAACTTTAAGAACATGAATAAAATGATTAAGAATGATTTGGTAACTAGAATGCCAAAGAAAGAGTTTACAAGTGATGACCAATGTGTTGCATGCCTGAAGGGGAAGCAACATAAAGTGTCTCACAAGCCAAAGGAAATGAACTCTATCACTACTCTCCTACACTTGTTACATATGGATCTATTTGGCCCCACCAGTGTAATGTGTTTAGGAAGGACCTCATACTGTTTGGTGATCACAGATGACTTCACAAGATTTACTTGGGTGTTTTTCCTTAGAACTAAGGATGAAACTCCTGAAATCTTAAAGAATTTTATTCTGAAAATTGAGAATCAATCTGCTCACAAGGTCAAAATCATAAGATGTGATCAAGGAACCGAATTCAAAAACCAAATCCTTGATACATTTTGTGATGAAAAGGGTATTTCAAGGTAATACAGTGCTTCCAGGACTCCTCAGCAAAATGGTGTTGCTGAGAGGAGAAACAGGACACTTATTAAAGCTACAAGAACCATGTTGTCTGACTCTAAGCTACCCATCACCTTCTGGGCAGAGGCTGTCAACACAGCCTACTATGTGCAAAACAGAGTTTTGGTAGTTAAGACACATGGTAAGACTCCTTATGAACTATGACACAAAAGGAGACCATTCATTGGTTTTCTCAGAACATTTGGATGTCCCTGCACCATCTTGAATACCAAAGATCAAATAGCCAAGTTTGCTGAGAAATCAGATGATGGACACTTTGTTGGATACTCTTCTCAAGCTAAGGCTTATAGAGTATAAATCTCAGAACTAGAATCATTGAGGAGTCAGCCAATATGACTTTCAATGAACACAGGCACTATGTAAAAGGTTCTAGTCTGGATTGGCTATTTGATCTTGACTTAGTTACCAAATGTTTTAACAAATCTTATGAGAATGTTTCAGGATCTACAATTGAAGCTCCCATCAGCACTAGCATGACAAATACTGCTGATTCAAATGAGTTTCCTTCAAATTCCAGCTCAGAGGCTCAGAATTCAAGAGAAGGAACTTCAAATGCAGGAGGAGGAACTGGAGGTGGTGACAGTGATCAAGAATTTCTTGATGCTGAAAACCACTCCATTGAAGACAACATGAATGATGTCACACACTCATTGGATCAAGTCTTTCTTGATAAGTGTGCTGATGTGGTGGGAGACACCTTATTGCCAGATTAGAATTTCTCAAATTTAGATCTGTCTAACCAACTTGATGTGATCCCTCAACTTTGGATCCACAAGTCACATCCCTCCACAAACATCATTGGAAATGTTGACTCAGGGGTAAGAACAAGAGGACAAGCTCATGACAGCCATGTTTGTCTACATTCTTGTTTCTTTTCCCAGATAGAGTCGAAGAAGGTTGATGAGGCTTTGAAGGATAGAAGCTGGATTGAAGCTATGCAAGATGAGCTGCTTCAAATCAGAAGACAGAAGGTTTGGAACTTATGTCTTCTTCCTCAAGGGAAGAGTGTCATAGGAACCAAATGGGTATTCAGGAACAAGAAAGATGATAGAGGGATCATCATCAAGAACAAGGCTAGACTGGTTGTCCAAGGATACACTCAAGAAGAAGGAATTGATTACACTGATGTCTTTGCTCCTGTTGCAAGACTTGAAGCTGTAAGAATATTTCTGGCTTATGCTGCATCCAAGGATTTCAAGGTCTACTAGCTTGATGTGAAGTGTGCTTTTCTCTATGGGGTGATTGATGAAGAAGTTTATATTAAACAACCACCTGGCTTTGCAGACCCAGATCATCTTGATTATGTCTGCAAGCTTGATAAATCCCTTTATGGACTGCATCAAGCTCCAAGAAGTGGTATGAGACACTATCAACATACCTCTGTCAACATGGATACAAAAGAGATACTATTGATGGGACTCTCTTCATCAAAGAAACAGGAAATGACACATTCTTAGTTCAGATATATATGGATGACATCATCTTCGGTTCAACTAATCCAAAGCTCTGCAAAGACTTTGAGATGCTGATGAAGAACAGATTTGAAATGAGTACCATGGGAGAACTCAATTTCTTTCTAGGAATTCAAGTGAAGCAGGTTGAAGATGGCATCTTCATCAGTCAGTCAAAGTATGTACAGGACATACTTACAAGATTCAAGATGACTGACTGTAAGGTTGCAAAGACACCCATAGCCGAAAACCACTCCTTTGGTCTTGATCTTGAGGGGGAGTGTGTTGATGAACATCTCTACAGGGCTATGATTGGGTCACTTATGTATCTTACTGCTAGCAGGCCTGATATAATGTTTGCCACATGCATATGTGTAAGATATCAAGCCAACCCCAAGATGTCACACCTAATCACTATCAAAAGGATCCTTAGATATCTCAAAGGTGCTCCAAATCTAGGTCTTTGGTATCCAAAGAATTCAGACTTCAATCTGTATACTTATACAGATAGTGATTATGGTGGCTGCAAGATGACTGCAAAGTCCACATCTGGGGAGTGTCAGTTCCTAGGTGGAAGGATAGTCTCTTAGCAATGCAATAAGCAATCTTGTGTGTCTGCATCAACTGCTGAAGCTGAATACATTGCTGCTGGCAGCTGCTGTGCTCAAGTGCTTTGGATTCAGAATCAGATGCTAGACTATGGGTTCAATTTCAAAGAGACTCCCATCCATATAGACAACAACAGTGCCATCTTTATTACAGAGAATCCTGTGCAGCACTCAAGGCCCAAACACATCAACATCAGGTATCATCTGATTAGGAATAATTTTGAAAAGGGATTGATAAAACTAATTAAAGTTAACACAAATGAACAATATGCCGATCTGTTCACAAAAGCGTTTGATGAACAGAGATTTAAATATCTTGTATCAGCTATTGGGATGATTAATTTTGAGTGGATTTTTCTTAATAACCTAATCAATATTTTTTCTTAAAACTGTGTGTCCTAGGTTGTCTATGAGATCACTTCATAAGCCCAGTTCTCTTTGGAAGAAAAACGATTTTTTTTTAAAATGATATCACTTAGAATGATGAAAATTTACCTTTGGAAGAAGCAAAAGTTGCCTTCGGAAGAAATTCATGTCTAAATCGTTTAAACAGCTTATCTGAGATTTTACCTTCAGAAGAAATTCTTGAAGTATCTTCTGAAGCTTAAATTTTGGTATAAGTACCTAAATGCATTTTAGGAACAAATTTCTTCCGAAAGCAATTTAGTCTCGGAAGACTCATTTATTTCTTCCGAAGCCAAAATTTTCAAAACTCTTTGAAGTATCTTCCGAAGCAAAGTTGCTTTTGGAAGCTTTGATTGCAAAGCTTCCGAAACCAAAATTGCCTTCAGAAGCTTTTTCTACTTCCAAGAAAACTAACTTTTTGGGCGCCTTTTTCAGAAGTAGGACCCACTTGCGGATTTTAAAGTTTATCTTTTTGTCATAACTTTATCTCAAATCCAGTGTATATCTTTCCAAATGGTTCTATGTCATCTCACTTCTCTCATTGTTCCTTAACCTAAAATTACCCCCAAAATTTCATCTTCTTCTTCGTTCCTTCACTACAAAGCTTCTTCAAATGGCCAATCTTGATCGTCATAACGACCCTGATTTCACCATGCACCTACACAGGCAACACAATCAAGTTGCTCTGTTAAACTCTGAGAAGGATCCAAGCTTCTCAGACGTGTGTAGGTATCTTTCTTTGTCTCACTACTTCACCTCCCTTACAATCGATCCTCCTCTCTATGAGGATCAGTTGCTTGAGTTCTGGCGGACCTGTCAAGAGGTCACCATGGACGGGGAGAAGGCACTGTCTGCCACAGTGCAGGGGAGGACGGTTTTCATCAATCCAGCCATTATAAACACCCATTTGTAGCTGGATGATGAAGCAGGTGAGCTGTCCTTTCCAAAAGCTGTTGTCAACCAATCCTTCGCGCAGATGGGCTACGAAGGTGACTTTTCGGTCAAAACCTTCAGGAAGGGGAAGGTCTCATTCCAATGGAAATACCTCCTCCATGTCATCATACATAGCCTATCCAACAAACATGGAGGATGGGACCAGATTCTAGAAGACCTCTCCTTTATTGTCCATGGGATGGTTCAAGGGGTCAAATTCAGGTACTCTCAGTTTGTATTTACAAATTTACTAGCGAATTTGGATTCCTTAGAATATTACATGTTCCTCCGGTATGTTCAACACATTCTCAACTGTGAATTGGGACCACAGTTGTAAGGCCCCGTTTCCGGAACACTTACAAACTGGACCGTCATCGCATAAAACATTCAAAGCATACATTACTTTTGTAGTGGAATTTAAAAACTTTCATTAGTAATTAAAAACATATCATTTCATTACATAAATCGTTTACATATATGATTACAACATCATATCAAAATGTGGATGCTAGACTCACAACGTCCCCAGTAGCGTATGCATCCATGCCTGCAACTCCTCAGCATCAACAAACTACCTGCCAACTATCATGCATATAAAAAGTCAGCGACGCTGAGTGAGTTCTAGTTTTTAATATAAAAATACTTTACTTTCTTTGGAACCAAAACTTTACCCTCGATCGTGGTCATACATCATACGTACACATTGATAATAATTATTCATTTATCTTTCTCAACGTACATCATCGTTCATTTCTCATTCATTCATTTCGTATGTTTCGAACTTTCATTATTATTATCTTTCACTTCTATCTAGATCCTGTCTCATGCAATACCCCAGACTCATGTCCGAAGACTGATACTGTGCCGGGGCCTGTAAACAAACCCCCAACTCATGTCCGACGCGACAAGGACCCCGTCTCATTTTGCAACACCCCCGACTCATGTTCGTAGACCGATACTGTGTCGGGGCCTGTAAACAAACCCCCGCGTCATGTCCAAAGACCGACACAGTACCGGGTTGAGCATCACGACATCATACGGGTCAACCTCAAGGATTAGACCCCCATAGAGTTTATCTCAAGGATAGACTCCCCGTGTGCATCCTTCGGGTTAGCTAAACCGCACACAGTTGAGCTGACAACAACATGGTCGTGCACCTCCATTCATCGCTTGCAAAACTTTCATTCGTTCTTTACGTTCCACTTTTCATTATCGTTATCTTTCATTTCATTACATAATACTTTACGTACATAATCATACATCATACCACGTAAAGTCACAACATAAACATAGCACGAACAACATCATCATGGCAGCACACAAAGCAAACGCAAAATAAATGAGCATAAACCGCCCCGAAACATCATTTCTTAGCACTTAAATTCTACTTCCCAAAATTCCAGAAAAAGAAACCTAAGTCCCCAAAGAAATGCGGATGAGCAAGAACAAATATGGACGAAAGTCTTCAGAAATTACCCTTCATAAAATATTCTAACAAATGTGGACGAAAGTCTTCAGAAAATACCCTTCATAAAATATTCTAAGTATCCAAAGAAATGCTGATGACACTGTAGCAAGTGTGGATGACACTGTAGCAAGTGTGGATGACACTGTAGCAAATGCGGATGGAACAAAAGAAATACGGATGAACACTTAGGCTGAATTAAGGCAAATGCGGGTGAACAACTGCAAATGCGGGTGAACAAAAGTGAATGCGGGTGAACACTTAGGCAATTATCACAGTGTAAATGCGGATGAACCATCAGACCTGCAACGTAACTTATGCTATTTCCAGCTCCCAATCATCATCCTAACACATCCTTGGCATAGATCTATCATACTACACACTTAGAACAAACTAAACATCATACACATCCTAGGAAAACATCTAAAAACATACATCAAAAGAACACAATCGAACATCATGCTGAAACTCACGGTTTGGTTTAGAAACCTTCTGCCCGGTATGCATAACAGCCCCAAACACTTAGAAAATCAGTAAAAAAAAGGGATCTAGAAACTCACCTTGAAGCAGCTCTTCAAACCAAACACCTCCACTTGTGATTTCAGCCTCAAAATCCCGAGAACAACCTTCTAAAACACCGAGAACTTCGGTTACAAGCTGCAAACTAAGCTAAAACCAAACATAAACCCAAGAATCTAACCTTTGCAGCTTCCTCTTCCCTTCTTCTTCTCCAAAACCTGATTTCTCCCCTTTCTTTCTGCTTTGGCCGAGGGCCAAAAAGCAGATCTCCCTTTAAGGGGGCGGCCATACCCATTTTATTAATATAATATTAAAGTTTTGTAGTTTGTACACTTTACCCCCTTCAACTTGTATCCTTTATCTTTTCCTTCTAGATACTTTTTCTTTCGTTTTCTTTTAAATAGAATTTCGGGGTGTTACAATTGTTGAGGGGAACAGGTAATGTTCTTAAACTTCCACATATAAGGCCCGGCATTTTCAAGATATTGAAAAAGCCAACTGTTGGGTTCTCAGGGGTAGAAACAGCCCTTGTCCCGAAAATGTTTGAGCTCCTTGCTCAGGGTGACATCCTACCAGCCCCAGCTAGTGATGAACCAACACCCTCTACTTCTCACCCACCTCAAATACAACCCACCATCGAATTCACCTACCAAAGAAAATCCAAGCGAACCCCTGCACTTGCTACTGAGCATGTGCAGGCCCCCATATCACAACCCATACAGGAGGAAGTGGAATCTCGAGCTCCTACTTCCCCTGAGAAGCAGACCACACCCATCTTACAAACAATCAGTGCTGAGGTTCCTCATGCTCAGCCTGATGAGCTCACAACTCCACAAACAGCCTTAAGCCATCACTCTGAGTCTCAACACTCTAGTGATCAACCTTCAGGGGAAAGCTACCATCCCTAGCCTCTTGATCTCAATGGCCCCTTACCCAGCCTTGACTTCTACTCTGATGAAGATTTGGGTTTCAGTGAGTATCATGACTCTCCCCTCTCTACCCACACTTAAGGGGAGATGAGTACTCCTATTTCACCCATGTCTAGCCCCCATCAGACACCCGAAACTGAGGTGGATCTTCCTGTGATTGTCCAGGAGATCCATATGGAAGAGGCTTTCACTGTTGCCAGTGATTACATCTTTAAGACCTCAACCATGGCAACCCAGCCTTTTGAAACTGTCATTGGGCAGGGGAAATCCAGCAGCCAAGAACCCCATGCTGGTGGTGAAGGAGCACACCTCTGTTCACCTCCTTCATCCCCCAATAATTCTTCAACTGAAGATGAGGGGAGTCTGAAACTCAGAGTGCACCAACTCGAAGACATCTGCACCCAACTGGTTTCATAGATAGCTCACCTTGAATCACAGGTGACTATCTTGCAAAGGAGGGTCCATGACCAGCAACTTGAGATCACTGATCTCAAGGGCCAGTTAGCTGAAAGACCTATAGGACAAACTCATCCAGGTCCACAAGAACCTGTGGATGTTATGGATCACTTTTCCAGCTCACCTATGCATGAGGGTGATGCTACTAAAAAGGGGGAGGAAGTTCTGACAGCCACAGAACCTGGGAGTTCTTCCTCAAGTATGGACATACAGGACTCACCATCCTATCTTGCAGTTGTCCATGCTCAGTAACCTCCTCTAGACAGTGATCTGGAACTGCTCATTCAACAACTAGGGAGTACCAAGAGCAATGTCTGCCCCATCTGAGAACCCAATCTGGGGTTGGGGGTATGACAATGATAGGAAAGCTCTTGTGACCTCTAGAGCTCAGGGTCAACAAGAAATTCTCAACATCTCCAACCTGAGTTTCTATGAGAGTATAAACTTGGTAGATCTGGTACTTGTCAACCCAAACAATAACAGACAAGCTGTCAGATTAGCCAATCAAATTCAAGACTGGGTGCTGGCAGAATTCAAAAGGAGAACTGCATTATATAGATAGAGGCTAGCAGTTAAAGCCTTTGGTCAACTGGATGTTGAGGTAGACCCTAAGATTAGCTTTGAAGGGAAAGCCTTGACTGAAGGCCCAGAGGCTGAGACTGTGAACCTTGAGACAAGATCTCCTCCAGCACCCCATACCCTCAGTGAGGCACCAGCTGGTGATGGTACTTCACAACCTCTCTCTGGCTAGAGCTTGACTGCTGAATCAAGCAATGAAGGCCAAAGCTCTCCTCAGACTGAGTCATCAAGATCTGCAATTGACAAAGGAAAAAGGAAGATGACTCCTGAAGAGATTGAAGAAGAAAAGAGAGAGAGGAAGAGGAAGCTGAGGGGAGAGAGTTCAAGTGGTTCCCCAGGATTCATGCAAACTGCAATTCTGGCTGCCCCTGTACCAAACACTCAAGAAGATGAATTAAGGCAGCCAGGCTTAACTATCTGGGGACCAGGAACTACAACATAGATGAACTCATCTCTCTCCCCTTAGAGAAGTTAAATGAACTAGCTGACATTGAACTATCAGGAACCTGCACTCCTTCCCTTGCCTTATGATTATATATTATTTGAATACAATAAGCAACTGGAAGAGCAAACCAAGAAAGAAAGGCAAGCTGCAAAGAAGAGGCAAAGGGAAGAAGCTGCAAAATCAAGAGCCATCATCCAGAAAAGTCAGAAAAATTCTGCAGATAGGCAAAGGATGATTAGCTTCTTGAAGCTGTATGGGTTCTCCGGAAGGAGGCTTGATCCCATGTCTCTATCCACAATGGATGAGCACATAAAGGTGATCAAGCAGAAGATAAAAAGGGGAGAGCTTGTGGACCTTCATTCATCATCAAGTCAAGCTCAACTTGAAGTTGAGGTAAAGGTGGAACCTACAAAGACAACACCACCTGCACCTGAAGCTGCACAACAGCCAACTTCATCTTCTAACCCACAGCAGGGTTCTCCTCCCTTTCCTTCTAAAACTGGGAGAGAGAAGATCCCAACTGAGAGGGAATCCACTGAAGAACCTGGTACTAAAGACCAACCCTCTCAGTTAAAATCATTAGGGAGGAAAAAAAGATGGCCAAAAGAAGATCATCTTCAAAGAAGAAAAGAAGAAAGGCATCCTCCTCCCAACCTCAGGATGAGTCAGAACATCCTGAGGAAGTGCATGAAGAGGACTCTCAACCAACTCCTATCATAGTAGAGCATCTCTCTGTGGGAAGACAAATTCTGTCCTGGACTTTTGTTGAAGATCCAGACAGATGGTATGTCACTAGAGATCAGGGAGAACAACATGTCTACTTCACAAGTGACATGCTTGAACTTCCTCTGAATGATCTCTATGACATGAGAAGGTACTTCATGAGTCTAAAGAATCCAGATCTGCTGATGAAGAAAGGAATTCTGAAGATCCTCATGTGGACTATCCCAGTCTGAAGAACCTCTCTATTTTGGTAGCATCAGCCTAGGGAGAGTTTCTAGGAACCTCTGAAGTTAAAAGGCTGATGCAACTAAAAGATACCAAAACAACCAAGTCTTCCAACATGCACTTCGAAACAAAGATGAACTAGCTTCGAAAGTTTTACACACTCAAGAAAAATACTAAGTGTAAAATCTTTCAAAGCCAAAGTTTAGAAGAAACTGCTGCGGAAGCTTTACACTGAACTTGGAAAATATTCTAAGTGTAAAGTCTTCCTAAGCCAAAGACTCAACTCATTCGAAGGTAAAAGATGAAGTCTTCCGAAGCTCTCAAGACAAAGTCTTCCGAAGTTGTTTAAAGACAAGACTGATTTTCCTCTGAAGAGAGAGAAAATATACTTTTTCATCAACTTTATCATAAAGCAACCTACTTTCCACTACATGCTCTGGTAGTTCATCTGTTATCACTAGTTGGTGAAACTTCCATACTTTATGATAAAGTAGATAAGGTCTTCACATGCAAGTTTCTGTTTTTGTTCCTTCTTGGCTTTTTGTAATAGGAAAGTCAGTGAGCTATGGCTTGTCATAGTCACTAGTCAAAAGGCAATCTGCCTTTTGACTTTAGGCTGATCTTGTTGTCTAGATTAGTCACTTCCAACTATCTTTTTGTATATTGATGGTTGTAGGATGTATTATAAGTAGTCTCCGGTTCTTGTATTTAAGATATACTTGTACAACACTTGTAATAGAACTAGAGAAGCAATATACAACTTCCTTGAAAACTTTATCTTGTGCTCTTGTTCTTTTTTTACTTGTGTTTATCATGTATCTTCAGTAAAGTTTCACATTTCCCTATTTGAATTGTTAAGTGATCTTAAGATCCTCCTAAGTGTGTTAACTAAGTGAAAGCTTAAGTACCCTTTAACGGTCTTGCAATATCGGTTCTTCATGGTCAACTTGTTTAACTCACGGTAGTCGATGCACATCCTCATGCTACCGTCCTTCTTCTTTACAAACAAGACCGGAGCACCCCAGGGAGAGATACTCGGTCAAATGAACCCTTTGTCCAGCAACTCTTGCAACTGAACCATCAGTTCCTTCATCTTAGACGGAGCCAATCAATACGATGCCTTGGAAACAGGTTGAGTACCAGGAATCAAGTCGATCTGGAACTCGATCACGCGGTGTGGTGGCACACCTGGTAAATCTTCTGGGAACACGTTTGGAAAGTCACACATGATTGATACGTCAGACAATTTTGGTACTGACGTATCCACATCCTTCACGTAAGCCAGGTAGGCACTACATCCACGTTTCATGCACTTCTCTGCCATCACCATCGAAATCACCTTCGGAACCGTAGTAACTTGATCACCATAGATCGTCACCGAACTCCCATCAGGCGCAGTCAATCGGATCATTTTCTTGCAACACATAATATTTGCCTCATAGGCTGCTAACCAATCCATCCCTAGAACCACATCGAATCCGCCTAGGGGCATCACGAATAATTCAGCAGAGAACCTATGGCCTTCCAACTCTATGTCACAATTTTCTATCAGATCAGAAATCCTGGTAGACTTACCAATGGAAGTTTCTACATCGAAGGGCTCATCAATCTTTTTACTTCTAGCAGGCAACTTAACACAGAAAGTAGCAGAAATAAAACTCTTACTAGCACCAGAATCAAATAGTACAGAGGCACAAGTTTGGTTTACTAGGAACGTACCTGACACGACATCGGGGTCAACCCTAGCCTCCTCCCGGGTCATCGTGAATGCTTTGGCTTTTGCTTTCTGCCCATCCTTCTTGGTCCCCTTCTTTACCCCAGAACTTTCAGCCCTCGGCTTCTTTCAATCTCTACTCATATACCCAGCCTCGCCACAATTGTAGCACCTCGTCACCCCACAATCCCTTTCCATATGCTCGGGCTTCCCACACTTGAAGCAGAGATTCAGTACCCACTTACACTCCCCTGTATGTTCCTTCCCGCACTTACCACACCTCTTCATCCCCGTACCTACCGACACTACCCTCTGGTCATCCATCCTTGCCTTCTTGTTACTCGGGGTAAAACCACCACAACCAAATTGTTTCCCGTTCCAATTCCTGTCACCACCACCCTTTTTATTCACCTCTACCACTGCCACCTCTCTTTCATCATACAACCTCCCTGCCAGATCAACCATTGACGTAAAAGTACTCGGCCGGGTGGCGATCATGTGCCTATAGATGTCTGCCGGCAAACCCTGAATATACCCCTTGATCTTCCTTGACACCGGCGTCACCTGATACGGCACCAGCCTTGCCATCTCATTGAACTTGGTAGCATACTGCTGGTGTGTCATGGTTCCAACCTCCAGCTGTAAGAACTCTCTCTTAATCTTGCCAAGCTCCATGTGAGGACAAAACTCCTCGATCACCATCTTCTTCAGTTCACTCCACCTCATCCTCCCAACAGCCCTGTTGCCCTCAGCCCTGACAATATTGTTCCACCAATATAAAGCCGAGTCCATGAATGAGTGGGTAGCAAACTTCACCTTTTGATCCTCCCTACATTCGCTGATATCCAACACAGCCTCCATCTTCCTCACCCATCGGTGAGCAGCAGCAGCATTCCCGTTACCATCAAAAGTCGGGGGCTTGCATCTTTGAAATGCCCCATAACTACACCCCTTAGCAGTTTCCTGTACCGCTTCCTCTTCCTCTTTATCACTGGAGACAACCATCTCAGTTTCTGGTTGCTCCTCTTCACCTGAACCTCTCCCAACGGTCCTCCTCCTCTCCTCCTTCTCTTTCTTTTCATCCTCCCTCACAGCACAAATAACCTCAGTCACCACAGATGGCAGGATCGTCTGCATGACCTGATGAACTTCCTCCACGACTGCCTCCTTCACAGAGGCTCTCAAATTAGCACTCTTATCACCACCTTCCTGGTGATGAAGCTCGGGCTCTGCAGGAGCCGTCTCAGCAGCCTTAGCCTTATTCCCGGTGACACGTGGCCTAGCACCACGACCACCCTGCATACCTCCTCGAGAAGCCTTCGAAGTTCTACCACCCGCCATCCTCTGAACACTATAAGATTCAAACACCAACATGGTCACTCAAGGTAATAGCTTGGATTATGTCAAGTATAGTAAGTCCCTAATTACAGTGGCTAGTTGTGATTAGCCACTTACTTTACTCTTCATCCCCCAAGCATTGCCTATCCTGACTACATCAGTATCCAAATCTACTAAGGGCACATAAACCAGATAGCACACACACGTAATACCGGTTAACCTTAAGAAAGTAGATTACCTGATGGCACGTAGCTACTTGGGCTTGCATCCCTCCATTCGGTCCCATTCTTAGTTTAAGTTTAGGTTTTGAAAATATTTACCCATTTCTCTTAAACTTTGGCTCTGATACCAACTTGTAAGGCTCCGTTCCCGAAAACCCCACAGTTGGTCAATCACAACCTCATTTATATCAAAACATATTAAGATTTATTAAGTAAATAAAATATTGCAGCGGAATAATTCATCAAAAACCATTTCATGCTTTAATAAATACATTTGCCAAGTAATACATCGTCGTTCAAAAGATTATAAAAGATCAATTAGTTGTATTACAAAACAACATCATTATCGTGCATGAAATGGATGCCAGTCTTTACCCGCCAAGTAGCTTCACCCTCGTGCCATCCTCAGCAACAAACTACCTGCCAACTGAAAATGCATAAAAAGTTAGCATTACTGAGTGAGTTCTAGTTTTAAATAATAAAATACTTTACCTTTAGTAAAAACATTTCCTTTACTTTCGTTCGTGGATCACACAACATACGTACATCTTGATAATATCATTACTATCTTTCAACATTCTTTTCATTCATTTCGTACATTTCGAACTTTCATCATTATCTTTCACTTTCATCGAGACCAATGTCATATGCTATACCCCAAACATTATGCACAAAGTTGGTACTGGGCCGAAGTCTATAAATAGACCCCTAACATTATGCATGAAGCTGACTCCAGTACCGAGGCAAGCGACAAGGGTCCCATTTCGTACTTATTGGTCAATCACAAAGATTGACCCCTGTGTGCATCCTCATGGGTTAGCTAAACCGCACACAGTTGAGCTAACAACCCCTCAATGAGTTGTGAACCTCCTTTCAGTTGCTTGCAAGACTTTACATTCTTTCATTATGTTCCACTTCGTTAACGATGTCTTTCACTTTTATTATATAATACTTTACGTACAAGAGCATTAACACACCACTTAAAGTCACGTAATAATACGTAATAAGGAACATCAATAACAGGCCACAACATGCATAACATGAACAAACATAACCCACCAACACTATGCGGGTGCATGGGCACTATGCAGGCGCACGGACAGTTGGGCGCATGGGAACACTTAGGCGCATGGGGAAAAACTTAGGCGAATGGGAAAAACTTAGACGCATGGGTATATGCAGGCGCATGGGTACTTGGGCGCATGGGCAGTTTGGGCGCATGGGCAGTTTGGGCGCATGGGTACTATGCCAGTTCTAACTTATAATCCTAACATATTCTTAGCTCAAATCTAGCATATTAAGAACATAAAACAAGCATACCTTCATATGATTCAGTCAAACATTCACAAACACACACATACCCACATAAAATAGGGGAACACATCTGGTTTCAACATACTAAAGTTGTAAAATGATAATTTATATGCATTTCAGCCCCAAAACGGTTTAAAACAGAAAAACCGAGGATCTAGAACTCACCTACAGCAGCCTTTGAGTAAAACTCCTCCAAACTCGAGAGCACTTGGAGTTCAAACACCTAAACACACCAAAAACACCCAACCGAACACAGAGGAACACATAAGACTCGGCCCACAAGCTGAAAATTCAGCTGAAACCGAACAAAACACAAGAAAAACTAACCTTCCAGTCGATCTTCTTCTTCTTCTCTCTAAAACCGATGGAAAAACTCAGTTCTTTTTCTTTCTGCAGTCAAGCAGTTGGTGAGCAGGGCGGAGTGGGCGGCCATGCCCACCTTTTAAACATAATAATAATAAAGTTTGCCTCTTGCACAACTTTAACCCCTCAACTTGGGTTATTTCACCTTTCTTTCTTTATACTTCTCTTTTCTTTTCTTTTTTCTTTCTTTTTTTGTAAATTTCCGGGTGTTACATGATCAAAGGAATCGTCTTGATTTTGATGAGGACTGTCAACAGATGAAGATCAAGAACCAATGATCTCTTCAGTTTTGGTAGCATCAGCCTAGGGGGATTTTGTAAGGACTACACTTAGAAGCTGATGCAACCAATGATCAACCAAGGCTCTCAGCATGCAGAAATGAAGTACAATGAAGTTACTTCAGAAGATTTTATACAACTCAGTGAATTATGCTAAGTGTCAAATCTTCCGAAGCTAAAAGACCATATCTTCCGAAGCCAAAGATGAAGTCTTCCGAAGCTTCAAGGATAAAGTCTTCCAAAGCTAAAGACTGATTTATTTCGAATACAGAGAAGACATGCTTTCTCTGAATCACCTTTTGACAAAAGCTGAACCACTTTCCGCTGCCACTCTAAAGACTCACCAACTTATATAAGCTGGTGAAAAGTCCATGCTTTTGTCAACTGTAGATTAAGGCCTTTTGTCTTTAACTTTCCAACTATATACTTTTATCCTTTTTGTAATAGATAAGGATGTGAGCTATGGCATGTCATAGTCACTAGTCAGAAGGTAATCTGTCTTTTGACTCTACATTGATCTTGTTGTCTAGATTAGTGTATCCAGCTGGCCTTCAAAGTATGGCCGGCTGTAGGATATAGTATAAAGTGTCTCAAGTACTTGTATCTTTTCATGTATGCTTTGTAACACTTGTAAGAACTTGAGAGCAATATACATCATTCTTGAAAACCATATTTGAGTGTTCTTGTTTGTGTTCTTGTTTGTGTTCTTTTACTTGTGTTCTTTGTATCATCTAACTGGTTCCCTATTTGATTTGCTAAGTGTTTCATATCTCTCCACCTTGTAAAACTGTTGCATTGACCACCTTTCACCAGTCCTGTAGTTTCTATTTTTAGTAACTTTAATAGTTCACAAACAATACTCAATAGAAAACACAACCTAATGCAAACCAACATATATATACCAAATTTGTAGGCATTGTATCTAACAAAATTAGAGCATTCTAACAAAATTAGAGCATTCACAGCCTGTTTCTTAAAATTTGTGAGTGGAAGTATTTATATTATATGGAATGGTTTTGAGTGGTTGTTAGTGGAGTAAAGAGAAAATGTTAATGTTTATCTGTAAATTTAAGAATTCATTGTTCAACCCTTATAAATTTTTTAATATTTTTTAAAATGGTTGTGAATGAAGGAGAAAGAAAATGTAATAAGAAATATATAAAAATGTATCATTTAATTGAAAGGAGAGAGAAAAAAATAATAAGTTTGTGTAATTGTAAGAATAAAAATAAGAAATAGGATGTGAGTGTAACCTAAACACCACAAACAAACTAGGCAAGGTTAAAACATGAAAATGATCATGCCAACCTAATGCAAACCAACAGATATTAAACGAAAATTATAGCCATTGTTTGACATTTGTTGCATAATCTAACATTTTGCAGCCATCGTTTGCATTTTAATTGCGCAATCACCATAATGACATTCTATGCACTATAACTTTCCACCCATTTATCATTTTGACACTGATGTTTAACTCCTTTCCATTAAAAAAATCAATTCCTAAGTTCCTCTGATTTTCGTAAGTCATCATCTGCGTAATTACCATGTATCTTGATGCAACACTCAAACCACAAACAGCAATCATCTTTAATATGCCAAAAACCACATCTTTGACTTCAAACAAGTCTATGAATGCCAGACCTGAAGACCTAATTACTCATGTAGCATTCTTTAATCTTTTTGACAACTGACCAACAAGATTTAGTTTTTTTTTCACAAAATATTAAAAACTACCAGTCTAGAAGTTCAGGGTACTAACAGGTTGTTTGATTTTACTTTCACAAAATACATTAGCTCTCTTTGACCTAAATAAGTCAAACAAGTCTGAACCTACTTTTTGAACTTTGAAATATCAACTTTACTTAAAAAGGTCAAAGATCATCTATTACTTTGAATCTTTTTTATTTTTCCAAAAAGATATAAGTTCAAAAGTACACATGAAAGCATATGATTGATTACCAAAAGCTATCCACTTTAGTCTTTATATAAGAAAAACTATTTTTAAATATTGTTCAGTTATAGCCTAAAGATCCAATAAAAAGACCAAAACTCAGGGAAATATTATCAAATATTGAAGAGATGATACAATTTAGAAGAAAAATTAATAATCTAGCATGGTTGAAGGATGCAAATAACCAATCTAATATAAAGAAGTAACCATTTTCTAACACGTAACAAGTGGGAGAAAGAAAAAACAGATGCCCCCTATTAGTGCCATCAGACGTGAAAATATGCCTTTGACTTTTTTTGGTCTGTATGATTAAACATGGCGAAAAGAATCCTACCAAATAGTTTAAGGCAAAGATAATACACAACTATTTAGAACATTTCCAAGACACTAGTTGGCTAACTTTGATGAAAATTCAAAGCTATGACTTTTTAAATTCAAATAAAATATTACACAACCATTTAGAACATTTTCAAAACACTAGCTGGCTAATTTAATTAATAACAATTCACAGCTTTTATTTACTTCTTAAAGTCAAACAAAACTTGAACATTATTTTTCTCAACAGGTGCTAGCATAGTTGCATGTATAATTTCAGTAGGATTTTCTATAAACAAAAATTTAACCACATTTGTCATAAGCAGCATCATAATGACCAGCGAACATTAAACATATTAACGTGTTTCCTTTTCAGTTAAGTGTCTTTCTTGAACATTCTGACCCATAATTATATATAAGTTAACCTGGAGAGATAACTATTAACAGAATGCGTTGACTTTATTTTATGGATGCTTTATATACTTGTGTTAAAGCTTTGGCTTGTTTCTGTGCACATAATCACATAAATCACATATATCAGCAATAATTATATATGCAGAAGTAAAAATAGTAGAAGCAAAATAAGAGTTTTAGCTAAGTAATAAATTAACAAAAAACCATTCATATTTTGTTTTGTTTTTGGAAACACGTCAAATAGGTTCGCGTCAAAAGTTATCATTATTTCCGTGGGCAAAGTTATAGTTAAAAGAGTATTTAATCAATCTAAAACGTCTAAGAATGATTCGGGACTTGAAATGTGTCCCTCTATTGTTTTAAAGATGATGACATTTTGATTATTATGTCAACTACGTCAGGTAATTATGTCTAATAGGTCAGGTTATTGTGTCAAATATTATTTATCATGTCAAAAATCATTTTATCGTATTAAATATATTTTTCATCATTTCTTGTATGTATTAATAATTGTGTTTTATATTTTATATCATTTCGTGTTATTTTTCATATATTATATAAGGTTGCTGTTATCATAAATTATGTTTACAATTAATAGTACAAAATGATGTGTTTTAACCAATATGATTTTCGAAACTTAGAGTGGCCAAGGTAACACAATAACGAAAAAAAGACAATAAGACATTTAATCATTGTGTTTTATATTTTATATCATTTTGTCATTGTTTCTAATATGCTAGATCAATTAGTTTTTAATTTATTATTGTGCGTTTATACACAATAGTGTTATTTCACCATTATATTTTTTTAGAATTTATCATTTTATAAAAACATATTAGTATTCTAGAAAACTAAAATAATTAATAAGAAGACACAATGAAGTGCCCTAAAAACACAATGACGAGCAAAAATTATATGAGATTAAACGTAAAAGAACTATTATTTTTTATATAACGATATTGTACTTGTTTTAAAGATAAAACACACTCCTTTATAAGTTTTAATTTTTATAAAATAATATATAAAAGCTATGAACATTTAAAGAAAATTAAGGAATTTTAAAAAATCAACAAAAATGGTTTGTCTCTCTAACAAACTTATTTTCTATAATTTAATCTTAATCATTGATTAATATTAAAATAAACTTATTTTCTATAATTTAATGTTAATCACTTATTAAAAATATTGATAATTCAGATTATCTTTAGATTTAAAACCCTTTCTTATTTTTGTACCCTAATAACTATATTATTAACATCTTCATTCATGGGCATCCAGTACCATAATGTATCCTCTAAATTATATAACATATATAAAACGTCACCCCAAGTAGCTTTTACAGGAGATTCTCATTTTGGAGGTAACACATGTTCAACATCAGCCTCTTTTTAGTTATAAAATTACATGTTTTTCCATGTCAAGCAAAGCACTTATCTAAAAAATTCAATGGCAATAGAGAATGCAAGAGACTATGAAGAGCTCGCTATCAATAGGATGTAAGTTTTAACAAGTGAAATAAAGCAATTGCATTTATATATTGTTCGTCAAGAGAAATTAAAATTTAAACTATTACTCATTATCTGATAATAATTCATACTATGGCCAGTGATACTCTCAACCTTCATTTTTATTACTGATAATAGTCCCAATACATAGTTATCAAATATTTACACTTGATTTGCACTTGCTTTCACCTGCAATATTAACTATGAATAAATGAAACCAAGCATAAAAATAAATGTAAATCAAGTGTGAATCTATGAATAATTATACTACTGGGATTGTCAGTGATAATAAAAGTAAAAGTTCGTAGTCTCACCGGCTAAATTAATAGTATAGATTATATCGGCTAATTAGTAATAGTATGGATTAACAAAATCTAATCTTTCTCTTTAAGAGATGATTTAATGGCTGATCACTACTGTCTCAAATGGTTTTCCAAAACACTATGATCATATTATTGGTTCAAGACTTCAAACACTTATAATATAATATGTAAAAACTACACAAGATCTATCAAATAGCCTGATAAAACCAATGACAGATCCAAAAATTTATTTCTATGGAGTTACTATTTAAGATACTCTAATTTTATTTAAGCGGACATAAAATTGATGGGTTGGTTTGAACCATGTCAGGTTGGTCATGTAATAAAAATATGATACAATAAAAAATCATCATTAGAATACTTTTAATATTTTAACCATTAAAACTGGTGATAACTTTAGTAAACTATAGAGCAATAATAATCATTGTGTTTATGCACAATTCTTTTGGCAAGATCACTTAGCACATTCACTTTGGCAAACATCCTATCTTATTTCATATTAACAATTTATGTACCGGGTGCATACTTAATTTATTTTTTCATCAAAATTAAAATCATATATATACATCTCGACCAACTTAAGCAAGTTTGGGAGTGCGCTTACTTACTTATATATATGTATATATATATGTGTATATATATGTATATATATGGGGGAGGGTTCAAATTAGAACTCACTTTTTTTGTGAGAATTCTACCAACTAATGTGAGCCACTAGTTTTCAATGGTAAAATGATAATTATATAAAAGGTCGACGCAGGCTTTGCCCGTTGCTACGATGATTCATGATAACTCGACGGATCGCACGGCCCTCGTGCCGGCGACGCATCATTCAAATTTCTGCCCTATCAACTTTCGATGGTAGGATAGTGGCCTACTATGGTGGTGACGGGTGACGGAGAATTAGGGTTCGATTCCGGAGAGGGTGCCTAAGAAACGGCTACCACATCCAAGGAAGGCAGCGGGCGCGCAAATTACCCAAACCTGACACGGGGAGGTAGTGACAATAAATAACAATACCGGGCTCAAAAGAGTCTGGTAATTGGAATGAGTACAATCTAAATCCCTCAACGAGGATCCATTGGAGGGCAAGTCTGGTGCCAGCAGCAGCGGTAATTCCAACTCCAATAGTGTATATTTAAGTTGTTGCGGTTAAAAAGCTCGTAGTTGGACTTTGGGTTGGGTCGGCCGGTCCGCCTTCAGGTGTGCACCGGTTTACTTGTCCCTTCTGTCGGCGATGCGCTCCTAGCCTTAATTGCCTGGGTCGTGCCTCTGACGTTGTTACTTTAAAGAAATTAGAGTGCTCAAAGCAAGCCTACGCTCTGTATACATTAGCATGGGATAACATCATAGGATTTTGTTCCTATTACATTGGCCTTCGGGATCGGAGTAATGATTAACAAGGACAGTCGGGGGTATTCGTATTTCATAGTCAGAGGTGAAATTCTTGGATTTATGAAAGACGAACAACTACGAAAGCATTTGCCAAGGATGTTTTCATTAATCAAGAACGAAAGTTGGGGGCTCGAAGACGATCAGATACCGTCCTAGTCTCAACCATAAACGATGCCGACCAGGGATCAGCGGATGATGCTTTTAGGACTCCGCTGGCACCTTATGAGAAATCAAAGTTTTTGGGTTCCGGGGGGAGTATGGTCATAAAGGCTGAACTAAAGGCAAAGATTAAGATGGAGTTAAAGAACAAGCAGAAGCATGAGGTACAAGAAATCAAAGAACAAGTCAAGAGGAAGGAAACCAGATCTAAAAGAAAGAAGAAAAATCAGATCAAGTCCTCTACACCTGATCCAAACTAACCATCAACCTCAAAAGCTACATTAGAAACTCCAAAACAACAACCAATTATCTACGAGGCATGCAATTCAGATTCACACAACACTTCTGAATGTAAAAACACTGAGAGTGATACATACATATATGTCCTCATAAGAGAAAGAAACAAAAACAACCAAGACAAAAGGCTGTGAAGTTCTAATCAAATCCAACTTCATCATCCAAGCCTAAGGGAAGAAGATCCAGACCTACTCTTTACTATTTAAATTGTGACATGGAGAATCATAACACTTCAGAGTGTTCATACAACAACTCTCCAACATCATAACACAGAAGAGGTCAAAGATCTTATCATCCATTAGAGTCGTACTCACCGAGATCGAAGCAGGAGTACTACAACAAACGTCATAGCTACTCTTCTCCTCGATCATATCAGCAAGGGTATGATTTTAAACATTATGATATTCATGATTATTAGGCACCAAGACATTATCCTAGGTCATACATACAACATAAGTATGACAGATATAGGAATAATACTTGGCATAATGGCTATCATAGAAGATCACACCCATCAAATTATTATAATCATGATTATAATTCTTATGATGAATATGATCACATACCCAGAAGAAACAAACATGATCAAGGACAAAGATCCTTTGCTACACCTCCACAAAACATTCAAAAGAAAAATAGATTTTCTAAACCAACCAAGAGATTTTCAAACGCCAAACAAACTCCTTATGTTAAACAAGCTAAAGTTGAGTCAGTTGGTTTACAATCAAAAAATTGTTGGAGAAAGAAAACAATTTCAGGAGGTGAATCTGATACATCTTCAGATAAAGCAAAATCATACACATACCAGCAAGTCACATATAAAGATGCTAATGGATAGCTCAGGACAGTATGGCCTGGGTTGAAATATCTAACTGATTTGCTAGTGTGATAGGGATAGTTATGGAGGCCTACCAACCCAATAAAAGTTAGCAGTGACTGATCCCCCTTCCCATGACAGGAACGTTCTTCCTGCTCATGATGTTTATGATGAAACTAAGCTAAATAGAGCGAAAATTAACTAGGATTCAATGCAAGACATCAATCATTCATAGAAACTATGATGGCAATGCAAGAAACAACCGACGTTTCATTCCATCTGCTTAGTCTGATTACATTGCTACATGGACTAACTATTGATGATCTCTATTGAATTGATAACACATATGCCATTTCTTTATTTTCTCAAAAACAAAAATTCTAAAAATTAGAAAATCAAGAAAAAGTCCAAAAATATTTCTATTGAATCTTCCTGCATTTACATGAGAAATGATAGTACACTCATCTACTATCTCTTACATCTATTTTTCAAAATCAATAAAGACTAACAAGACTCTGTTTGATATGTCAGTAGGCTCAGCTTGGATTCAAGATAAGCATATTTATGATGAACCAAATCAATATGCATTGTGGACCAAAACCATCTTAGGGTATTGGTAAGCAATGACTTTTCCAAGTGTCTGCGTGTGTGGTTACCTAACACCATGTGAAAAGGGTTTATAAATTTCTCATTGATAAAATCTTATGTTTCTCCTTTGTTGTATGTAAATACAGACCTGGAGTAAACATAAGGACAACTTCTGTTGTGCTGAGCACAGACCTAGTTGACATTGCACTAAAAGTGTTGATGCATGCCAAAAAGGCAAAAAAAAAGAATCCCAATGTGGATCAAAGCTAAAAGAATCCCAATGCGGATCAACTTCTAAAGTGAAGTGTAAAAGAATCCCAAAGTGGATCATATCATGAGAATTTGTACTCTAAGTAGCCTGGTTCAAGTTGTGATAAAGTGCCACCTTGCATTTCATGAGGAGGGTAATTCTTCTATACTTTTGAGTGTGGGGTAATCAATTAGCATATCTAATCAATCCTAAACATGATAAATATCACAAAGTGTTGATAATAGATCCTTGCATAAGTTTAAGTGAACAAACATACTTACAATCAACTTTGTTCTTTGTCTATGTCTATTCCAAATTTAAACATTCTTAGATGTAGAGGATTTTGGTTTAGTATGATCTCATTGCAGTTGAAAGATTCATGCTTGTAACTATCATAATTTTGAAAAAAAATCTAAAATTCAAAAAGATTTGTCATTTTTAGTATTTTTATTAGTTTTGGCAGATTTACATATGTTATTGATTTAGGAGTGAAACTTCCATGCAATACCTCTACCGAGAGGATTTAGACTTTTGCAGGTGATGAATTGCACAACATGCCTGAGTATCTCATTTAGTTCAAGATGTCGAGAGAACACTCCTGCTTCATTCAAAGATCTCCTGCCAGTTGCTGAGAACTAAGAATCCTCCTCTTGGTGTCTCATACATAAAAGTTCCTCACCCTCCAAAGCTTTTGTTGAAGGAGAGTATACATCAAGTCTGAAGATTGTCTGATGCTTCTCCTTCACTTCTGAAGTTGAGATAAAGCTGCTGATATTGCTACCTGTGCAATCCACAGTGTTTGCAAATGGGTGTATTTTCAAGTCTCCAAAATGAGACTAGAAGATCAAGCTGATGAAACATCCATCAAGTGCCAAAGCAAAGTCTGTATGTGCCGAACAAAGTCTTTTTCTTAATGCCTTCTTCTGAAGCTTCTAAGAAGATGCTAACAAAAAGGGGGAGAAGACCGCATTTCAAGACTGCACATCAATCAACATCCAAGGTTTTTGATAATCATGAGGTTTTGGCAGCATCATCTTAGGGGGTGTAACACCTGGAAAATTTTAAAAGACGAGAAAGAAGGAATAAATGTAAATAAAAGAAAGAAAACACAATTTAACCCAAGTTGAGGGGCTAAATGTGTCAAAAGGACAAAAAGATTAAAAAGTGGGTGCAAAAGGTGATGGCCGCCCACACCTTTCTGCATATTTTCTTTTCACCAGATTGTAAAGAGAGAAAGCAGAGCAGAGTTCGGATTTTGAAGAAGAAGAACAAGGAGATCGAATTCAAGGTAAGAATTCATCATTTTAAGTTGTTCTTGGCCGGCCTATGCCTCGGTTATATGCTTATGTGTGTTTGTTTGTGTTTGGGTTGTGTTTTGTTGGGTTTTAGGTGTGTGAACTCATTGCATTCGGGTTTGAAGGAAGTCTTGCCCGAAAGATTGCTAAGGTGAGTTCTAGATCCCCGGTTTCTATGTTTTAAACCTGTTTTGGGGCTGGAATTGCATGTAACTAACTTTTAAATAGGTCCAGTATTTTGTACCATAAGTTGGCCCTGTTCTTTAGTGGGTGTGTTAGGGCCTGCATGTTTTGCTTGATTTATGTGGATTGTATGCTCGTTCTAAGAGATTAGCATGCTAGATCGGTGCGATGAAGGTATAAGGATGAGGATTGGGAACTGATTATAGTGTAAGATGCGATTTCAGGTTAGTTGATCATCCGCATTAAGTTTGCATATTTGCATAAGTGTTGTTCATCCGCATTAGTTAAGTCTTCATCCGCATTTGATGAACACATCGACTATTTTGTTCATCCGCATTTGTTGTATGTTCATCCACATTTGTTTTGTTCATGCGCAATTCTTTGGGACACTTAGAATATTTTCTGAGGTGTTCATCCGCATTTGGTTACTCATCCGCATTTTTTTATTCATCTGTATTTGTCTGTTCATCCGCATTTGTTTGCTCATCCGCATTTCTTTAAGGAGACAAAATTTTCTGAGATTTTGGGATGTAGAGCTTAAGTGTTAAGAAAGGAGGTTTTATAGGGGACTGTGCTTGTCTACGATTTGCATGCTTTGTATGCTGTTGTGATGATGTTGTTCCATGTTATGTTTATGTCGTGACCTTACGTGGTGTGACGTATGAATATGCTTACGTAAAGTAGTACTTAACGAAAGTGGAAGATAACTAAAGAGAAGTAAGAAAGAATGAATGCATGCATTAATGAACGATCGGAAGTAAGAAAAGTCTTGCAAGCACTGTGTTGGACCCTGAAAGTATCATACATGCCAATTCAAGTGGGGGATTGATAGTTGTTCTGCTGAAATCTCCCCAAGTCCAAGATCTAATGCGGATGAAGAATCTGCATCAACAATAGAAACCAAGAGTTGGCTATCCGCATTTGTATATGCGGATGACCATAGAACAAATGCGCCTAAGTGTTTGTTCTTCCGCATTAACAAATGCGGATGTTCAGCAACAAATGTGTAGTGTTTGTTCATCCGCATTTGTTAATGCTGATGACCAAACACCAATGCTGATGAACAACTCAACATCCGTATTTGTCAATGCGGATGAACAAGAAGAAATGCTGACAAGATTAGAACATCCGCATTAGTCAATGCGGATGTACAGAAGAAATGCTGATGAAGACTTTTGTACTTGGACTAGTTCTGATGTATAGGTCAGGGTTAGTTTAGTCTTTTGTTTAGGCATGTGTCAGCCTATAAATAGAATAGAAAACCTCGTATGAGAGGTGACCGAGACTGACTGTTGTTAGACATTAGACAATCAGAATATTTTGCTTTGTAATAAGTTCAAGGTGTACTGTTACTGTTCATGCTGAAAACCCTAGCATTCATTATAACCGTATTTCACCTTCTTTAATACAAAGAGCATTTATGAGTATTATTCAGCATTCAATGTTCTGTGATTGTTTGATTCCGCCTTACAATCATTGACTCAATCATCATATTCGGTCCTTGTTGATTCACATCAATAGAGAATATCATTCTCAAACCCAGTCAATTGGTATCAGAGCTTTGGCTCTCGGTTCTTCTTCAGATCTGCTCAGATCTGAGCTGAACTCGATAGATCTGGTGATTGAGTTGCTGATAGAGTGTTCGACTACCTCTATTCAGTATACAAACTGAATATCTGCTGAAACTCATTGACAGTCACTGTTCATCGGCATTCTCCATCTAAAAACTAATCTGTGAATAGTTTCTCATCCATAAAATCAGACTAGTAACATAAACAGATCTATCTACATCTGTTTTGGACTATTTGGACTACTTTGACTTGTTGAACATAACAATCAATTTAATCCATATTTAAACCAGTTAAAAACAGCTTATTAACATGGATTCACATAATTTTTCTGAACTTGGTCACACTCCTAAACCCCCTATGCTTAAACACAAATCTAAGTTTAAGCAATGGAAAATCAGGTTCATGAATTACATTACAGGTGTAGATCCAGACTATTGGATATCCATATGTAAAGGGCCTCACATCCCGGTGACACTCTCTGCTGATCAGGCTGCACTGTACAAAACCTCAAGAATACCTATTGAGGATCTCACTCTTGATGATGATGACTACAAGAAGATCAAAATTGATCTCAAAGCTTATTCCATTCTAACACAAGCATTGAAGATGGATGTGCTGAAAAGACTTGAGAAGTATGGAACAGCTAAAGCTGTGTGGGATGCACTGTTAATAATATGTGAAGGAAGCAGTGAAGTAGCTGAAATTAACAAGGATAAGCTTGTTAATCAATATGAAACCTTTCATCACTTTAAGGGGGAGTCAATCTCTAAACAACTGCATAGATTTGTGCAGCTCGTGAATGATTTAGAGATTATGGGGGTTACATATAAAGTCAAAGAACTGAATAAAAAGATGCTTCACAGTCTTCCAGAAAGTTGGAAACAAAATGTAACCATGCTGAAACACTCTTGATTTGGAGAGCACCACCTTGGATATTATGATTGCTAAAATTGAAGCTCTTGAACTTGATGAAAAGAGCAGAAATCTAGGTGGACCTAAAGTCATTGAGGCATACAAATTTCCATCAGAAACTCATTTTGTGGAAAATGCATTCATCACTGAAGATGATGACTTCCTCTCATCAAGAGATCAATTAAAAACAACAGGATTCATTGCCACACCCTCAACAACCAAGCCATCTCCTTCAATTCAGTCAACTGGATTTGTTGCCACTCCTACAAGTATATCTGAAGATAAGAGAACTGAAGAGCAAAAGGCTACGTACAATGCCTTTGTTGTAAGTTTTGAAGCTTATCTTGGAGGAAGACTCACTTCTGCTCATTTGATTCAAGAAGACTTGGAAGAAATGGATCCAGATGATGTGGAAGAAATGGATCTGCAGTGGCAAATGGCTATGATTGCAATGAGAGCCAAGAAGTTTTTCAGAAAAGGGAGAAAGCTGAGTCTGAATGAAAATACAAAACTTGGATACAACAAATCCAAAGTCAAATGTTTCAATTGTGGTATGACTGGCCACTTCTCAAGGGAATGTAATGCTCCAAAAAGGAACAACCACAGTATTCAAAGAAATTCACAGGGCCAATCATCCCCACAACCAAGTGCAAGCTACCACTCCAGCAATCATCAACAGCAGCATCACTATCAACAACCCTATCAAAGTCAGTCACAACTGACTAACCAAGCTCATGGAAGCAGCCAAACTACTTCAAATGCACTTGTCATCAGACAAGATGGAGTATGTGATTGGAGCCTATATGCTGAAGAAGTAAAGCCTCAACTTCAGAATCATGCTCTTATGGCTCATATCAATGATGGCCCAAATCCAATGCCATCTGAGGTAAAATTTAATCTTTGTAGTGATAAATGCATAGCTGAACTGTAAGGATATCGTGAGCACAATCACAAATTGGCTGATAAAATCAAAGAAGAAAAGGTAAAATCTGAGATGCTTAAAAGAGAAATCAAAAGTTTCGAAATAAAAATCAAATCTCTCATTTCTGATATTGAAAAACTACATGGTGAAAAGTACACTCTTTCAGTTGAGAATGAAGAGTTAACTGAAAAATTAGCACAATCCAGAGCTGAGCAATCAGTTACTGAAGTGAAACTTGAAAAGTTTCAACTGTCTTCAGCTAAGCTGCAAGAGATGCTTGATTCACAGAAGGAGCACAATGATTTGACTAGGATTGGATACAATTCATGTCCTCCACCATATAATGACAATTACACTGTCATGCTTGGATCTATCACTTTGTCTGATAAAATTGAACCTAAAACTAGTAAAGCTAAAATAATAATAACACAAATCACTAATCCTCAAAATAAACCAAATGTTTACATTGAAACAAATGAGGAGAAAATTAAGTTAGGTTATCCTATCAAAATCAAAGAGTACTCAGACAAGACAGTGAATGTCATTAAATCAAGAAGCCTGGTCAAAGCCATAGTGCCTTTTGTGAAATTTGTTCCTGCAATTTCGAAAGAAAAGCAGAAAGCTGAGATTTCAGTGAAACCTTCTGCTGAAACCAGTTCTGAATGTGAGATCAAATCTCCAAACAATTCAATCAAATCAGACACAGTTTTACTTCCAAAGAACACCAAAACTCCAAAAGCTTCAAAAACCAAAATCAAGGCTGGCCCTCAATCGTCAAAACCAAAGCAAGGAGTTGGTTTTGATATTTTTAATAAAGAACATGTAGATCAATTCCAAAGGGAATTAAAGCAAATGGTAAGAAAGCAGAAACAATCTAGGAAGAACATACCTAGTAGAGTTGTGAAACAAGCTACTAAAAAGGCTGATTCTGCTTCCTCACCAAAATCAAAGGTTGAAACTCAATCAAAAACTGGTAAATCTATGAGGTTTCAACATCAAGATCAGCTTCAAGAGACAAACACGTGTATTGTGATGTGTGTGAAATGTCTAATCACAGTACAGATAAATGCTTTTTCAATCAATATTGCTCAATCTGTGACATGAATAATCATTCCACCAAAAACTGCTATTTTAATAAATATTGTTCAGTCTGTGATATGACCAACCACAATACATCTGATTGTTTCTTCAAACAAAAAGGGTTGAGAATTCCTCAACACAAGCACATCTCACCAATCTCATCTATGAAACCCAAAATCAGAAATCACTTTCATAATACTCAATTCAGGACTGCCAATTCTGATCGGGATAGGGGTAACATAAAAGAGTCAAGGAAAATTCAAGGAAACAAATGTCATAACATCAACCAAACACATGATTTTCATAATTCAAAAATGGTGTTTGATAATCAAAAACGGGCCAGGTTTCTTAAAAGAAACAAGGATCAAAGGTTTCATTATTCTTCTGACTCTTCAACTGAAATTGATAAGATGAAACATGAAAATATCATCAAAAATCTCCCAGAACACCTCACTCAAAGTCACTATTTAGGGAAAAGTACCAAGAAGTTACTATCATGGATAGGAACTGGAAACCCAAGACCATCATGGCTTGGGTTCCACATTCTGACTAGTTCTGTTGTGCTTGCAGGGTCATCCATACAGGTCCAATAGTTTATGGTACGTGGACAGTGGATGCTCCCGACACATGACTGGAGATCGTTCCCTCCTTCATGATTTCAAGCATATTCAAGGAACTTCTATGGCATTCGGTGGAGATTCACAAGGTGGCAGAATCACGGGTGAAGGATCTGTGACAGATGGGATGTTGAGCTTTGATCGAGTGAACTACTGTGAACAACTAAATTTCAATCTGCTCAGCGTGTCTCAGATCTGTGACAAGAAATATTCTACTCACTTTACTGACACTTATTGCTATATTCTGAAACCAGGATTTCAAGTTCCTGAAGAATGGGTTGTCTTAAAAACCTTGAGGAAGAATAACACCTATGTCTTAAACCTCAATTCTGCTACACCAAAAGAAGAAACATGTCTTCTGTCTAAAGCATCCTTTGAGGAAGAATAACACCTATGTCTTAAACCTCAATTCTGCTACACCAAAAGAAGAAACATGTCTTCTGTCTAAAGCATCCTTTGATGAGTCACAGCTTTGGCACAGACGGTTGGGACACACAAATTTCAAAAAAATGAACAGATTAGTCAAGGAAAACCACGTCATTGGTTTACCTTAAAAAGAATTCCATTTTATTGATCACTGTTCAGCGTGTCTCAAAGGGAAACAACATAAGTCTTCCCACAAGCCAAAACTGATGAACTCAAACAACTCTCCATTGAAGCTGCTTCATATGGATCTTTTTGGACCAACTCATGTTATGAGTATTGGGAAGAGACAGTATTGTTTGGTGATCATTGATGACTTTTCCAGATTTACATGGGTCTTCTTCCTACTTCATAAAAACAAAGCGTCCCAATTGATAAAAGATTTTATCACAAAAATTGAAACCAACTTGATCATAAGGTCAAAACAATTAGAAGTGATAATGGGACTGAATTTAAGAATGAAGATCTGAGTTCATTTTGTACAACCAAAGGCATTGCTCATCAATTTAGTGCAGCTAGAACTCCTCAACAAAATAGGGTAGCTGAAAGAAGAAATAGAACACTGATTGATGCAGCACGAACCATGCTAGCTGATGCTAAACTGCCAATCACCTTTTGGGCAGAAGCAGTTAATACATCGTGCTTTGTGCAAAATCGAACTTTGATTGTAAAAGAAACCAACAAGACGCCTTATGAACTTCTCTTTCACAGAAAACCATTTATTAGATTTTTAAAGTCATTTGGTTGTCCTGTCTCGATATTAAACACCCGAGACTATTTGGGAAAATTTTCATCTAAGTCTGATGAAGGATTCTTTGTAGGTTATTCTTTTGTTTCAAAGGCTTATAGAGTATTTAATCCTAGATTAAATATTATTTATGAATCAACAAATGTTCAATTCAAGGAACATTCATTTCCCAAATCTACAAATGGTCCTGACTAGTTGTTTGATATTGACTCTTTTACAAAATCTTTTGATCAATTTCATTTGTCTGATGCAGGAAATCTACATTCAGCAGAACCCTCTTCAGGAGTAGAAAGAAGAGATGAATTTCCAATGATTCCTCTAACTTCTACTGATCAACTAACTGAAGATGTTCCACTACAAGCTGACCCTGTCAGACAACCATCTCAAAATCAATGTGTTTCAACTGAAGCTGGTCCAAGCACACTATCATCTCCTTCAGAAGATCCTTCAACTGAAATCAGAGATCAAAATCAAGCTACTCCTCCAGTTGAAACTTAAAGAACCTCAAATGATGGAAGTAATCAAAGTGCTGCTGATGTTGAAGCAGGAACTGAAACCGGTTTTGATTATTTTCATAACGATCCCACAGTTCAAGATGAATTGGCCTCTCACCAAGATGATCTGAATGTCTCCAATCTTGATGTAACCATTGCTGGTGAATCAATTCCAACCACCAGAACACACAAGAATCATCCAGTTGAAAGCATCATTGGTGATCTCAATGAACGGGTGACAAGAAGCAAGTCAAGCATAGCAAACATCTGTTTGTTCTCTTGCTTTCATTGTCAAACAGTACCTAAAAACATCAAAGAGGCTCTTCAAGACAATAGTTGGAATGAGGCAATGCAGGAAGAGTTGCTACAATTCAAGAAACAAGAAGTATGGCAACTGGTAGACCTTCCCGAAGGACAATACCCTATCGACACCAGATGGCTGTACCGAAACAAGACTGATGACAGAGGGATCATCATCAGAAACAAAGCAAGATTGGTAGCACAGGGCTATACATAAGAAGAAGGAATAGATTATGACGAGGTGTTTGCTCCTGTTGCTAGACTAGAAGCCATACGACTCTTTCTTGCGTACTCTGCATCCATGAAATTCACAGTTTATCAAATGGATGTAAAGTGTGCATTTTTGTATGGAAAGATCTCTGAAGAAGTCTACGTGAGTCAACCTCCAGGCTTTGAGGATCCTGATTTCCCTCACAGGGTATACAAGCTTGATAAAGCTTTGTATGGCTTACATCAAGCCCCTCGAAAATGGTATGAGACTCTGTCATCATTTCTTCTTGACCATGGTTATGAAAGAGGGAAGATTGACCAGACTTTATTCAGAAAGAGAAAAGGGAATGAGATGCTGCTTATCCAGATTTATGTGGATGATATCATATTTGGCTCCACTAACAAACAACTATGCAAAGACTTTGAAGATCTTATGCATTCAAAATTTCAAATGAGTGCTATGGGAGAACTCACATTCTTTCTAGGTCTTCAAGTACAACAAACATCCAGTGGAATCTTCATCAACCAGTCAAAATATATGGAATCAATGTTGAAGAAGTTTCACTTTGTAGCCTGTCAGTCCATCAGAACACCGGTTGATACAAAAGTGAAGATTGGCCCAGACACAGAAGGCAAATCTATGGATCAGACTCTTTATCGATCCATGATTGGTTCACTTATGTATTTAACAGCCAATAGACCTGATGTTATGTTCGGTGTTTGTGTATGTGCCAGGTATCAAGCAGATCCCAAGGAATCTCATGTGAATGCAGTCAAGAGGATATTTAGATATCTTAAGGGCAAACCTGCTCTTGAACTATGTTATCCAAAGGATGGAGACTTCAATCTCTATGCATACACCGACAGTGACTACGGGGGATGCAATTTCAACAAAAAATCCACATCTGGCGGTTGTCAATTTCTTGGTCCCAGGCTGGTGTCATGGCAGTGCAAGAAACAGACCAATGTTTCAGTATCGACGGCTGAAGCTGAGTACATAGCAGCATCAGCTTGTTGCTCTCAAGTTCTCTGGATTCAAAACCAGATGCTTGACTATGGTTTTAACTTCCTGCACACCCCAATTCACATTGACTCAGCTGCAATGTTTATTACTAATAATCCATTTCAACACTCAAAAACAAAACACATTGAAATCAGATATCACTTTTGAGAGATTGTGCTGAAAAAGGTTTAATCAAATTGATTCAAGTTCATACTGACAATCAATTGGCTGATCTATTTACCAAGGCATTTGAACCTAATAGGTTTGAATTCCTAGTTCAATCAATTGGCATGATTAACCTAGAGTAAAAATAATAAAAAAAATAAAAAATTATAAAAACATTCAGAAATTATCAAAAATCATAAAAAGAAGTCTTTTTCTTGAAGTTTGTGTCTTATACTTTTTAGGAAATGATATAATTACAGTCGTTATATCATTCACTGTGCTTAATTCAAAATTTAAAAGACTGTCATGACTTACCTGATATGTAGGTAGGCTCAACTTGGAAAGGAAGATACATGCTGTGATGAACTAAATAATCATATTCAACTGTGAAACACTCATCTCAGAGTACTGGTAAGTATCAGCTTATTCAAGTGTATGTATGTGTAGCAACTCAAACACATCAGATAATGATGAACTATGAATCTCATTCACCTGCATCAGTTTCTTCTTTGTTTTGCTGAGCAAAGACCTGAAGAAACAAGCACATAGTGCTGATGTCATGATCCAAAAGATTCCCAATGTGGAACACATTCACCTTGGATGAATTAACAAAAGAGTATGCAAAAAAAGAATCCCATTATGGATCACCTTCCAAAGTGAAGTGCAAAAGAATCCCAATGTGGATCAAAATATCAAAAGGATCAAAGTAAAAGAATCCCAATGAGGATCAGTGAAATTGAGATCTCATAATTTAAGTAACCTGGTCATGTAAGATGTGAAAGTAGTCTACTATGCATTACATGAGGATGGTTGATCAAACCATGTTTCTGTGTGTGAGGTACATGTTGAATATTCAAATCAATCAAAACATGATAAATGTCACATACAGTATAATATTTACCAAGTATGAGTTTAAGAGGACAAACATACCTTCAATCAATAAGTTCATAAACATGTCTATTTTACATTCAAAAGATTGCACTTGTGTAATGTAGGATTGTTATGATCCCAACAAAAGTATAAGGATATAAAAAAAAATTCAAAGAGATTTTATGATCCAAAATTTTTAAATCCTTAAAGTTTCTATCTAAATAAGGATATAAACTTTAGGGGGAGTAATTTAAAATTTTGATCAGTTTGTACAGGTAGTTTATTTCTTAATTTTTATAAAATAAAACAAAAAGAATCTGACTGTGTTGGTGCAGAAGTTATACTATAGTATCTCAGCTTATGCAGACATTTGGATGCACAAAAGTCCAAGATCAGTCAAACTCTAGGAAACTTGTATGTATCACACCTGATATACAAGTCAATCCAAGCAAGAATTGACAATCCCAACATCAGTCAAAACTTCATAAGAAACAAGTGAAAAGTATAGACAGTTCTTCATAACAGCCATCAGTTCATCAGAAAACAGAAAAGATTACAATCTACAAAAACATTAATTTTTGATTATGTTCAAATATTAATGCGGGTAAGTGCATAGGTTAATGCGGGTGAAGGTATCCCTGGCATATAACCAATGCGGGTAATTGTTTTCATACCAGTTAAACAAAGTGAAACTAATGCGGACAAGTTAAATCTACCACATTTGTGTCAAATAAGTGTACACAGAGTTTTAAGTGTCAAAAACCTATGCGGACAAAAGTGTTCAACCGCATTTGTCTATGCGGGTAAACCTTTGTTCTACCGCATTTCTTTTTTACTCATCCGCATTTCCTGAATCTGGTTGAATTTAACTCTCAAAACTATCTTGTGTATCAAAATGATCAAATCATGTGCTTAATCACTTCTGTGATTATGATGGATGCAAGTCAAGAAATGCGAATAAACTTCTGGTCTACCGCATTTGTTGAAGTTGTGAGACAAGTAATTTACTCTTCCGCATTTGCAACAGTACACTAATGTGGATGAACAAATTCTTATCTGCATTTGCTATAGTGTTTTTTAAAGGTCATTCGCATTTGTTTTCAACACTTGTAATATTTGTAAAAGTCATTAAATCGTCTTTTTAAACCCGAATTTAAAAGGTTATTTAATACTTTTCAAATTGAGAGACTTTACAGTGCGACGAGCGGTCTTCACATTTGTTCATCCATCATCATCCCTATCATCTAAAATTCATCACCTGTGATCTAAGACTCATTCACCAAAAAAACTCCTCATCTTCGATTCATTACAACAGTATTATCGAAGAAAAGGTGAATTTCTTCAAAGTTCTTAACCTAAAACATCGAACAGTCAAAAACTGATTTTAAACATAGAACTCTAGGTTAAGAATCAATCACCAAAAGTAACATCAAACCAAGGTTTAAATGACATTTTCGAAGGCAATGTTAATCAATAACAAGAATTTAACCTCCTACAATCGGGTTACAAAACCTTGTTCATGTCAAGAACAGGGGACAATCAATTCTGAAAAAGTGAATGTCAAAACCTGATGTTAATGATTAAAAGATGTTAAAACCATATGAATAATCTATATAAACTTGCAAAACATATAAGAGTGATCATACATGACAAAGTCAAGTTGTGTATGGTACACATGTTCACTCAATTTTGACCATTAAAAGTCAAACTGAGAACACACCTTGATTTATGTATTACAATCTGTCAATTACAGTTGCATCTTCTAATTCATATGCCTCTAATGCAGGTTTCAATGGCTAATCTTACATGGAGCAAGCTCCATGATGTTAGTGGCTATCTTGATCCTGATGTTACTAAGGCAGAGAGTTTGAGAGACATGATCAGATTCATCTTAACTACCAGAGTTGCTCATGCTATTACAGTTAGGCCTATCATCTATGAGAGATTCATAAGGTCATTCTGGAGCACTGCTGAGGTGACAGAGATAGATGGTGTAAGGACTCTGTCTGGAAGAATAACTCCTGATCATACTTTGGCCATTACTGAACAGACTGTGAGACAGTGTCTGCAGTTTGGTGATGATGCCAACTCTCCTCTGGAATTAGAAGATGATGAAATCATAACTTTCTTTGCAAACATTGGTTATGAGGGAGGTTATGAAGGAAAGCAGATCGTCAAGGGGTTGGTTGACTTGCAATGGAGATTCCTCATTCATCTCTACCAACACTACCTGTCAAAGATAAAGATTGGATGGAATGACATATCAGTGACCACCTCTTCTGCTATATGTGCTCTGTGCACAAACAGGCCATTTAACATGTCTGCTTATGTGTTTAATGGTCTGGTGTCAAACATTCAGGAGGGTAGAAGATACAAGTTCCTCATGTATCCTAGATTTCTACAGTGTCTCATCAATGAAGCTTTCCTTGATATTATACCTAAAGGACCAGTGATGGATATTCCTCACTACAATGCAAAGTCCTATCAGTACATGAAGAAGAGAGACCCCAGGAATTTCTACAGTGGCACATTTGCTCCTCTATTACCCTGGATGCTGGAACGAATCAACCAAGATGAGCATATTGAGGAACAAGCTCAAGAGGTTTCTGATGCTGAGCCTGTTCATGAAGAAGAGCAAGTTGCTCCTAGTCAACACAATGTTGATGAGCAAGCTGATGTAGATGAAGAAGGATAGAGGCCAGTGTCACCACAGGTTGATGTAGGCGGTGATCCTCACACTGGGCCTTCCGTTCATGAAGCTGAGATATCCTCTCCATCCACTCCATATCCCATCCCCTCACCACAAAGATCACCAATTCCCTTTCCACAAATACAGCCCATCATCTCTTTACACATATCAGCCATACTCTAACCCCATATTTCACCAATTCATCTTTCTCCTACGTCTCCTGTTCATGCATCCCCAGTCTCTACTGAGCCTGTTGAGTTTGGTGATTCTGCCAGCTCTTCAGAGGAATCCAAATCATCATCTGATGAGGAGGATCATCAAAAGATGATGCCTGTGAGGCAAGTTACTTCTGAGGTTATGCTGAGTCAGAGGCAATCAGGCCTGATGCAAAAGATGAGATGATATCAAACTGTTGCAAAAAGTAGCCAAGATGGAGAAACTCCTAAATAGAAGATCTACTATCATTCAAGACAGACTTCTAGAGTTAGATGAAAAGGAAAAAGAGTTAAAAGAGATGAAAGAGAAGTATGAGACTGAAAAGAAAGAGAAAGATAAGGAGACAGAAAGCCTAAAGGCTGCTCTTCAACATTCAAAGGATGAAGTCAGTGGTCATGTGGACACTTTGACCATCCAAACCATTGCAATGGAGGAACAAGAAAGCCTGCTGGAAGAGCAAACAGATATAATCATGTCTATGCAAAAACAGATAGAAACTTTGAACAAAAGAGTTTCTAAGTTGGAGCTGATAATCATGATAAATCAAGAGGTTGAAAAGAAAAGAAAGGATGATGAAGGTGATAAAGATGAGGGTGACAAGAAGAAAGATGATGACAAAAAAGAAGGAGGTGAAAGTTCCTCAGGAGAGAGTGATGATGATTCTCCTCCTGCTAAGAAATTGAGATCTTTTGAGCCTGAAAAAGAAGCTGAATCAAGTAGAACCAAGCCACAAGAACAAAGTTTGGCTATGGTACTATACACCAGCAAAGATCATGAAGAAACATACACTAAAGAATCAGAGTTCAGTGATATGATCAAGGCTCTTGATAGCTTCACTGCTGAAGATTTCATCATTGATGATGAATTCTGGGAATTTATTGGAAATCAAGGTCAAGTTTCTGAGCCCATTGTAGTGATATCTCAATCTCCTATCCCTCTTGAGAAGGAATTGAGCCTTCAGCTTGTACCTGTTGTGTCTCTCATTGAGGAGCAAAAAGATTTGATCAAAAAGCTCTATGAAGACCAACAACAAAAGGAAGAATCAGAACTAGAGTCAATAGAGAAAATCCCATCAACTACTGAAGAAAAGGAAGCTGAAAAATTACCTAAAGAAGCTGAAATAACTGAACCCTCTTCTGGTCCAAGAGTACAAACATATACCAGAAAGAGAAAATACCTATCTGAAAAGGCAAAGGGTAAAAGGCCTATAGAAGAAGATCCTCCAAAGAAAAAGCAACAAGATGATCCCCGGAGCCTAGCTGTTATTGCTCAATTTTTAGAAGAACATGAAAAGGCTGAGGAACAACTGAAAATGAGGTCAGTGGGTGTCAAACTCGAAGAAGGAGAGATAGAGGGTGGATATGTGATTGATGAACACATAGACAGAGAAAGCCCTGAAAAGCCTGAACCCTCTGTCTAAGAAATGGTAGATATAGCCCAAACAGATGATTTGATGACCAAAGTCTTATTTCTCATCAATCATGGCTATGATCTAGATGAAGTCTTTGGGATGACATATAAGGGGATGATAGCAGAAGAAGAAAAGCTAAACAAACTGCTAGACCCTACTGTTGAAACTGAGTATGAAAAGACTCATTCTCCCAAAACTCAAGCTAATAAACCCACTTTAAAAGCCAAGCAGACTGAAGCTTCTCAATCAGTATATCCTGATCCCTATTCCATGACTGACAGGGAAATGAAGGATTATCTGTCTGCTCAAGGGTATACTAAAAGAAAATTGGCCAATATGAAGACTAATTCCCTAAGGGTTGCCATCCTTAGGATGATAAATGAAAAGAAAGAAAGGCTGAAGAAAATGGAAGATGAGATCATCAAAAAGCCTAAAACAAGATTATCTACAAAATATATCTAGCTCACCCATAGAGATCATGACTCTTTGGCACCTGTTCTACACAGAAATCCAGAGTGGTTTGCTGAGCCTTCCCAGTTAACACTTCAAGAGGGGCTCACCACTGCTGAGATGATCAAAGGTGTCCTACTCCACATGTCAAGACTGATTAGAAAATTATTGCCTGGAAGTATGATAGTGACTGGAATATGTTTATGGTCAAACGGATCTCTGGGTTAGTTCAATTCTTCACTGAGTATACTGCTTTAGTGAACTCCCTGCAGATTCATGATTTGAAAGAACTAGCTGAACTGGAGCTCATCAATCATCAGGCTATGTTCAGGGGTAATGAGTTTGAAGACATTTTGAGAATGTTCAAAAGAACAAAAAACTTCAAATCTCTCAAGGCTATCTGTATGAGGAAAGATAGATCCTTTGCTAACCCTCTAGAGAAGAAAAAGACAAAACCAGCTGAAGAGGTTGTGTTTCCTAAGCTCAAGGTGAAGCCAACTGAATCTTTAAAGAGAAAGATGGTAGCTGGAACTCATTCCTCCAAACCAATCTCAAATGTCTATTATGATGAAAAGACATATGAGTTGGTTATTGAAAGAAAATAGGGAGGAAAAGAAGGTGCAGAAATTAAATTGTTTAGTGGATATGAAGTGAGATTGCTAGATGAATCTTATATCCACTACATATACACAAGGCACTTCAGAGAGTTAAACAATAAGCTGGGTGAGGAAGACATGTACTTTTTCTTAAAATGCATAAAGATTCTGAAGATGGCCTTTGACATAATCAAAGCTAAAAGAGAGCAGAGAAGAAAGAAGAAGACTCCCTTGCAATTGGGGAACATAGTGAAGCTAGAAGTGGATGTTGATGGAGCTTTGTTGATCCATAGAGATGGGTTGTCCACTGTGTCAATATGGGAATCCATTTCTTTGAAGAAGCTGCCTATGGAAGCCATCTACACAATGAGCCAAAAGAAGATCCATGTGCTAAACAGAGAAAAGATGACTGAAGCCAATGACTTTGTCAACATGATAAAGGCAATTTTGGATCCCTCCCAGGCAGAACCACTCATCCCTCCTCAAGCTGCTCAAGACCCAGCACAATCCTCACAATCTCATCCACCATCAAAACCTTGAAGTACATAGGCTGTATAATCCTTAGGGGGAGTATTGTTGGACCCTGAAAGGATCATACATGCCAATTCAAGTGGTGGATTGATAGTTATTCTACTGAAATCTCCCCAAGTCCAAGATCTAATGCGGATGAAGAATCTGCATCAACAATAGAAACCAAGTGTCGGCTATCCGTATTTGTATATGCGGATGACCATAGAACAAATGCGCCTAAGTGTTTGTTCTTCCGCATTAACAAATGCGGATGTTCAGCAACAAATGCATAGTGTTTGTTCATCCGCATTTGTCAATGTTGATGACCAAACACCAATGCTGATGAACAACTCAACATCCGCATTTGTCAAAGCGGATGAACAAGAAGAAATGCTGACAAGATTAGAACATCCGCATTAGTCAATGCGGATGTACAGAAGAAATGCTGATGAAGACTTTTGTACTTGGACTAGTTCTGATGTATAGGTCAGGGTTAGTTTATTCTTTTGTTCAGGCATGTGTCAGCCTATAAATAGAATAGAAAACCTCGTATGAGAGGTGACCGAGACTGACTGTTGTTAGACATTAGATAATCAGAATATTTTGCTTTGTAATAAGTTCAAGGTGTACTGTTACTGTTCATGCTGAAAACCCTAGCATTCATTGTAACCATATTTCACCTTCTTTAATACAAAGAGCATTTATGAGTATTATTCAGCATTCAATGTTCTGTGATTGTTTGATTCCGCCTTACAATCATTGACTCAATCATCATATTCGGTCCTTGTTGATTCACATCAATAGAGAATATCATTCTCAAACCCAGTCATACTGTAAGGAGGTTCACACCCAATGAAGGGTGTTAGCTTAACGGTGTGCGGGTTAGCTACCCCAGAAGGATGCATACTGGGGTCCAGTCTTTGTGACTGACCATACGTACGGGACCATTATCGCTTGCCCCGGTGCTGGGCCCGCCTAGTGCATGATGTTTGAAGTCTATTTATAGTCTTCGGCCCAGTACCCACCTTGTGCATGATGTTTGGGGTATAGCACATGGCATTGGTCCAAATGATGATACCCCGATGTTGGGCCCGCCTCGGGCATGATGTTTGAAGTCTATTTATAGTCTTCGGCCCAGTATCCGCCTTATGCATGATGTTTGGGGTATAGCTCGAGGCATTAGCCTGGAGCATAGAGAAGTGAAAGTAATAATGATCGAATGAAATGTACGATAAGCAAGAGAATGAATGAATGTAAGTTGACAATGATGAAAGATAATAATGAGATTATCTATTTGTACGTATGATGTATGATCGCTTACGAAAGTAAAGTATGGTTTTAAACGAAAGAAAAGTATTTTATTTATAAAACTAGAACTCACTCAGCAACGCTGACTTTTATGTAATTTCTAGTTGGCAGGTAACGTTGCTGAGGATGGCACGGGGCAGCTACTTGGCATTTTTGGATGGCATCCGTTGTTTGAATTATAATGTTTTTATGATGTAATGCAACGAGTGATATTTTGTAATAGTTAACTACAATGTATTATTTTGCAAAAGAAATTAAAATGAAATGGTTTGTTTAAAAGAATTCCACTGCAATATTTTGGTAAAGTTAATGTATGTTTTATGCTTTGTGTGTAATGATTGACCAGCTGTAAGCGTTCCGGGAACGGGGCCTTACAAGTTGATATCAGAGCCAAAGTTTAAGTGAAATGGGTAAATATTTTCAAAAGAAACCTAAACTTAAACTGAGAATGGGACAAAGGGAAGGGATGCCAGAGTAGCTGCGTGCCATCAGATATTTCTTTCCATTATGATAACCGGTATTACGTGCGCATGTTATGTGATTTATGTGCTTCTTAGTAGATTTAGATACTGATGAAGTCAGTATAGGAAATGCTTGGGGTATGAAGAGTAAAGTAAGTGGCTAATTATAACTGGCCACTGTAATTAGGGACTTACTATACTTGACATAAACTGAGTTGTTACCTTGAATGACCGTGTTGGTGTTTGAATCTTATAGCATGTTAGAGGATGGCCAGTGGTAGATCTTCGAAGGCTTCTTGAGGTGGAGGTTGTGGTAGACGTGGTGCTGGACCACGGGTCACGAGAGGAAGGCCTAGGGCTGAAGAGGTGGCTCATGAAGAGCACGAGACCCCTCATCCGGAGGGTGGTGATGAGAGTGCCAATTTAAGGGCCTCAGTGAAGGAGGCGGTGGTGGAAGAGGTTCACCAGGTCATGCAGACGATTCTACCATCAGTGGTGACCGAAGTGATTAAGGCTGTACGAGAAGGAGAGAGGAAGGAAAGGAGGAGACCCGCGAAGGAAAGGGAGCAACCAGAGACTAAGACGGTTGTCTCCAGTGAAGAAAAAGGAGAAGAGCCTGTGCAAGATATAGCACGAGGCTGTAACTATAGGGCATTTCAAAGATGCAAGCCCCGAATTTTGACGGAAATGGCATTGCGGCTGCTGCTCACCGGTGGGTGAGAGAGATGGAAGCTATTCTAGATATCAATGAGTGTCAGGAAGATCAGAAGGTGAAGTTCGCCACCCACTCATTTGTGGACTCGGCCCTATGTTCATGGGACAATATTGTCCAGGCCGAGAGTAGTAGAGCGATTGGCAGGATGAGGTGGAATAAGTTGAAGAAACTGGTGATCGAGGAGTTTTGTCCACACCGAGAGCTCAACAAGGTTGAGAGGGAGTTCCTACAGCTGGAGGCGGGAACCATGACACATCAGCAATATACCACCAAATTCAATGAGATGGCACGGCTGGTGCCGGATCAGGTGACACATTTATCACGAAAGATTAAGAGATACATTCAGGGCTTGCCGGCAGACATCCGCAGGCACATGATCGCCGCCCGACCGAGCACGTTTAGGTCAGTGGTTGATCTGGCAGGGAGGCTGTATGATAAACGGGAAGTGGTGGTGGCTGAGGTGAGTAAGAAAGGTGGTGGTGACTGGAACTGGAACGGAAAGAGGTTTGGTAGGGGTGGTGCCCCGACAAACAACAACCGTGCATGGGTGGATGATCGCCGTGTGGTCACATTTGGTACGGGGTCGAAGAGGTGTGGCAAATGTGGAAAGGAGCATTTCGGAGAATGTAGGCGAGGATTGAATGTATGCTTCCTGTATGGGAGGACAGGGCTTATAGCAAAGGATTGTCGTATGGCCAGATGTTTTAACTGTGGTGGAGAGGGTCACATGAGCAGGGAATGCAAGAAGCCAAGGGTTGAGAGTCCCGGAGCAAAGAAGATGACCGGAACCGAAAGGCAGAAAGCAAGCGCCAGAGCATTCACGATGACCCAGGAGGAGGCTAGGACGGACCCCGATGTTGTGTCAGGTACGTTCCTAGTAAACCAAACTCTTGCCTTTGTGTTATTTGATTTTGGTGCCAGTAAGAGCTTTATTTTTGTTGCCTTTTGTGCTAAGTTGCCTTTAAGGAGTAGGAGTATTGATGAGCCCTTCGATGTAGAAACTGCCATAGGTAAGTCTACCAGGATTTCTGAGATGATGGAAGGCTGTGTCATAGAAGTAGAAGGTCATAAATTTCCTTTTAGACCATTCGTGCTGACCTTAGGCGGTTTCGATGTAGTCCTGGGAATGGACTGGTTAGCGGCCTACGAGGCGAATATCGTATGTCGGAAGAAGATGATTGGACTGACAGTGCCTGACGGGAGTTCGGTGACGATTTACGGTGATCGAGTTACTACGATTCCGAAGGTGATTTCAATGGCGGTGGCGGGAAAGTGTATGAGGCGGGGATGTAGTGCCTACTTGGCCTACGTAAAAGATGTTGATACGCCAACACCACAATTGTCTGATGTACCGGTTGTGTGTGACTTTCCAGACGTGTTCCCAGAAGATTTACCAGGTGTACCGCCGGACCGTGAGATTGAGTTTCAGATCGACCTGATACCCGGTGCCCAACCTGTTGCTAAGGCACCGTATCAGCTAGCCCCCTTTGAGCTGAAGGAATTGATGGAGCAACTGCAAGAGTTGCTTGATAAGGGGTTTATTAGACCGAGTATCTCTCCATAGGGTGCCCCGGTTTTGTTTGTAAAGAAGAAGGACGGTAGTATGAGGATGTGTGTTGACTACCGCGAACTGAACAAGTTGACGGTGAAGAATCGGTATCCATTACCGAGGATTGACGACCTGTTTGATCAGCTCCAAGGTGCCAATTGGTTTTCGAGAATAGATCTCCGATCTGGTTACCATCAGTTGAAGGTGAAGGAGCAGGATATTCCTAAAACAGCTTTTCGTACGCGTAATGGACACTACGAGTTCCTCGTTATGTCTTTTGGTTTAACCAACGCGCTAGCTGCTTTTATGGATCTGATGAATCGAGTGTGTCGGTCGATGTTGGATAAATCAGTGATTGTGTTCATCGATGATATCTTGATTTATTCGAAGAGCGAGGTGGAACATGCCGGTCACATTCGAGAGGTATTAGAGACGTTGAGAAGGGAAAAGTTGTATGATAAGTTCTCCAAGTGCGCGTTCTGGTTGCGCGAGGTTCAGTTTTTGGGTCACGTGGTGAATCCCGAGGGGATTATGGTGGACCCGGCAAAAGTGGAAGCTGTGATGCAATGGAAGTCTCCAAGGACGCCATCCGAGATCCGTAGTTTCTTGGGGTTGGCGGGCTATTATAGGAGATTCATTCAAGACTTCTCTAAGATAGCTTCTCCACTGACCAAGTTGACCCGTAAGGATGTGAAGTTCGTTTGGGGTCAAGAGCAAGAGAAGGCTTTCGAAGAGTTGAAGACAAGGTTAACTCAAGCTCCTGTCTTATCATTACCCGAAGGGAGCGAGGATTTGGTGGTTTATTCAGATGCTTCTTACTCGGGATTGGGTTGCGTACTGATGCAGTGAGGAAAGGTTATAGCTTACGCATCCCGACAATTGAAGGTTCATGAGGTTAATTACCCTACTCAAGATTTAGAGCTAGCAGCTGTGGTCTTTGCATTAAAAATTTGGAGGCACTACCTGTATGGGACGAAGGGCACCATTTTCACCGACCACAAGAGCTTGAAGTACTTCTTCGAGCAGATGGATTTGAACATGAGGCAAAGGAGATGGTTGGAACTGATAAAGGATTATGATTGTGAAATCCATTACCATCCGGGCAAAGCCAACGTAGTGGCGGATGCCCTTAGCCGAAAGGAGAGGCCTGAACCAATCCGGGTGAAGGCTTACCGATTGATTTTGACCTCCGATGTGATGAAGAAGGTGAAGGAGTTTCAAGATGAGGCGTTGAAGGAAGATCATCTTAACTCTGAAAGGATGAGAGGTCTAGTCGCGGAATTGGGTGAAAACACTCTCGGTGTTAGAACCCAATTCGGACGAATATGGATCCCTAGTTACGGGGATTTACATGGGATGATTATGGATGAAGCTCATAAGACGTGATACTCCATTCATCCCGGTGCTACAAAGATGTATCAAGATATGAAGAAAGATTATTGGTGGTCGGGTATGAAGCGCGATGTAGCGGAGTATGTGAGTAAGTGTCTTACTTGCTTGCAAGTGAAGGCCGAGCATCAGAAGCCATACGGGAAGATCCAACCATTGGATATACCGGAGTGGAAGTGGGAGCATATCACCATGGACTTTATCACAAATCTACCGCGTACCGTGAAGGGGTACGATGCCATATGGGTGATAGTCGACCATCTGACGAAGAGTGCCCACTTTCTACCGATCCGCGAGACGTACTCCTCTGAAAGATTAGCGGATCTATTCATCAAAGAGATTGTAACTCGTCACGGTGTGCCGGTGTCTATTGTTTCTAATCGTGACACTCAGTTTACATCTAAGTTCTGGAAGAGATTTCATGATGCAATGGGGACGAGGTTACATATCAGCATGGCTTATCATCCTCAGACGGATGGTCAGTCAGAAAGGACTATTCAGACGCTTGAGGATATGCTTCGGGCATGCGTCATTGATTTTGGAGGTAGTTGGGATGACCACTTACCGCTAGCGGAGTTCTCATATAATAACAGTTATCATGCCAGTATTGGTATGCCCAAGGATGAGATGTTATACGGTAGGAGATGTAGAACACCCGTTTGTTAGGGTGATATTGGTCAGAGAGAGTTGGGAAGTACTGAGGTGATCGAGGCTATCACTGAGAAGCTTGAAAGGATCAAAGCCTATATGAAGACAGCTAAGGATAGACAGAAGTCGTATGCTGACAAGAGACGTAGACCAATTGAGTTCAAGGTGGGAGATAGAGTTATGTTGAAAGTCTCGCCGTGGAAGGGGATCATTCGGTTTAGAAAGCGGGGCAAGTTGAGCCCGAGATCATAGGAGAGGTGGCCTACAGGTTGGAGTTACCCGATGAGTTAAATGGAATTCACCCTACATTCCATGTATCTCATCTGCGGAAGTGTTTAGCTGACGAAGATATGGTTGTACCACTCGAAGACATTGAAGTTGATGAAAGGCTCAATTATGTGGAGCAACCAGTGGCAATCATTGATCACAAGGAGAAGAGGTTAAGGAATAAAGTGGTTCCCCTGGTGCATGTACAGTGGAAGCACAGGAAGGGATCCGAGTCTACGTGGGAGACTGAAGAAGAGATGAGGCAGTATTACCCACATCTGTTTGAGGAATAACAGGTTTCGGGGACGAAACCTATATAAGGGGGGTGGACTTGTAACACCCAGAAAATTTTAAAAGACGAGAAAGAAGGAATAAATGTGAATAAAAGAAAGAAAACACAATTTAACCCAAGTTGAGGGACTAAATGTGTCAAAAGGACAAAAAGATTAAAAAGTGGGTGCAAAAGGTGATGGCCGCCCACACCTTTCTGCATATTTTCTTTTCACCGGATTGTAGAGAGAGAAAGCAGAGCAGCATTCGGATTTTGAAGAAGAAGAACAAGGAGATCAAATTCAAGGTAAGAATTCATCATTTTAAGTTGTTCTTGGCCGGCCTATGCCTCGGTTATATGCTTATGTGTGTTTGTTTGTGTTTGGGTTGTGTTTTGTTGGGTTTTAGGTGTGTGAACTCATTGCATTCGGGTTTGAAGGAAGTCTTGCCCGAAAGATTGCTAAGGTGAGTTCTAGATCCCCAGTTTCTATGTTTTAAACCTGTTTTGGGGCTGGAATTGCATGTAACTAACTTTTAAATACGTCCAGTATTTTGTACCGTAAGTTGGCCCTGTTCTTTAGTGGGTGTGTTAGGGCCTGCATGTTTTGCTCGATTTATATGGATTGTATGCTCGTTCTAAGAGATTAGCATGCTAGATCGGTGCGATGAATGTATAAGGATGAGGATTGGGAACTGATTATAGTGTAAGATGCGGTTTCAGGTTAGTTGATCATCCGCATTAAGTTTGCATATTTGCATAAGTGTTGTTCATCCGCATTAGTTAAGTCTTCATCCACATTTGATGAACACATCGACTATTTTGTTCGTCCGCATTTGTTGTATGTTCATCCGCATTTGTTTTGTTCATGCGCAATTCTTTGGGACACTTAGATATTTTCTGGGGTGTTCATCCGCATTTGGTTACTCATCCGCATTTGTTTATTCATCCGCATTTGTCTGTTCATCCGCATTTGTTTGCTCATCCGCATTTCTTTAAGGAGATAGAATTTTCTGAGATTTTGGGATGTAGAGCTTAAGTGTTAAGAAAGGAGGTTTTATGGGGGACTGTGCTTGTTTATGATTTGCATGCTTTGTATGCTGTTGTGATGATGTTGTTCCATGTTATGTTTATGTCGTGACCTTACGTGGTGTGACGTATGAATATGCTTACGTAAAGTAGTACTTAACGAAAGAGGAAGATAACTAAAGAGAAGAAAGAAAGAATGAATGCATGCATTAATGAACGATCGGAAGTAAGAAAAGTCTTGCAAGCACTGTAAGGAGGTTCACACCCAATGAAGGGTGTTAGCTCAACGGTGTGCGGGTTAGCTACCCCAGAAGGATGCACACTAGGGTCTAGTCTTTGTGACTGACCATACGTACGGGACCATTGTCGCTTGCCCCGGTGCTGGGCCCGCCTAGTGCATGATGTTTGAAGTCTATTTATAGTCTTCGGCCCAGTACCCGCCTTGTGCATGATGTTTGGGGTATAGCACATGGCATTGGTCCAAATGATGATACCCCGGTGCTGGGCCCGCCTCGGGCATGATGTTTGAAGTCTATTTATAGTCTTTGGCCCAGTACCCGCCTTGTGCATGATGTTTGGGGTATAGCTCGAGGCATTAGCCTGGAGCATAGAGAAGTGAAAGTAATAATGATCGAATGAAATGTACGATAAGCAAGAGAATGAATGAATGTAAGTTGACGATGATGAAAGATAATAATGAGATTATCTATTTGTACGTATGATGTATGATCGCTTACGAAAGTAAAGTACGGTTTTAAACGAAAGAAAAGTATTTTATTTATAAAACTAGAACTCACTCAGCAACGCTGACTTTTATGTAATTTCCAGTTGGCAGGTAACGTTGCTGAGGATGGCACGGGGCAGCTACTTGGCATTTTTGGATGGCATCCGTTGTTTGAATTATAATGTTTTTGTGATGTAATGCAACGAGTGATATTTTGTAACAGTTAACTGCAATGTATTATTTTGCAAAAGCAATTATAATAAAATGGTTTGTTTAAAAGAATTCCGCTGCAATATTTTGGTAAAGTTAATGTATGTTTTATGCTTTGTGTGCAATGATTGACCAGCTGTAAGCGTTCCGGAAACGGAGCCTTACATGGGGAGTATTGTTAGACTATTTGAAGATGATACTTACCAAAACCTAAGTGCCAAATCTCATGATGATTACTAAAACTGACACGGTAAGGCTACGCTGAAAATATGATCAAAACGAAGAAAATTGACCAAAGTCAAACTTGATCAAACTAGGTGGGCATTAAACAATAGAAAACTACTTTAAAATGTTGTTGCAAACCTAGACGTTGAAAATGATGGGAGCATAAGACCATGAGAAACACTAATGTCGAAACGTATAAACTACAATCAACCCCACTTGTTTATGGACTAAATTTACATCAAAACATAGAGAAAATTGAATTTATACTATTGAACAAAATCAAAAAGCAGGCCAACCAAAAATGTAAATATAAATAGCATGTGCAACGTTGTCATATGCGGCATGATAAAATATAGATTACAATCGTCCCTACTAGTTTCGAAACTATATTTACGTCAAAACATAGAGTAACTCAGATTTATACAATTGAATGAAAACGTATAATATTTGACCCTACGCATTCCCAACCAAAACTTACGTCGAAACGCAGACTAAATCAAAACGTATATAAAAATAAGTACGAAAACGTTTGATATTTGACCCAAATAATTTCTAAACAAAAGTACACATATATTAATTGTATATCAAAGCGTAAACGAATGTCGAAATCCAGATGGTCTTATTAGGAGCATTGGTTCAATCCGTCATAATAGTTAAAATTGAATAATAAACTCATCAATAGATTTGATTTGCATTTATACAACACCATTAAACCCAGTTTCTTGAAATCCTAACCGAATTGGACAGTAACAATCCCCACCTCGAACTACAAAATTCTTTTATTTTTTAGTCGAATTTAGTTTTAGGCATCCTCAAAGTAGTGGATGCGTGATGCGTGAAGTCATTCTTTAGCATGTCAAGTGAAAAATAATTGTACCCTAATATTTAAATTCAATAAAAAGAATTTATTAAAAAATATTATTATTACTGTTTCTTTCAACTTCAGTTAATATATGTATAGGGTTAGGGTCATTTGAAAACTCGTAAATATCTTAAGAACTAAGAGAACTAATATTAGTAGCTTATAACTTTTAAAATATTATACTTTTATCACACATTTGTATATATTTATATAAATTAAAACCATCAAAGTAACATAAAAAACCATCAAAGTTACGTTTTCATGTGTTTTAGATTTTTTTTTTTTGTTTAGCTATACATGTGTAGATATTTTAACTTACATATAATTTATACATGTGTAGATTAGAATTTCATTTATCATTTTCTTTTTAAAATTTTAAAAGAGAGGATTAAACATTTAATTTAATCATCTTTTGTATAAAATATAAAAAATTTAAGTGTTGATAAGAGTTCACAGGTTTTGATGATATTTGTGAGTTTTTAAGTGATATTAAACTTGTATGTATAATTGTTTAATACGAGTAGGGTTATAGTAAAAAAATATACTTAATCTAAAAAGTTTAATAAGGATTGTGAGCTTGACACGTATCTTTTTATTGTTTTATAGAGAATGATATTTGGGTCATTATGTCAAATATATCAACTCATTATGCCTATATTCATTGTGTCAAATATCAATTCATTGTGTAATATATTTTACATCATTTATTATCTGTATTCATCATTGTGTTTTACGTTTAAAATCATTTTGTGTTATTTTTTTTATTATTTCTATAGATTATAAAAACTAGTTATCTATCATTGTATTTTATAATTAGAAGTAAATAATGATATATTTCCTCCAATGTATTTTTCAAAACCTATATTGTTGAAGATAACATAATATGTTATTTTTGTCATTATTTTCTATAGATTATATGATATTGTTGTTATCTATCCTCGCGTTTTACAATTAGAAGTACATAACCATTTTATTTGATCAATGTATTTTTCAAAACTCATATGTTTTAAGATAACACAATGACGATCAAATAATACAATGAGACAGTGTTATTTTGTTATTGTTTTAATGTATTATATTAATTAGTTGTTAATCTATTATTGTGTTTTATATATTAGAGATACACAATGATGTTATTTCAATATTATATTTTTTTAAAATTTATCATTTTAAAAAAACACAATAACTAGCAAAAAAGACACAATGACGATATATGAGTTTAAAATCATAATAAATCTATTATCTTTTTATATAACAATGTTATACTCGTTTTAAAGATAAAAAACGCTCATTTATATAGTCTAGTTTTTATAAATAAAAAAATATAATGTTTTACATAAAAGTTATGAACACTTAAAAAATGAAAAAACTTATAAATAATCAACAAAAGTGTCTATTAATAAAGTATTTTTTTAAAAAAAAATTCACTACAATTTGATTTAAACTTTTTGTAAGAAGATACATGATTGGGATTAGTTATTACATTTTTTTTAGTTTTAAGGACTTTTTTATTTGAATATTCCGTGTTCAATATTTATAGTATGAAATTAAATATAGTTTCTCGTGTGAAACATGATTGATTTATTTATAACTAGACTTCCATATATAATTTGTTGAATTGTTTCTCTCTCCAAATGGTTCACAATCGCCTACATCGAAACCACGACATCCATATTGAAAACGTTACACGTCAGCACAGGAATCCCCGCACGTCTACGCACGAACGACACGGTTGCATCAAATTCCATCCCCCGCCTTAACACACACACACACACACACTGTGTTTGAAAGCGACGGGACGGTTGGTTTTGTTTGAAAGCGACGGGACGGCGTTTGACGGTTACGCCAACCACAGCGACACTTTGCTTTTATTGCTCCAAACTCAAAACTTCCTTACTTTCTCCCCAAACTTTTCATCATCACTTATTTATCTTATCTAATCTTCAGTTATTCTTTTCTTTGCTTTACAATAACCATTCACTTTCCTCTAACAACACCTAAAAGCTACTTTTCTCCGTTTTGCCTCCAGGTCACATGAAGATTTTCAATTTTGTATGTTTCTCTGTCTCTCTCTTTTCCTCTATGTTTGTCTGTCTCTATATACATATACATATACATATACATACGTACGTACGTACGTACGTACATACATACATATGATGTGTCTGATTGCTAAAGCTGATCATGACTTGGTTTCTAGGTGAAAAAGAAAAAGCGAAAACTGGTGTCGGTTATCTTGCTTTGATGTTACAATTCTGAAAGTATCGATGTTGGTGGACTTATTAGGGGGAATATTTGGAATTGAATTCTATGTGGGTGTCTCTGTTTTAGTACATACAAACCCCATAATAATTCATCTTTTGCATTTGATAGTTTTTATATGTACAAGTCCAGCTGTGAGTTGTCTCCTGCTTTGATGTTTTACGATTACAACGTGTGTAAGGGGTATTGGCCTGTGTCAAGCACTTAATTAGAGAGAGAAATGGGACTTCATTTTGGTAAAAATATGCTGCAGACTACGTGTACCCACCGGCCGGAGGGCTTGGTGTTTGGGTTAGGGTTAGGTTTTGTGTACAATTGGTTTTGTTTCTTCAAGGACTCATGCTTGATGATCATGGTATATATGTATTCTTTTGAAAACAGAATATGAAACCTAGTTCTGTTTCAGAAACAGAGTTAGTTAGAGATGTATCGTAACATGTTGATTCATATTTTCTCTGAAAATTATTGAATTATCAATATTATTTTCGCAAAGCGGTCGGTTTGGCTCTTAATAGTCAACACTGCGTTTGTCTTGGAAACATAGTAGATGAGATGCAAGATTGGCTTAGATGTTTATGGTTTTGATTTCACTTTTATTTAAAATTGCAGGTGTCTCTGCTGTCTGAACCCAAGAGTAGAACAAGTGTTGCCACTCTCATCCTCACGACATCACTCATTTTTGGTTTTTATCTCCTTGGAACAGCTTTTTTTGCAAATGACCTCAAAGTATACTTATTTTCCTTGCCATTGTAGATTATTTTTAGGGTAATCGCATAAAAAAATAACCAACTTTGTTCCAATGTTACATATTAGTTTCTACTCAAAAGCGCTCAAACTTATTTTGTTTTAAATCCAAGGTAACCCGTTACCAGATAAAAACAAAAGTTATGAACATCATGTTATGCTGACATGGAGTTTGTGTGTTTTTATGGGTGAAAACAAAGATAGTTACTTGAACTAGAAAATGGACAAACTTGGTTATCTTTTTATGCAATTAAGCATTTATTTATTTGTGATTGTTTTATTTATCAAAGACTGGTAATGTAATCTGCCATGATAGATTCCACAAAGATCAGAAATGGACTTGAAGGATTCAGAAGAATGCAAGGTTTTTATCCTTTAAATATAAATTATAAATAGCTTTGAGCTTGCTTAAGGCCTTAACTTTACAGTCTCCCATTTGTTTTAGAGCCTATGCAGGCCTCCAGGCAGCGAAGTGTTGCCAGAAGGAATTCTTGCCAAAACTTCTAATCTGGATATGCGCCCTTTATGGGGTTCTTTCGATGATAATGTGAGTTATCCAAATTGGTTTTTAATACTTCATTTTTTAAATAAAAATGCTACATTACTGTTACTAGAAAGCTTTTATATGTGTGTGTATAGCGAGAGGACTGTTTAGTACAAAACCAATTTTAGGTAAAGAACCACATAAACACTTGTACCTTTTGCTTTAACTCTGATAGTCTGATACATAAGATGGTTATGCGGTTCCCTAATTAAAATTAGTTTTTTTATTCAAGGCACCTCTATATGTGTATATATATAATCATCTATTTGGGTTCTTTTATTGACCGGCGTGATTGATATTATAAGATTAATCAAATAACTTCCATAATTATGGTTCGTTTTTTTATTTTCTAATGTCTCAGAGCCATTCAAATCGTAGTTTGTTGGCTATTGCAGCTGGGATAAACCAAAAGTATCTGGTTAATGAAATCATATCAAAGGTAATATACTCATCCAAATGATTGATTATGTGCAGCTTATCACATGCGTTTTTTTTTTTTGCCATTAATCTCCATATATAAAACATAAAATAGCAGAAACTAATTGGATCTTACTAGAATGGTGCAGTTTTTAGAAAATGACTTTGTTGTGATGGTCTTTCATTATGATGGTGTTGTTGATCGATGGGATGATTTAGAATGGGCTAGTCAGGTCATTCACATTTCAGCCATGAACCAAACAAAGTGGTAAGAACTTTCTACCCGATTACACATCCTATTATCTTATGTTATGTTTTCCAATCTATTTGATGAATGTGTCTTTCATATTTTCGGTAATGTTATAGGTGGTTTGCAAAGCGTTTTCTGCACCCAGATATAGTTGCAGAGTATGATTACATATTTCTTTGGGATGAGGATCTTGATATCAAAGAGTTTAATCCTGGCCGGTAAGTCTTTTAAGTAGGTGTTTGGATTTGCCTCTGGGAACTGATTATTTTGAATTGTAATAATCAGCATTTAATGTTTAGATAAACTTTTCTTATAATTTAATATCACTTAATCACTTCCAAAATGCTAATTTAAAAACCCCAAGTGTCCCTTATAACAAATATAATTTTTTAAAAGGAAAACTTTATATAATGATCTTGTGAACACATCCTTTTGTAGGTATATTTCAATTATAAAAGAGGAAGAACTTGACATATCACAGCCTGCACTTGATGCTGGGAAGTCGGAGATCCATCATCAAATCACCGTACGCCAAAAGAACTCAAAAGTTCACCGGTATTAATGTGCTTTACTTTTTTGAATGATTTTACTTTACAAATCATCTATATGGACTTCTATTACATTAACCCTCAATAATCGTTATGCTGTAAACAGGAGGTACTTTAAACTACGAGGTGGGGGAAGGTGTTATGACAATAGCACAGGTCCTCCATGCTTTGGGTAAAAAACACCTTCTGGTTAAAAGTTTTACTCACAACGATTCCATAAATGAAAGAAGACAAATTCTCATGTTAACAGTGTTCTGTATTGCAGTTGGGTGGAAATGATGGCTCCAGTGTTTTCAAAAGCTGCATGGCGTTGTGCGTGGTATCTGATTCAGGTATAGAAAATCTTTCATACCTTAAGAAAACAAAAAATATTGTATAATACCTCCAGGCCGTGATCATTGAGGATGATTTGTGTTGAACAGAATGACTTGATTCATGGATGGGGCATTGATTTTCAGCTCGGCTATTGTGCTCAGGTAAAACATGAATCATCCATAAGTTCAACTATTTGTGACCTTCTGTGGTTTTGTTGTTACTGAATTGGGTTATGATCATGTTTCTACAGGGTGACCGAAAGCAGAAGGTTGGTGTAGTTGATGCTGAATACATAGTTCATTTGGGCGTCCCTTCTCTCGGTGGTTTAAACCATGTAAGTAATTGTAGTGACTATGGTTAGAGATGGTTAGAGATGGCAAGGTGTACACATAGTGCGGGTTTGGTAAAACTGGACCGGTTAGTTCGGATGGGTTGACCCACTTACAGGTTTAATTTTTGCAAATAATGAGTTAAAAATGATCATAAAACAATATTAGTATAATAATATTCAAATTATTTGCAGGTTTTAAACATTAAAATTTGATTTTTGTGGCGAGTACCTACCGGTTTCACCCATTCTCTTTTAGCTAATATATTTTTATGACTGATTTGACCCGTTAGAGATAGAACACAACCCAATTTTACCTATTTACAAGTTAACAGGTTGAACTTGTTACATCTAACTGCGTTCTTTAAGATGCTTTGTGTTATTTCTTCTCCAAGATGATTTATTTTGTTTCAAGATTTGTAACAGCCTTCTTATTTCATGTAGGCAAGCAATGCATCATGTACTAATCACATGGATATCAAAAATTCAACATATACCGATGATCTTGTAAAGCCGGTATTAGCCTTAAACCTGAATTCAGCACCCCTCATTTCTTTTCTCTTTTTATTTATATTTATCAATCCTATGTTTATTTAATTGCAGTCAAACATTAGTGATATACATGCGGTAGATGATAGAGGCGAGGTATGTTCTATGTGCATAGTCGACAGTTTTGGAAGTGATCATAATCATTACACACAAATGACAAAACACAAGGACTACACATCTTTTTAAAATGATTATTATGTTTGATTAGTCTAATAATTATAAAGTTAAGACTACACTATCAAATTTCCTGTATTGATATTATTTCTTGCTTTTGGTATTTGAACAAAAAAAAAACATTATCTACCCATTTTCGGGTACAAAACGAGGTGATTCTCTTCGGTCTTGGACAAATATAATCCTGTAACTTTCTGAATGTTTATCCTTTTGCGTTATACAGGTGAGGAAGCAGTCGTACATCGAAATGCGTATCTTCGGGCGTAGATGGGATAAGGCAGTTGAAAACGACAAATGCTGGGTTGATCGATATGCAAATGATCAAAAGAAACATTGATGAATCCTTACAGAACTGTCAAGTAAATAACCAACCATGATAGTTCACACAACGTTTTTACAACCCAGAATCATTTGTATAATCAAGAGTTCGAGTTCCTGAGTTCTGAGATGGTAATTGTTCATATTTGGGTTTTTGATGTTTTGGCTCCCAAGTATATGGTTGTATGTATTCTTCTATTGATGTTTTGATATCAATTGTTTTGAGAAAAAAAAGATGATAGTGCACATGTAAATGAATAGGTGGCGATTCGCCTATTCATGTGTATATTTTTTCTTGTTATCATAATACTTGTATAAGTTTGTAATTTCTATAAATAGACAGTGCCACAGGCGCGTTGTGCCATGGTATCTTCTTTGTTCCTTGTGATTAGTAATTGTAAATACATTTAACTGTCTATAGTAATGGCAATTGGTTTAGTTATACTTTTACAAAATTTGGCAATAATGGTTTTTAGTTACATGCTTAGGATGTTCAAAATATGTTTCCTAGTTATTTGCATTTTGTTTAGTTGTTGTCAAAAGCTTGTGTTCAATAGATCCAGGGCAGTTGTCTTATGTTTTGTGCCCATATTCAAAAGTCTTTCATCACCTCATGAGCTTTTTCTTGTGTTTCTTGACCAGTCTAGATGTTGAGTCTAGTTGAGTCCCTGGTTCTTCATTTATTGTTGGTTTGTCATCAAGGTATCAGATTTTTTGGTGCCCCTGTGTTTTAAGTTGTTGGTTATGTTCTGGTCTAATTATAATAGACATACCTCTATAGTTTAAAAAAGGATAAGGAAAAAAAACTACAATGAACTTTTACAAGAATATCCAGCTTTTTACAAGCTTCATATCATCATTTAAGCAATTTATTCTCTGTTTGAATGAAAATATGTACGGCACAATATAAGATTTGTCTAAATGCAAGCATTAGAGATATTTTTTAAAAAGCATGAGGCCCTAGCCAAATAAAAAAAGCACAAACGTCTATTAACTATAGAAATTGATGATAGTTTTTTTTTAACTATGATGTAAACACCACTTTCAGATCAAAAAGCAAACACAGATCATGACCAAGATTCACCCTTTGTTGTGCTATGTAGGTTTGACCAATCCAAATACATATGCCTAATTTTTTAATGGTACAGATGTCTTAATGATTTAGAACTTAATCATTAAGAAATTACCAAACAGTACCTTAGTAATAGATGATATAGCTTTGTAAAAGCAAACCTATTTAGAAAATAATTTTGAATATTTGTTATCACACTTACATGTGGATTTTAGATTAGTGAAATCATATATGCAGTGAATCATGCATTCAGTGACTATGTTGTGAAGATAGGGTTTAAGAATGGGGTTTCAATTTTCAACAATTAAACCAACAACATATTCAAATCACTCACTATAAACGAAAATACATTTTTAAAATCACATTTCATTATAATCTTAACAGTGATCAATACTTTTTGCATGTGATTTGTAATTGTGTGGAACTTGAGGGACCAAACTGTATATGTGATAATTGAGGGGCTAATATCATAATAATGTTGTTAGTCGTTATGTTTGTTAAAGTGTCTACAATGGCTTGAGCCCGGTAATGAGAAGTAGCTGTGAATTGATAAGAATTTCCCTCTCTGTCATTTCTTTCTTGAATCCATAGCATTAATACTTGCTAATGAACAAAACATAAACAAAAAGCGAACAACAGAAGGTAAAACTTCACTACTAACCAATAACTGCAGTCCTGAGATTCAAACAACCTAAAATCAAAAAGCAAAAGTAGAGTTAAAGCAAAATATTAAATACTTTACATGATGTCAGTGACCGGAAGCTGAGTGAAAATTTCATTAAATCTTAGTTGTTCTTAACAGCAATGGCTATTCATCAAAGTCTTCGGGTCCTTTTTTTCGGTTTGCCGCTTTGCGAGCTAAGATAAAATGATCGGATGTCCCTTTCGTTTAGGATGTTATTAAACATCCAACATATACTAATGATTCTAAAATTTTAGGTACAAACTAACACCTCTTGGCATTATATCAAATAATGAAACAAAAAAACCCAAAAAGAATAAAAAAATATTCATTGATATCGTAAAACTTAACATATCAAAAACAAAATGAAACCACGTCCCTCATGCATCAACCGATCTCATCTAGTTCTTCTCAAATTAAAATTGAAAGTTATGAAAATCGCCTACGTAAAACATCTTTTTATCCAGCTTATCAGCTTGTCTGCAACACAATAACAATTCTGTTACAAACCCAACATGTATAAAAAAGTTGATAAAATTAGAATAAATAGGAAAGGAATCCGTAAAAAAAATGGATCTATACTTTAACTCATGTCATTTTTTTAGCTTTCTTTTTTTAACTCATGTCATTTTTTTAACTTCCTTTTTAGCTTCTTTCCGGAAAAAAAAAACCATTTGTACTCATAACTCAGCATGAATAGTGAACATATGGTTTGGTAATTTTGATCCACATATTAGTTGGATCATATTTATACAAGCCTAACTAATAATACATTGATAATTCAACTAAGGCTCAAAAGAGACAAAAGACCAAACAACAGCTTAATAAAAGTAAATAATAAATAAAGCATGAGTTCATGTAAATCTTGTTTGTGTAGGCGCTAGTTTGCTGGTCGTGTATTTTTTAGTTAAATGCCGTCATTCCATAAAAAAAAACTAAAGCATATGATAACAAACAATAAAACTCCAACAAAGAGCAAACATCATGATTTATAACATTATCGCTGATGAATGCTTCTTTGGTCAGCTTTTCTGCAATACAATAACAAATATTCTACAACTCTAACCTGCAATAAAACCCGAGTAACAAATTCAAACATAGGCATTATCAATACAAGTTATTTATTCTTTATATTATACAGGCAAAAGTTTTGTGGTTCTAAACAAAGAAACTTTACGTTAACAAATAATAATATCCAAACGTACACCAAACATCGCAAATTGAAAGGTTACAAAAGATTAATACATGCACCTTCAGATTGTTAGAACCAGGTTCAAATCACCAATGATTAAAGAAACACATATGAGAAACTAAAAAACAATACCATAAGCATATGTATAAGCAAACCAATCAGTACCTAACACAAAATAAATCAAACACAAATAACATTAGAAAAAAGAAAACCAAATGTATTCAAATTCTTTTCCAATTAAGAAAACACTTCTAAATTTATCTAAATTGGCTATGCCCAATTTCCAAACTGACTATATGCAAACCAATACATACCTACGTAAACATGAAGGCAGCGAAAACACTCGTGTTAATCACACCTACACCTATAAACAGAAGACAAAGGAAAAAAAGAAACAATTTTTCATGCTTGATAATGCACACATTATAAAGTTGGAGATTTATACATACGAATGGAATTTTAAAACAAAGTTATGTTGTTGATTATATGTTGAAAGATGGATCAAATCATGTAACCTTAATCATGTTGATTCAATTTCAAATATGAAACTAAACATCAAAACAATAAAACTTACTTGTGGGAATAAAGACTTGTGACGAAGAGGATGATGTCATGATCGATTGATGCGTTTTCTAATAGTCAATTCCCTCCTTTTGAGTATAACCTTTAGCAACCAATCATGTTTTATAGCATTCAATATTACCATTCAGGTCTAATTTGGTTCTAAAAACCCATATACATCCTACGAATTTCGTACCATTAGGTGATTCAATCAATTCCCAAACGTCATTCTTATACATGAAATCAAACTCATCAATCATATCTCTATTCCATTAACACGATTGATCACTACTAATGGCTTCATTATAGGATGTTAGACCGTTGCACTGTCCTAAATCCAGATCAGCTTCACTAAGGTAAGTTACATAATCATCAAAGTTAGTAGACTTTTTAAACCGTGATGACCTCCTTAGCTAATTTTTGGGTTCAAAAGTTTTAGTAGTCGTTTGAGGGACTTGCTCTTATGGGTTTGATGTTACTTCATTTACAGGGGCGTTTGGAGCAACTTGTGTAACAGGTTGTTTCCAACATATGTCACTCAACTAAATCTATGATAGTGTCATAACTATTACCAATATTACAATACAATAAGAAGTATGAACAATAACATGTTATAAATTATGAAATTTATGAAATAAAACAAATGAGTATCATACATGCAAAAGACACAAACAATAATACAAAACAAAATATCATTTTGCTGAAACTAATAAGGCATTAAACAACAATACTTGATTAATATGAAACTAAAGAAACAGCTTAGCTAAAAATCATCTTCAAAATATGTGAAGTCCATAATCCGATCGATCGAACTTCGTTTGATAGTTGCACTTGATAATACGCGAAGACGGGTGCGCACTTTACTTGAATCACATGAGAAACAATGTACTTCATATGTTTATGATGAAATCATTGAAATTCAGATGTATATAATATGTCGAATGATTACAATGATAATCGATACAAGATCGATCTTACCCGATGGTGTGCGAATCACAAACGTGATCTGCTCTTTTTAGCGAAATAAACAAAACACACACACTAAATTCTGCAATTTCTCTCGTTAATGTGGCACACTCCACTTTGCACGCACACCCATGCATATATATACTTGCATTTCCAGACTTGTCGCATTGCATGTATTACACATGCATTTCCATACTTTTCGCATGCATGTGTTAAGAATGCATTCATGTTGTCGCATGCATGTATTCTGTTCCAAACATTTTGCTTGCATGTATTATATTCCAACTTTCGCATGAATAAACTGTGTATCCTCCTTTTGCATGCATATTGTCGCATGCATGTTGTTGTGCGAAATGTTGTCACGTGAACTGCAAGTTGTTCATCTAGTATGTGTTAAAACGATATTGTAATCCAAATATTTAGTCCTTACAATCTCCCCCTTGGATTATGATATCGTTTTGTGTTTAAAGAAAGCTTGAATCTTCAACAAAACCTTTCGCAAGGAAGGTTCTCGCACGAGCGGATATTGAATCAGATGCAACAATTTTTAAGCTTCAAATCTTCATAAGATCATGCCATTTGATTCGGTTTTGTGTGTGTTCTCGGTTTCGAATCGATCGTCGATGAAACCGGAAAGAACTCAAGCAAATTTTATATAATGATGTCACTTTGAGCATTTATACAAACACTTGGTGTGCGTATCAATACTTCACATCAACCATTGCATTTGAACCAAATTTGTCTTCAATTTCTTCAACAAATCATACAATTTGAATCGAATTGAGACGAAATTGTGTGTGTGTCTCGGTTTCGGATTGAACGTTAATGAAACCGGATAAACTTTCAACAAAATTAACTAAACTTTTTAACTTGTTTAACGTCCTCGAAAGGAAGATCGCGGAATAATGATCCGTTGTATCAAGAGCAACACCTTGCTCTGATACCAAATGTAAAGTCCATAATCCGATCGATCGAACTTCGTTTGATAGTTGCACTTGGTAATACGTGAAGACGGGTGCGCACTTTACTTGAATCACACGTGAAACAATGTACTTCATATGTTTATGATGAAATCATTGAAATTCAAATGTATATAATATGTCGAATGATTACAATGATAATCGATACAAGATCGATCTCACTCGAGGGTGGACGAATCACAAACATGATCTGCTCTTTTTGAGCGAAATAAACAAAACACACACACACTAAATTCTGCAATTTCTCTAGTTAATATGGCACACTCCACTTTGAATGCACACCAATGCATATATATACTTGCATTTCCAGACTTGTCGCATTGCATGTATTACAAATGCATTGCCATATGATGAGCTCAAAATGGATCGATCTGTGATGATATATGAACACAATTCAATCTAAAACACACAAGTATTCAATTCAATACAAGCAAATCAACAAAAAATCATAGAGTTTTCATTGATTAGCATATAGAAGAATACAAAGTGTAGGAAACAGTTACAATACATCTCAATGCTAAAAACTTTTCTACACCATACATATCTATGTTATTTATACTAATCAAGAAAACAAAGGAACATATTTACATAAAAAGTCCCTATACTATGACAAAAATGTAAAAGACATACAAAGACAAATGTTAATCTTTAAAGAAGCATCTACAATACTCCCCCTAAGATTTACATGTCTTCGGTCTTCAAAATCTTCAGTCTTCAAATCTCTTTCTTCAATCTTTGTCTTCAATCTTTAATCTTCTTTCTTCAGTCTTCTTTCTTCTGACTTTGTCTTTAATCTTCTTTGATCTTTATTCTTTAATCTTCAAACTTCTTCTTTATCTCTTTCTTCAATCTCCATTCTCTATCTCCAGCTTTGATCTTCAGTCTTCACAAGGCAAAGAAGTCTTCTGGTTCTTCTTTTATCTTGAAAACTGGCTTTTCCTTATATAGCTCTTGTTCCCTTAGAGCTTTGGCAATAGTTGACTTGAATTTTCCTGCTAATATCCCTTGTTCAGGCTTAGCTTCATTTGTTTTGATTTCCATAGAGTTCATTAATTCCAATGTTTGCTTTGAAATCCCTGCTATATCCACATTTGCATAGCATTCGATTGGATTAGAACTATCTTTACAATGTATCTCCAAAACACCTTTACTAGAAATTCTCATGAACTCAATGTCTTTGATATCTTTTTTCACAATATTAGCGTATGCTAATGCTTTCCTCAATGATATCCTCTCCATTGCTGCATTCATCACCTTAATTATAGACATAAAATACTTTTTGTCATTCTCAGCAGTTTTTGTACTCGTTTTCTCAAACTTTTGAATTGATAAGAAAGAAATGTAACTAGGATGGAGTAGCTTAAGTTCAAACACACCAAACAATGTAATCATATCATTATCCCAATCATCTACATTTCTGACCAACTTCAATTCATACGTTTCAGAATTATAAAACCATCTTAGAATCGGTTTTGATTGTTGAGATCCATCTATCACTTTCAATCCAGGATTTGTGACTTTCTCAAAATACTCATCACTGAAAGCATCCAAAAACTTTTCTTCACCAACATCTTTATCAACTCCTTTTCTCTTCTTCTTTAATGATTGAAAATACTGCTTATCTTCTTGATCACACCTTATTTGTAAGAATGAACTCATTCTGTTTATCCCTCTGTGAAGTAACTCAACAAATGATTCTCCACATTTAGCTTTTGAATGGTTGATCAAAGGCAATCTGTCTAATTCTTTCAAGTCTTGAACTGGCAGCTTAATAATACTTGAAAAGAAATGATAACATCATAAATTGCATTGACTGTTTTAATCAAGAATGCATCAAACACTTCATCATACTTCCAAGCTACGATCTTGACCTCCTTAGTGGTATCAGGAACAATCATAGCATTCAACAAATCTGAAATAGATTGTCCTTTCTGTAATACATTACGCACAAGGTCACCAGCGGATCGTGCTTTGTTCCACAATTGCTTCTGTTCCATTGATACTTGATATCCTTGTCTTTCTGTTTCTGGAAACATCTTCATCAGTTCTCTTCTTCTCTCGTAAGCAGAACTTTTCTTCTCTTTGCTTTGATCTCTTGAGGCTTCAAAATCCTCGTCCTCTTTGTTATCTCCAAGTATTGAGGATTATCCATATCAAGCGCAATCATCTTGTTAGTTTGTTTTTCTGTTTCTTGAAAGCTTCTAACTAAATTCCTTAATGATTCGCCTTGTAGCCTCTTTAGCTTCTTCCAAGGATAATTTCTGGATTGTAACCATGATCTTAAAGCATTAATATTCATGTCATTTGGATCAGGATGGTGTAATTCGGATGTAGACAATTCTTCTACATTAATACTTTCTTGTAACTTGTTCCATTCTCCATGTTCAACTACAATTTCGTTTGGATCAACAGGAGCAACGGATTCAGCTGTAACACATTTTTCATATTCTTCATGAATTTGAGAAACAGTCAAACCATCAAGAAACACTCGATTATATTTCATCTTCACCAAATAATTGTATTTTTCTTCAACATCAACAGGTACATCATCATGACTTATGTCAATTGTAGAATAATGTTCATCTACAGTATCTTGGATATCTTCATCATCCAGCACTTCATTGTACCAATTATCATCAAACTCAGACTCTATATCATCTAGAGCTCTGATAATCTCTTGAACATCAGATTCTTTTTCCTCAACATTCACCTTTTGAATTTTAGATGATGATTCAGGTAAAACTGAAATATCTATATCATCTATTTTTCTTTTTCCTTTGTCAACTTCTGGTATCTTCTCAACATCAATAGGAGTAATTTCTGAAATAATCATTAAATCAAGCGATGGAGACTTATTCTTTTCTTTCAACTTTTCTAATTCTTCTTTCATCAATTCATTTTCCTCATTCACCTTCTTTAATTTTTCTTCCATCACATCAAAATCTGTCATCATAACTTCAAACGTTTTCAAGTTTTCATCTCTACTTTTTCTTAACTCATCAATTATTTTATCCTTTTCTTTCATTTCATCAATCAACCTTTCATTTAATGCTTTTAACTCTTCAATCATCTTTAATTGATTTTCATTTTCCTTGTTCAGTTCATCAATCTTCTTCTGTAGGTTTTCTTCTTTAGTTACATGCACTTCTGGTTGTACTTCTTCTACAAATTCATTCATAATGCCAGCTTCTACAATATCAAACTCTTGAGTGTTCTCATTTAATTCAAACTAGTCATTTTGATCTACCATTTCTTCAATCATACTTGCAATTTCTTCAATAGATTGTTCTTCACCTTGATTAATTTCTTCAGTATCCTTATCATGAATCTCTTCAGTAACTTGATCTGTATCTTGAACATATTCATCCATTTCTTCATTCACTTCTTCAGTAGCTGAATTTACTTCTTCTGTAACATCATGCTCTTTTTCATGAGCTTCTTTAGCAACATGCTCAGCTTCTTCAACATTCTCAGGAATAAATTCCATAACATCATCAAATTGACCAGCATCATCATTATGGTCATCATCAGATGAACTAGAGCTATCATCATCCACATCATCAATGTTTTCATTATCATCATCATCTTCTTCATCCTCTTCAGCTGGTATTTCCTCAATCAAATTAGCTGGGTCAATAGGCTCATCCTCAATTAAATGATAATGATCAATAGTGATATCCACTTCATCGTTAGCAACATTAAGAATATAATCAAATAATGGAACATTCTGAGCTCCAGTAACCATTGCCAATCTCTTATAAGATACATTAGACATATGCTCTAGCATCATAGTTTCACCACTCATACCATACACACGTATGTCTGGATACTCTTCATTTTTGATCATCTGAAGAAATCTAGGATACATGAGATACTTGTTCCTAATTCCCTTTTCAAGATTAAAGATAAAACCATTTAGAATCCACTTAGACATATTAAATCGTCTATTAGTAGTCAGTGCTACAATGGGTGATGCAATGTCAATAGGAAAAGAATTCCATCCCGCACTTCGTTTTGACATGCAATGTTGGAAAATGTAGCATATAAGCTTCCAATGGTTATACACACGAGCACGGAAAAATTGTTTCTTAGGAAAATGGTCAGGATGTCCCATTTCCATGAATGTTTGTCTACATTCATCAAACGTTAACTCGGATAAATCTTCTGGATCATTAGGTCCTAACCTCAAGGCTTGTCTAATTGAGTCTTTAGAGACTTCAATCATTCTAAAATTCGTTATAAATCCTCGGACCACTTTAGCTCCATTATCATCAACATCAACATATGCCGTGCTCCAGAACTTCTTAATCAGACGTGCATAGATAACTGGTTGGTAGCACATGGCATATACGTACTTCGTCCGTGATAGAAATCTGATCATATCTTCGTATCCTACAGCATTTTGAATATCCTCGTTTAATAGTGCAGCAACGTTGTGTTTCGGCTCAAACTTTAAATCAGCCATCTGCAAAATTAAACACAAGACATTTAAAATTTGAAGTTTTAACAATTAAAATCAATATTTTTAAAAATTCATTCTGCTGAAATTCAAATATTTCAAAAAAATTGATTTCTTTGATTATTTAACACATTTTAGATTTCAAATTTTGATTTAAAAAACCTATTTCCAATATGAATTTTTGTTAAATTTTTTTTTTATTAAAAAAATGTTGAATGACTGTTCATCTTCATCCTCGGTCGATGAAGATTCATCACATAATCAACTTTGATGAACAATCGATTTGAATGAACAAACTGAGTCAAAATCAAGTCCATATTATCATTCAAGCATCAATTTCAGTTCATTTAGTCATTTTAACCATCAATTTACAGATTTGCATACAATCTAGGTATTCAAACGCCCGAATAGGGTCGAAACGCCCAGCTTAAATCAACCTGTAAATCAATGATATCAGTGATTTTGATCATGAACTTACACTTAGAATTAAGCACAAAGATCTTTGAATACAAGAGTAACTTAAAAATCGATCAAAATGAGGAATAAGGGTTTATCTGAAGCACACTGGGTTCGAAGGATTAAGAGTTCAGGGGAATTTGAGAATGAAATCTGAAAACACAAAGTGTTGTTCATATACTAAGTGAAAAATCTTAGGCGCATGAACACTGTTTATGCGCATGAGGTCAGGCGCATGAACACTGTTTGTGCGCATGATAAAGAATTTCACACTAAGTATTTAGGCGCATGAGCACTTTTTGTGCGCATGAGCACTGTTCAGAAGCATAAGCACTGTATAGACGCTTTTGCACTGTTCAGGCGCATGTGTCTAGCTGAAACGCCCAATACTTGACATTTGCTGTTTACACATGGAAGCATGGGAACTGTTTAGGCGTATGTGAAGGATAAAACGCCCAACACTTAACCATAATTTCAAACTCATGACAACTGTTTAGACGCATGACAACTGTTTAGACGCATGAGGTTGTCTGAAACGTCCAACACTTGTACAAATCTTGAAAAATCATCATGCTCCTAATCCTGGACTTATGAATACTATTTAGGCGCATGAGATGACTTCCATGTGTCCCAACACTTGTAATTTTCAGATCTTCCACCTGTACACTGTTTAGACATATTAGCACTGTTTACATACTAATATTAAAACAGTTAATCAAATTTTGACTTTAATTAATCAAATTTTGACTTTCACCCAAAATTTTCAAAATGAACCCTCAATTTTGAACTTTTGACTTTTAGATTTTTATTTTTATTTTGAAATTTTTAATTTTTATTTTTGACCTTTTTATTTTTATTTTAATTTTTCAAAATAATTTCCCGTCATTTTAGTCTCTAGTTTTTAACAAAAATTCTCATTTAACTTTTGCAAGAAGCTTTTCCATTTAAAATGTTTTTCAGGTTCGTTTTTTACATTTTGTTACACACACATGCTTGAACATATGTAGCATCATCCTTTCCGTCCAAAACATTAGATTTTGATTTTTCATGATTTTACATATCTTGAAATTTGACAATTAGTTTTAACTCTTTTTACTCCCCCTAAACTTTTAAGTTTGATAAAACTTAGAAGTTTCTTGAATTTTATCACATGAAGAGCACACTAATCATTGTTAAATTGCTTGCACATAGAAAACATACAAAAATCAAAATGAAAGTAGAATAAAATCCTAATATTCATAATGAATCATGTCTGCAGTGAGATCATATTAGCAGTGATCAGCATATTAAAATAAAATAAATTGATGGATAGTCACAGACAGTGATTAAATCCTGATCAAGTGTGTTCCAGGTCAGCATTTCTGCAGCAAAGGAGACACTAAATCTAAGGACAGAAAATGAGTGTTTTTGGCAAGGTACTCAGCATACTTACTTTTTCAATTCTTGGATTGTTTAAAGTACAATTAGATATGACATTATGCAGTCATACTTAGACTTAGAGAGATTAATTCTCATAAAGATATGCAAGAAGTCACTATTCTCAACTTGTTAACCTGACATATACTATAACCAGATCTCATTTGGTGTTTGTGCACATTGGCATCTTGTTACATCAATGAGTATATCCAGGTCTGTAATCACTTACAACAAAGGATATCTCATCACTTCAGGTCTATAATGACTCATAACAGAGAAGTGTTAGATGCATTAAATAATTAGAGCTCAATGGTTATTCATATCGCCATCAGGTGTGAGATTATGTCTTAACAAGCAATCAATTTGAGAAATCAACACTACTCTTAGTGCTAAGATAGACATACATGAATGCATGAGTGATTTAGTTTAATCACAAGAATTTACTTTTTCAGTCTGATTGCATGAGCTTACCTGCACATCATATCTGATCACGTCAGACTTTAATCGAAAGAGAAGTATGCAACTGATCATACTAATGTACTATCATTTCTCAGGTGTTGCAAAACAACTTCATTCCTATATAATTAATAAGGAAAGACACTATTTTTGTGATTTTTGTTTTTTTTATATTTTTATCTTTTGTTTTTCAATTTTCTATTTTTGTATTTGATTTTTTTTCTAATAAACATGCACACACAAAAATGCAATCAGGCATTTAACTTTGACAGGTTCTCTGGCTGTGTCCTATTCATGTAAGGGAGGGTTCTGATCATATTTAGACTCAATTAACTGAAATACTCAAAAAACCAATTTTTACATGTGGTTAATAAGACCAATTGACTCTACCAGATACTCAAACAGTCCTGGTAAGAAGGCTTTAGTAAAAAGGTCGGCCAACTGTTTTTCAGTAGTAATTTGAATCAAAATGATTAAACCTTTTTCAGAGTTATCTCTGAGAAAATGGTATCGAATTTCGATATAGACAGGATTAGCTGTAATGAACATAGCAGTTGTGTTATCAATGTAAATAGGTGTTTTAAGAAAGTTGAACTCGTAATCCAGCAGTTGGTTTTGTAACCAAAGGATTTGAGAACATCCTGCTGAAGCAGCAATGTACTCAGCTTCTGCAGTAGAAACAGAGACATTTGTTTGTTTCTTGCATTTTCACGAGACTAATCTGGGTCCTAAAAATTGACACCCACCAGTTGTTAATTTTCTATCTTGACAACATCCGCCATAATCACTATCAGTATACCCATGTAACTTGAAGTTTTCTTCGTAAGGATACCATAGCCCTAAAGCCGGTTTACCTTTGAGATACCTGAATATTCTTTTGACAGCAATTAAGTGGGATTCTTTCGGGTCTGATTGATACCTTGCACAGACACAAACAGCATACATAATGTCTGGTCTAGATGCAGTGAGATACATCAAAGAACCAATCATAGATCTGTATAATGTTTGGTCTACTGATTTTCCTTTCGGATCAGGCTCAATCATGGTGTTTATGTCAGATGGAGTTCTGATGGACTGACAATCTTGCATCTTAAATTTCTTCAAGAGTTTGTCGACGAACTTCTCTTGGTTGATAAAAATACCATCTGCAGATTGCTTAACTTGTAGTCCAAGAAAGAAATTTATCTCTCCCATAGAACTCATCTGAAATCGAGATTTCATGATTTGTTCGAATTCATTGCACAGTTTTTGACTTGTAGAACCAAATATGATATCATCAACATACACTTGTACACATAAGAGATCATCAGTATCCTTCCTTATGAATAAAGTTGGATCGATTTTCCCTCGCGTTTATCAATGTTGGATTAAGTGCTATGACAATGTCTCATACCAGATTCTAGGGGCTTGATGTTGACCATATAAAGCTTTGCTGAGCTTCTACTCACGATGTGGATATTGTGAATCTTCAAAACCTGGAGGTTGCTTCACGTACACATCATCGGTGATAGAACCATACAAAAAAGCACCCTTTACGTCCATTTGATACACTTTAAATTTCATGAATGAGGCATAAGCCAGGAAGACACGAATAGATTCAAGTCTTGCAACTGGAGCAAATACTTCATCATAATCAATACCTTCTTCTTGAGTGTATCCTTGTGCAACTAATCTCGCTTTATTTCGGATTACATTACCTCTATCATCAGTTTTATTTCTGAATAACCATTTTTTTCCTATAGAACTTTCTCCTTCAGGTAAATCCACCAGATTCCACACTTCTTGTTTGCGGAACTGTAATAATTCTTCTTGCATAGCCTCGATCCAACCATTGTCCTTTAGCGCTTCAGAATCATTTTTAGGAACAATTTGAGAAAGAAAGCAAGAGTATAAGCAGATGTTTTCTTGTTCTGATTTACTTCTCGTTGTTCTCTCACTCAAAGGACCAATAATCTGAGATGTTTGATGGTTTTTGTGAATACGAGATGTCGGAATCTCATCTCCTTGAACATGAACATCTAGATTGGATTGATTCAAGTTGGAAAGCTGATGCAATAGGCTTGAAGAATGTGGATTGAAATTGGGAACTTGAGTCAGTGAGTTGATAAAGTAATCAAGATTACCAGAATCAACTACATCACCAGAGATAGATGATGTTCCAGACTCAGGTTGTGCAATTTCTGTACCATCATTAGGAATTGGTTGTGACATATCTTGGTTTTCTGAAATAGAATGATCAGTATCTTGATGAGACTGATCATCATTATTAGACTGAAAAACAGAATCTCTAACAAAAGAAAAGAAGGGATAGTTTGAGCTTGAATCGTCTACATCGTCAAAATCCGAATTGTCACTGAATGAACCGAGATCTCCTTGAATTTTCTTTTCACCTGTAGAATCAAGCAAGTTAGATTGATTAAACAAGTTGGATTGAAAAGAGTTTGACAATGAATCTAAATCAAATAACCATCTAGGACCATTTGACACTGATGGAAAAGAGTTTTCACGAAATTTAACATTGAATGTTTCAACTATAATGTTCGTCCTAGAGTTATAAACTCGATAGGCCTTTGAAACAAATGAATATCCAACAAAAAATCCATCATCAGATTTTGATTCAAATTTTCCTAAATGATCACTTGAATTCAGAATCATAACTGGACAACCAAAAGATTTAAGAAAATCTATGTTTGGTTTCCTGCTAAACATTAACTCATATGAAGTTTTCAGTTTGTCTTTAACAATTAACGAATAGTTCTGAACAAAACATGCAGTTGATATTGCTTCATCCCAGAATGTGATCGGAATTTTAGCATCGGCTAACATGGATCGTGCTGCTTCAATCAATGTTCGGTTCTTCCTTTCAGCAACTCCATTTTGTTGAGGAGTTTTGGGAGCACTGGACTGATGAGCTATTCCTTTCTCTGCACAAAACATGTCAAGAGTTAGATTTTTGAATTCCGTCCCATTATCACTTCTAATTATTTTTACTTTTTGTTCAAGTTGATTTTCTACTTTTATGATAAATTCTTTTATTAATTCAGCTGTTTCAGATTTAGCATTTAGAAAGAAAACCCATAAAAATCTTGTATAGTCATCAATGATAACTAAACAGTAAGATTTTCTTCCAATACTCTTCACGTTGGTTGGTCCAAAAAGGTCCATATGCAACAACTGAAGGGGATTGGAATTTGAGTTTATCAGCTTGGACTTATAAGACGCTCTTTGTTATTTCCCCTTTAAACATGTTGAGCATAAATCAGTTGTGGCAAACTTCTTTGATGGAAGGCCAATAACATGATTTCCCGCTACAAGCTTGTTCATATTCTTAAAGTTGGAATGTCCAAGACGTCTATGCCAAAGCTGGCTTTCATCATTTGATGCTTTAGCAAAGAACAAGTTGTTTATGTAGAAGAGTCCACTTGAGACATATCCAATTTGTATACGTCTCGGTCTCTGATAGCTTTAACAACCATGCAATCCTTGCTTATCTGAAATCCTGGCTTCAAGATATAACAGAAAGAATCATCAAAAAGTACAGAGTAGGATTTATCACAAATTTGGGATACGCTTAACAAATTAAAGTTCAACTGTGAACAAAAGTTGACTTTATCAAAGCTTATAATCCCGTTGGATACTGTTCCTTCTCCGGTTATTTTTCCTCCTGCATCACCACCAAAGGAGACATGCATTCCGTCTTTTAACTTAAAATCTCGTAATAAGGCCTGATTGCCTGTCATATGTCAATCTAAAACACACAAGTATTCAATTCAATACAAGCAAATCAACAAAAATTCATAGAGTTTTCATTGATTAGCATATAGAAGAATACAAAGTGTAGGAAACAGTTACAATACGTCTCAATGCTAAAACCTTTTCTACACCATACATATCTATGCTATTTATACTAATCAAGAAAACAAAGGAACATATTTACATAAAAAGTCCCTATACTATGACAAAAATATAAAAGATACACAAAGACAAATGTTAATCTTTAAAGAAGCATCTACACCATACTTTTCGCATTCATGTGTTAAGCATGCATTCATGTTGTCGCATGCATGTATTCTATTCCAAACATTTTGCTTGCATGTATTATATTCCTACTTTTCGCATGAATAAACTGTGTATCCTCCTTTTGCATGCATATTATCACATGCATGTTGTTGTGCGAAATGTTGTCACGTGAACTGCAAGTTGTTCATCTAGTATGTGTTAAAATGATATTGTAATCCAAATGTTTAGTCCTTACAAAATAGAAACTTAAAACCAAATATGTTGTAGATTATGAATAATCTATTGCAAAATCAAAATCCAAAGCCAAATAACCACTAAATACACATACACATGTTGCGAAACCAAAACTCAAACCAAATAAGCACACACATACATCAACCTAAACTATAAATTTTATTTTAAATGAAAAGTTCTATTGATAAGCAAGTGATATTATATGGGTTCAAACGATATTATCAGCACCACAACCACATTGTTAGAATGTATTCAACCAATTTTTTTATAGATTGGATACATTTTCTACCATAAAAGAGTGTTTCTCATCATGGGTGTTGTTGTTCCATTCTTGAATTTGAAGGCAAAGGCTCTTGAAATACTTGGTCCTAATAAATCAATTATGTTTGATATCAAGTTATTAATCAACATTTCACGTATTCTTTGCTTTCCCCAAAATAAACCTACAAAATATGCCTAGGATTTGTAAATAAGTTAATTCGAAATCTCAGGTTATTTTCGGGTATTCTGAGTAGGTAAAAGAAATACTATCGATAAAGCTTGAATAAATTATGTATGTATTTGTTTAATATAGTAACTTCATATTTTCATATGAAGTTTTAAAACATTTATGTTAAATAGATCAAATTATTAATTTATACGGGAGAGAACGACAATGAAAATTTATTTGTAGGAACTGAAAAGTCAAAGGCTGGTATTCAACCAAATTTCTAATCATTTTTGTATTGGTATATCAATTTGAACTCCAAATGTGGATTCATCTACTAAGAAACACAATAGAAGACCACAGAAGAAGCAATTGGATGCTTTAGGTATGTATTAGAGTTATCTACTTTTATGCGTTTGTTGGGTTCCATATAAACTGTATTAATAGCCTAAAACAGAAACCAAAAACCAATATTTTGGTTTCAATTTTTAGTTTTCGGTTTCGGTTTCTGCGGTTTAGAGTAATGAATTTGGGTTTGAAATTTGGGCTTACATAATTATGTTGATCATTGAAAATAATCTATACATTCTTACAAATTACTTGACATTTATATATTACTAATTACCAACTCCTTTATGTGTGTAAGGATTACACTTAGAGGCTCATGCAACCATAAAGCTCTCAGCATGCACATATAAAGTACAAGGAAGTTACTTGGGAAGATTTGATATAACTCAGTGACTTATACTAAGTATCAAATCTTCTAAAGCCAAAAGACCAATTCTTTCGAAGCCAAAGATGAAGTCTTCCAAAGCTTCAAAGACAAAGTCTTCTAAAGCCAAATACTGTTTTCTTTCGAAGACAGAGAAGACATGCTTTTTCTGAATCACCTTTTGACAAAAGCCGAACCACTTTTTGCTGCCACCTCTAAAGACTCATCAACTTAGATGAGTTGGCAAAAAGTCCATACTTTTGTCAAACTATAGATTAAGGTCTTTTGTTTATAACTTTCTACTTTTGTACTTTTATCCTTTTTGTATAAGATAAGGATGTGAGCTATGGCATGTCATAGTCACTAGTCAAAAGTCAATCTACCTTTTGACTTTACATTGATCTTGTTGTCTAGATTAGTGTTTCCAGTTGGCCTTCAAAGTATGGCCGGCTGTAGGATGTAGTATAAAGTATCTCAAGTACTTGTATTTAAAAAAAAGCTTTGTAACACTTACAAGAACTTAAGAGCAATATACATCATTCTTGAAAACCATATTTGTGTGTTCTTGTTCTTGTTCTTATTCTGTTCATTTACTTGTGTTCTTGGTTTCATATTAACCGGTTCCCTATTTGATATGCTAAGTTTTATAACTCTCCTAACACTATGAAACTGTTGATTGACCTCTTCACCGGTCCTACAATTGGTTCAGAGCTTTTCAGGCTCTTGATTGTAAGATCTCACAATCTTAGATCTCTTCAGTTTCACAAAACACTTATCAGCTCAAATGGCAGCTCTTTCAAAGGCTGATATGGAAGCCGGTACCATGACAAAGTCTCCACTAATCACTCCTGATGACTTTGATACTTGGTGCCAACGTATGGAAGGGTTCATCAATTCTCAAGACCGCAGGATGTTGAGATCTGTTGTTGAAGGACCTCACACCCCAAGCACCTCCTTAGCCACTACTGGAGGTGGGATGATCCCAAATAAAATGGCTGACTATTCTGAGGAAGATTGGAAGAAAATTGATGTAAATCCGAAAGCCATGAGCGCTCTCCAAACTGCTCTTCCAAACTATATATACAGAGGCTTTAAGAAGTGCAAAACTGCTAAGCAACTATGGGATGTACTGAACCTTAAGTATGATGGGTCTGAGGAAGCCAAAGAAAACAAGAAAGACCTCATAAGGCAGCAATTTGAGGACTTTGCCTACAAGTCAGGTGAAAGTTTTGACTCAAAAATACTTTAGGTATGTTAAGATTATAGATACTCTCATAGATGTTGGAGTAAAACTTGAGAATAGGGACATTGTGAGGAAGTTCTTGTTCTCTCTTCCCATACAATGGAATCACTACTGTGTGGCCATTAAGAGAACTGAAAACCTCTGTACCCTTCTCTCTCAGAGTTATATGGTATCCTTAGTGGCTACCAGATGGAGATGAACATGCAAAATCCATTAAGCATCTCTTCTGGCAATCAATAAAGTTCAGCCCTTTATGTGGTTGAAAGAGATAGTAGAGAACCACAACATCATCTTATCTACTACCCTGACAACTCACAAACCTTTTATACCCTTCCCTGAGACACCAAGGGAGAGCTACATCCAAGGAAGCCTATTCCAAGAGACAAGCTCCGCTCAAGCCTTTGTGTCTGCTGATGAAAGTTGTGGCAACTTTCTCTTTACTCTCGAACACTTGGAGTGTATCCATCCAGATGACCTAGTGTATATGGAGATAGTCCAGCAAATGACTCTTCTCACTCACAGAGCCAAGAAGTTCTATAAAAGAATCGAAAGGAAGCTTCCCAGCAATGTATCTGGTGGAAAGTTTTGACTGGATAAAAGCAAAGTGAAGTGTTATAACTATAACCAAATAGGATACTTTGCTAGTGAGTGCAAGGAACCAAGAACTAATGGTGGCCAAGCACAATCCAGGCCAAACTACACTAAGGATGCTCCCAGACCTGAGAAGCCAAGCCAACCAAAACAACAAGTTGTTATTACCGTTAAAGAAGGAGGCTTTGACTGGAGCTTCCAGGTAGAAGATGTTTCTCCTAACCAAGCACTGATGGCTGACAATGAATAAGCTAAGGTATTAGAACATCTTTGTACTCCTGAATGCATTGCTAAATTAAATATGTATAGATCCTATAACATGAAAGTAAGATATGATCTTGAGTCCTTGAACATTTTAAAAGCTGATATCAAAAGAGCCGAAAATGAGTAGAAAGTTAGAATAGAAGATTTAGAGAAAACAATTTCAACTCTTAAGCATGAGCACACAAATTACAGGACTTAAATCAAAGATCTCATTACCAAGTTAACTGAATGCCAAGCTGAGCTTGTGATCAACAAAGCCAAGGCAGAAAAGTGTGTTCTTGAAGAGGAAACCTTCAAGAACATCATATCTTCATCCTTACATGCAAAGATTTCTTTATCAGAATAGGTAGGGATTGGGTTCTAGTTAGATAGCTCCTCCACACATATTATTATCTGTAAGACCTCCAAGGTGTGAAACTTGTCAAGATGAGCTGCCCCTCATAGATCCCATTCAAGAAGAGGATGAAGATAAACAGGAGATAGTAAAGGATGGATCTGAAGTGAGTGAGGAAGATCATCCTAAGAAGGGTCACTATTCTCCTGAAGAGAAGAAAGAACCAAGGATGACCAAGTCTGATAGAAAGAACTTGATCAGGGCAGCCAAAAGAAAATCAAAGAAAGCCTAAGAGATCAAGACCACCTCAACTCCAAGCAAAAGCTAGTTTTTATTTCTGCTGGATTTGAAGTGGTGAAGACTGAAGACTCAACCATGGACTCTAGTACCAGAAGTCCTAGTTCATATCCAAATCATCCTGGTCAAGAGAAGAAGGTTGATCAGCACCACTGCCTCACAACCTGAACCAACTAGTTCCAAGAACAAGTCTCACCCTAAAAAGCTTACTGCATCATTTGTGAAGATGAAGATGGAAGTGGAAAGAGATCAATTTCAGCCTCCTACTCAGAAGAAGAGTCTCAGAAGTATACAAACTGAATGTATCATGTGTTGTATTACTTCTAACTTTGCTAAGGATTGCATCTACAATCCCAAAAGCACTATCCATATGACCAAGAAGAAAACTTCTGAGAAGAAGAAGAAAATGATAGCTTCAGAAGGAAAATCTCTTCCTTTCGGAAGCTCCAAAGTGAAAAAGAAGATAATTGAAAACTTACCTTTGGAAGAAAAATTAGTCTTGGAAGAAAGGAATGCTTCCAAAGTACTGAAATCTGCTGTAGTGGATGCAAAAACTTCGGAAGGATCAGTCTCCAAAACTAAGTCATCAAAACTTCCAAAGTATTAAAGGCCAAGTCTAGTCTTCCAAAGATGGTATGGAAGATGAAGGAATGCCATGTAACTTACATTTCTTCAACAACAACAACAAATGATCCTCAGTGCTTGCATATAGGATCAATTACTATTGAATTATTTTCAATTCACTTTGACAAGCATAAGACCAACAAGGCTTGGGTTTCCAAATGTAACCATCTTTTTCTATGCAGGAACAGCTGAAGACTAAAGGAATTGTATGGATCATTGATAATGGTTGTTCCAGGCATATGATAGGCAATGGCTCTTTGCTTGAAAACTTTGAAATAATTGATGGACAACCAGTTGCTTTTGGAGGAGAATCAGGTGGTTACATCACTGTCATAAATGATAAGCTCAGTATTGAGAAGGTAAACTATGTTATGGAGCTTGGGTACAATCTCTTGAGTGTATCCTAATTTTTTGACCAGAGACATAACATGTTCTTTACTGAGCCTGACTGTATTGTTCTCAAGCCTAGGGTGTTTATTCCTCAAGAAAATATCTTGCTTAGAGCCCTCAGGAAAGGGAACATGTACAAGATGGACTTGCAGGAAACATCCCCATCAGGAGAAGTTTCTTGCTTTCTATCTAAAACAAATAGTGATGAGTCTTTCCTCTGGCATAAAAGAATATGCCATGTAAACTTTTAAAACATGAATAAATTAATTAAGAATGATTTGGTAACTGGAATGCCAAAGAATGAATTTACAAGTGATGACCAATTGTGTTGCATGCCTGAAAGGGAAGCAATAAAAAGTGTCTTACAAGCCAAAAGAAAAAAAACTCCATAACTACTCCCCTACACTTATTACATATGGATCTCTTTGGTCTCACCAGTGTAATGAGTCTAGGAAGGACCTCATATTGTTTGGTAATCATAGATGATTTCATAAGATACACTTGGGTCTTCTTCCTTAGAACTAAGGATGACACCCCTGAGATCTTGAAGAGCTTCATTCTGGAAATTGAGAATTAATGTGATCACAAGGTCAAAACCATAAGATGTGATCAAGGAACTAAATTCAAGAACCAAATCCTTGATGTATTTTGTGATGAGAAAGGTATTACAAGACAATACAGTGCTCCCAGGACTCCACAGCAAATTGGTGTTGTTAAGTGGAGAAACAAGACAATTATTAAAGCTACAAGAACCATGTTATCTGACTCTAAACTGCCCATTACCTTCTCGGCAGAGGCAGTTAACACTGCCTGCTTTGTGCAAAACAAAGTTTTAGTAGTCAAGAATCATGGTAAGACTCCTTATGAGCTATGGCACAGAAGGAGACCTTTCATTGGTTTCCTCAGATCATTTGGATGTCCTTGCACCATCTTGAATACCAAAGATTAGATGGTCAAATTTGCTGAGAAATCGAATGATGAACACTTTATTGGATACTCTTCTCAAGCTAAGGTTTATAGAATATACAATCTCAGAACTAGAGTAGTTGAGGAGTCAGGCAATATGACTTTCAATGAGCACACACCCAGTGTGAAAGGTTCTGGTCTTGATTGACTGTTTGATCTTGATCTATAGGTAGCTTATCAACAGGAGATTCTGATCCAAGATGTGAGCTGATAATACCTAGTTAGAAAACTACTTCAGCTCCAGTGGTAACAAACCCTGTAGTTAGAAATCCTGTTAGCACAATAATGACAAACTCTTTAGATGATACATCTGAGGTGCCTATGAATTCCAGGATAGAGGTATAGAACTCAAATAAAGGAGTTTCCAATGTAGGAGGAAATGGATGTGGTGATAGTGATCAAGAATTTCCTAATGCTGATAACCACTACATAGAAGAAAACATCAATGATGTCACACACTCATTGGGTCAAGTTACTCTTGATAAGTGTGCTGATGTGGTGGGTGATACTTAATCACCAGATCTGAATTTTAGAAATTTAGATCTCTCCAACCAACTTGCTATAGTTCCTTAATTTGAGAATCCATAAGTCATATCCCACCACAAACATCATTGGAGATATTGAGACAAGGGTGAGAACAAGAGGACAAACCGATGACAAAAACGTTTGTCTTCACTCTTGTCTCTTGTCCCAGATTGAGCCTAAGAAGATTGATGAGGCTCTGAAGGATGGAAGTTGGGTTGAAGCAATGTAGGAGGAGCTGCTTTAATTCAAAAGGCAAAAGGTTTGGAACCTATGTCCTATTCCTCAAGCGAAGACCACAATAGGTACCAAGTGGGTTTTCAGGAATGAGAAAGATGATGGAGTACTTGTCATCAAGAATAAGGCAAAACTAGTTGTTCAAGGGTACATACAAGAAGAGGGGATTGACTACACAGATGTTTTTGCTCTTGTAGCAAGACTTGAAGCTGTTAGGATATTCCTTGCTTTTGCTGCATCCAAGGATTTCAAGGTCTACCAACATAATGTCAAGTGTGCCTTCTTATATGGGGTGATTGATGTGGAATTGTATGTCAAACAACCACCTGGATTTGCAAACCCAGATCATCATGATTATGTTTGCAAGCTTGACAAAGCTCTCTATGGGTTGCATCAAGCTCCAAGAAAGTGGTATGAGACATTATCACAGTACCTTTGTTAGCATGGCTACAAAAGGGGTACTATTGATGGAGCACTCTTCATTAAAGGAAGAGGAAATGACTTGATACTGGTTCAAGTTTATATAGATGATATCATCTTTGGGTCTACTAATCCAAAGCTCTGCAAGGACCTTGAGAAGCTGAGTGCAAGGTTGCTAAGACACCCATAGCTAGAAATCACTCCCTAGGACCTAATCTTGAGGGGGAGTGTGTTGATGAACATCTCTACATGGCTATGATTGGGTCTCTTATGTACCTCACATCCAGCAGGCTTGATATCATATTTGCTACATGTATTTATGCAAGATATCAAGCCAACCCCAAGATGTCACACCTAGTTGCTGTTAAGAGGATTTTTAGATATCTCAAAGGTGCTCCCAAACTAGGCCTTTAGTATCCAAAGAATTCTGACTTTAATCTGTATGCCTATACATATAGTGACTATGGTGGCTACAATATGACTGCATTCCTTGGTGGAAGGATAGGGTCCTGGTAATGCAAGAAACAATCTTATGTGTCTACATCAACTTCTAAAGCTAAATACATTGATGTTGCAAGCTGTTGTGCTCAAGTGCTTTGGATTTAGAATCAGATGTTGGACTATAGAGTCAACTTCAAAAAGACTCCCATCCACATAGACAACAACAGTGCTATCTCTATTACAGAGAATTCTATGTAGCAATCAAAGACAAAGCACATCAACATCAAGTATCATTTGATTAGAGATAATTTTGAAAAGAGATTGATTAAATGTGAATCCAAGGATCGAAACAGGAATTATCAGTTTGAGTTAGCAAATAAGTTCGTGGAATTATCAAGACTTGTTGTTTAATTAATTGTTTATGAAATTGAAATCGACAAAGAACAGATAAAACAAATTGAAAACAGAATAAAATAATGCAACAAAAAGATTGTTTCAATTGATTTTCATTGATAATGAATCGATTACAATTGATATTGATACTTGGATGATATGATAATCTCCTATGATGTTTTTTGTGTTCTTGTGATTGCTATGTTGCTATATTGATCGATTGATCGATTGATATCGTTCTATGAATATATGAATCTCTATTTGTGTATCGATACCTCTCAATCTCTTCCTAAATGAGTGCATCCATGCCTTATATTTATAGGCAGAGGGATTCACTTTAAAAATTACAAAGATATTCTTGATGTGACATAGAATATTCGCTTCTGATAGATTGACTTGTTGACTTTGTGTTGAGTACTTGATCATATGATATCATACAAGTATTTTGTTCTTCCGTAGGAGTTGAACTTCCATAGGAGTTGGTTCTTTGTTCTTGAACATCATCCTCAGGAGCAAACTTCCTTCTTCTGCAGCAGTAGAAACTTGATCTCTGAACTTGTTCTTCAGTAGATGTGATTATGCTTCCACAGAAGATCCACTGATGCACATTGACTTGTTCATTTATGCTCCATAGAACATCTACGTAAGAACAAACTTGTTCATCTGCAGATAGTTCTTGCACATGTGTCAATTTTCCAAATTGACCAAGTATGATGTTTTTCCTGCAATTACATAAAATCAAAACAAATAATATTTGGGTTAACATATATATCTTGCATTACATAAGAAAATAGATTTACAAATGATCATTACAAGAGATTACAAATCATCTAAACCTTTACAAAAGATCTAGTCCTAACAATACTCCCCCTTAGGTTTAGATTCTTGTAATTATCTGTTCAGATCTTTCAAGTCTTGAACCTGGCCATATTGATGATGTTGTTTGAGTGGCGATTTAGGGGTGGATTGTTGTGTGGAATGAAAAATTTGAATGTTTATGGATAAAAGGGTTTATGAGCATTTTTCTAGGTCTGAAAAAGGGTTCTGAAAAAGTGAATAAAAATGACAATGGTTAGGATATCATTTATACTCGCTTAGAAAATTTAAATCTTTTATTTAATGATGTGGAACCCTTAACCCTCCTTACCCTTTCATGGTTATCCACAAGTTAAGTCTTTCGCTGAACATCTATGGAAAGCAAAACTTTTCTTTTTATCCGCAACAGGTTAAGTCTTCCGCAGAACATCTCCAGAAGGCAAAACTTATGATTTTGCTGTTTTATCCTTATCAAATTAATTCTTTCGCAAAACATCTATGGAAGGAAAAATTTGTTTTGTTTTTGCTGTATGATCTTAACATCATGTTGTTAGATCATTTGTTGTTTTTTGTTAGACCTTGTTGACTTTGCTTCATGGCAAATGTGCAAGATTGATTTAGTTAAAAACTTCAAATATCCAGCAGCCAAGTTAGTGCTCAAGTTCCAATTTTCTTCAGTTAAAAGAGTTAAACCTTGTTTTCAGGCTGATGACTACTCCCCCTAAATTTGTGATTAATCATGAAAGTATGCATTTATCAAAAATTTATAAAAAGAATAGCATGAAAAACAATTATCTGTCAATCTTATTAGCAAAGAAAATAACAAAAACAAAATCTTTTTGTATTGTTGTTTATAGGCAGAAACTTAAATATATTTACAATCATTTACATCATATAATGGGATCATACTATAACACTAAGCAACTTCCTGAAACAGTTTTGTTTGATGATAGTAGACATAGATCTAGAGCTGATTACAAGTATTATGATTAACATAAATTCAAGCAAGAGTATAATTTCAACTTGTCATGTTGTTTATCATGTTCTGGTATTGATTAAAGATAGACAAATATGGACTCCACATTCAACTCACATTAGAGTTTGTCCTCCGTTGATGAGTCAATTTATCACTTTTTCACATTTAAAACTATGTTCTTTAAGTTATAAGCTCTATCTTAAGATTTTTTTGAAATCTTATTAATGCTGATATGATTTTTGATACTCTAAATTAATATACAGTTGATCACATTGGATTCTTTTAGAGCTGTTCCTTTTTGAAACTTCTAGATGATCAGCATCAGGACACCAGGTCTTTACTTACGTAAAATAGAGGTGTCTATGAACCCAGGTCTTTGTTTATACAAAACAAAGGGTTCATGATGCGCAAAGATAGAGGTTATAAAGTTTCACAACATAGTGTGCTTAGGTGAGTAAGTTGATCATAGCAGGATAAGACTTACTTGCTTGTTTCTCAAAATGGAATTGTCCATAATTAGTCACCTTGGCATTATGTTATGCATGAACTTTTATATTTTCCACTCAAGCTGAACCTACTCATATATCAAATCATATCTGATCAGTCTTTATTGTGTGATAAAATTCAAGAAAGTAAGCAAATGCATAGTGTACTATCACTTCCCATAATTTGAAATGTTTTTTCAAGAAAAACATATTAATAAGACAATAATTTTGAATTTTTATATGTTTTATAGATGTTTTTAGCTTTTTCATATAATGAATTGGACAGACAAAACATGCTTTTCTTTGTGATGAAAACTAATCTAAGTTGAACAAGCCTAAGGACTCAACTAAGAAGTTAAATCTCATTGAGTCAAAGACTTTAGTGAATAAATCAACAAGCTGATTAGTTGCATCCACTTTGATTAACTTGATTAAACCTTTTTCTGAGCAGTCTCTCAGAAAATGGTATCTGATTTCTATGTGTTTTGTTTTTCTATGTTACACTAGATTAGCAGTTATGAACATAGCAGTTGAGTTATCTATAAAAATTGGTGTTTGAAGAAAATTGTAACCATAATCAAGTAGTTGGTTTTGCAACCACAAAACTTGAGAGCAACCAGCTGAAGCAGCTCTGTACTCAGCCTCAGCTGTGGATACTGAAACATTTATTTGCTTTATGCACTACCAAGAAACTAGTCTTGGTCCTATAAATTGACAACCACCAGTTGTTGATTTTCTGTTGTTGTTGCAGCCTTCAAAGTCACAGTCAGAATATGAGTAGAGGTTGAAATCTCCTTCTTTGGGATACCAAAGCCCAAGAGCTGGCTTCCCTTTGAGGTATCTAAAAATCCTCTTCACTGCATTCATATGTGACTCCTTGGGGTCTGATTGGTACCTAGCACAAACACACACAACAAACATTATGTCAGGTCTACTGGCAGTTAAGTAAATTAATGATCCTATCATAGATCTATATAATCTTTAATCAACTGACTTCCCTTTAGGATCAGGTACAATCTTATCTATTGTTGATGCTGGTGTTTTGCATGAAGAAGACTCAGCAAGGTTGTACTTCTTCAAGATTTGATTCACATACTTTTCCTGATTGATGAATATGCCATCTGATTTCTGATGAACTTGTAAACCAAGGAAGATTGTTAATTCTCCCATGGAACTCATTTGGAACTCGGATTTCATCAAAGATTCAAAGTCTTCACACAATCTCTTGTTTGTTGACCCAAAAATGATATCATCCACATAGATTTGGACAACCAAGAGGTCTTGATGATCATGTTTGAGGAAGAGAGTTTGATCAATCATTCCCTTTTTGTAACCATGCTTGAGCAAGAAAGATGACAATGTTTCATACCACTTTCTTGGTACCTGATGAAGACCATACAAAGCTTTGTCAAGCTTGTATACCCTGTGTGGGTAATCAGGATCCTCAAAGCCTGGTGGTTGGGCAACATAGACTTCTTCATCAATTTTACCATATAAGAAGGCACATTTTACATCCATCTGGTAAACTATGAACTTCTTATGTGAAGCATAGGCTAGGAAGACTCTAATAGCTTCAATCCTTACAACTGGAGCAAAGACTTCATCATAGTCTATCCTTTCTTCTTGAGTATACCCTTATGCTATCAGCCTTGCTTTGTTTCTGATAATGATACCTGTATCGTCTAGTTTGTTCTTGAAAAGCCACCTTGTACCAATTGGATATTGGACTTTAGGAAGATCAACTAGATTCCAAACTTTTTGCTTTCTAAATTGCTGAAGTTCTTCTTGCGTTGCTTCAATCCAACTGTTGTCTTTTGATGCAGTAGTTATGTTGGGAGGAACCACTTGTGATAGAAAATAGGAGAATAGAAAAATATTGGCAGCTCCCCCTTGACTTCTTGTGGTTCTTTCATTGAGATCACCAATAATGTTTTCTATTGGATGATACTTATGAATTCTTGTTGTTGGAATTGATTCAACTAGAATTGATGATTCCAAGTTAGTGATGTTGGTTGATGGAGATGGATCCAGCTGAGATAGGGAATCAAAAAAGTGGTCAAAATCCTCATCATTTTAGTCTTCTGATGTTGAATGAAATCCATCTTCATGATTTTGTGTTTCCACAGATGTAGGGATAACTTCCATAGCAGTTATAGGAACAACTACGGATGTTGTAGTTTGTTGATCTATAGATGTGAATGTTGTTTGAATGTTTTCTGATGGATTGGGAACTTTAGTTGAAGGAAATGAATCATCTCCGAAAGTAGATGGAACATCTATGGATGTAGATGGATCTTATGCGGAAGCATTGTTAACTTATGCTGATGCATTAGTTACCTCTTCTGAAGTTGAATTTCCATTTCCACCAGAATTGTCATTTATTGTTTGAGATGAACGGCCTGGATCAGCAACACTTGAAGTGTGTGAATGAAATAATCATGGAGGATCAGCAGTCAGTGGTACTTCAATCAAACTTGGAGGTACATAAGGATAACATGTATCCAAGGACCTGCAACATTCAAATAACCAGAGTTAAATGAATTTGTTAATGCATCTATATCAAACAACCAAGATGATCCTTTTACAGATTTTGGAAATAAGGATTCATCAAAAGATACATTAGGTGTTTCCTCCACAATGTTGTGATGTGGAATGTATACTCTATATGATTTAGATGTTGATGAGTAACAACAAAGAATCCGTCATAAGCTTTTTCATCAAACTTTCCTGATTGATCTTTGGTGTTTAAAATAGACACATGACACTCAAAAGCTCTAATATAACCTATAAAAGGTTTTCTTTTAAACAAAAGTTCATAATGTGTTTTATTATGTTCTTTGACAATAATGTTCTGTTTTGAACATTGCATGCCATTCACTGCTTCAGCCCAAAATGTGATTGGCAACTATGAATTAGCTAGCATTATTCTTGCTGCTTCAATTAGAGTCCTGTTTCTTCTTTCAGCAACTCCATTTTATTGTTGAGTTCTTGGTGCACTGACTTGTCTGGCTATGCCTTTGCTCCTACAAAAGGAATCTAAAACATGATTAACAAATTCAGATCCATTATCACTTCTTAAGATTTTGATCTTTAAATCAAGTTGATTTTCAATCTTAGTGATAAACTCCATTACTGTTTCTGATGTTTCACTTTTATGTTTTAAGAAAAAGACCCATGTGAATCTAGTAAAATCATCAACAATCACCAAACAATATTGCCTTTTACCAATGCTCAACACATTGGATGGACCTAAAAGATCCATGTGAAGCATTTTGAGTGGTGTTGTGTTTGTGTTGATTGTTTTGGACTTATGTGACACCCTATGTTGTTTACCTTTATAACATGATAAACAATGATTAGAACAGTAAAATTCTTTCTTGGGAAGGCCAATGACTAAGTCATTTTGACCAACTTGTTCATGTTCTTCATGTTTGAATGAACCATTCTTCTATGTCACAGTTGAGCTTCATCTTCTGATGACTTAGAAATCAGGCAAGTTTCATTGCTTGTTTGAGAGGTGTTGTTCATGTCCAAAACATATGTGTTGCCTTTTCGTGGTGCTTTAAGAAGGATCCAGTCTGCTGGAATTTGAAAACCTGGCTTGAGAATGTAACAATAAGTGTTATCAAATAAAATGGTATAATTTTTATTACAAATTTGAGATACACTTAACAAGTTGAATTGCAAATTTTCACAGAAGTTTACTTTCTCAAATTTGAGTACACCATTTGTTACCATTCCTTCACTAATAATTTTATCTCCCTTCTTATCTCCACCAAATGCCACATATGAGGCATTTTAATGTTTTAAATCATGGAGGAGAGAATAGTTTCCTGTCATATGCCTGGAACAACCACTGTCAACATACCACTTGTTGTCAGTCCTCCATGGAAGTAGATGATTGTTGCTTCTGTAGTTTTTCTACAAAATTTGAATGTTTTGGAAGAACATTTTTCTTCCTTTGCTTTTCTACGGATGGTTCTAAATCAACCTTTTTCTTCCGCAGGTGTTCTGTGGAAGTGATTTTCTTTTCTTCCGTAGTTCTTTTTGATGACTGATGTTTTTGCCTTTTGTTGGTCTTCAACAAATTTCTTTGTTTTTGGGGATAAGGCAGCTTGATCTCTTCAAGAACATTGGGGATTAAAGATTCAATTACCACATTCTTTCCCTTACCCAACCCAGCATTAGGCTCATCAAATTCATTCAAGTCATCATACTTATCAAAGTCAAATTCTGAATCAGTTTGTTTTAAACATTCTGATTCAGATGACCCAATCTTAGTTTCACTCATCTCAGTATCTTCACCATTTACCAAATAGTTCAATTTGTGGTTCAATTTTGGTACTTGATACAAAATAATTTGACAGACTGTTGGTCATTGACTCAGGTAAAGTGGTGTAGTTATCATTTATAGGAGGTGCAACAGCATTAAAACCCAACCCATACCTGTTCTTTGATTCAATATGAGAGTTCAAGAGTTTTTCATATTGCTGAGATGATAATTGAAACTTCTGAAGTTTCACTTTAGTAGATGCATGATCAGACATTGATGTCAGGTGCTCAACTTATGCTTTTAAATTATAATTTTCAGATACAAGTTTATCCAAATCCTTTTGTAAGGAGGTGATTTTGACCTGATATAATTTATGTTCTCTCAAATGAGATTCATTTAAAATCATTGTTTCTTCGACTTTATCAGCCAATTGTTAAGCATGGACTCTGTATCTTTCAACCTCTTCAACATAAACAGGTGAACATAGTCTATCCCTTACCTCTGTGGCCATGGGTGGAATTTTGTTCTCCATGTTTGCCATCAGTGCTTGATTTTCCTCCTGCGCTTCCTTCTCATACATGCTCCAGTCACAAGTACCATCCTGCAAAATAATCAAACAAGTTTCTTTAGTGCTACTAGTACCTGCTGAAGAACTTGTGGCTGGTGGGGATGAGATTGTTAGTTGAGGTTGCTTGAAGCTTTTCTTATTTGCTTGTCTTGTGTCTGTTGTTGATTGCTAATTGCTGTTGTATTCCCTTGAAAAGTGACCATACAAATTGCATTTGTAACATCTCACTTTTGATTTGTCAACACCAATTTTAGTTGTTCTTCCTGCAATAGATAGTCCCTTATTCCTTCTCATATACATCTTTGCTCTATATGCAATCATGGCCATTTGCCATTGCAGATCCATTTCCTCTACTTCATTAGGATGAAGTTCTTCAAGGTCTTGTTGACAGATGTGGGCAGGACTCAAGGTACTACCCAAGTAAGCTTGAAAGCTTGAACTGAAGGCTGCAAAGGCTGCCTTCTGTTCTTCTGATTCTAGAACCACAGTAATTGGTTCAGATTGGGTATTGCTTTTGTTGGTTGATGATCCCTTTGCTGCTAGACTTTTCGAATCATCAGATTTCCCTTTTGCTTTCCTGTTTGAAGTGTTTTGAGAGTTTAATTTAGAGGACTTTGCAGCATAGAAACCAGTTTCCTCTTCATTATCACTCTCAACACAAGAGTTTTCATCATCATCATTGGAGATGAATGCACTTCCAGCACCTTTGTTTCTTTGAATTTATATGGTGCTATTGGTGCTTTTACACTCTTGTTTCTGGTTTTCTCATCTAACTCCAAAGCTTCCACCTTTACAACCAAAGTGTCTAACCCAATTGCCTTTAGATCAAGAGTATTCTTGAACATAGACACAGTTTGAGTCCAACTCTCTGGAAAAGTATGAAGCATCTTTTTGTTCAGTTCCTCATTACTGTACTTCAACTCAAGAATGTTCATCTCAGTAACAAGTTGCATAAATCTGTGAAGTTGTTGAGGAACAAATTCACCCATTATATAATGAAAAGTCTCATACTTTGAACGAAGAGCGTCCTTCCTAATGCTTCTAATCTCATCACTTCCTTCACACAAAGTATGAAGAATTTTCCATAATGAGTTGGCTGTTTTGTATGCTTCACACCTGATCAAGAGGTCTTCAGGTAAAGCCATAGTAAGCATACTATAGGCCTTAATATTGATTTTGACTTTCTTGGCATCATCAGGAGACAGATTTTTCAAACTTATGGGCTGATTGTTATCATTATAATCAGGTCCTAAAGCAGGTGGAATGTAAGGACCTTCGGTAATTGACACCCATAAGTCAGAATCTGTATAGTTTACGTGGTTCCTGAATATGATTTTGTATGTTTTAAAATCAGATTTGTTCTCCAACTTTGGAGGTTGATAAGCTCCAACCGCTGAATTGCTTATTTTAATTAACTTTGTTAATTATCAAAATTATCAATTGATCTAATATCCTATGAATGTGAATAGACAATGCAAACATACTAACACGGCAATAACAAATCACTGATAATATTGATATTCAAACCAACTAAGACAATAATCCTTTTGAATTAATGACTTCTGTTGTTAATGGACTAATTAATAACACTCTTAATAAATAAGAAGTTGTGGTCTAAATTAGTCAAATCGCTCAATATATTCTCAGTTAATTTGAAATTAAGATGTTAGATGATGATGGGTTTTGTTCAAACTTGTTCGAACAGCCTTGGGATATCGCACAATAACACAAATCCATGAATCGAAAGCGATTCTGATGCAAATCAAAATTAATCGAGCAATGGACAATGATTAATGATCGATATACAAAGGTTTTGATGATTTAATGAAACAAACAACCAATTAAAATAATCAAACTGATAGATCATTGATCTAGATCAATGAGCACAAGGCTCTAATACCACTGTGAATCCAATGATCGAAACAGGAATTATCAGTTTGATTTAGCAAATAAAGATCGCGGAATTATCAATACTTGTTGTTTAATTAAGTGTTTATGAAACTGAAATCGACAAAGAACAGATGAAACAAATTGAAAACAAAATAAAATAATGCAACAAAAAGATTGTTTCAATTGATTTTCATTGATAATGAATCGATTAGAATTGATGATGATGCTTGGATGATATGATAATCTCCTATGATGTTCTTCGTGTTCTTGTGATTGCTATGTTGTTATATTGATCGATTGATCGATCGATATCGTTTCTATGAATATATGAATCTCTATTTGTGTATCGATATCTCTTAATCTCTTCCTAAATGAGTGCACCCATGCCTTATATTTACAGGCAGAGGGATTCACTTAAAAATTACAAAGATATTCTTGATGTGACGTAGAATATTCGCTTCTGACAGATTGACTTGTTGACTTTGTGTTAAGTACTTGATCATATGAGATCATACAAGTATTTTGTTCTTTCGTAGGAGTTGAACTTCTGTAGGAGTTGGTTCTTTGTTCTTGAACATCATCCTCAAGAGCAAACTTCCTTCTTCCGCAGCAGCAGCAACTTGATCTCTAAACTTGTTCTTTAGTAGATGTGATTGTGCTTCCGCAGAAGATCCACTGATGCACATTGACTTGTTCATTTATGCTTCATAGAACATCTACGGAAGAACAAACTTGTTCATCTGCAGATATTTCTTGCATTTGTGTCAATTTTCCAAATTGACCAAGTATGATGTTTTTCCTGCAATTACATAAAATCAACACAAATAATATTTGGGTTAACATATATATCTTGCATTACATAAGAAAAGTGCTTTACAAATGATCATCACAAGAAATTACAAATCATCTAAACCTATACAAAAGATCTAGTCCTAACATTAAACTAGTCAAAGTTAACACAAATGAATAATATGTTGATCTGTTCACAAAAGCTTTTGATGAGTAGAGATTTAGGTATCTTGTATCAGCTATCAAGAATGATTAACTTTGAGTAGATTTTCTTAAAATAAACTCAAGATTATTTTATCAAATATGTGTGTCTTAAGTTGTCTATATCATTACCTATATAAGCCTAGTTTTTTTGGAATAAATTTCTCAAAATGATATTCCTTAGAATTTTGAAAATGAAGATATATTTTCTTTCGAAATACATTAACTTGACTTCAGAAGAAAATTATGTCTTCAAAACTAATAACTACTTACTAAGAAATTTACCTTCGAAAGAAATTCTGATATATCATTCGAATCTTAAATATGCTTCTAAGTACTTATATGTTTTGAAGGATAATTTCCTTCCGAAAACAATTAAGTCTCAGAAGCCCTTTATTCATCTTTTGAATAAATGTTCTGATGTTTAAGATCTTGCTAAGCCAAATATATCTCGGAAGCAAAAAACACTCTAATTATTTTTCTTCCGAAGCTAATTTTTATCAATCTAATGAATATCTTCCGAAGACAAATTACCTTTGGAAGATTTTAGACTTACAAGAAAAACTACCTTTTTGGGCATTTTTTCCGAGGTGGGACCGACATCCGAATTTCAAAGTTTATCCTTTTGCATTAACTTTGTCTCAAACTCTACCATATAAATATACCTTCAACGGTTCCCCCTCTTTCTCCTTCCTCTTCATCTAAAAAAGTTCAAAACCTAAATTTACCCTTAAACCGACATTGTTCTTACTTCTCTTTAAGCTACTCAAAATGGCCAACCACGATCCCCGAAGCCAACCAAATTTTTCCATGCAACTACACAGGTGACATAACCAAGTTGCTCTGTTATCATCTGAGAAAGATCTAGGTTTCTCAGATGTTTGTCGTTTCTTGTCTCACTCCAACTACCTCACTTCATTTACAATAGATCATCCTTTGTATGAAAATTAACTTCTAGAGTTCTAGAGGACCTGCCAAGAGCTCATCTTGGACGACGAGAAGGCACTGTCTGCCACAATGCAGGGGAATACAATTTTCATCACTCTAACCACCATCAAGTCTCATCTAAGGTTGGATGATTAAGAGGGCAAATTGTCTTTCCCCAAATCTGTTGTAAACAACTCATTTCGGTAGATGGGCTATGAAATGGACTACTCAGTAAGAACCTTCAAGAAGGGTAATGTTTCCTCTGAATAAAAGTACCTCTTCCATGTGGTCATCCATTCTCTGTCCAGCAAACATGGAGGTTAGGACCAAATTCCTAAGGACTTATCCTATATAGTCCATGGGATAGTTCAAGGGCTCAAGTGTAGGTACTCTCAGTTTGTTTATACAAACTTGCTTGCTAACTTGAACTCCTTGGAGTACTACATGTTCCTAGATATGTTTAACACATTTTTAACTGTGAACTATGCTCATATTTAAGGGGAACAACTAATACTCTTAAAATGGTACAAATAAAGCCTGACATCTATAAAAAAATGAGAAAGTCCACTGTTGGCTTCTCAGGGGTAGAAACAGCCCTGGTCCCAAAAATGTTGGAGCTCATTACTCAAGGTGACAACTTGGCAGCACAAGCCAATATTGAACCCACACCTTCTACATCTACACCACCCACACAACCACAAATCACCCTTACCTACTCAAGAAGATCCAAACGAACCCCTACACAAACTACTCAGGATGTGCAGGCCCCCATACACTCACCCATGCAGGAGAAAGTGGAAACTAGAGCTCCCACTTATCATGAGGAGTAGACCACCCTTATCATTTCTTTGATCAATGCTGAGGTTCCTCATGCTCAGCCTGATGAGCCATTACCCCATGTAACACCCGGAAAATTTTAAAAGACGAGAAAGAAATAATAAAAGTGAAGAAAAGAAGAAAATGTAATAAAACCCAAATAGAGGGGTTAAAAGTGTGCAAAGTAAAAAATATGATATAATTTTGTACAAAAGCAACATGGCTGCCCATGCCATGTTACTTTTCACCTTTTTGCAGTTGGTTTTTAGAGAGAGAAAGCAGAGAACTCTCGGATTGTGAAGAAGGAAGAAGAAGAAACCGAATTCAAGGTAAGAATTCTTGGCTTTAAGTTGTTTTTGGCCGGCCTATGCCTCGGTTGTATGCTTATGTGTTTGTTTGTGTGTTCGGGTTGTGTGATTTGGTGGGTTTTAGGTGTTTGAATTCATTTGCAAACGGGTTTGAAGAAGTCATACTTGAAGGTTGTCAAAGGTGAGTTCTGGAACCCCCTTTTTACATGTTTTAACTGATTTTGGGGCTGGAAATGCATGTATGTATGTTTTTACGAAAATGGGTTTTGTACCTGTATGAATGTGTATGTGTGAATGTGGGTGGGTTATGATTTTGGGTGTTCTTGATGTTATGATGATGTTATGATGCTTTAATGCTAGAACTAAGTTAGAACATGTTGAACTGATGATTTTGGGACTGATTATGATGCTGATAGTGAGAGTTGGTTGCCCATGAGCCTGAAATTGGCCCGTCCACCCAACGGTCAAATTGCCTAAGTGTAGTCCCATATGCCCAAAACCCATGTGCCCGAATAGTATCCATGCGCCTAGAACAGGCTGAATCTGACTAAGTGTTCCATGCGCCCAAAACTGCCCATGCGCCTAGGCATTCATGCGCCTGCATAGTGCCCATGCGCCTAGAAATGTGTAGAATGACTAAGTGTTGGGTCATGCGCCCAAATAGTGCCCATGCGCCTGAAAGGCCATGCGCCTGCATACTGCTCATGCGCCTATGCCTTAGAATATTTTCTGAAATTTTGGGGAAAAATATAAAGTGTAGGCTTTGACTTGGGATGTTCCCGGGGGTAATGTAAGTTGACTTTATGATGTCATATGTGATGATGATGCTATGTATGGTATGGTTATGTTATGTTATGTTCCTTATTATGTATGTTTAATTTCTATGGCTTTACGTGGTATGATTATGAAAAGTAAATGGAAAGTATTATGTAACTTAAAGCGGAAGATAATGAAAAAGGGAACGTAAAGAATGAAGGAATGCATGCATTAATAAATGAATGTAATGAAACTCTTGCAAGCAATGTATGGAGGTTCACACCCAATGAAGGGTGTTAGCTCAACTGTGTGCGGGTTAGCTACCCCAGAAGGATGCACACTAGGGGTCTAATCTTTGTGATTGACCATATGTATGGGACCCTTGCCGCTTGCCCTAGGTACTGGAGTCAGCTTCGTGCATAATGTTCGAGGTCTATGATAGACCTCAGGCCCAGTAACCAGCTTCGTGCACAATGTTCGGGGTATAGCACATGGCATTGGTCCGGAATGAAAGATGAATGATAATGATGAGTGTACTTGCCCCAGGCCCAAGGGTTAGCTTCGTGCACAATGTTCGGGGTACAGTACATGTCATCGGAAGTTAATGAATGTACGTATAGTAAGGTAAGGAAGATAACGAATGATAAAGATGACGTATGATGATGAATGAACGGAAGTCAATGAATGACGATGAAAGATAATAATAAATTATTATCTATGTGTACGTATGATGCATGATCACATGTGAAAGTAAAGAAAGAATGGTTTTAAACGAAAGAAAAGTATTTTATTTTATAAAATTAGAACTCACTCAGCAACGCTGACTTTTATGTGTTTCCAGTTGGCAGGTAATGTTGCTGAGGATGGCATGGGGCAGCTACTTGGCATTTTTGGATGGCATTCGTTGTTTAAATTATAATGTTTTTGTGATGTAATGCAACGAGTGATATTTTGTAACAGTTAACTACAATGTATTATTTTGCAAAAGCAATTATAATTAAATGGTTTGTTTAAAAGAATTCCACTGCAATATTTTAGTAAGGTTAATGCATGTTTTATGCTTTGTGTGCAATGATTGACCAGCTGTAAGCATTCCAGGAACGGGGCCTTACACCCCAGCCTTAAGCCTTCACTCTAAGTCTCAAAACACTAGTGATCAACCTTCAGGGAAAGCTACCATCCCCAGCCTTTAGACTTAAACCAACCCATCCCTGACCTTCAATTCTAGGATGATGAGGATATGGGATTTAGTGAGTATCGTGAATCTCTCTTCACCACCCCTGCTCAAGGAGAGATGAGTGCTCCTGAATCATCTATATATAGCCCACATCATCCAACCCCAACTGAGGTGGACCTCCTTGAACTTGTTCAGGAAGTCCATATGGAAGAGGCTCTCACTTCTACAAGTGATTACATTATTAAGACCTTAACCATGGCAACCCAGCTCATTGACACTTCTCTTGAAGCTGTCATGGTGTACGGGGAATCCAGCAGCCAAGAACTCCAAGCTGGTGATGAGGAAGAAAACTTTGGTCCTATTCTCTCATTCCCCCATGATTGTTTTGATGAAGATGTGGGGAGTCTGCAACTAAAGGTGCAAAAATTGTTTAAAACATGCACCTATTTAGTTTCAAAGATTAGTCTTCTAGAATTTCAAGTGGCTACCTTACAAAAACAGGTCAGTGACCAACAACATGAGATTACCAATCTCAAGGGCAAGTTAGCTGAGAGTCCTGTCAGGAAAACTCAACTAGGTCCACAAGAACCTGTGGATGTGGTGGACCTAACCCTTAGCTCCCTTGTGAGGGTGATGCTACCAAAAAGGGGGAGAAAGTCCTATCTACAATCACAGAACCTGGGTGTTCTACCAAGAGTATGGAAATGGAGGACTCACCACCATCAAATGCAGTTGTCCATACTCAACAACCTCCTCAGGCCCATATTGATGTGGATTCACTAATTCAAAGCCTGTTTGAGGAGGGTATACCAAGGGCAATGTCTACCCCATCCTTCCCTGCTGAAAATCCAATAGTGGGATGGAGGTATGATGCTGATAGAAGAGCCCTGGTAATCTCTAGGTCCCAGGGACAATAAGAAGTCTTCAACTTTTACAACCTAAGATACTATGAGAGCACCTATTTAGTTGACCCGCCCCTTGCCAATCCAAATCAAAACAGGCAAGCTGCAAGGTTAGCTGATTGGATTCAAGATTGGGTGCTTGAAGAGTTCAAAAAGAGAACCAAGCTATATAAACAGAGGCTAGCAGGCAAGACTGTTGGTCATCTGAATGCTAAGGTGGACCCTAAGATTAGTTTTGAAGGGGAAACCTTGGTTGAAGGCCTAAAAGTTCAGCCTGTGAACCTTGAGACATGAACTTCTTCAACACCCATTACCCTTAGTGAGGTACCAGCTGGTGAAGGTGTCTCACAACCTCTCTTTGGCCAAAGCTCACGTGCAACTCTAAGCAATAAAGGCCAAAGCTCTCTCCACCCTAAGTCATACAGGCCTGTGACTAACAAAGGGAAGAGGAAGATGACCACTGAGGAGATTGAGGAGGAGAAGAAAGAAAGGAAGAGGAAGACAAGGGGAGAGAGTTCAAGTGAGACCCCTAGATATATGAAAGTTGAAATCAGGGCTGCCTCCAGGCCAAGCACTCAAGAAGATGAGTTAAGGACAGCCAGATTGAACTATTTGGGGTCTAGGAACTATAATGTTGATGAACTCATCTCTTTTCCCTTAGAGGAATTAAATGAACTGGGTGACATAGAAGTGTCAAAAGAGAGAAAGGAAGCTAAGAATGCATAATTGCTCCTTAAAATCAAAGAAGAAAGGAGAAGAAAGAGACTCTACAATGCTCCTACTCTCTCCCCAGTTCAGTAAATCCTTGAGGTAGAGGCTATGGCTAGTGAGCAACAAACTCAGGTAGGTAGGGAACAAGATAGGAAAAACATGATAACCTACCTGAGTGCCATAGGTCTCTATCAGGCAGTAGACCTTCTTCCCTTATCCTATGAGTACATTGAATTTGAATACCTCAAACAGCTTGAGCAAGAAGTGCTAAAAAAGCAAAAAGCTGCCAAGAGGAAGATAAGGGAAAAGGCTACAACGTTAAGAGCCACCATTAGAGCCAATCAGAAGAAGTCTGAATGATAGAAGATGGTGAGCTTCTTGAACCTGTATGGATTCTTTGAAAGGATACTTTGTCCAATGTCTCTTTCCATCATAGATGAGCATATTAGAGTGATCAAGTAGAAGATCAAACGAGGTGAGCTGGTTGACTTGCATTCTCCACCAAGTCAGGCTACACCTGAAGCTGAGATCAAGGTTGAACCCCAAGAGACAACACAACCTGGACCTAGTGCTACATCACAGCCAGCTTCTTCTGATCTACAGCAGGGTGCTGGCCCTTCTCTTTTTGAACCTGTGAAGGAAAAGGACCCAACTGAGAAGGACAAATAAGAACCATCTTGTACTACAGGCCAGCCTTTTTAGTTAAAGTACAAAAAGAGGAAGAGGATGGCCATCAGAAGGGACAAGAACAACAAGAAGAAGAAGTCTAAGGCATCCACCTCTGCACCTCAGGATGGGTCAAAACTCCCTGAGGGTGCTTAAGAAGAGGCTGCTCAACAAAGTCCACTCAAAGTAGAGCCTCTTGCTGCTGTGACCTATCTTTTCTTGGGTATTCGCTACTAACCTAGACAGATGGTATGTCACTAAGGATCAAGGGGGTCAAGACATGTACTTCTGGCAACATACTTGACCTCCCTCTACATGACCTCTATGACATGAGAAGATACTTTGAAAATCTGAGGAATCCTGACTAATTGATGATGAAGGAAATGATCTTGATTGTGATAAGGACTATCAACAGATGAAGATCAAGCTTCAAGGTTCTCCTTCAGTTTTGGTAGCATCAGCCTAGGGGGAATTTGTAAGGATTATACTTAAAGGCTGATGCAACCAAAAAGCTCTCAGCATGCACATATGAAGTACAAGAAAGTTACTTCGGAAGATTTGATATAACTCAGTGAATTATGCTAAGTATCAAATCTTTCGAAGACAAAAGACCAAATCTTCCGAAGACAAAAGACCAAATCTTCCGAAGCCAAATATGAAAAGACTGATTTCTTCCAAAGACAGAGAAGACATGCTTTTTCTAAATCACCTTTTGACAAAAGCTAAACCACTTTTCACTGCCACCTTTGAAGACTCACCAACTTAGATGAGTTGGTGAAAAATCTATACTTTTGACAAACTGTAGATTAAGGTCTTTTGTCTGTAACTTTCTACTTTTGTACTCTTTTAGTATTAGATAAGGATGTGAGCTATAGTATGTCATAGTCACTAGTCAAAAGGCAATCTGTCTTTTGACTTGACATTAATCTTGATGTCTAGATTAATGTTTCAAGCTTGCCTTCAAAGTGTGGCCAGCTGTAGGACGTAATATAAAGTATCTCAAGTACTTGTATTTTCAAAAAAAAGTTTTGTAACACTTGTAAGAACTTGAGAGCAATATACATCATTCTTGAAAACCATAATTGTGTATTCTTGTTATCATTTTGTTCTTTTACTTGTGTTCTTTGTTTCATCATAAAACGGTTCCCTATTTGATCTGCTAAGTGTTATAACTCTCCTAACACAGTAAAACTATTGCATTGACCCCTTCACTAATCCTGCAATGGGTCACACCCCCACCAAGGTAGAATCAAAGGAATGTAACAAATCGATCATTAAGAACACATAGTAAAAAAATGTAATGTATCTAATAGGTCTGTAACTTCTCGTATAAAGTTTTTTACATTAGATCACTTTTCTTAGTTATCCAGCCTGAAAAGAATTGCTTGAAAATGTCAACACATGAATAGTGAGTTTTTAGGTTTAAAACAAATAGTAGTGTCATGAATAACCAAAACTAAGTATATCCTGTGTGTAATATTTTAACAATTAGTTAAGTAATTACTTAGCTTGAAATCATAACCACAACCTATGACGAACTGAATCAACAATAACCAATATCAAAATAATCAACACCAAAACCAAAATACCAAAAGGATTCCATCACCCAAGGGCTCCCCACAGCCATGTCAATCTTAACATGCATACTGACAACAAGGGTAGGGTTGTCAACCCGTTAATACAAACATTCCCTCTTAATAGCCCCAACACTGGAGTTAAGTGGAATGACAAATCCAACAAGTAACCCAACTCAAACTTACAAATATTCACAACACACGCTAGAACCAAAAAGTATTAAACGAAACTCACAGCAAGGTTTATAAAACCTTTGAGAAATCTCTTCCCCCTATTTAAATTATTTGAAAGAAAATAGGTCCATGAAACTCACCTTAACTTGAACAAGGCTTAACCACATGAATGTCAATAAGTTCCCAAACTACAAAACCAAATTCCCCTCGTTGCAATTTATACAAACAAATATGATTTATCATTGCAACCCAACTGCAAGATTTTTATGACTAATTATACTATTCATTTATTAAATTCTTTCAAACCTTGAATTTACCAAACCAAAGCTTATTACAACACCCTTACACATGTGATGTTGTAAAACAACTACAAGTCATTGATGCCTTTTTTAGCTTTGTTACATGTTTTTATATTTCTTTATGTTCCAAATTTTTACTAAATGAGTATTATGGTCTTAGATACATTTTATATTTTATGTTCATTACTTGATTACTATCAAAACATTTTTCAATAACTGCATGTTTGTTCATAACTTAGAATTTTCACTATAGCATGCACTAAAATTTTTATGTTAGTTGATTATCAAAACAGTGCACTCAAAGTGTATATTTTACCAACTTTAGAAGATAAGACATAGAGGTTTTATTTGGTGAAAGAATCACTTAAAATTGAAATAGTTATGCCTTTCCAATATAGACCCATATTCTGTCCCAAAATTCAGTCTTAACCCTTTAAAGTAAAATGTTCATTTAACCATCTTAAACTTATTATTAGGACGTGTAACCACTTGGAAATGAAATTAGACTCAAAGTACTTTGATTTAGACCCCAAATTCATATAAAAAAATTGAGTTATGATCATTTCATGGTCTTCCAAAGTTGAGATGTTCATCTGTTCAAATTTTCAGCTTTACACGGTGAATTCATTTTTAAGATTAAATCTTTGGTTTTGCAAGATCGTAAAAAATATTATCATCATTATCTCACTATCATGCTTTCATTTTACTAATATGGTTATAATGTTAATTTTACAATTAGTTTATAATGAAATAAGAATTGAATTACCAAGAAATGGATGATGATTCATATACAATAACGCGTAGAATATAAATGTTACCACGAGATTGTGATGATTCCACCCCTTGACCTTTCATGTGTTCATCATATCAAGAAGAAATGAAAGATGTTTGGATGATATTCATGTGTTTAGATGAGGAAAAATCACAAATTCAAAAGGAAAGAACATCAAAACATACCAATAAATAAGACTAGCACCAAAACACTTTGAATTCTTGAATATCTTGATCAAATGAATAAAAATAAAAGGGAGGAGTGTGTGTGTGTATTCAGCCAAGAGAAAGGGGAGAAGAGAATGAAAAGGTAGTTAGAAGAGAGATGGAGGTTGAATGAGGCTTAAAGAAAAATTATCGAGTAAATAAAAAGAGGAGGTTACAAACTTTTCAAATTATGAAGGGGTTACTCAAGGATCATTTTGTAGTATATTTATAACACTTAACTTTTTTTTTCTTATGTGATAACTTTTTTAGGCGCATTATACTTTTTTGTGTGTTATATTCTTTTTAGTGTGTTATATTCATACTATACATATGTTATGGAGGTTTATATAGCTTAAACATTTATGTTCTTGTAAGATTTTATAGCTTGGTAATAACATATATACTTTTATTTTGGACTTGTATTCTCCAACATCTAGTGTTACAAAATCAAATATAAGTGTTACAAGCCTTATGAAAGACATGAACACTTTTGTATCCTAATTACCAACAAGTATATTAATACACTTAAAATCGATATATCATATGTCACATAAGTACACTAACCCTTACACTTAGTGTTTCACATAAGCACTTGGACTAATCAACAACTAAAATCAGGTCAAAAAGTCAAAGTCAAACTTACAAGTCAAAGTGACCAAAAGTCAACTAACTTGGTTTGGTGGTGGATGTCATATTATGCATAAAGGAGTTATACATATGTTTAAAAGTGTTGCACATATGCTTTGTGTCTTTCTTCCTCGCCACTAATGTCCTTTGATATTTGCAACTCTCCTCGGCGATTCAACCAACTCTGACCAATTCAACCTATCATATTTTTATATATTTAAGTGATATATTCATGACTACAATGCCACCGTACATACACCTAAAGCATAACTTATAACTACCTAAAGCATAACATACAACCCTATTGTTGTTGTAGAACCTGGCATTGCACATTGACAATAATAGATTAGGTTTGGTTTTTTTTTTTTAATTTTTGTTACAAGACAAACCAAAACTATATAAAACAAATTGGTTTTTTAAAACTCATCAAACCAAACCGTCAGTTTTTTACACACCCCTAATTACTATTATATTGTTATTTCGGTTACGGTTTGGTTATTTCTGTAAAGTATAACATACAACCTTTTTGTTGGTTATTTTGGATAAGGTTTGATTATTTCTGTTTCTTGCACACCCCTAATTACTATTATATTGTTAAACATAGAGAGGAATACTCTTCTTTTTTCACATGAATTTTGAAATGAACAATCTTTGTTTGAGATTTGGACAACTATGTTTATGTTGGTTAATATATAAAAGCATCACAAATGATAAAATTTTGGGTGTTTATAGAGGAGATAAAGTGTGAGGTGGAGGAAAGAGAGGATGATGTGAACGAGAAAATGTGTGAGCAATTTACCGTACTTTTTTTATTTTTATGAGTAGAAGAGAGGAAAGAGGAGAAATGAGAAAGAAACATATAATAAATATTTTTATATGGTTAAGTGGGCAGGACAGAGAAAAAGTGGGGCAATGCCACTTAGGACTCGTTTTTAAGACCTACCATTAGTGATAGTCTAATGAGAGTTATCGATAGTTTCACACTTCTATATGTAGAAGGATAGAGGCTTCATGCAATAGGAGTACAAAATTCAATCCGATGTGAGCAACTACCAACAAGTACAAGTAGATATAATAATTAGGAACACGATTTGCTTTTTGCACTATTTGAGTCGATCATTCTAATTAATCATAGTATGACAATGCTAAAGGTGTGTCATTTGAATCTTCGATTAATATTGTAGATTTGAATTCATTTTGATGATTTAATACCATATGCAAGATAAGTAGATGCTTGAGTGGTGACAGATTCGTCTTGTCATGATAGAGATCTTTGAATAGTAGTGTTTAGTATTCGAATCCAGTTCGGAAAACTTGATTTTAAAATCGATTCGATTCAGAAATCATCAATTCAAAATTTCAAAGAATTCGATTCAATTTGAAACTTTTTATCGAATTCAAATCGAATTTCGAATTTGTGATTTTTGATTCGAAATGAAAATACACATATATATTTATATGTATATACACATGGATATACTTATTTATTTAATATTTTACATAAATGACTTGTTTTAGAAACATATACTTATTTAATTTATTTTAATCTTTATTTCTTCTTTAGTTATTATTATGTTTGTTTATTTGTTTAATTTATAGTTTTCTCGACACACAATTTTCGATTATCGATTTATAAGTTGTAGCTATGAACTCATGAAACTTGAAAATTTGAACTTGTTTTTATTAGCTCATGATATTTTAATTTGTATTTGGATATTTCTTGATTGAATGTTTTGAATGCTAGACTACTATCATTTTGTTTAAAGTTTTCATCATTTGAAAAGCTTAAGTTTGCCCTTTGATTTAAAGCTTGGTAGGTTAAAAATTATAAATAAAGAAAATGAATGAATTTGAACTTTATTCGAATTCGTTTTGGATTCGAGTCAAATTCGAATCGAATCAAATTTAGAACTTGATTTTGAATTCGAATTTGAATACAATTTGAATCATTTGAATCTAATTCAAATTCGAATCTTGATTTTAGAAATCAAAATTCGAATAATTTGATTTGATTAATTTGAGAATTCGAAAGTTAATTCGTTGAACACATGTACTTCCTAATCAGACTAATTGGGTGACTTTAGATTGTTTACTTTTCATATTAAGTGCTTGACTTTATATCTTATCCATGAGTATTTGAAATAATTCTATAAATAATTTTTTTTTTCAGTCAGCAATACTATTTTTGAGAATCATCCACAGGATTCAATCTTTTATCTCCAATCATGACGATTAAATTGTCATGTACAACTCATATGTTGGCTTGGCAGATGTACTAAGGTCCCTCCTTAAAACACAAACACACTAGAGAATTACTTCTATATATTGAATAAGTTTAATAATAAAAAATTTATCAAGGGCTCATATTCACGTAAAAAGTTTATTGATCATAGTTATTTCTATGCACTAGCAAGATGAAGCTTCATGTGAAGTCTTAAGGTGTCTATAAAATATTTTTAACCAACCAAATAGAATTTTACTTTTTAATCAATTGTTTTCCTTGCTGCAAATCCTTTTCTTGAGTACGTGTTATACTATTTGGTTGTTTGTCGTTTAAGTTCAACTATCTAAATAATTGTATGTGATGCAAGCATTTTTTGATGAATGATAAATTCTAACAAAGCATGACTCTGATCCTAAAAGATACATGTTGACTTCATTTGTAAGAAGTAAGAAGACATGGTAAAGATTGATCATTGGGTTTTCTCTAAATTAAAAATGATAATTTCTAACAAAGCATGAATCAGATTGTAACTGGCATTTTATAAGAATTAAGAAAACATGATAACACTAAACATTGGGTTTTCTAAGAATTGAAAAGTAGTGGAATTTGATGTGATATGCTCAGATCTATTAATATCTTTTGGGTCAAATATTTATGATATTATTTTATTTTGTGTGTGTAGGTCTGCAAGGAAGATCAAAGATGAATGGCAAATATAGTTGATCATGAGTACTACTATCTTTTGATAGTGCGTTTATTGGGGATTCGGGTGTTAGGAAAACTCATATTATGTCAAGGTTTATGAGGAATGAATCCATGATACGGATACCTCTAAAGCAGCTACCCACAATTTTTTTATTTTTATAATTTAAGCTGCAGGATAGATTAGTTCAATGTAAACTCTTTTTTGTATGTTTTGTCCTCATGATAATAATCGGGAGGATAGCTTAGTATCACGGACTGATTTATTCGACTCTCGTGCGACACTTAGACTTGATCTAAGTTCAGCCTTTCGTGACCCAAATGTGTAACAATTCAACCTATGATGCGGAAGCGTTTGCAAGCGAGTAATACAAATAACTTGTATTGCTTACAAGGTTGTTACAAGAGTGTGTGATGTTTACACAAGACTCGTATATGTTTTTGGGTCATTTTCAAATGAGCCTACACCATCTATTTATACTATTTTCAAATATCTAAGATATTTTCAAGTTAATATCTAGATATTTCTATGGTTAATATCTAGATATTTTACATAGTGAACTATATATTTTTCTTGATATTTCTATGTATTGATCAAGGTCTTTCTAGAGCCTTCTTGGCAGCTCCATGCCTTGATATTTCTACGTCTTTCTTGGCCATTTTAGGGACTGTTCCGGAATGCTCCATGGCTATTTAGGAGACTTCCTGGCAGCCCTAGATGTATCTATACGTGTCTGGAAACTTCCGAAAGACGAGATAAACGACTTGATTTTAGGTGGGTTCTGGCATTAGGTTGTCTTTTGGGTCTATTCAATATCTATCCATATTAGACTCACCTTTGCTAGTTATGAAACTTTCAACTACTTCAACCATTTAATGACTCTCATTGAGGTTTATTTACATTATTCTGCCGTAACATGTGTTTCCATTACTAGTTGGATTATCTAACTTTTGTAAAACAAATTGATAGCGTACATAGTATTTGCTTTTCGCCTACGGCCTACCATCTCTTTTAAAGTGTAAACAATCATATTTGCCCACTTGGAGCATATTACACAAAGTAAGACTCGAACCGATTACCTCCAATTTAAAAAACTATAGGTTTCTCATTTCAAATCAATTGATCAAAGGCTCATTGGAAACGATACATATAGGAATAATATTAGGGCATATGACAAGGCTCTTTTTAGCACAAACTTTAAGTTCTCGTGGATTCATGGAAAAAACTTCAGCTCAATAAATGAAGATTTGTTGTTAGATCCCCAAATTCCTCACTGAAGATAAAGAATGAATATGCCTTAGTAAATTCCTCACTGAAGATAAAGAATGAATATGCCTTAGTACTAGATCCAACATTAGCCCGTATTGCATCTGTCTCACATATACTTCTTTACCTGAAAGATAATAATTTCTATATCAAACTAAACTTAATAACAATACTCCCAAAACTCTGAGTGTAACATTCTGTACATTCTCCTCCAACCACTATCCAATACAACAAAGCTACAACATAATTTATCTAAAACAATAATACAAAATTTCAATATTTAAGCACTTTTGAAGCAAGCTCGAGTAGCGGCTTCAACGCACTTGGCTCAAACTTCCTAGCAAACAAGTAGCAAATAGGCGAAGTTCCCTTGTTATATGAGCAAGTAGTCCCATTGTTCCTAAGAGATCTGATATGAGTTTCAGTAATATCTTTAGCCCCAAAACTAACCGGGTGTGGGCCCCCTAACGACCAATCGACATATGTCACTGTTCTATCATCATTAAGCGGTGCATGAAACATGTGCACAAAAGTCGGCATGTAATGTTCATCTGGGTAACAATCATGAGTACAGTACCTTTTAAAAAGATTGTAGTATTTTGTATCCGCGATCACCTTAATGGCGAGTGCACGGTTCATCTCAAACCATTGAGACCCTTTTCTCCAGTCGCGTGGCCTGATGTCAGGTTTCATGTGACGGTTGTACCTGCCTTGCCCATATCTAGATGGGTCCTCATAGATGTCCAGGAAGCTGTAGTTGGATTTAACCAGATATCTGTAGACAGTTGGGAAGTTGTAAATCGGGATGCAGCTTTCTGATAGGAGAACAAACCTCTCGTTGGAAAAATCGAGTAAAGCGTTGCCTAAAAGCCGTCTTTCTGCATCAACTAGAGACACAGTTCCCCATTTGACAGCCTGAAAACAAGGAACAGAAGAGAGAAGTGTCAGATTTTAATAGTGACAAGAAACAATAGGATATACTTTACTATCACAAATATATTTTCAACTTTCTTCAAAAATAATTTAGTTTTATGCTTGTACATACCCTAAACACCCTTGGATCCGACCCTAGAACCAGACAAGATGCTTTGACAAATTTGATTTATAAGGTAAAGGTATAATTTCCTAAATACGCATAATGCTAATCAGTGTATTGCAACTAACTTTCTAAGATTTAAGGCATTTAAACATGCCCATTCAAATACTCCAAGTGAAGCCATGTGAACTAATTCACAGAGAACCACTCTTCAAGTTGCATAAAGATATAAATTAAACACAGCAATATGTACTTCCCTTAGACGCTTAAAAGTTGTATTAACCACACGTTCATTTGAAGGCGAATCAAGGAACCTGATACCACTATAATCATTGTGCTTCACAAAAATGCTGTAAAGTGTCATTAACAACCCTTATAAAAAAAGCCTATGCAAATATTTCAGCAAATACAAAGCAAACTATATAATTGATTACCAATAATAGACTACTACTGATCATTACATGTCTTACAAACTCATAAACTACGACAATAAATAAAAAAGCCAAACCAGCTAACACGTACCTGACTAGGGATCTGCCTGTTGTAGAAAACCGAAGAATTTGAAACACTAAAGTCAAACCCAGGATTTGTATGAACGAAAATTGAGTACTTCATTGCATCTTGATCCTTGAAGAACCTCTCCCACAACGGCAAAAATGGAAGAGGCCCCCTTGTCAAGAACATAAAAGCTATCTTAGGCATTCTATCGAACGGATAGTGTGCATTCTCAGGGACCAAAGAAGCTCTCCATAAAAGCTCCTCATCGGTCATACCATGGCTCTGATTCTTGGGAAAACGAAAGCTTTCCATACTCAAACAATCCTCTTTTGCACAGTTAAGCACAATATGAGTGGTAGTACTGTTTTGATCATTGGCTGCTATCGCTTCCATTATGCTACTAGTACACGCAGACTTAGGGGGCTGATTTGGTGTAAGGATATAGGGTTGTGAGCTTGAAAGCAAACCAACAACTACCCCAACCACAAAAACTATCAGAAAGCAGAGAGATCTCATCAACCCAATTGATAAATCTTTAAATACAGAGCATTTAGAGTAATCAAATTCATCTCTACCGTTTCTATTCCTCATCTTGTGCCGATGAAAAAAGCAGCAGAATTCAAATAACATTCAGCAAATACAGAATTAAATCATTTAGTTCCTCAGTGGATATATGGTTGGCACTTGGATTGCAAATCAAATGGCATTGTATCGGAACAAATTCAACATCTAAATACCAGATTAGGAAAGGATCTCTCACTGGGGTCGAAAAGCTAGAGTTTGAGAGTGAGAAGAAGCAGATTGAAACGAATTCCGTCGAGAAACTGCATGTCTGAAGAACCCTCGAAGGCAAACATGCAAAATTGTGAAATCTTTGGGTTCTGAGATCAAATTATGTGTTGTGTGGATGTTTGTGAAGAGAATTGATTGGTGGTGGTGGTGGTGTTATCGACGTTGATGCGGTGGTTGAACGGAGGAGTTTGTTTTGTCTGGGAACGATGGTTGAGGCGGCGATTGTGTCGGGGAGGGGACAAGATGCAATTAGAAACGGTCTTTTCAATATTCAAATCCTCGTATCAAAGCATAATTCGAGCAAATATGTAACTCTTTTTAATTAAGAATTTATGAATGATTAAATATTGAATCAATAAGAGGTTTGAATTATTAAGAGTTAAACCATTAAGAGATCTGAACTATTAAAAACTAGTATATCGTTTAACTATTCAAAGACAAATGTCTGATCAATTCAGATAAGAGGTCTTAACCATTCAGCATTAGACCTCTTAACCATTCAGCATTAGTATAATGCTTAACCATTCAGAGACAAATGTTTGAACCATTCAGACAATTGCTCTTGAAACAAACAGTCTGAACCATTAAGTGTTAAACCATTCAGACATCTGAACCATTAAGAGACTGATTCAGATACTGCTAAACAGCCACTTAGGTGGTCATGTGCTCATGTCATTCACACCAAACCACATACCCATTAATCATATAATGGCACGTCACATCATATCATACCATAGAATTTTTTTTTTAAAACAAAAAATTAAACACTATCACCACTTTCCAACCATGACCATCACCATCCTGACCACCATCGACCACCACCATTAACCACAAAACCATCTCTTGAAACTGAAACCACCATCTCACTTAGGTACAACCCTAACAACCATTATAAAACTGTCGGGGGGCGACGGTGGAGGAGGCAGCGACAGAGAAGGGAGGAGAAGGTGATGACCGTTGGTGGGGTGGGTAAAGCTAAAAAAAAGTGGCAATGTTGGTGGTTGGCTCAGCGTGTACTTGCCCTGTGGCGTTTAAATTTTGGGGCGTGGGGGACCGACGACGGTGTTGTTGCGCAGTGCTGGCTCCCACAGCGTCCTCACAGCGATAGCACCCCCACCCTTATTTTTTTCTAGAGTAAATTAAACGGACAGTCCCTGGGGTTTGCACGTGTTGCAACTTTAGTCCCCATTTTTAATAAATTACAAATGCGAGCCTGAACTTTGCATGGTATGCATATCGGTAGTCCTTGACGCTAACAAAAGTTAAGTTTCTTTATTAAGTCAATGTAAAATAACCAATATACCCCTAAATTAAAAAAATAATTTCTAAATAAAACCAAACTTGCCCCACCCAAACCACACGCACCATACCTCACCCACTTCTTCCATCTTCATCTCCATCTCCATCTTCATCTTCATCTTCATTTTCATCATCGTCACCACCACCTCTCCATCACCATATGAGAAATCAAGCACTAACAGTGGTCTAAGTCTCACTCTCTCTCCTTCAACCACTGGTCATATTGACACCTCTCTTTCTCTGTTCAAATCCGAAGGTGTAGACAGTGGCGATAGTGGTGGGTTGAGGGTGTTGCGAGATGGTGGTGGTGAGTCGAGGGTGTTGTGGGAGGGTGGTGGTGGGTTGAGGGTGTAGCGGGATGGTGGTGGTGGGTTGAGGGTGAGGCAACATTGGTAGTGGTGGGTTGAGGGTGTAGACGGAGACATTGGTGGTGGGTTAAGGTAGAGGCGGTTGTGGAGGTGGGTTAAGGGTGCATGTGGTGACATTAGTAGTGGCTTGAGGCTGCATGCAGCGACAGTGGTGGTGGGTTTTGAAGGTGGAGAAGTAGATTATAAAAGAAGGGGTCTTTTGGTCTTTTTAAAAAAACTAACAGATAAAATTAACATTTGTTATTGTTAGGGACCGTCAGCATGCACTCTTTACTTAGTTTAGGCCCACATATGTAATTGAAAATAGAGACTAAAGGTGTAATATACTCTTTTTTCTATTATTATTTTTTAAGCAGCTGGTACTACTCATTTCATCAATAGGAAAATGCACCATGTGAGTTCAAAATCACACAAACGAGCAAGCTTCTAGTTGTAAAAACCATACTGTACATAATAAATAATAATAAAGAAATTAAGAGGCCCGCACCAGGAGCAAGCTAACACCACTATCATATCTGTACATTGTAAGTTGACCATTGGTCCTAGTATAAGGCTACATATCTTTCATTTCCTCCATGATACTAGACAACCCCAAATGTTTATCTAAAAAAATCCATAAGGTGACCATAAAGATTGCAGTAAAACACTTGTTTGATTTTGAATTATATATACCCCTAGCTATCCATCTCAGAATATCATTCACTCCACTATACTCATTTGAAACCGGGAGATTGCACCAGACTTGAAACTATCACCATCTCGATATTGCCACCAAACATGATGCCAAAACATGATCTGTAGATTCATTTTACATACCACACAAGGTCATAATGGGTCTATAAAAAGCATACCTCACTTCATCAACTTAGCATCTATAGGGATTCAATCAAGTAAAGATCTTCAAACCAAAAGGTTCATTTTAACTTGAACCTAATCATTTCATATGAACTAAACCAATGATTGGGCTGGGCTATAGGATTTTGCGATCTCCCTTCTGCGTACCTTCGTCAAAAATTCCCCTAGTATGTCACTTTTCCTAAGCCATTTATCTTTGAGTCTATAACAGACCACCACATTATGAAGATTATGAAAGGTCCGCTCTTCCATAATCTCTTGGGCTAACTAGGAGAACGTTTCCACTTTAATAGAGGAGACCCGAATTGGGCCGCATTTAACTAAAATTCCTCTATTAGACAATTTTAATTATCAACCAACTTAAAAAGCATTGGAATCTATTACATAGGAAGTCTTGATCTAACCATACATCAGTCTAGAACTAAAGCCCTTAAGCTTTTGTAGCAATTGGACATCCATTTTAGAAAAACCTTTCTCAACTCGAACAATTTGTTTCCATGCACCATGATATTGTTGATGAAGAAACAATTTCTGGACATAGTTCATCCTATGTATGGCTCCAACTAACTTTGCCCATAAATGATGCGACTCTACTTTCCATCTTCACCACCATTTAGTTAGGAAGGCCATATTTTCTTCTCTAATTCCCCCCACCCCCAAACCACCAAACTCCTTTGGAGCTAAAACTTTCTCCCAAATGATCCAACTTATTTATTATTATTATTTCCTCTCCATAGAAATTTTCTTCGAATGCCCTCCAAGGTCTTTACCAATTTAAAAGGGACTTTAAATTAAGAAAAATAATATTAAGGAAGACTTCCTAGAACTGACTTTATGAGAGTTAATCTACATTTGAAAGATAATGTTTTCACATTCCATATAGATAGCTTAGCATTGTAGTTATTGATAACTGACTTCCAATTTTTAGTCAAGCTCATATTGGCTGCTGTCGTTTTAACACTTTAAGAATCTACCTCCAAGCCAAATGATCTACTTTTTTTTCTAGGTTTACTTAAGCCCCGATGATAAGGAAAAACATTTCAATATTTTATTAAGGTTATAAACATTTATAACCAACCACTCTCCAAAATATATAACATCATCAACATAGAACATTTGAGAGATATATACTCTATTAGAAGGGAATGTGATACCTTCAAACATCCCACATGAGCGTGCTTTAGAGGATACAACATTTAGTGGCTCCATGGCAATTAGGAATAGGAAAGAGGAGAGGGGATCCCTTTGCCTTAAATCATTTTGGACTTGAAACTTTCTTATAGGGTATCCATAACCAAGTCTAAGAATCTACTTGAGATCAGGCACATCCTAATCCATCTTTTCCACTTTGTTGAAAAATGCATTTGATCTATAATGAAATCAAGAAAAATCCCAATTCAAGGTGTCGTATGCCTTCTCGAAATCTATTTTAAATAGCAACAACTCTTTTTTCTATGTCTTTTCCCAAGCATACGTATTTCATTTAGGATTAGCCGGCCATCCAAAATAAATCTCCCCTTAATGAAAACTGATTGTACATCTCCCACCATATGGTTAATTATTAAGCGGACCGTATTAGCTAGTGTTTTAGCTATGATTGTATAAATAATTACTCGAAAACCTGGATCCAAGAACCATGGACAAGATTCGACCCCAATAAAGGGAAATGGGGCACGAACATGTCACCTCCAGGGAAGGACCCAAATATGTAACAAACTCCTTGGGACCACTCACATCATCATACATGTGTAAGGCCCCGTTCCCGGAAACCTCACAGTTGGTCAATCACAACATTAATTATATAAAAATACATACATATCATAGAACATAGCAGCGGATTAATTTTTAACAAAAGCCATTCCTGCATTAATATTAATGTTTCCAAATAATACATCAATGTATAATAGGAGCTACAAAAGAAACGTTTAGTTGCATTACAAAACAACATAATTATCATGCACGAATGGATGCCCGTCTTGCCCGCCAAGTAGCCTTCCCCCGCGTGCCATCCCAGCAACAAATTACCTGCCAACTGAAAATGCATAAAAGTCGGCATTGCTGAGTGAGTTTTAGTTTTTTTTTTGAATTAAAATCCTTTGTTTAAATATATAAAATATCATTTTCTTAAAATAATTCCTTTTCATAAATCTGTTACTTTCCTACGTGATCACACATCATACGTACAACAAGATAATATTCATTATTATCTTTCATCATTCTTCACTTTCATTTCGTACTTTTATCATTATCTTTCACTTTCTACCAGACCAATGTGTAATACCCCGAACATTGTGCACGAAGCGGGTACTGGGCCGAGGTCTATAAATAGACCCCTAACATTGCGTATGAAGCCTGACCCAGTACCTAGGGCATGCTACAAGGGTCCCGTCAATCTCAAAGATTGACCCAGTGTGCATCCTTTGGGTTAGCTAAACCGCACACAGTTGAGCTAACGACAACATGGTCGTGCACCTGCATTCAATTTGCTTGCAAGACTTTCATTCATTCGTTAAGTTCCACTTTTCATTATCATTAATCTTTCACTTCATTTATGATAATACTTTACGTATACGAGCATAATCACACCACGTAAAGTCACATATTAATACGTAATATGGAACATAAGAACATGCCACAAACAAGCATAACATCAACAAACACAACCACCAAAACATCCTAGGGTTAAACCCTAAAATTCCTATTTCCCAAAATTTCAGAAATTTTTCTAAGTCTTTTAGGCGCATGAGCACTATGCAGGCGCATGAGTACTATGCAGGCGTACCAACACTTAGGCACATGGAAAAGTTAGGCGTCTGAACTAACACTTAGGGGTATGAGAAATTTTCTGGGCGCATGGATACTATTCATGCGCACGAGGCTCACTTAGGCATTTTGGGCAGTGGGCGCATGGGCACTATTGGGGCGCATGGGGTGGAACTTAGTCTTTTTGGCTAAGTGTTAGGCGCATGAGACTACCACTTAGGCGCAAGGCGCATGAGCAACACTTAGACTACTGGGGCAAAATTTCTCGGCACATGAGGTACTGTTTAGGTGCATAAGAAGGACTTAGGCGTCTGAGTTAAATTTCAGGCGCATGAGCCCTGTTTGGGCGCATGAGAAAGGGACTTAGGCATTTTAAGCTAATTTCAGGCGCATGAGCATACTTAGCTCCAAACTTACACTGTCCAGACCCAAATCATCATCCTAAATGGTTATCAACCCATAACTAACTTACAAGGCACCTAAAACAAGCATAAAACCATACAACACAACCAACCAAACACAGCATACATACGGTTACCATACATACAAGTTGTAAAACATTTTTACATGCATTTTCAGCCCCAAAGAAGTTTAAAAACACAAAACCGGGGATCTAGAACTCACCTAATGCAGCCTTCAAGTAAAACTCCACCGAACTTGAGGGCACAAAGAGTCCAAACACCTAAAAACACAACAAAACACACAACCAAGCAAAAGAACATATAAAAATCGGTTTTAAGGTTGAAAACCCAACAAAACCAAACCAAAAACGCAAGAAAAATACCTACCTTAGCAAAATCAGCTTCTTTCTCTCTCTGAAACCGAGAGATCTTCTATTCTTCTTCTTCTTTCTTGTTTCTAGCCGAAAAGCAGAAAGTAGAGGGGATGCATAGGCGGCCATACCTTTTAAACATTAAAATAATAAGGTTTTATACTTTTTACACTTTGGCCCCCTCCACTTGTGCTCCTTTTCTATTCTTTCAAGATACTTTTCTTTTCCTTTCTTTTTATTAAAATTTTCTGGTGTTACAACATGGTCAATTATACATACATTATAGAACACCATAAATATAAGGTAAGGGGGATTGATATGCTCATGCGCAAGTACTCCCTTAAAATCTCTCTCTCTCTCTCTCTCTCTCTCTCTAACCCTTTTACTCTATCCCATTTATGAAAACCAATACTTATTCTTACATTGGAATATTGTTATAGGGAGATTTTCCTCCTTGTGGACCTTAACCGGTGTTGTTTGAGTGTGTGTTGGTCGAGAGAAAAGGAGATTAATCTGGCACCATCTGTGTTTGGATTATGTAATGACAATTAAGTAACAATTATCATTTTTTAATGAACTCATTAAAGCTACACCACAAGATATAGTTAGCAAGCCCTGGAAGGAATAGTAGTTAAGGATGCAAGTAATGATAGTGCGAACACCATCACTCTCCAGGGGAAGCAATCTGGTGCTATACCAGTAAGCGGCACATCTCAACCTTCTCCAATTCCATCTAGCCCCCATAACTTTTCCTACCAACCCACAAACCACACTACATTCGATGTTCACTACTTAACAATCAAACTCTATGTTTCACCTAGCAGTCCGTATCTTCCCATTCCTTCCATCTATGACACAATAAACACCTTATAGACCCACTTCTATACACCTCACTAACATCATGCTTTGCAAGACCATGTGAAGGGTGGTTAATACAATCAGTCTCACAATGAGGAGAGATTTAGAATACTTAACAGTTCAAATGGAGAACCGGGTTTGAGTATGATGATACTATGAACACAAGTAAGTAGTGAGACGGAACTAAGAACAAGAACAAACAAGAATGGTTTTCAAGGATGCTGTATATTGCTCTCAAGTTCTTTACAAGTGTTACAAAGCATGTTAGAATTACAAGGACCCGAGACACTTTATATTACATCCTGCAACCGTCAATACTTAGAAAGACAGTTGGGAACACTAATCTAGACAACAAGATCAATGTAAAGTCAAAAGGCAGATTGCCTTTTGACTAGTGACTATGACATGATATAGCTCACATCCTTTTCTAATATAAAAAGGTTTATAGGTACAAAAGTAGGAAGTTACAGAAAAAGACCTTAATCTACTATTTATAAAAGCATGGACTTTTCACCAACTCATACAAGTTGGTGAGTCTTTAGAGTTGCAGCAGAAAGTGTGTCAGGTTTATGTAAAGTAGATAAGAGAAAGCATGTCTTCTCTGTCTTCAGAAGAAATCAGTCTTCACAGCAAAATGGCTTTGGAAGACTTTGTCTTTGAAGCTTCGAAAGACTTCATCTTTGGCTTCGAAAGATTTGGACTTTGGTTTAGGAAGATTTTACACTTAGAGTATTTTCTGATGGAGAGTGTAAAACTTTTGAAGCAACTTCTACCTTGTATGTCCAGTGCATGAATGCAGGAAGACCCTTGGTTGTTTTGGCTTCTTTGGTTTCATCAGCCTTATAATCTTCTGATATTACCTTACAAACTCCCCCTAGGCTGATGCTACCAAAATAAAGAAGTTCTTCAGATGTTGATAGTCCTCATTAGGATCAAGACCAAGCCTTTCTTCATTATCTAGTTAGGATCCCTCAGACTTTCATAGTATCTTCTCATGTCATAGAGATCATGTAGAGGAAGATCAAGCATGTCTTGCCAGAAGTAGACATCTTGACCTCCTTGATCTCTAATGACATACCATCTGTCTGGATTAGCAGCAAAACTCCAGGAAAAGATGGATCTTCTAATGACAAGAGGCTCTACTTGAATAGGAGTTGGTTGAGCAACCTCTTCATGCACTACCTTAGGATGCTCTGACTCATCCTGAGGTGTGGAGGGGGATTCCTTGGTCTTCTTCTTCTTTGAAACACTTTTCCTGGCCATCCTTTTTCTCCTCTTTAAAGTTGTTAACCGAGAGGACTAGTCTTCAACACCAGATTGTTCTATTGTATCTCTCTCAGTTGGGATCTCTTATCTCACAGGTTCAGAAGGAGAGAGAAGAGAACCCTGCTGTGGATCAGAAGACGAAGTTGGCTGAGATGCAGCTCTAGGTTCAGGTTGTGTTGTCTTAGGGGTTTTAACCTTCACCTTAACTTCAGGTTGAGCTGGATTTGGTGGAGAATACAAGTCTACAAGCTCTCCTATTTTGATCTTCTGCTTGATCACTCTGATATGCTCATCCATAGTGGATAAAGACATAGGACCAAGCCTCCTTTCGGAGAATCCATACAGCTTCAAGAAGCTCATCATCTTTTGTCTGTCTTCAGACTTCTTTTGGCTTTTATGGATGATGGCCCTTGACTTTGCAGCTTCTTCCCATAACTTTCTCTTAGCAGCTTTTCTTTCTTTTGTAGCTTGTTCCTCCAGCTGCTTGAGATATTCAAATTCAATATACTCAAAAGATAAGCGAAGAAGTGCAGATGCCTGATAGAGTCCTGTGGCACTCAGGTAGTTGATCATATTCATTCTTTCAGCTTCCTTGTCTACCTGAGGTTGTACAGCTACCACAGTCTCTGTCTCAGGACTTTCTTGAACTGGGGAGAGGACTGGAGCTAGAGTCTTTTTTGTCTCCTTTCTTCCTTGATCTTGAGGAGCAATGCTGCATCCTCTGCCTCCTTTCTCTCCTTTAACATCTCATTGTCAGCTAGCTCATTCAACTCATCTAAGGGGAGAGATATGAGTTCATCAATGTTATAGTTCCTGGTCCTCAGGTAGTTTAGCCTGGCTGCCCTCAACTCATCATCTTGAGTGTTTGGCCTGGGGGCAGCCCAGATATCAGTTTCAATGAAGCCTGGGAACCTCCTAAACTCTCTCCCCTTAGCTTCCTCTTCCTCTCTCTCTTTTCCTCTTCTAACTCCTCAGAGGTCATTTTCCTCTTCCCTTTATCACACACTGGCCTTGGTGACTCAGGGTGGAGAGAGCTTTGGCCTTCATTGCTTGGTTCAGCAGTCAAGCTTTGGCCGGAGAGAGGATGTGAAGCACCTTCACCAGCTGGTGCCTCATTAAGGGTACTGGGTGCTAAAGGAGATCCTGTCTCAAGGTTCACATGTTCAACTTTTAGGCCTTCAGTCAAGGCTTCCCCTTCGAAGCTAACCTTAGGGTCCACCTCAATATCCAGTTGACCAAAAATCTCACTTGCTAGCCTCCGTCTATATAATTTTGATCTCATAAACTCTTTTATTACCCTTCCTTGAATCCAATCTGCTAATCTTTCAGCTTGTCTGTTTTGGCTTGGGTTGACAAGTGGAAGATCAACCAGATGGATGCACTCATAGAAACTCAGGTTTGAAAAATTGACGATCTCCTATTGACCCTGAGCTCTAGAGATGACAAAAGCCCTTTTTTCTATGTCATACCTCCATCCCAAGATTGGGTTCTCAGTGTGAAGAGATGGGGTAGGCATGGCTCTGGGTATACCCTCCTCAAATAGGCTATGTATGAGTGAGTCCACATCAAAGTGGACTTGAGGAGGTTGCTAAGCATGGACTATTGCAAGTGAGGGTGGTGAATCCTCAAAGTCCATACTCTGAGAAGAACTCCCAGGGTCTGTGACTGTTTGGACTTTCTCCCCTTTTTGGTAGCATCACTATCTTGGAGTCTATCACATTCACAGGTTCTTGTGGACCTGGTTGAGTTCTCCTTGGTGGTCTCTTAGCTAACTTGCCCTTGATATCGGTGATCTCAAGTTGCTGGTCATTGACCCTCTTTTGTAAGATAGTCACCTAAGATTCCAGGTGACTAATATTAGAGACTAAATAGGTGCAAGTTTTAGTTGGTGTGTGTACCTTTAGTTTCAGACTCCCCTGATCTTCATCAGAATAATCATGGGGGGAAGAGATAATAGGACTAATGTCTTCTTCCTTATCACCAGCATATTGTTCTTGGCTGTCGGATTTCCCCTGCATCATGACAACTTCAAGAGAAGTGTCAAGAGGCTGGGTTGCCATGGTCGAGGTCTGAATGATGTACTCACTTTCTAAAGTGAGAGCCTCTTCCATTTGGATCTCCTGAACAGGTTCAAGAAGATCCACCTCAGTGAAGGGTGGATGATGTGGGCTAGATATGGGTGAGACAGGAGTACTCATATCTTCTTGAGTAGGGGTGGAGAAGAGAGACTCATGATACTCACTGAAGCCCATGTCTTCATCATCATAGAAGTCAAGGCTGGGAATTGGTTGGTTTAGATCCAGCGGCTAGGGATGGTAATTGTCCCTAAAAGGTTGTTCACTAGAGTGTTGAGACTCTGAATGAAGGCTTAAGGCTGTTGGGGTTGTGATCTCATCAGGCTGAGCATGAGAAACCTCAACACTGATCATTTAAGAGATGAGAGTGGTTTGCTCCTCAGGGGAAGTGGGAGCTCAAGTGTCCACTTCCTCCTGCATGGTTGGTGATATAGGGGCCTGCACAAGCTGAATAGCATGTGCAGGGGTTCGTTTGGTTTTTATCTTGTAGGTGATGGTTATTGTAGGCTATATTTATGGTTGGGAGGTAGATGGTGTGGGTTCAACACTAGCTGGTGCTGCTAGGTTGCCACCTTGAGCAATGAGCTCAAACATTTTTGGGAATAGGGCTGTTTCTTCCCCGGAGAAGCCAACAGTTGGCTTCCTCATGATTTTGAAGATTTTGGGCTTCATCTGTCCCAGTTTTAGAGTATTACCTATTCCCCTCAACTGTGTGCCCAGTTCACAGTTGAGAATGTGCTAGACATATCTAAGGAACACGTAATATTCTAGGGAAGTTAGCAAGTAAATTGGTATGTACAAATTATGAATACCTAAACTTGACCCCCTGAACCATCCTATGGACTATGAAGGAGAGGTCTTCTAGAATCTGGTCCCATCCTCCATGCTTGTTGGATAAGCTATGTATGACAACATGGAGGAGGTACTTCCATTGAGAGAAGACCTTCCCTTTCCTGAAGGTCTTGATTGAGAAGTCACCTTCATAGCCCATCTGCTCAAAGGAGTGGTTGACAGCAGCTTTGGGAAATGACAAATCACCTTCTACATCATCCAGTTGAAGATGTGTGTTTATGGTGGCCGGAGTGATGAAGATTGTCCTCCCCTGCACTATGGCAGATAGTGCCTTCTCCCCATCCATGGTTACCTCTTGGCAGGTCCTCCAGAATGCCAACAACTGATCCTTATAGAGAGGAGGATCAATGGTGAGGGAGGTGAAGTAGTTGGACAAAGAAAGGTAACAACAAACCTATGAGAAACCTAGTTCTTTCTCAAGTCTAACAGTGCAACCTGATTATGTTGCCTGTGAAGATACATGGAAAAATCAGGTTAGTTTCTGTGGTCAAGGTTGGCCATTTGAAGTAGCTTTATGGTGAAGGAAGGTAAGAATAAAGGCGGTTTGTGGGTGAAATTAGGTTAGAGAAATGCAGATGAAGAGAAGAGTGAGAAGAGGGGGAACCGTTGTGAGAATATATATGAAATAGATTTGAGACAAAGTTAGAACAAAAGGATAAACTTTGAAATCCGGATGTCGGTCCCACCTCTGAAAAAATGCCCAAAAAGGTAGTTTTCTTGGAAGTTGAAAATCTTCCGAAGGTAATTTTGCTTTGGAAGTTTTAAGAAAAAGCTTCTAAGCCAATTTGGCTTCGGAAGATATTCTTAGGAGTTGTGAAAATTTGGCTTCGGAAGAAAAATACTTAGAGAATTTTTCTTCCGACACATATTTGGTTTCGGAAGATATTAAGACTTGGGAGTTTTATTTTAAGAGAATAAATCTTCTGAGACTTAATTGCTTTCGGAAGATATTTGTCCTTCAAATACATGTAAGTACTTAGAAGCATATTTAAGTTTCGGAAGATGTTCTCAGAATTTCTTCCAAAGGTAAATTTCTTATAAGTAGTTATTTGATTTGAAGGAAACTTGAAATCTTCTGAAAGAAGATATGTTTGAAAAATTTTCAAAAATCTAAGAAATATCATTTAAAAATTTTTCTTCCAAATTAAACTGGGCTTATGAAGGTGATAAAATAGACAACTTAGGATACATAGGCTTTAGAAGTAAAGTTGATTTAAGTTTTAAGAAAATCTACTCAAAGTTAATCATCCCAATAGCTGATACAAGATATTTGAATCTCTGTTCATCAAAAGCTTTAGTGAATAGATCAGCATATTATTCATTTGTGTTAACTTTGACTAGTTTGATTAATCCCGTCTCAAAGTTATCTCTACTCAAATGATGCCTGATGTTGATGTGTTTGGCCCTTGAGTGCTGCATAGGACTCTCTGTAATAAAGATAGCACTATTGTTGTCTATGTGGATTGGAGTCTCTTTGAAGTTGAATCCATAGTCCAGTATCTGATTATGAGTCCAAAGCACTTGAGCATAGCTTCTTGCAACAGCAATGTATTCAGCTTCAACAGTTGATGTAGAGACACAAGATTGTTTCTTGTATTGCCATGAGACAATCCTTCTACCAAGGAATTGACATACCTCAGATGTAGACTTTGCAGTCATGTTGTAACTACTATAGTCACTATCTGTATAAGCATACAGATTGAAATCAGAACTCTTTGGATACCAAAGGCCAAGCTTGGGAGCACCTTTGAGATATCTAAGAATCCTCTTGACAGCAACTAGGTGTGACATCTTGGGGTTGGCTTGATATCTTGCACAAATGCATATGGCAAACATGATATCAGGCCTGCTGGCTGTGAGGTACATACGAGACCCAATCATAGCCCTGTAAAGATGTTCATCCACACACTCCCCCTCAAGATCAGGCCCAAGGGAGTGGTTTCTAGCTATGGGTGTCTTAGCAACCTTACAATCAGTCATGTTGGATCTTGTAAGTATGTCTTGTACGTACTTTGACTGACTTATAAAGATGCCATTGTCAACTTGCTTCACTTGAATTCCCAGAAAGAAATTGAGTTCCCTCATGGCACTCATTTCAAATCTATTCTTCATCAGCCTCTTAAAGTCTTTGCAAAGCTTTGGATTAGTTGACCCGAAGATAATGTCATCCATATATACTTGAACCAGTATTAAGTCATTCCCTGTTCCTTTGAATAAGAGAGTTCCATCTATAGTACCCCTCTTGTAACCATATTGACAGAGATACTAAGATAGTGTCTCATACCACTTTCTTGGAGCTTGGTGCAGCCCATAAAGGGCTTTATCAAGCTTGCAGACATAATCAGGATGATTTGGGTCTACAAAGCCAGGTGGTTGTTTGACATACACCTCTTCATCATTCACCCCATACAGAAAAGCACACTTGACATCAAGTTGGTAGACCTTGAAATCCTTGGATGCAGCAAAAGCCAGGAATATTCTTTCAGCTTCAAGTCTTGCCACAGGAGCAAAAACATCTATGTAATCAATTCCATTTTCTTGTGTGTACCCTTGAACAACTAGTCTGGCCTTGTTCTTGATGACAAGTCCTCTATCATCCTTCTTGTTCCTAAAAACCCACTTCGTTCCTATGGTAGTCTTCCCATTAAGAAGAGGACATAGGTTCCAAACCTTCTGTCTTTTGAATTGAAGCAGCTCCTCTTGCATTGCTTCAACCCAGCTTCCATCTTTCAAAGCCTCATCAACTTTCTTTGGCTCTACTTTGGACAAGAAGCAAGAGTATAGACAAACATTTTTGTCATGGGTTTGTCCTCTTGTTCTCACCCCTGTATTAACATTTCCAATGATATTTATGGTGGGGTGTGACTTATGGATCCTGAGTTAAGGGATCATAACAAGTTGATTGGAAAGATCTAAATTAGAGTAATTTAGATCTGGCAATGGAGTGTCACCCACCACATCAGCACACTTATCAAGTGAGACTTGATCCAATGAGTGTGTGACATCATTTATTTTGTCTTTTATGGAGTGGTTATCAGCATTAAGAAATTCTTGATCACTGTCACCACCTCTATTTCCTCCTACATTTGAAGCTCTTTCACCTGAGTTTTGAACCTCTAAGCTGGAATTTGAAGGCATCTTAGATGTATCAACTGAATTTGTCATGTTTGTGCTGATAGAATCTTTATTTGCAGGGTTAGTTACCACTGGAGCTGAAGTAGTATTTTTGCTTGGTCTTCTCAGCTCAAATCTTGGGTTAGGATCTCCTGTTGATAAGTTACCTGTAGATCCTGAAACATTCTCACAAGACTTGTTAAAATAGTTGGTAACTAAATCAAGATCAAATAACCAATCCGGACCAGAACCTTTCACACTGGGAGTGTGCTCATTGAAGGTCACATTGGTTGACTCCTCAACTACTCTATTTCTGAGATTGTATACTCTATAAGCCTTAGCTTGGTAAGAGTATCCAATAAAATGTCCATCATCTGATTTCTCAGCAAACTTGGCTGCCTAATATTTGGTATTCAAGATGGTGTAAGGACATCCAAATGACTTGAGGAAACCAATGAATGGTCTCCTCTTGTGTCACAACTCATAACGAGTCTTACCATGAGTCTTAACTACTAAAACTCTATTCTAGCAGGCTGTGTTAACAGCCTTTGGCCAGAAGGTGATGGGTAGTTTAGAGTCAGACAACATGGTTCTTGCAGCCTCAATAAGTGTCCTGTTTCTCCTCTCAGCAACACTATTTTGCTGAGGAGTCTTGGAAGCACTATATTGTCTTGTAATACTCTTTTCATCACAAAATGTATCAAAGATTTGGTTCTTAAATTTTGTTCCTTGATCACATCTTATGGTCTTGACCTTATGATCAGATTGATTCTCAATTTTCAGAATGAATTTCTTTAAGATCTCAGGCGTCTCAACCTTAGTTCTAAGGAAAAAGACCCAAGTGAATCTTGTGAAATCATCTATGATCACTAAACAATATAAGGTCTTTCCTAGACTCATTACACTGGTGGGCCAAAGAGATCCATGTGTAATAAGTGTAGGGGAGTAGTGATGAAGTTCCTTTCCTTTAGCTTGTGAGACACTTTGTGTTGCTTCCCTTTCAGGCATGCAACATAGTGGTCATCACTTGTAAACTCTTTATTTGGCATTCCAGTTACCGAATCATTCTTAATCAATTTATTCATGTTCTTAAAGTTTACATGGCACATTCTTTTATGCCAGAGGAAAGACTCATCACTATTTGCTTTAGATAGAAAGCAAGGAACCTCTCTTGAGGGAGATGTTTCCTGCAAGTCCATCTTGTACATGTTCCATTTCCTAGGGGCTCTGGGTAGGATATGCTCTTGAGGAATGATCACCCCGGGCTTGAGAACAATGTACTCATGCTCAGTAAAGAGCATGTTGTGTCTCTGATCACAAAATTGGGATACACTTAGTAGATTGTAGCCAAGCTCCTTAACAAAATTTACCTTTTCAATGGTGAGCTTACCATTTGTGACCATGCCCCTTCCTGTGATATAACCACCAGCATCTCCTCCAAAAGCAACTGGTCCTCTATCAATTTTCTTAAAATTGTGAAGTAGAGAACCATTGCTAGTCATGTGCTTGGAGCAGCCACTATCAATGATCCATATATTTCCCTTGGTCTTTAGCTGTTCTTGCATAAAAAGAAGTGGTTTGTTACACTTGGAAACCCAAGCCTTATTGGTCTTGGGCTTTTCAAAGTGATCAGAAGACAATGTAACAGTAACTGATCCTATATTCAAGCTTTGAGGATCATTAGTTGCTGTTGATGAAGAACTTTTAGTCACCAGGTCTTTCTTCATCTTCCATACCATCTTCGGAAGATTGGACTTGACCTTCAACACCTCGGATATTTCAACAACTTTTGAAGTTTTGGAGACTGGACCTTCGGAAGTTCTTGCTTTCACTACAGCAGGCTTCAGTACTTCGGAAGCATTCCTTTCTTCCGAGACCAAAGTTTCTTCCAAAGGCAAGTTTTCACTTGTCTTCTTCTTCACTTGAAGCTTCCGAAGGAAACAGATTTTCCTTCCAAAGCTAGCTTTTCCTTCTTCTTCTTAGAAGTTTTCTCTTTGATCATATGGATAATACTTTTAGGATTGTAGACACAATCCTTAGCCAGATGAGAAGTACTACCACATATGATGCAGTCCATTTGCTTCCTTCTGAGAGGAAGACTGAACTTGATCACTTTCCCTTTCCATCTTCATCTTCATAGATGACGCAGCAAGCTTCTTAAGGAGAAGCTTGCTCTTAGAGCTGGATGGTTCAGGCTATGTAGCAGTGGTACATAGTTGATCAGTCTTCTTCTCCTTGCTGAGATGATTTGGAACTGAACTAGAACTCTTGGTACTAGAGTTCATAGTTGAGTCTTCAGCCTTCACCACTTCAAACCCTGCAGAGATAAACACTTGTTTTTGCTTAGAGTTAAAAGTGGCCTTGATTTCTTGAGCCTTCTTTGCCTTTATCTTGGCTCTCCTGATCAAGTTCTTTATTTGAGACTTAGTCATCCCATCTTCTTCATCTTTCCCTCAGGAGAATAGTGTCCTTTCTTAGGATGGTCTTCTTCACTCTTCTCAGACACATCCTTCACTATCTCCTTCTTATCCTCTTCAGCAATAGGGTCTATATGGGGAAGCTCATCTTCACAAGTTCCACACCTTGGAGATCTTATAGATAAAAGAGTGTATGGAGGAGCTATCTCAGTAGATCCCAGTCCCTGCTTATTTTGATAACAAACTTGTGCATGCAGAGATGAGGATATCATATTCTTGAAGGTCTCTTCTTCAAGAACAAGTTTTTCTGCCCGGGCTTTGCTGATCACAAGCTTATCCTGGCATTCAGTTAATTTAGTGATGAGATCTTTAATCTGAGTCCTGTAGTTGGTGTCTTCATGCTTTAGAGTTGAAATGGTTTTCTCTAGATCTTCTATTTTTAGTTTATAATCATTTTCAGCTCTTTTGAAATCAACTTTTAGGATATTTAAGGACTCAAGATTAGATCTCATCTCTAAGTTATAGGACATATATTTATTGACTTTAGCAATACATTCAGGTGTATAGAAATGTTCCAATACCTTGGCTTCATCATGGTCTGCCATAAGTGCTTGGTTTGGAGTAGCATCCTCCACCTGAAAGCTCCAGTCAAAGCCTCCTTCTTCAACAACAACTACAGTTTGCTGCCTGGGCTTCTCATTCTGGTTAGCTCCTTCAGTGTAGTTTGGCCTGGCTTGTGCTTGGCCACCATTTGAATTTGGTGCCTTACACTCTCTGGCAAAGTGTCCCATTTGGTTACAATTGTAACACTTCACCTTGCCTTTGTACAGCCTAAACTTTCCACTGGATATATTGCTGGGAAAGTTCTTCCCAGTCCTTTTGTAGAACTTTCTGGCCCTATGAGTGAGAAGAGCCATCTGCTGGACTATTTCTATAAACTCCAGATCATCTGGATGGATACAGTCCATGTCTTCAAAATTAAAGAGAAAGTTGCCTGTACTTTCATCAAAAGACACAAAAGCTTGTGAAGAGCTTGTCTCCTAGAATGTGCTTCTAGGGATGTAGCTCTCCCTTGGTGTCTCTGGGAAGATGATGAAAGGTCCATTCTGTGAGTTTTCAGGGTAGCAGATAAGATGGTGGTGTGGTTCTCTACAATCCCTTTCAACCACATGAAGGGCTGAACTTTGTTGGATGCTGGAGTTACTAGATGAATTTTGCATATTCATCTCCATCTGGTAGCCACTAAGTATACCATACAACTCAGTGAGAGTAAGGGTCTTGAGGTTTTTAGTCCTCTTAATGACAACACAATAGTGTGTCCATTGTCTGGGAAGAGAGGACATGAACTTTCTCATAATATCCCTGTTCTTAAGAGTTACTCTAATATCAACTAGAGTATCCACAATCTCAACATACCTGAAGTACTGTTGAGTCATGGTTTCACCTGTTTTGAAGGTGAAGTTCTCAAACTGCTACTTCATGAGGTCCTTCTTATTCTTTTTAACTTCATTGGACCCCTCATACATCATCTTCAATGCATCCCACTGCTGCTTTGCAGTCTTGCACTTCTTGAAGCCTTTGTAGATAGAGTTTGGAAGAGCTGGAGGGCGGTCATGGCCTTCTAATCAATATCAATCTTCTTCCAGTATTCATTAGAATAATCAGTCACTTCCTTTGGTATCATGCCACCACTAGTAGCAGCTGAAGGGGTGGATGGTACATGAGGTCCAAAGACTACTGTCCCCCACATCCTGAAGTCCTAGTACTTGATGAAGCCTTCCATTCTTTGGCACCAAGTGTCAAAGTCTTTAGGAGTGATCAGTGGGGACTTAGTCATAGTACTAGTTTCCATGTCAGCCTTAGTGATAGCTGCAATTTGATATGTTAAGTATTTTGTGAGATTGAAAGGATTAAAGATGGTGAGATCTAACAATCAAGAGCCTAAAATGCTCTGATACCAATTGCAGGATTGTGTGAAGGATGGTCAATAAAATCAGTCTCACAATGAGGAGAGACTTAGAATACTTAACAGTTCAAATGGGTAACCGGGTTTGAGTATGACGATACTAAGAACACAAGTAAGTAGTGAGACAGAACTAAGAACAAGAACAAACAAGTATGATTTTCAAGGATGCTGTATATTGCTCTCAAGTTGTATTACAAGTGTTACAAAGCATGTTAGAATTACAAGGACCTGAGACACTTTATACTACATCCTACAACCGTCAATACTTAGAAAGATAGTTGGAGACACTAATCTAGACAACAAGATCAATGTAGAGTCAAAAGGTAGATTGCTTTTTGACTAGTGACTATGGCATGCCATAGCTCATATCCTTTTCTAATATAAAAAGGTTTACAGGTACAAAAGTAGGAAGTTATAGACAAAGACCTTAATCTACTATTTACAAAAGCATGGACTTTTCACCAACTCATAAAAGTTGGTGAGTCTTCAGAGTTGCAGCGAAAAGTGTGTCAGCTTTATATAAAGTAGATCAGAGAAAGCATGTCTTCTCTGTCTTTGGAAGAAACCAGTCTTCATAGCAAATTGGCTTCGGAAGACATTGTCTCTGAAGCTTCGGAAGGCTTCATCTTTGGCTTCAGAAAAATTGGACTTTGGTTTCGGAAGATTTTACACTTAGAGTATTTTCTGATGGAGAGTGTAAAACTTTCTAAGCAACTTCTACCTTGTACGTCCAGTGCATGCATGCAGGAAGACCCTTGGTTGTTTTGGCTTCTTTGGTTGCATCAGCCTTATAATCTTCTGATATTACCTTACATGCCTTCCTCTTGCTGCACTTTTCACCATGAACCCGAAACAACAATACTTCATGGCATAGCATGAACATCAGGTTAGACAACTACAATTGGCTGAGCTCCCGAAATAGTTTTCCTATGAGGAATCCGTCCAAGTTACCTTGATAAGATTTTCATGAGCAAAGCCCAATTCATCAATGGATTTCACAAAGCCATACAAACCGGCTACATTGGTCTCTAAGTCAAACTTTATCTCGACAATCGCATACGCCTAATTCCCTACCAAGATCAAAATATCATTCACAGTGGGGTAATTTGATGGAATAACAAACCTGGATGATCATATCATTGTTTTTGTTAAGGTGAGGGGTTTAGAGCAATGGACCATCCCTGTTTGGTGTCACATGTTCATCCAGATGTTGATTAGGACCACACGGTTATGGTTTGATAGTTTGTTGGTAGGGAGTGTGGGCAAGTTTGAAGAGTTATTGAGTTAATTCTTATACCAATTAAGTCAATAGTGATGTCATAAAAATGATAAGATTGAAATATTGCACATCCGAAGGAAAGATGGTAAGTCAATCGAGGATTTCATCAGTAGGTACAACAGAGAAAGTTTAAAGATAGGGAGAGTAGGTGAATATCCAATGATAGTTGGTTTCATTTAAGGTGTCTACAGCGATGACTTTATAAGAAGATTACATGACATAAAGGGTATGCCCAAGACCATAGAATCACTGATGGTCGCGGCAAAGGTTTTTGTCCAGGCGCACAAGTCAATTACGGTTAACCGAGATTTAAACAAGAAGACCGTGAGGGGAGATTCTTGCCAGACATTAGACACCCTAATAGGTGGAGTGGGCTACTTTTCTCTGATTTCAAACATAGTTTCAGCCTATGTCAAGATCAAAGGTATGATAGAAGCGACATCTAGTATAAACGCGTAGGCCTACGCGCCGCGTTCAATCCATAGGACGTTGGTATTTTTCTAACACCCTTTTGATAAAAATCCCAAGTGAAATCCTAAGCATGAAGAAATTATAATTATCCCAACGGTGGCCTATAATAGTAGCAACCCTAAGGTTAGACATGACCAAATATGAGTACCACCAGGATAAAAGCCACACAATAGACAATTCCTAGCAGTTAAATAGATAGATCAAATAAGTGGTCAAGTCAAGGCAACTAGCTCACCTTGTAAAAAAGATTAAGAATGGACTAGTGATGTAAGGCCCCATTCCCAGGAAACCCCACAGCTGGTCATTCATAGCACTTTACACATTTAAAATACATGGAAGTAAGAAATCATGGTAGCAGAATAGTTAAAAAAAACTATTTCATGCATTAATAATAAATTTTGCCAAGAAATACATAGTTGTTACAAGTTTCAAAAGAACATTTAGTTGTGTTACAAGACAAAAATATCATTTCTGCATAACATGGATGCCAGTCTTTATTTGCCAACTAGCTTCAACCTCGTGCCATCCCCATCAACGTCATCACCTGCCAACTGATATGCATATAAAAAGTCAGCTTTGCTGAGTGAGTTCTAGTTTATAATTAAATACATTGCTTTCGTATAAACATATCCTTTACTTTCATACGTGATCATACATCATACATACATCTTGATAATAATTATTTATTATCTTTCATCATCCTTCATAATCGTTTGTTTTCGTACTTTCTTTCATTAACATCTTTCACTTTTTATCTAGATCCCGTCATATGCTATGCCCCATCATTGTGTACCAAGCAACTACCGTCTTGGGGTCGACAAGGATCTCGTTTTCGCACGTCTTAATCAATCACAAAGATTGACCCTCCTGTGTGCACCCTCATGGGTTAGCTAAACCGCACATAGTTGAGCTAACAACCCCTCAAGGAGTTGTGAACTTCCATTCAATTTGCTTGCAAGACTTTCATTCATTCATTACGTTCCACTTTTCATTATCGTTATCTATCACTTTCATTACATAATACTTTACGTACATATACATATCATACCACGTAAAGTCACATCATAATACATAACATGAAATATTATAATTCATAGCAGTAGCCCACAAGTAGATAAAACATTAGAAACATTAAAACATGCATAAACTTCCATTAAACATAAGTACTTAGCACTTAAATTCTATTCCTAAAATTTCAGAATAAACCTAAGTGTTCACAACGTATGAATAAGGTACACAGCGGATGACTTAAGTACTAAGTGCCCACAGCGGACAGCCAAAGTCCACAACGGACAACCAAAATCCACAGCTGAAGACATTAAGTGTGTCCACAGCGGATGACTAAGGTTCATAGCGGATGAATTAGACACTACAAGTGTCCACAGCGGACAACCATAATCCACAGCGGACAGTCTAAAGTATTTAAAGGATCCACATCGAACGACTAATGTCCACAGCGGACATGCATGCATACTTAAGTGTCTACAGCTGACATGCATGCATAAGTGTCTATAGCGGACAAACAATGTCCATAGCGGACGGTCTAGAACAGAAATGTCCACAGCGGATACTTAGTGTCCATAGCGGACGACATGAATTATCCTTCTTAGTATCCACAACGGACATTCTAACAATGTTCTAAGTGTCCACAGCAGACAGTTAGTGCCCACAACGGACAACATGTTCAACACTTACAATCCAACTTATGCAGTTTCTAGTTCCATACATCATCTTAAGTGTATTCTTAATGTAGATTTACCAGTTACACACTTAAAACATAAAAAACAATTATTCAACATCATAGAATCTATTAAAAATATTTATCTTTCAAAAACAGTCATATTTTTCAAGGAAAAACATAGTTTGGTTTATGAAACATCAGTTTAACATACATATCAGCCCCAAACAAGTAGAAAACATGTAAAAGCGGGGATCTAGAACTCACCTTAAACAGCTTTTAAGAAGAACACAACAAACCCGAGAGCAAACCTAGAGTTCTAACACCTAAACACATGAAAACAAGCAACTAAACACTTAGAAATCAATCCAGAAGCTTGAAGCTGACTGAAACCGAGACGAAAACACCTTAAAATCTTACCTTTTGAAGATATCTTCTACTATCTTTCTCAAGAACTGGATGGGAGCTTCTTTCTCTCTCTCTAGCCAAAAGTTAATGCGTGGGAGAGGAAGTATGGGTGGCCATTTCTCCTTTTTAAACCATATTATGGGCCGGTTTGGCCCTTGTACACTTTTAACCCTTGCTTTTTGAAATAATAACTCGTTTGTTCCTATTACCTTTCTTTTCTTTTCTTTTTCTGAAATTTTCGGGTGTTACAAGTGCACCCCCCTTATATAGGTTTCGTTCCCGAAACCTGTCACTCCTTGAAAAGTTGCAGATAGTGTTGTCTCATCTCTTCCTCAGTTTCCCATGTAGACTCGGACCCCTTCCTGTGTCTCCCCTATACTCGCACAAGTGGGACCACTTTATTCCTTAGCCTCTTTTCCTTTCTATCAACGATAGCCACCGGTTGCTTCATATAATTGAGCCGTTCATCCACCTTTATGTCCTCGAGCGGCATGATCATATCTTCATTGGCTAAGCACTTTCTCAGATGAGATACATGGAACGTTGGAGGAATTCCACTTAACTCATCGGGTAGCTCCAATCGATAGGCCACCTCTCCTACTCGAACAATGATTTGGAAATGCCCTATATACCTCGGGCTTAGCTTTCCTCGCTTCCTGAACCGGATGATCCCTTTCCTAGGCGAGACCTTCAATATAACTCTATCGCCCACCTTGAATTTGATCAGTCTACGTCTCTTATCGGCATACGACTTCTGTCTATCCTTTGCTGCCTTCATAAAGGCCTTGATTTTATCTAACTTTTTGGTCGTAGCCTCGATCATCCAATGCTCCCCAACTCCTTCTGGCCGATAACAACCCAACACACGGGCATCCTACACTTTCTACCATATAGCATCGTATAAGGAGGCATACCAATACTGGCATGATAACTGTTGTTATATGAGAACTTGGCTAACGGTAAGTGTTCATTCCAACTTCCACTAAAATCAATGGCGCATGCTCGTAGCATATCCTCCAGTTTCTGAATCGTCCTCTCCGACTGGCCATCTGTCTGAGGATGGTAAGCTGTACTGATATGTAGCTTCATCCCCATCACATCATGAAATCTCTTCCAAAACTTAGATGTAAACCGAGTGTCACGATCAGACATGATAAACACCAGTATGCCATGGCGAGTTACAATTTCCTTGATGAATAGATTTGCTAACCTCTCAGACGAATACATCTCACGGATCGGCAGAAAGTGAGCACTCTTTGTCAGACGGTTGACGATCACCCATATGGCATCGTAACTCCTTGCCGTACGCGGTAACTTCATAATAAAGTCCATGGTGATGTGCTCCCCTTTCCACTTGGGTATACCCAAGGGTTGGATCTTCTCATATGGCTTCTGATGCTCCACTTTCACTTGCAAACAAGTAAGGCACTTACTCACATACTCCACTACGTCGCGCTTCATTCCCGGCCACCAGTAATCTTTCTTCATATCCTGATACATCTCTGTAGAATCGGGATGAATTGAGTATCGAGTCTTGTGAGCCTCATCCATGATCTTCCCTCGTAGATCTCCATAATAAGAAATCCATATCCACCCGAAGCGGGTTCTAACACCAAGAGTGTTCTCACCCAACTCCGAAACTAGGCCCTTCATTCACTCAAAGTTAATTCGATCCTCCTTTAGAGCTTCGTCCTGAAATTCCTTGACCTGCTTCATTACATCAGAGGTCATGATTTGTTGGTCCACTTGATCGATGATATTTGTGTGAAATCTAGATCAAACAAATATAAAATGGATGAATATATGAAGAACACTCGAGAACACCAAATAAAACTCTTGTTTAATCTGAATTGATTGCTAAAGATATTATAAAGTGAAAGCCCCTCAATCAATGGCTCATTCAAGCTTTCTTAACCTAATTGTCACCAAACTATATATAGTGATAATATTCACTAATGACATATTAAGCCCCTAGACTTAGACAATTAGAGAAACTACATATAAAACATAAAAATGACTTAAACATAAATAAATATATTTTGTTGACACAAAATATATTTATTAACAATAACTCCTAGTCATTTATATCTTCAATGTCTCGTCTTGGTTCTTCGTCTCGAACGCGTCTGTTTGCCTTTTCCGATGACTTTGACGGTGAGTTGACCTTTGTTGACTTTGACTGTGTTGATAATATAGACTATCCTTATCAGACCCAACAATACTCCCCCTTAGTCTATCATTATCAACATCTTGTATCGTGATCAACATCGATAAGTCAACCATATAATGATCTTCAATCTCCCCCTAGATTGATGATATGGTATTGAAGATCTTTCATCTTACAGGCTCCCCCTTTTTGTATGCTCCCCCTCTTCATGTGCATTCTTTATGAATGATCAGGAACAACTTTTCCAACTTGTTGGTCCACTTGATCAATTCAACAGTGCACTTGATGCTTGACAATGATATTCCACCAAATTGACACTTATAGACACAATAACATAATGATATCAATTGAAGCTAAACAATAATAACAATAACAAAGGCTCAATTATATTGAAAATAAACTTCCAGCCACACACACAATTGTAACAAAAATATTGTATTAGGGTTTTGCCAAAAAGTCCCTCACAAAGATAGAAAGATTACAATATATAAGTATGCTAAATTCGCTGACTAGCGAAACTGCCTTTCTAACTATTAGATTCACCCGGTAGCGAACTACAGATTCGCTGGGTGATCTAAATCAGCTGACTCCGGGCAAAACTATAGTTTCGCCCGTAGTTTCGCTGCAAAACAAAAATACATAGAAAGACAAATTACAAGGAAGAACTAATAATTAACCTAGTACATAAACAAAATAAACCTATTAACTATAGTGAGTCCAACCTATGTATATCATCAATTCTCCCCCTAGGTTGGATCTCACTCTTAATCTTCTGGCTCTTCTCTTGCACCTTCTTCAGCTTTATCAGATGTTTCTTGATCAGCTCCTACTGTACTCTCCTCTTCGGCCCTTTCTCTTGCCCTTGCAAACTGTCTAGTAAGATCCTGCATGTCCAATCATAATTCGTCAGCTTTTGATACTTTCTTTGAGAGCTCCCTGACCTCTGCCCTCACTCCACGAGCTTTATTTGCCACATTCATGAAGAAACTTGCTTCTCTTCTTGTTTCATCTCCAACTCCAGCCTTGATATGATTTTCACATAGAGTCACCAGGTCTTCATCACAAAAAGAAAATACTTCCATTGGATCAAACAACTTAATTTCAGCACCGCCTTTCAACCTAATGATTGCTTCCCCAGTATTGTTATCATAAAACCATTTTTCAAAATTTTGTAGTCTAGGGGGAAGTGGATTGGGTACCCTTACTCTGTTTACGTTTTTAGCTGGCTTTAGTTTTAACACAATCTTTCCTTTTTCGGTGGCCCAATCCAGGTCTTTCTTCGATCTTCTCCTTTCTGTCCTCATATACCCAAAAGCTTCAAAATTGTCATTCATTCCTGCTTTAATCTCCTTTTCCAATAGCATAGCACATTCACTCAAGTGGGCATCCAAAAGTGGAATTTCAGCTAATCTCCTTAAGTCCCACCTAGGCAAGGTCTTGAACGCCTTCCTTTTAAGCATATAAGATATGTCCACGCCTCTTCTTTTGATCACAAACATCTTCAATTTAGAATTATACTTCCAGCTTACTATTTTCTTATCAGTTTTCTTCTTTCTTGGTTCACTAATGTTTTGGAATATAGGTGTTAACTCTTCTGGCTCCTTTTCTTTCACAAACCAATCTTCTTTGCTCATCTCAAATACATCACCTTCTTCTGAACCCCTTTGTGCCACATATATCATTGGGCGCTCCTCCACTTCATAATATTCAGGCTCCGAGTCATAATCAACTAGTTGTTCCTCATATTCTTCCTCTTCATCAATAAGTCTCTTCTCTGTACCCTCCTTATTTCCTTCAGTAGTTTCCTCTCTAATCACCTCAGCCCCCGTCAAGTCTGTTTCTATATCAAATCCCAAATCAACAAATTCAGCCTCAACAATCATAGGCTCCTCTCTCACATCTCCTCCTTCCTCAACTCTCTTCTCTGCTTCTGTTTCAACAACCTTTTGTCCTCCTACACCACTGCCACTTGCACCAACTCCAGCTGTACTTGCATCCCCTCCCATTGCTGACGACTTTCCAACTTTTAGGAACACATACTTTGATGTGTCGGTTAGATCATCTAGCTCTCTTGTGATAGTTGGTTTGTGACACCAACTTTGCCTTTGAGCTCATTCACCTCCTTCAGGAATCTTTTAATAAGATTCTGCTGAACTATCATCATTGCTTTCATACTTTCAATTTGCTCATCCTTCTCCTTTTCTCTCAATTCTTGATTGACCAACTTTGTCTTTATCATGCTTAGTTCATTGGCCAATGATGCATTTACATTTCGAATGACATCCTGGTCCAAATCTAATCGGGAATCCCTCCTTTCTTCGAACACTGGCTGTTTATGCTTAGTTCTCCTTTCTGTTTTGTGAGCCGGTTCCCCTTGAGCAGACTTTCTTTTGGACCTTCTCTCTCGTTGAGCCCGCAGCTCCTCCTCAACCTCATCAATCTCAGCATCTAAATCATATTTTTTTCTCCTTTGCATATCTCTTCCCCTTTTTTATTGCCTCTATCTGTTTATCCAGGTTTTCTTCAGCATTTTTGTTTTCATTCTCGATCAGCCTTTTTATATAGTCCCATCTCTCGGCTGGATACATGTTTTCGAGCAAATAAGTTATTTTACCACTGAAGTCATGTCTAACTGCTGAGCAATCTGCAAATATTCTTGTATTCATCTGCATCAGCCTCTTAACTTCCCCGTGTCTTGGCAAATTTGGTTTCTCATGATTAATGATCATCTGGACAAACCTTGGATATAATAGCCATTTATCCTTCTTCAGAGCCATGACATTCTCAGTCATACAGTCGAATATTAGTCTTGCAATATTGGCCTTTTACCCTTTATAGAATATAAACATCACCTTTGCCCACTATGCATTTAATCCATCTGATCCTCCCTTTCTATGATCCAAGCACATGATGAATATGTGAGCAATGTATCTCCATTCCTTGGATAAAAATGACTTTTTAATTTCCTTCTTTGACCCAAAAGATGGTCCTTCATACCCAATGCTTCGATAAGCATTAAGAAGTTCAGCATCAGTCATACCAACCTTATCTCCACAATCTTCTTCCAACCTCAACACCCTTGCTACCGTCTCAGCAGTGACAACTATGTCTTCCCCAAGGACTCATGAAGTAATCCTGTATGCAGTAGATCCCAGATCACATTTAGCATTAACCCTAAAATCTCTTATATGAATGTCGTAGATTGTGGGTAAATGAGATATGGCATAAAGTATGGGAGCCTGCTTCAACCATCTATGACAATCTCTGAATCCGATAGTCTTCGGATTACTGTCGTCTAATAATGCCATAAGATTTGTCTTTTCATCGAACTTTGAGTTTGCCATGAACTGCAAAATATAAACCTAGGTAAGTTAGATATCACATAAAGACAGTTAAACAATATAAAAAATTCAAAACAACCATAGATTCGCTGTCATGGCGAAACTGTAGTTTTGCCAGGCACAGCAAGACAGCTTCGCTGAGGTTTTTGAAACTAAGTTCAACAATTTCGTTGACATGCGAAACTGTAGTTTCGCCAGGCACAACTAATAGTTTCCCTGTTGATTGAACATAAGTTTCGACCAAACGAAAGTGTACATTCACTGTAACTCAGCCCTAGACCATGAGTTTAAGCGATTCTACACTTTCGCTAAGGACTAGCTTATGATTCAGACGACAGCGAAGTTGTAAGTTCGCTGACCCCAACAGAGCATATTATGTGCTGAGCGAAAGTATAGTTTCGCTAGAAAGATTCAAGCGAAACTGTCGGGTATGCTTGGACAGCATAACCAGATAGATTCGCTCGCAACAGAGAACTTTCGTTCAGTTTTGCTGGTTAATTTGGTAGATTCACTGGATGAAACAAGCGAAGTTTCGAACCAGCGAATCAACCCAAAACCACATATCAATGAATAAAACCGTGATTAAACCATAGAAGCAGAGTCGTAATGCCTACCAGATCGCTTAGAAACCAACAAACTCGACGGAAATGATGCAAATAGGATCAATTAGATTCGGCTACAGAGAAACTAGGGTTTAGTTTCGCACAACATTATGTGTAACAAGTTTCACACTGTGCAATATATATGACCTAGTTTCGCTGACAGCGAAACTATAGTTTCGCTTGGCATCACAAATGAAATCATGTGTTCAGAGAACAGCGATACTGCCGGGTGAATCTATAGATTCGCTTGGCGAAACTACCAGCGAAAGTGTAGTTTCGCTGGAACCTAAATACTAAAAAAAAAGAAAAATAAAAATAAAAATTAAAAAAAAATAATAAATTTTTTATTTATAAAACCTTTATGAAAAACATTCTTCGTCCCACAACGTCAGCACAAAACAAAAAAAAATATAAAACAAATAAGAAAGAAAAATAAAAGGATATAGAGACTTCTTTTTCAAGAAATTGATTCGGAGAATCAAAGATTTGTGGGATTGTAGATATGTTTGTCCTTTTAAACTCAATCCTTCCTCTTTTCAACAAGTAATCTGCAGCTATTTTATCATGTTTTGGATTCATTTGATAAACTCAGATGACTTGGATCCCACAGATATTCAGCAAAGTACTACTCCTGTTCTTCATGGTTTATTTAGCAATATAATTCACTTTGCTTGAATTCTTAAATAATTCAACAATGAATCTTAATTTCTAAGAATCATCGTGTCTTTATTTTGGGGACTGATGAAAAGAGCTCCAGGTCTATACTTACGTATAACAGAGGAGATAATCATTTTATCTCGCTGATGAGAGCTTCAGGTCTATACTTACGTATAACAGAGAAGATCATCAGAATGTGCTAATGAGAGCTCCAGGTCTATACTTACGTATAACAGAGGAGATCATCACTCCAGGTCAATGTTCATACATAGCAGAGGAGATAATCACGAGATATGTCACCCATTTTATTTTAAACAAAGCAAAGATTTGAAACTCTCATCCCTTTTCAGACAAGGCCTTGTAGCTTTGTGCAGGCTGAGATATCATAAGGATAATCCTTATCGTCGAGTTCTTAGACTTTAATTAAGCTACACGATCACTGTTTACTTTGATATCTGACTGAGCCTACTAGCATATCCCAAAGAAAGCTATTAATTCTCCTTCAAACTTCTTTACCGTGAAGTTCCTGAAAAGGCAAAATTAAACCTTAGACAAATAAAAATAGATCTTTATGTTCTCCCCCGAAATTTCTTTTTAGATGTTTCTGAAAAGAAATTTCTCTTTCCCTTTTTTTATTTATTATTATATGGGACTTAGAAGTTTATCAATAAAAATTTATAAACAAAAAGAGTTATTTACAGAACAATGCACATTTAAGGTAAGAAAGAGGTTTTAAAAAGATATTAAACCCAACATGGAGATCAATTCATAAAAACGAGGTTTATCAAAAGTTTCTGTGAAAAGATCCGCTCGTTGATTTTTTGTATCAATCGGAATAATATCTTAAAACCCTTTTCCTGAGCGTCCCGGATGGCATGAATTCTCGTTTCAATGTGCTTGGTACGAGTATGATGAATTGGATTTTTTGCAATCCCATTGGCAGCTTCATTATCATAGAAAAGTGGTGTATGAAGAAAATTTATCCCATAATCCATCATTTGATGTTGTATCCACAACACTTGGCAACAGCAACTGGAAGCAACAACATATTCAGATTCTCTTGTAGATAGAGATACTATAGTTTGCTTCTTACTTTGCCAAGAAACGAGACAATCTCCCAGATATTAACATCCACTAGTGACGGATTTCCGATTGACCCTGCAACCACCATGATCACTATCAGAATATGCATGTAAGTCAAAGTTACCTCCTTTTGGGTACCAAAGACCCAAACGAGAGGAACCCTTTAAATAACGATAGATTCTTTTAACAGCTTTTTCATGGGATTCTTTTGGGTTGGCCTGAAAACGAGCACAATAGCACACAACGAATGTAATATCAGGACGACTGGCCGTGAGATACATGAGGGATCCGATCATGGAACAATAGCGATGAGCATCCATAGATTTCCCATTATCATCTCGAGTTAAGCAAGTCTGAGTAGTGAATGGAGTAAGTTCTGGAGAAGAATCATCCATTTTGAATTTTTTGAGAATCTCCAGAACATACTTTTCCTGGTGAATCAAAATACCAGACTGCTTTTGTTCAACTTGTAATCCCAAGAAAAAGCATAACTCCCCCATCATGCTTATTTCGAAACGATCCTTCATGACCTCTTCAAATTCTCTGCATAGTTTCTCATTTGTTGACCCGAAAATGATGTCATCAACGTACACTTGAACAATCAACATTTCACCATCAACTTCTTTCTTGAACAGAGTCATGTCTATCGAACCACGAGAGAAACCTTTACTCAGCAGATACTGTGTCAAAGTTTCATACGAGATCCAAGGGGCTTGATGTAATCGATATAAGGATTTGTCAAGTTTATACACTTTGTCTGGAAAATCTGGATCCTCGAAACCTGGAGGTTGACAAACATAAATCTCCTCATCGATATTCCCGTAGAGAAATGCGCATTTCACATCCATCTGAAAAACTTTAAAGTTTTTGTGAGCCACATGAGCAAGAAAGTTTCGAATGGCTTCAATTCGAGCAACTGGAGCAAACACTTCAGTATAGTCAATTCCTTCCTCCTGAGCAAAACCCTGAACAACCAACCTGGATTTGTTTCGAAATATTACTCCCCGAGCATCTGGTTTGTTCCGGAATACCCATTTAGTGCTGATAGGAAACTTGTTTGGAGGAAGATCAACTAATTGCCAAACTTTTAGTTTCTTGAACTCCTGAAGCTCCATTTACATAGATTCAACCCAACTTGGGTCTTGAAGTGCTGCTGAGACATTTTTGGGAACTGTTTGAGATAAAAAAACAAGCATAGAGGCATTCAATTATCAATCCAGATTGACTCTGTGTCCTCACTCCATCAGTAATGAAACCAATGATATAATCGTGTGGGTGGTCTTTTAAGGTTTTAAAATTAGTGTTAAGGGTTAACGGATTTGATGAAGATGAGGAAGTAGTCAATGATGGTTTTGTAGGCTGTGATGGGGAAGTGGGTAGTGAAGACTGTGATGGGGAAGTGGGTGGTGAAGACTGCGATAGGGAAATAGGTGGTTGTGTTGGAGAAGGTGGTTGTGATGGAGGTGTAGGTGGAACATCAAATGGAGGTTAAGGGTGATGGTCTATTGGTGGTTGTGGATGAGGTGCAGGTGGAAGAGGTTCAGTTGGAGGTATAATTTCTGCATTGGTTTGAGGAACAACATCATCATCAAAAACTGGAAGATCGAAGGATTTGAAGACAGTGTTTGAGTCATAGAACCATTCAGGATCAGATCCCATGTTTGGAGAATTTGACTCTTGCCAATTAACATAAAATGATTCCTGCACAATTCGTGTTCTTTTATTGTACACCCAATATGCTTTTTGTGAGGAGGAATAGCTAATGAAGAAACATTCATCAGAAATTGCATCGAACTTTGACTTCTGAGCTTGAGTGTTCAGCAAGGTACATGAGCAACCAAATGGATGAAAGAAGTTAATCAAGGGTTTTTTTTATGCAGAAGCTAATAGGGAGTGTTCATTTTGTCTTTCACAATAAGGACCCTGTTAAGTACATAAGAAGCACAGTTGATTGCTTCAGCCTAGAAAATTATTAGAAGCTTTGACTCAATAGCATAGTTCTTGCTGCTTCGATGAGTGTCCTATTCTTCCGCTCAGCAACACCGTTTTGCTAAGGTGTCCTAGCAGCACTTGATTGATAAACACAGTGCACTTGATTGATATAACAGTGCACTTGATTGATAAACACAAACAAATCCCACTAATAACACAAATATCAATGATATTTGTGTGAAATTTAGATCAAACAAATAAAAAATGGATGAATATATGAAGAACACTCAAGAACACCAAATAAAAAACCCCCATTTGATCCACATTGATTTTCATAAGATGTTTGTTACATGGAAACCCTCAAATCTTGCTCATACAAGCTCACCCAACCCTTAATCAATGGCTCATTCAAGCTTTCTAAACCTAATTATCACTAAACTATATATAGTGATAATATTTACTAATGACATATTAAGCCCCTTGACTTAGAAAATTAGAGAAATTACATATAAAACATAAAAATAACTTAAACATAAATAAATATATTTTATTGACACAAAATATATTTATTAACAATAAACTCCTAGTCATTTATATCTTCAACGTCTCGTCTCTGTTCTTCGTCTCGAACGCGTCTGTTTGCCTTTTCTGATGACTTTGACAGTTACGTTGACCTTTGTTGACTTTGACAGTGTTGATAATATAGACTATCCTTATCAGACCCAACAATACTCCCCCTTAGTCTATCATTATCAACGTCTTGTATCGTGATCAACACCGATAAGTCAACCATATAATGATCTTCAATCTCCCCCTAGAATGATGATCTGGTATTGAAGATCTTTCATCTTACAGACTCCCCCTTTTTGTATGCTTTCCCTCTTTGTGTGCATTCTTTGTGAATGATCAGAAACAACTTTTCCAACTCTCTATTCTTGATGCTTCAAAAGATGTAGGAGGAGGAATCCTAGCTAGGTATCTTCTGTAAATTTGAAGAACAGGTTCTCTGGTCAGGTACTTTGCTCAGCTGATGATCGGCCATCATATGAAGCAAAAATCTGTAACACAATCACAACCACAATCTCGCAACTTCCTGTCAGATCATTTCAGTTAACAAAAAAACCCCGTGTTTATCTGTGTGTGCAATTTCCCGTTAAATGCATGTGAAAATAATAACATTTTAATAGCATAATGTGGAAGACTTGAAATAATTTGAAATGAACCCTCCCTTTTTTATTTTTATTTATTTATTTATTTATTTTTTTAAAAGTGAAAAGAATCTTATTCTCAAATGTATCTGTATAACAACTTTAGAAATCTAGATCAAACAAATATAAAATGGATGAATATATGAAGAACACTCAAGAACACCAAATAAAATCCTTGTTTGATCTGAATTGATTGCTAAAGATATTACAAAGTGAAAGCCCCTCAATCAATGGCTCATTCAAGCTTTCTAAACCTAATTATCACTAAACTATATATAGTGATAATATTCACTAATGACATATTAAGCTCCTAGCCTTAGACAATTAGAGAAATTACATATAAAATATAAAAATGACTTAAACATAAATAAATATATTTTGTGACACAAAATATATTTATTAATAATAAACTCCTAGTCATTTATATCTTTAATCGGTTCTTCATCTCGAACGCGTCTGTTTGCCTTTTCTAATGACTTTTACAGTGACGTTGACCTTTGTTGACTTTAATTGTGTTGATAATATAGACTATCCTTATCAGACCAAACATGATCATCTGATAAGCCTTTGTCCAAATTGGCTTAGGTCTCTCCTTTCAGCTAAGGGAATCCGCCACCACATTGGCCTTGCCCGGATGGTAGTGGATGTCACAGTCATAATCCTTGATCAACTCTAACCACCTTTTTTGCCTCATATTGAGATCCTTTTGCTCGAAGAAGTACTTCAAGCTCTTGTGGTCAGTAAAGATAGTGCACTTCGTCCCGTACAAGTAGTGCCTCCAAATATTCAATGCAAAGACCACCGCCGCTAATTCCAAATCATGAGTAGGGTAGTTAGCCTCATGGATCTTCAACTATCAGGACGCATAGGCTATAACCCTCCCCCGTTGCATCAACACGCAACCCTATCTCGAAAAAGAAGCATCCGAATAGACCACTAAGTCTTCACTCCCTTCGGGTAACATCAAGACATGAGCTTGAGTCATTCTCGTCTTTAGCTCTTCGAAAGCTTTCTCCTACTCTAGACCCCATATACACTTCACATCCTTACAAGTCAACTTAGTCAATGGTGAAGCTATCTTGGAGAAGTCTCGAATGAACCTTCTGTAGTAGCCCGCCAAACCTAAGAAACTACGAATCTCAGATGGCGACTTTGGAGACTTCCATTGCATCACCACCTCAACTTTCACCGGGTCTACCATGATCCCTTCATGATTAACCACATGACCCAGAAACTAAACTTCGCGTAACCAGAATGCACACTTGGAGAACTTGGCGTACGTCTTCTCCCTTCTAGCATCTCCAGCACCTCCCGAATGTGTCCGACATGCTCTTCTTCACTCTTAAAATAAATTAGGATATCATCGATAAACACAATCACTGATTTATCTAGCATAGGCCGACACACCCGATTCATCAGATCCATAAAAGCAGTTGGCGAGTTGGTTAAACAAAAAGACACAACGAGAAACTCATAGTGAATATAACGCATTCAAAAAGATGTTTTAGGAATATCTTGCTCCTTCACCTTTAGTTGGTGGTAACCTGATCGGAGATCTATCCTCAAGAACCAACTAGCACCTTGGAGCTGATCAAACAAGTCATCATTCCTTAGTAATAGATACCGGTTCTTCACAGTCAACTTATTCAGCTCACGGTAGTCAATGCACATCCTCACGCTATCATCCTTCTTCTTCACAAACAAGACCGGATCACCCCACGAAGAGATAATCGGTTGAATGAACCCCTTATCTAACAACTCTTGCAGCTGAGTCCTCAATTCCTTTATCTCGGAGGGAGCTAGACGATACGGCACCTTAGCAACAGGTTGGGCACCAGGTATCAGATTGATCTGGAACTTGATCTTGCGGTCAGGTGGCACACCTAATAGATCTTTCGGGAATACGTCTGGGAAGTCAAACACGACCGGTACGTCCGACAATCATACACTTCTCTACCACAACCATCGAAATTACTTTTGGGACCGTACTGACTCTATCGCCATAAATCATCACCGAACTCCCATCAGGCACGATCAATCGAATCATCTTCTTACGGCACACGATGTTTGCCTCATAGGCTGCTAGCCAATCCATCCCTAGGACTACATCGAATCCACCTAAGGGCATCACGAACAACCTAGCAGAGAACCTATGGCCTTCCAACTCTATGTCATAATCTTCTACCATATCAGAAATCCGGGTAGACTTACCAATGGCAGTTTCTACATTGAATGGCTCATCAATCCTTTTACTCCTAATTGGAAACTTATCACAGAAGGCATCAGAAATTAAACTCCTACTAGCACCAGAATCAAAAAGCACAAAGGCACAAGTTTGGTTTACTAGGAAGGTACCTGACACCACATCGGGGTCCACCCTAGCCTCCTCCCAGGTCATAATGAATGCCCTGGGTTTATCCCTCTGCCTCTTCTTCTTCTTCTTAATCCCCTTCCTCGTCTCAGAGTTCTCAGCCCTCGGCTTCTTGCAGTCCCTGCTCAGATGGCCCTCTTCACCGTAGTTATAACATCTTATAACCCCATAATCTTTCGCCATATGACCAGGCCTCGCACACTTGAAGCAGATGTTCAATCCCCACTTACACTCCCCCACATGGTCTTTCCCACACTTACCACACAACTTCACCACTACCTTAGTTGCAGTCGCCTTATGGCCTTCTACCTTCATCTTTTTGCTCTTGGGGGTGAAACCACCACTGCCAAAATGTTTCCCACTCTATTTCCTCTCTCTACTTCCCTTCTTGGTGATCCACCACGGTCACCTCCTCCCTCTTATCATACAATCTACCCTCCAGATCGACCACCGACCTGAATGTAACTAGCTGGGCGGCAATCAGATGTCTACAGATATCCGCCGGCAGACCTTGGATGTATCTCTTGATCTTTCGTGACACAGGCGTCACATGATCTGGCACCAACCTCGCCATCTCATTAAACTTAGTTGTGTACTGCTGGTGCGTCATAGTTCCCGCCTCAACTACAGGAACTCCCTCTCAATCTTGTCAAGTTCCCTGTGAGAACAAAACTCCTCAATCACTAGCTTCTTTAGTTCACTCCATCTCATCTTCCCAATCGTCCTGCTACCCTCGGCCTGGACTATGTTGTCCCACCAGCACAGGGCCGAATCCATAAATGAATAGGTAGCAAACTTCACCTTCTAGTCCCCCCTACACTCACTGATATCCAGCATAGCCTACATCTCTCTCACCCATTGGTTAGCAGTAGCAACATTCCCATTCCCATCGAAAGTTGGGGGCTTGCATCTCTGGAATGCCCTATAGTTACACCCCTTTGTAGTTTCCTGCACTGCTTCCTCTTCCTTATCGTCATTGGAGACAACCATCTCAGTCTCTGGTTGTTCCCTTTCCCCTGAACCTCTCTCCTCGCCCTTTCTCCCAACGGTTTTCCTCTTATCCACCTTCTCTTTCCTTTCATCCTCTCTCATGGCTCTAATAACCTCGGTCACCATAGATGGCAGAATCGTTTGCATGACCTGATGAACCTCTTCAACTACTGCCTCCTTCACTGAGGCCCTCATATTAGCACTGTCATCCCCACCTTCATGGTGATGAAGCTCAGGCTCTTCTGTTGCTATTTTGGCAGTCTTAGCCCTGTTCCTCATGACACGCGGTCCAGCACCACGTCCACTACGACATCCACCTCGTGAAGCCTTTTAATATCTACCGCCAGCCACCTCTAAGCGCTACAACATTCAAACACCAACACGGTCATTCAAGGTAGTAGCTCAGATTATGTTAAGTATATTAAGTCCCTAATTACAGTGGGCAGTTGTGATTAGCCACTTACTTTACTCTTTATTCTCCAAGCATTTCCTATCCTGACTACATCAGTATCCAAATCTACTAAGGGCACATAAATCACATAACACGCGCACATAATACCGGTTAACTTTAAGAAAATTACCTGATGGCACGTAGCTACTTGGGCTGGCATCCCTCCATTTAGTCCCATTTTTAGTTTAAGTTTAGGTTTTGAAAATAATTTACCCAATTCTCTTAAATTTTGGCTATGATATCAACTTGTAAGGCCCTATTCCTGGGAAACCCCATAGCTGGTCATTCATAGCACTTTACACATTTAAAATACATGGAAGAAAGAAATCATGGTAGTGGAATAGTTAAACAAAACCCATTTCATGCACTAACAAGAAATTTTGCCAAGAAATACATCGTTGTTACAAGTTTCAAAAGAACATTTAGTTGTATTACAAGACAAAAATATCATTTCTGCATAACATGGATGCTAGTTATTATTTGCCAAGTAGCTTCAACCTCGTGCCATCCCCAGCAACATCATCACCTACCAACTGATATGCATATAAAAAGTCAACGTTGCTGAGTGAGTTCTAGTTTATAATAAAGTACATTGCTTTCGTATAAACATATCCCTTACTTTCATACGTGATCATACATCATACATACATCTTGATAATAATTATTTATTATCTTTCATCATCGTTCATAATTGTTCGTTTTCGTACTTTCTTTCATTAACATCTTTCACTTTTTATCTAGATCTCATCATATGCTATGCCCCATCAATGTGCACGAAGCAACTACCGTCTTGGGGTCAAGCGACGAGGATCCCGTTTTCGCATGTCTTGATCAATCACAAAGATTGACCCCCTTGTGTTTACCTTCATGGGTTAACTAAACCGCACACAGTTGAGCTAACAACCCTCAAGGAGTTGTGAACCTCCATTCAATTTGCTTGCAAGACTTTCATTCATTCATTACATTCCACTTTTCATTATTGTTATCTTTCACTTTTATTACATAATACTTTATGTACATATACATATCATACCACATAAAGTCACATCATAATACATAACATGAAATATTATAATTCATAACAACAACCCATAAGTAGATAAAATATTAGAAACATTAAAACAGCGTAAACTTCCATTAAACATAAGTACTTAGCACTTAAATTCTATTCCCAAAATTTCAGAATAAACCTAAGTGTTCACAGCATATAAATAAGGTATACAGTGGATGACTTAATTACTAAGTGCCTACAATGGACAACCAAAGTCCACAGCAGAAGACCAAAATCCAAAGCGGACGGCTAAAGGTCCACAACGCATGAATAAGACACTAAGTGTGTCCACAACGGATGACTAAGGTCCATAGCGGATGAATTAGACATTACAAGTGTCCACAGAGGACAACCATAATCCACAGCAGACAGTCTAAAGTATTTAAAGGATCCACTGCGGACAACTAATGTCCACAGCGGACATGCATGCATACTTAAGTGTCTACAGCGGACATGCATGCATACTTAAGTGTCTACAGCAGACAAACAATGTCCACAGCGAAAGGTCTAGAACACAACTGTCCATTGCGGATACTTAGTGTCCACAGCAGATGGCATGAATAATCCTCCTAAGTGTCAACAACGGACATTTTAACAATGTTCTAAGTGTCCATAACGGACAGTTAGTGTCCACAACGGACAACATGTTCAACACTTACGATCCAACTTATGCAGTTTCTAGTTCCATACATCATCTTAAGCGTATTCTTAACATAGATCTACCAATTACACACTTAAAACATAACAAACAACCTTTCAACATCATAGAATCTATTAAAAACATTCATCTTTCTAAAACAGTCACACTTTTCATGGAAAAAGATAGTTTGGTTTATGAAACATCAGTTTAACATACATATCAGCCCTAAACAAGTAGAAAACATGTAAAAGAGGGGATCTAGAACTCGCCTTAAATAGCTTTCAAGCAGAACACAACAAACCTGAGAGCAAACCTAGAGTTCTAACACCTAAACACATGAAAACAAGCAACTAAACATATAGAAATCGGTCCAGAAGCTTGAACCCGAATGAAACAAAGAAGGAAACACCTTAAAATCTTACCTTTTGAAGATTTCTTCTACTATCTCTCTCTAGAACCGGATGTGAGCTTCTTTCTCTCTCTAGCCAACAGTTAGTGCATGGGAGAGGAAGTATGGGCAACCATTTCTCCTTTTTAAACCCCATTATGGGCCGGTTTGGCCCTTGTACACTTTTAACCCTCACTTTTGAAATAATAACTCGTTTGATCCCTTTACTTTTCTTTTCTTTTCTTTTTCTGAAATTTTCGGGTGTTACAGGTGACTGTGACAACAACAAAAAATAGTGACAAGAAACAGAAACATATCCGAGAGACTAGTGATTGTTCAAGTCAAGATGTAACTTAGGGAAAACAATAAGGTGACCTTCTTGAATCTAGGATGGAAACCCCTATTGCTCTACTTCCGGTCAACAAGGCTCTAACTAGTATATCATAGTTAATTATGACCAAAATTGGGGACTACAATATGTGGAAAGTTTTCATTGATTGTGGAAGTGCCGTAGACATCATGTATGAAAATTGTTAGCGAAAGTTGAATGTAGAAGATAAACGAAGATTGCAGCCCATGGATGCTCCATTAGTCAGATTCTTAGGGAAAGTTGTAAGCTAATTGGATAGATATCTTTTCCCATCGAGTTGCACAACAATTCCAGTGTCAGAATTGTGAATTTGCACTTCTTAGTGATCGCAATCTTATCACAACATAATGATATTTTTATAAGGTCAGGAACAAAGGCATTCTATCATGTTGTCACCATGAAAGAGTTTAGTTATGTTCCTAATGCCATGAGGTACTGCAAATAGTGCATATTGACATACAATACGTGGTTGTTAAAAGCTAGAAGCAGAACCAGTTTCGGAGGAACCAGAAAAATGTATACTTAATCCAATTTTCCTTGAACCGAAAGTATTCATTAGGCCAGCTTGATTCATGGAAACTCAACCAGATTTAAAGCATTTATTAACATGGATGTCTTTGCTTGGTAGTCGTCTGACACGACCAAATTACCTCGATATGTCATAGAGCTTCAGTTAAATACATAGAAAGCGGTAGAACTATGGTTCAAAACAAAAGGAGTATGGAGTAGAAAAAGGGAAAGCCATTGTCAACTAAGTGGAGGAGTTAGTAAAAGCTGGTATTTTGAGAATAGTTATATATCAAACCTGGATCTCTAACCCAATCATGGTGAAAATGGCGAATGGAACAGGGCAAATATGTGTGGATTACAAAAAGTTGAATTGTGCGTGCCCCAAAGATCTAGACCCCTTACCTGAAATTGATCATAAGATAGAATCATTGGCTTCCTTTTGTTTTAAGTGTTTACAAAAATGTCGTTTACTCTTAAGAGTGCTGACGCTATATACCAAAAGCTCATGGATGAGATGTTTATCAATCAAGTGGGGAAGAACATTGAGATTTATGTCGAAGACTTAGTCATAAAGAGCAAGGAATAAGATCAAATGCTTAAGGATATAGTAGAAATATTCCAAACATTAAGGGGAATTAACATAAAGCTTAATCCATGTAAACTCTCACTTGGAATGGAAGAAGGGAAGTTTCTAGGGGTGATAGTTACCAAACACGGTTTTCAAGCCAATCCAAAGAAAGTACAAGTAATCTCCCGGACGCCGTCACCGTTAAGCTTGAAAGAAGTAAAAATCCTAAATGGTCGTCCGGTGGTATTTAATTATTTTTTGTCTAAACATTCCAAATGATCACCGCCTTTCATCATAACACTGCAAAACTACTTGAATGAAAATCAATTCCTGTGGACTCTAGAGGCTAAGAGTGCTTTTCAATAGATGAAGAAATATTTGGAAGACCCTCCAACTCTCATAGCCCTAAACTCAGAAGAAGTCTTAATGATATATCTAGCTGTAACTGGAGCAGCTATAAGTGAAGTACTATTGCTGGAATGAGAAGGAAAGCAGACACCAATATACTACATCAATAGAATACTCATAGGTGCTGAGACTAGATACTCAATGATGAAAAAATTGGCATTGTTGTTAGTTCATGCTTGCCAGAGACTCCGCATGTATTTCCAAGACCATCACTGTAACACCCCACCTGGAACTCTGTTGGACTTAACAAGTGCATTAATAGGATAATGCTTAAACGGATAATGCTTGCCATAATAAAATATAATGTGTTCTAACATTCAAACAATCATTAACTAACACATTAGGATCATTAACATTAATAACATACACTAGTTATTGGTTAAATTTCTTTTTCAAGTGTGTAGATAAAAGAAATTTTGACAAGTGTCAGCAGCAGATGAAGAAATGTCCACAACGGATGACCAAGTCCATGCAGCGGATGAAGAACAACTTCCAAGTGTCTACAGTGGATGACCAACTCACACAGGGATGACCAATGTTCACAACTGATGAATAATCCATAGCGGATGTTCAATCCACACTGGATGAACACTCCACAGCGGATAATATACAAACCAATCACACAACAAATGTTCATAGTGGACAACATCGAAGACACAGTGGATAGCTTATTCAACATCCACAGCGAACGACTTAGCATCGACAACGGACAGTCTATCATGCACAGAGGACAGCTTATAGACATAGAATTATTTATGTAATTTTGTTTTACATAAGGGTATTTTAGTAATTGTATATAGCTTTTTGTATAGGCTATAAATAGCATAATACCCTAATCCTTTGTAAGCTTTTGAACAATCAATACAATCAAGCAGTTTATTATCATTCAAAGCATTTTAATCATTAGCAATCATACACACACACAAACATTGATATCATAGCATTAGTCATGGGTTTTCGCACCATGATTATTGTTTGTTGAACACAATATAACAATCTATTGTTATATTTATTGGGAGATTTGAAAAAATCCTTGGGGGAATCAACCTGATTATGCTCTTATTGTTCTTAATGTTCATGATCAGCCTTTGTTGATTTCATTAGGTGGTATCAGAGCTTTGGCTCAAATCATACACTGATTTTCGATCCTCTCATTCAACAACATGATATCCGTGGTTCATTAGCTTCATAACATACATTTCGAGCTGAAAATCATCACAACCACCTTCTTCTACTTCAAACATTCAACAAATTGTCAAAACATAATTGAATAATCTGTTTTCGTACATTTTGTACAATATTTTATGTTTTTAAAGCTCTAAACGTCATTCATACAAGATTTTCGACAATGTTCAACACAAAACTCTCTAAAACCCCATCGGTTTCTAAGGGTTTTCGGATAAACAGTACACGAGTACTGTTCAATCAAGTTTTCATCAAACAAACACTCATTTAAATACTTTGAAACCATTCATTGTATTTAAACATCATATTTGAGTTGTTTTACACTCAAATCAGGCAATTAATCTTCTTCAAACAACAAACCGATTGTTGTTTTGGTGAAATTGTTACCGCCGCCAACAAATCCTAGGATAAACCCTAGTTTTTGATCATTCAAACCTTCATAATCTCCGGTGAATGTGTTGGTTCATCATTCAAAATCAAAGAAGAAACACATTCTTCTTCTGAATTTTTCTGAAAAAGTCACTTTTTGATCCAAAAAAGTTAATTTTCTAAACAAAATATTTGTTTTAGGGTTTTGACTTTTGACCGGATTCATTAAAAAGGGTTTTGACTATCTTGACTGAGTTGACATCATTAACAGAATATTCCTTATTTCACAGAGACTCGACAATGATTTAACCTAGGACACTAATTAATTATTTATAAATTAATTAACTTCCTTTATCTGGTAATCAATTAAAAGTGGCAAAAACATCAAACAAATCCTAGTGACTTTAGGATAAAAACAAATTTAGCACAGAGCTAAATAATCAAAACAAATTTGACTTAAACCTTTAAGTTAAAAACTAACAAACATGTCTGATGAAATTTCATTATCAAACAGTGGTCTCAAACCACCAAGACTCAAGAACAAAGCAGATTTCAAACAACGGAAAATTATGTTCTAAAATTGGATTATTTTCCAAGACCCAGATCTATGGACATCCATAACCGAGGGACCATACATACCATTAACTCTTGGGTCTGACTATAACATACAGAAGCTAGTAAGCTTGAAAAATGTAGCTGGTGATGACCTCAAGAAGGTCAAAACAGACATGGAAGCATACAGTATATTGCTAATGACTTTGCTATTTGAAATTTTGACAGGGGTTGAAAATTTCTGACAGGGGTTGAAAATTTCAAAACTGCTCATGAACTCTGGAAGGTACTTCATACCATGTGTGAAGGAAGTGAGGAGATACGGGAAGTAAAAAAGGAGAAATTGAGGACCCAATACGAAACCTTCCACCATGTTAAGGGAGAAACCATTCCATAATAGCTCCACAAATTCATTCAACTAGTCAATGAGATGATAGTCTATGGTATCAAGTATGAATCTATGGAGATCAACAAAAAGATGTTGCATACACTGCTTGAGAGCTGGACTCAGTCAGTCTCATTAATAAAAGCAACATTGGATCTTGAAGCATTATCTCTAGATTCTCTAGTGGCTAAAGTTGAAGCACTAGAACTAGATTAAAGATCCATAAACAACAGTACAATCAGACATGTGGAATCATACAAGTTCAAGAACTTCAACAAACAGACAATGCATTCTTGACTTGCACCGGTGAAAATAAAGATGAAGAATTTCTGGATTCAAGTGAAACTTCATTTTTCTCTGCACATGAATCATCTAACAACAAATAAAAGTCTAAGAAGACTGGTGTTCATGCTTCCCATGAAGCTACACCCTAAAGCAAACCACATCCTCACACTTCCAGCTCCAGCAAACAACACCCATCAAAGGCTCAAAACATTCACAAATTTGAGAAACCAATGGATGCATTAACAATCATATTGCAAAGTGAGGAGCAAAAGGCAGCTTTTGCAGCCTTTTCAACAAGCTTTGAAGCCTATCTAAGAGCTAACCTCACACCATCACATATCATACAGCAAGACTTAGATAAATTGCCTCCTGATATGGTTGAAGAAATGGATCTTCAATGGTCATTGGCAATGATTGCATACAGATCCAAGAAGTTCCTACAAAGGAATAAAGGGTTAAGCATGGAGAAGAAAACCAAAATTGGTTTTGATAAGACAAAGGTGAGATGCTATAACTGCCAACTCTATGGACATTTCTCCAGAGAATGCCAACAACCTAGAGTTGGACAAAAACAACAACCAAACACAAGTATCAAGCAGCTACCATCCAAACAGACAAATCCCACCTCCAATCAATATTCCTGCTGCACCAACTCCACCTCAAATCATATAGTATAGCCCAAATCAACACTCAAAATCATCTGCCATGATTATAAAACAAGATGGTGAGTGTGGTTGGAGCATGTACAAGGCTAAGATCCAATCTCTTGATCATGCCATAGAAGATAAGATCTCTAAAATCCCGAAAGAGGTGAGGGAAAACCTTTGCACACAAGCATGCATTGACGAAGTCAATTGATACAGAGAACATGCAGACAAACTTTCAAAGAATGTAATTGAAACAAATATTTTAAATGAAAGTCTAAAATCAGAACACAAACAATACGGGGCTAATATTCTTTCATTATAAAATGATTTAGACAAATTAATGTCTGAAAAATTAACACTTGTAGCTCAAGTTGAGCAACTCTCTGAATCATTGACTCTGTCAAAAACACTACAGGTTGAAACTGAAGTGAAACTTTAGAAGTTTTAGGTCAGCAACAAGAAGTTTGAAGAAATTCTTGATCAGCAAAGGGCATTTAAAGACCCTACAGGTTTAGGATATAATAAGGTCAACCCACCTTATAATAACAATTATATTCCTCTACCTGACTCCATGACAAACAAACAGGGTGAGTCTCTTGACCCACATGATCGGACTAATGATTCAAAACAATCATCATCATCATCATCATCATCATCATCATCAAAATCATCATTAATATCAAAAACACCTTTGATAAAATTTGTTAAAAGCCAAGCACCACCACAAAAAATCAACAGATTTTTATCAAGGAGAAAATAATGAGTTTGATATACACACAATAGATGAAGATGGTGAAGATCTACTGGATGATGAGTCGGATCAACCAATTACTAAAACTACAAAAGTTTCAAGTGTGGTTGATGCATCAACAAAACAAACAAAGCAGACTCAAGTAATTGATATATGCTCCGATGGAAGAAAGGCTCAGTCTTCCACTGTTTCTCCCAAAAGAGTAAATAAAGGGAAAGGAAAAGTCCTAATTCAGGCAAAACACACAACAGTAACTTTTGATATACCATTAAAGTCAAATTTAAAATCAAAAGTTTCAAACAAACAAAACACTACAAATTTATCATACTGCGAGTGGTGTGATCAATACACCCACACCATAGAAATATGCAAATATCGTAAATATTGCAAATAATATGATATGAACAATCATAGCACAAAATCATGCCATTTTCACAACTATTGTTCCATTTGTGAATGAAACAATCACAGTACTGCCAGCTGCTTTTTCAACAAGAAAAACAAGAAACAAAACAAACAACCTCAAGTTGAGAAATCAACTTAGAAACAGACAGTTGTTCCTAATAAGAAAAAGGGAGGAGTATCACGACAAAATCCTCATCAAAAAGTTGTTTTAAACAATGATAAAACTTTTTATGACAACTTTAAACAACCAAACAGGAGACATAAGTCTCAAAACAGACATCAGTCAGACATTAGCACTCAAAGAAGAAGAGCTCAATGCACTTCTCCTGGCTAAAAACATGCAGAGGAAATCTAGTGTACCTAGAATTCCTAAGCCAGTAGACAATGCTACATTAGAAGAAATTTGCATTATGGGAAAAGACAGAAAACCCAAGACCATCTTGGCTTGGGTTGCTCTCTCTAACTAATTTCATTGTTTGTGTAGGGACAACAAAGAAGGCATGACAACATCTACTATGTTGACAGTGGATGCTCCCGACATATGATTGGCAATTGTTCTCTCCTTCGAGATTTTAAAAGCAAACATGGAGGAAATATAGCCTTTGCAGGTGATAAGACAAGTGGAAAGATAACTGGTGAAGGAACAGTATCTAATGGGTTGATCAGCTTTGAAAATGTCAACTACTGCTCCAACCTCCAGTTTAATCTTCGTAGTGTATCCCAAATCTATGATAAAGGATATGTCACCCTATTTGACTCCAACATTTGCTACATCCTTAAGATAGGTTTTCAAATACCTGAAGACTGTATCCTTTTGAAAACACCTTGTAAAAACAACACATACATTGTTGATACGAACAATGTTTCAGCATCAACCCCTGAAACATGATTACTATCAAAAGCATCAGAAGTTGTTTCCAAATTATGGCATAGACGTTTGGGATACTCAAATTTTAACTGAATGAATCAACTGGTAGGTGACTTAGTAATAGGTTTACCATAAAAGGAATTCTTCTGTACAGACCACTGAACTGCATGTCTGAAAGACAAACAACACAGAGTGTCTCATAATTCAAAATTGGTAAACTCTAATAACACACCACTCAAATTGCTTCATATGGACCTTTTTGGCCCTACAAACATCCTAAGCATTGGAAAGAAGCAATACTGTCTTGTAATAGTAGATGATTACTTCAGATTCACCAGGGTTTTCTTTCTATTACACAAGTTAGAAACATCAGATATCGTCAAATTATTTATCAATAAAATTGAAAATCAATTGGACCTTAAAGTAAAATCTTTAAGAACTGATAGTGGTACTGAATTTAAGAATGACACTATTTCTTTTTTTTTTGTGCAGAGAAAGGAATAAGTCATCAATTCAGTGTAGCAAGGACTCCTTAGCAGAATGGAGTTGTTGAAAGGAGAAATAAAAAATTGATAGAAGCTGTTAGATCTATGCTAGCTGACTCTCTATTACCCATATCCTTTTGGGCTGAAGCAATCAATACAACTTGCTACATACAAAACAGAACATTAATATTCAAAGAACATTCCAAAACACCATATGAATTAATGTTTAAAAGAAAATCTTTCATTGGATTTCTTAAAGCTTTTGGATGTTCTGTCTCAATATTAAACACCAGAGAACAATTATCTAAGTTTGCTCCAAAAGCAGATGACGGATTTTTTGTTGGACACTCTGGAAGCTCAAAAGCTTACCGAGTATACAATCCAAGGCTCAACATAGTGGAAGAAACAATAGATGTTGTTTTTAATGAAAATTCTTTCACTAAGAAAGTCATTGGATCAGACTGGTTGTTTGATATTGACTCATTAACAAAATCAATTGATACATCTTACTTTGATGTTTCAGGTACCAAGGATGACAATGAGTATCCAATGGTTCCACCAACAACCATTGATGTTGCTTTAACTACGGATCCTCCAAGAAGAAAAAACATCACTCCTTCCAGTACCACAGTTTCACTTCCTCTAAAACAAACAAACACATCAAAAGGAACATCATCAGACACACCATCTTTATCAACTCCTGTAACCACCTAGCCACAACCTAATAACCAAACAAAGTCACATCAACCAACCATAGTTGAAGAAGATGATGATTATCATTCATTACCTGATACACATCATGAAGATGAAACTCTAGATTTCTTTCATGATTCACCATAAACACTCACTGAAACCACACAACCAGAACAACAAACAACAACAAATACCCTTGCTCATCCATCATCACCTAATCAAACAATCACCAATCTTGATTCAACCATCCCAGTTAATCAGATTAAAACAACCAGAGTTCATAAATACCATCCTTTAAAAAACATCATAGGTGACCTTAATACCAGATAGACATGAAGTCAATCTGACACAGCAAACATTTGCTTGTATTCCTTCTTCCTATCACTAACTGTACCTAAAAACATCACAGAAGCACTCAAACACAACCGTTGGATAGAAGCAATGCAAGAGGAATTACAACAATTCAGAAAGCAAGAGGTATGGAAGTTGGCTGACCTACCCAAAGGTTAATATGCCATTGGCACAAGATGGCTATTCAGAAACAAAGCTGATGATAGAGGGATTGTCATCAAAAACAAAACAAGGCTCAAAGCCCAAGGATATACTCAAGAGGAAGGCATTGACTATGATGATGTCTTTGCTCCTGTAGCTAGACTCGAAGCCGTCCGAGTGTTCCTTGCATATGCCTCATCAAAAAAACTTCACTATTTTCCAAATGGATGTCAAGTGTGCATTCCTCTATGGAAAGATAGATGAAGAGGTATATGCTGCTCAACTACCAGGGTTTGAAGATTCGGATTTCCCTCACAGAGTCTACAAGTTAGATAAAACTCTGTACGATCTTCATCATGCACCCTATGAAGTGGTATGAAACTTTATCTAAGTTTCTACTGTATAATGGGTACACACGAGGGAAAATAGATCAGACATTGTTCTTAAACGAAAAGAACAAGACTTGTTAGTGGTTCAAGTCTATGTGGACGACATAATTTTTGGCTCCACCAACATCCAACTTTGCATAGAGTTTGAAACTCTTATGCAATCAAAATTCCAAATGAGTTCAATGGGAGAACTTACCTTCTTCCTTGGTCTTCAAGTTCAATAATCCGTTGAAGGAATTTTTATCAATCAGAGCAAGTATGTGAATTTTTATCAAGCAAACCAGACATCATGTATGCAGTTTGCATGTGTGCCAGATACCAAGCAGATCCAAAAGAATCACACATAAATGCAGTAAAGAGAATCTTTAGATACTTAAAAGGCAAACCAACACTTGGCCTATGGTATCCAAAAGATAGGGATTTCTCTTTATATGCATACACAGACAGTGATTATAGTGGATACAACAGCAACAGAAAATCCACTACTGGAGGTTGTTAGTTTCTTGGATCAAGATTGATCTCCTAGCAGTGCAAGAAATAAACAAATGTCTCTGTGTCAACAGCTGAAGCAGAATACATAGCTGCTTCTGTATGCTGTTCTCAAGTTCTTTGGATTCAAAACCAAATACTTGATTATGGCTTTAATTTTCTTAAAACACCCATACACATTGACAATTTTGCTGCCATGTTTATCACTAACAATCCAGTGCAACATTCAAAAACAAAACACATAGATATCAGATATCACATTATGAGAGATTGCTCACAAAAGGGTCTGATAAAGTTGATCAAAGTCCATACAGATAATCAACTAGCTGACCTGTTTACCAAACCATTTGATTCAACAAGATTTGAATTTCTGGTTCAGTTACTTGGTATGATCAACTATGAACCAAACAAGTAATGTTTTCCAAACATTAGTTTCAAACAAGCTTGATTTTGTCAAAGTCCAAGTTTAATATCACACAAGCATCATTCAAAATCAAGATATCAAACAAACATTCATGTTTTCCAATTAACAAGCAATTTGAATCGCACATAACCACTCATGAGAAATGATAGTATACTAGATTATTTCTTCACTCGAGTCATTTTCCAAGAATAAAGACTGACAATACTTTGTTTGATATATGGATAGGCTCAGCGTAGGACACCTAACATCACATACAACAGTGAAGAACTAAATTCTCATAAGTGTGTGGTCAGCAACACATATCTTGGTTTATGGTGAGTATTGGTCTAACCAATATAGGTTGCTTGTAAAGTAACTACAATACACCAAGTGAAATAGTTTATAAATTACTCAATCATTCAAGTGTCTCCTCTATTATGATTATCATAGACCTGGAGTACAGTAAGGCGTTCTTTGTGGTGCTGAGCAGAGACCTGAATGATCTACATCATGATCCAAAAAGATTTCCAATATAGAAGACATCCATTAAGGATGAATAATCAAAAGAATCCCAAAAAGGATCACCTTCCAAAGTGAAGTTAGAAAGAATCCCAATATGGATCAAACAACATGGATCAAATTGAGTATTTATACTCCTAAGTAGCTAGGTCATAAGTATTGAAATACTTTCTAGTATATCTTGAGGAGGATTGATCTTAACAAACAATCAGATGTGGGGTACATACAATTCATCTAAATACACCCAAAACATGATAATCACTCACTGTTTCAATCAATCATTAATACCATGCATAAGTTTAAGTGGATCACAATATCTGCAATCAATATTGTATTAGTCTATGTCTATTCTCAAAAACATTCAAACAACTCAGTGAGAATTTAAGACTAGTATGATCTCATGTTATGTACGAATGATTCATGTCTAAACATGAAAGTTATTCATTTATTAGTTAGATAAAGTGCAATCTTGCTAAAATTTTATCATGCAAGCAATCAAATTGGACTTTGATAATTTCCATTCAAACACATTCAAATTTTTGTCATTTTATAAAAAGTTTTTATAAATATACAAAAATTTATGGGGAGAAAATGAACATGAAAATATCAAAGGCAACAGAATATGTGCATAATCATACAAACTTTTAAAATTTGAAATTTTTATAATTTTGGGTTTTTTAAATAAAGCCATATCAAGCAAGCACCCAAAAACAACAGTTTGACACATACATATGTACAATATTGCATAGTATTGCTTATGAGTGATTCTTTAACATCCATAGATTGATCATGTTAAAATTCTAAAATTTTAACAAACATTCAAATTTTGAAACATTTCTGATGATTTTATCAAACATGCTTCAGAAGAAAATTTTTAAAAATTAGCTTCGGAAGAAATCATTTCAAAACAAACAAAATTTAAAATTTTGACAATTGTTGTCACAACGAACACACAAACATACATCCGCTGTAGCTACAGTAACTCAGTAACACTCAAAACACACTAAGTGTTTATAGAGAATGATGTTTCAAAAACATCCGCTATGAATACAGTAACACTCTACAGCATATGACTAACACTAGTCATCCGTTGTTGAAACAGTGCAAGTGTATACAGCGTATGCACACAAGTAATCATACGCTGTAAACATTCATACATCATACAAAAGGGGTCACAGCGCATGACAATAAGTCATCCATTATGAAAGTATTGAAATCATTCCCAAGTGTTCCACAGCGCATGAGACATGTTCATCCGCTGTGAACAACAAAACAATTTTTCAAAGGGTTCAAAGCGTATGTACAAATTCTCATCAGCTGTGTTTAAACAAACAAACAAGGTTCCACAGCGCATGAATCATTGTTCATCCGCTTTGAAAACAGTGGTCAACCATAGCGTATGACATTTTAGTCATAAGTTGTAATTTTCAAATTTATTCAAGTGTGCACAGCGCATGATCAAATGACCATTCGCTGTGAACACAGTACAACATCCAAGGGTTCACAACGTACAAGTTTAAATTGTACAACGGATGCACTTTACACACAACGCTTGTGTAACTCACACCGAACAACTTAAAATTAACTTTTAAGTTTAAACTATTTACATAGAAGATATACAAACTGTATACACAGCGGATGTTCATTTTGTCTGTTGTATATATAGTCCTACACTTGTGATTTTTCATTCATCACGAGTGAGAGAGAGAAAATTAAAATTTTAAAACATTCAAAAATCCTCTAAGCCCTTAAACCCCTGTTCGATTAAAAACCAAGTATCTGTTTGATTCTACCACTGATTGTTGATCAAATAGGTATAACATCAAGAATCTAATCATCAAACAATCATTAAAACATCTTGTTCATTGGTTCTGATTCGAACATTGTTCGACCAAGTCGAACTTTGAACCGAAATCAAAACATGAATCTTTTGATGTTTTAAAAACAAATCAAACACTGAATATGTGTTAGATGACCCTAGTCGAATGTATTAGGACTGTTGTTTTGATGTAATTTGATTAAGTGTTCATCGGGATCATGAACAGTCATGATGTTCTTGCCAAAAGCATACAAAAACTGATGTTTGATCTTTGAAAATATTTAAACTAACTTGAAATATGTTATAACTTGGTAAACATGTTCAAAAGTTTGTTACAAACATATAAAATTAGTTAATTTTGCATGGCATTGAAGACACCAACTTTAAATGCATATTCATTCAATGTGCATTCAATGAATGTTTTGACTTTAACAGTCAAACTGAAATATTCAAGTTGAGTTGTTATGAAATAAAGTCAGTGTACAATATGACACAAACAACTCTTTGTGATAAAACAAACACAATGCAAAACAATTTGGATCAAAACAAATTAAATCAAACAAGATTTTCATGATCAAAATTGACCAAACAGTTGAATTTTGTTAAGTCAAACTGAATTAGTTATTAATACCAATCAAACATACACTTTAAACAAGTCACAAGAGTTAAACATACATATAACACCATTCCATAGCAAACATATCAACTTAATGAACATTTGATTAACATTTCATCATCTTAAACATCATACATTATAATAACACAAGTTACTAACATATTTCTCTTATTCATTGCAGATATGGCAAATCTAGTATTTGTCAGAGATCATAATCTCTATGCCTTTCTCAACCCAAATTCACCTAAGGATGAGAACTACAGAGATATCATTCAAGCTATTAGACAAACCAGGCTGGTTCATGCTATGACAGCAAGACCAGAGATTTATGAGGATCACATAATCCAATTCTGGAGTCAAGCTCATTAGAACAGATGAATGATGAGGAAGTAGTAGTCTCCATAGTTCATGATCATCAGATTACTATCTCTGAAGAGGTAATCAGGAGACTATTACAGCTTGGAAATGAAGATGCTGTAGGACCAATAGAATTTGATGAAAACTATGTGTTACATGTTTTCAGGCAAATAGTCTACACTGGTACCATAGACAGGAAACAAATCAAGAAATCATACATGTGTGCCCAATTTAGATTCCTCATGCACACATACCAAAAGACTATGACAAATAGAAAGACTGGCTAGGATGCCACTTCTCTGAGGAGCTCTTTAGCCATTGCAAGCATCATTGCAAGGAGACCATTCAACTTTGTTGCACAATGTTAAATGGGATGATCTACAACTTAACTAAGGTGAGGAGCAAGTTTAAGATGTTTCCAAGATTCCTTCAGATGATTATTGATGATCTCCTACCAGACATCCCAAGAGAAGGTGCCATTTTTCAGCCTGTTCACTTTAATGAACATGTTTTCACAAGGATCAAATCAAGTCTGTATCATGGAGCTGAAGTGCATGTTCCTGCTCATATGATTGATCATAACCTCCCTGTACTAGACATTTTCATGAGGATTCCATGTCAGGGAGAACCAAACATGTTGTTTCAAAATATGATTCACCAACAACCAGTCATACAACCTATCCCAATCATACAAGATGAGCAAGCCGCTCCTGAGCCTGAACCAATCATACATCATATAGATCCAATCACTCCTGAACCAAAACCATTCATTCAACAAGAACAAGAACAATCTCAGTTTGAGCATTACATACCTTCACCACCATAAAGCCCAACTTTTTCTAATCAACAAACATTGTCTTCTATTTTAAGAGACATTGATGCATCCTTGGAAGAACACACAAGTCAACAAGAAGAAGTTGGCACCTCATCAGCTCAAGAGCATGATCTAGAATAGCAAAGCACTGCTGAACCTATTGAAGGTGAAGAACAGGGTAGTGAGATTCCAACAAAGGATGAGATTGAATACTCTAAAGTGTTTTTATTCATTGAGTATAACAAGCTGATTGAGTAGTCTAATAACAGAGCAAGAAAGCTAAAAGATAAGCTGAAAGAAAAAGATAAAGAGATAGAAAAGCTCATAGTAGATGAAACAGCTTAGAAGTTGATTGTTCAATTCCTAGAACAACAACTAAATCAATCAAAAGAAGAGGTGAAAGCAAAAGATCAAGATCTTAACAGTATAAGACTAGATGTTGCATATCTAACTGAGCAGATAGATGCAAAGGATAGTGAAATAGATGAACTAAAAAAGATCATTGCTGCTCAAAATGAATAAATTCAAAGACTAAACAGAGAGATGGAATATAGAGACACTCAACTGAATAAGGAAGAACATTAAGAAGGTCAAGAACATGACCTGTATGATGACTTTGAAGAACAGATTATGACTCAAGCAGAAAAAACAAGCTCTCAGGAACAACATACAGAATTACCACTAATTATTCCTGAAGAGTCATACTCTATGGATCAACAGTTTGGTGAGGCAAACCCATTTGAGAACTTACACTATTCACCAATACTCAGACATCATTTTCATACAACAGACACTCAATCAACACAAACAGACATTATTCTAGTTAACCCACTCACTGAGAAGCAAACAGAACTAATCAAACAGTTTGCTGAATCCTTTAAAGAACAACTCAAACCAATCAAAGATCAAGCCTCATCATCATCACAACCTTCTTTAAAAACATATGAAAGAAAAAGAAAGAGGTTGTACCTAGCTTCTTTAATGAAGGGAAAACAACAAGTTCAAGAACAAGAAGAACCTGAATCACCACCACTAAAGTTGTTCAAAGTCAAACCTGAACCAGTGGATGATGAACCCAAACAGATAACATCTAAGACTGCTACTCTAAAAGAAGGTGAAATTGATCAAACTCATGATCAACAGCCTATAATTATCTTGAGTGATTCTGATGCTGAAGATGAAGATAAAGATGAAGATGTTATGCAAAACATACATGAACTCTTCCTAGATGATCCAGAAACTTTAATAGGAATTGAGTTAACTACTAGGGGATTTCTTTATGAATCATTCATACATCTTAACCTCTCAGAGGTTAAAGACTTGCTCAAAGACTTTCAAGAAGTCATGAAAAATGAACAAAAGCAAACATACAAAAGATATAAGGAAATTAAAGATCAACAAGAGTTTCAGAAGAATCTAGCCAAAGATCCTCAAATAGACAAAATGAGCTACTCCTAGGTGAAAAGCTGGTTGAGTCACATAAGAATACTATACAGGTCATATGCTGACAGATCTTTATCACAAATGAAAGACATGGCAAAAGAGATCTAAAAGAACATGTTGGCCAATGCTCTAAAGCCACAGATCTCTAGACCGCATCCAGCCTCATCTCTATCAACCTACCATCAAGCTCCACCTGAGCTTCATCCTATAGAAGAGCCTAGGCAATTCATGCCTCATAGGCTATGGCCAGAAGGAAATGAGGTGAGAGAGATGATCAATACAATCACCAACTTTGTAAAGTTATAAGACAAAATCACTCTAACAGCATCTGCTGATGAGAGAAAGATTGTATCATGGAAGTATGATTAAATCTGGGATGATGTACTTATAAAGAGAGTATCTAGACTTGTCCAATACTTATCACTCATATCTCAACTGGGATCACTAAGCTATGAAGACAGATAGGACCTGATGCAATTGAGGATGGCCAATCACACAAGCAATCCTAGGGGAGCAGATTTCTATCATATCTTGAGATCTTATATGAATAGACATCATCATGAAATGAAGGCAAAAGCAGACAGAGAAGATAAGCTTTATTTGGCCAAGTTGAGAAGAGAGCAATAGTCAGCAAGCAAACAAAAGAAACAAATTGAAGAGCAATCATCATATCATGTTGATAGTGAATTGTTGGAAAGAGTTGGATATCAATTGAGACCATCAGATTTAAAGTTAATCATGAAGAAGATTGACGGTAACCAGTACAATCATCCAATTACCAAGTGGTACTATGATGAATTACATTTTGAATTGGTATTGGGAGAAAGCTAGAAGGTAAAGAAGCATCAGACATAAGGTTATTTGATCCTGTGGAAATCAAACTCCTTCATCCATCCTATGTATCATTTTTGAAAACCAAGACATTCCCTGCAATAGAAAGTGTACTATGCAAGGGAGATTGTTGTTATTTCATACACATGCTAAGAATTTTAGGGACTGTGTATGTGAATGCTGCACTCAATCAAAGACTGGAAACAAATCAGCAACCCCTAACACACATTGAAGGCATAACTTGCATGAGGATATTAGACAAAAACCACCTTGAGATCCTGGAGGGCAAACATGTTGTAACCACACTGGTTAGCAACATTGATGTGCAGAGCCTAGACAAAGCTACACTTGAATAGCTAGTTCATCTAACTATTCAGAGCAAATATGAGCATAAAAAGAGTGCTGTTAACTATTTTGTTGAGCATATTGTAAACTGTAGAAATGCACGAAGGATCACTCCACTATCTGATCAAATGAAAGAAGCTAAAAAGGATCAAGAAATTGAGAAAGATGTTGAAGAAGCCTTGAAGGCTACATCAGAAGTGTAGAAGAATATAAAAGAAGCTGGTCCTTCTCATTCTTAAAGGTTTACTAACAATCAAACAGACAAAATCAATCAAACATACATGTAATCATACAAACATACTTGTAATCATACAATCATGCATGTAACCAAGTAATCAAACATGTAATCACAACATACACTCAATTAGTCAATCATGCATAACATACAAACATGCAATCAATCATTTTAAGTCAATCACACAATCATTACAATCATTCATATCAAACACAAGCACACACACATTATTACTAACAAACAAAACATTAACAAGCAAACATTAAAGTGATGGCAACATCATCCTTAGGGGGAGTATTGTTGGACTCAACAAGTGCATTAATAGGATAATGCTTAAAAGGATAATGCTTGCTATAATCAAACATAATGTGTTCTAACATTCAAACAATCATTAACTAGCACATTAGCATTATTAACATTCATAACATATACTAATTATCAGTTAAATTTCTTTTCCAGGTTTGTAGATAAAAGAAATTTTGACAAGTGTCAGCAGGGGATGAAGAAATGCCCACAGCGGATGACCAAGTTCATGCAGTAGATGAAGAATTCCAAGTGTCTTTAGTGGATGACCAACTCACACAACGAATGACCAATGTCCACAGCTGATGAACAGTCCACATCGGATGTTCAATCCACACCGGATGAACACTCCACAAAGGACAACATACAAAGCAATCACACAACAAATGTTCACAGCGGACTGCATCCAAGACACAACGGATAGCTTATTCAACATCCACAGCAGACGACTTAGCATCCACAGCAGACAGTCTATCATCCACAGTGGACAGCTTATAGACTTAGGATTATTTATGTAATTTTGTTTTACATGAGGGTATTTTAGTAATTGTATATAGCTTTTTGTATAGGCTATAAATAGCATAATACCCTAATCCTTTGTAAGCTTTTTAACAATCAATACAATCAAACAGTTTATTATCATTCAAAGCATTTCAATCACTAGCAATCACACACACACACACACACACACACACACGCACACTGATATCATAGCATTAATCATAGGTTTTCGCACCATGATTATTCTTTGTTGAATATAATATAACAATCTATTGTTATATTTATTGAGAGATTTGAAAAGATCCTTGGGGGAATCAACCTAATTATGCCCTTATTGTTCTTAAAGTTCATGATTAGCCTTTGTTGATTTCATAAAACTCATGCATGCGTGTACACTTGATACAACTTACAATGGAAGCAAACATAAGTTTATAACAGAATACAATATTCTTAGCTTGTTACACTACTATTTTACTATAATTTAAATAAACAAAGTAAAGTGTAAACCTCCTGGTTTTCTAGATCGACTATATTTAAATAGCTTTTAAAAATTTTCTTATGTATTACCTATATATACTTAAAAGACGTTAGCTAATGTTGGTGAGCTCAAGCTATACAGTTTAAAATTTTAACTTCACAAGCATACAATATGAGTTTTGATATTTGGGTCCACAGGCACAATGCCATCCTTGGTTTTACTACAATCATCGACAATAGGCTTGTCAGACCCTACCGACCGTCAAATAGGTATGAGAATGTGCCTGATGCATACGAGGAACAATATCCACTTTTCAGTCAGTCGACACACCCTATAAATAAATTAGGATCCTTTATACCCCTACCAACCTATGCATATTAGTAAGCATTATAATTATAACCAGTATAGACAAAACAAGTATACTATAATAGATCTGAAAATAATCATGATAACTCACCTATAAACACTGGCTTAATAGTTGCTAATACAATTGAGTAATATCTAGAGTCCTGATACAGTTTAAGTAATCTTAGTTTAGGTAATGATACAACTAACTAGTTATTTTTATGATTAGATATTGGCTAACACTATCTTGCTTAGGCATGGATGATCGGTCCATGCCGAACTAAAGCAAGGCTACTCAAAACCCAAACCTAACAATAACCCTAACACTTACAAATAACTAATACTAATGCTACTCCTAATAATAATTATAATAATACTAAAATAAATAATAATTGACCTGGCATAACTTGAATGACAACATACCTTAAAACATTCTACAGTAGGTTGATATAGAGTCTCTTTACTTGTGCTCCTACTTGCAGGATCGGTGTTGGTTTCACAACACAAGTTTATCTCACAAGCTCACTTAATCGCACTTGGTTTGATGAAGCAGAATCTCTAACTAAGTTCACAAGTAATATAATAAGTTAAGGAAGACAAATGAACACAAGAGTAGTTTTTCAAGATACTTGTATATATTACTTCTCAACTTAGTTTTACAAGACTCTTACAAGCATGGTTACAAAGTTACAATGAGAAACTATATATACTACTATCTACAGCTGGTTATACTTGGATAACCAGCTGGAATCTACAACTAGACAAATACTATATTGCTAGAAGTAAAGTATCTAAGATAAAATATTATCCTAGATTAGGTAGTCATGATAGGTCCATGACTTACCTTTTGGTCACCAACTAAAAGTGGTAACTGTACTAACTGATAATGGGTGAACACTAGATAAAAGTATGATCAACTACATGGGTGTAGGAAAGTGCCATGCAATATATCAAAGGTTGCAGCGGATGTCAGATAGACCATACTTATGTCTACTGGTTCATAGTTGGTTCTTCCGAAGCTAAATGGCTTTGGAAGAATAAGTTCTTCCGAGGCCATTTATACTTCGGAAGAATCAATTTCTTCCGAGTCTTTTGCATGTCTTCAGTATTTTATTCTTTGGAAGACTTTGTCATTAGGATCTTCTAAGTTGTATACTTCGGAAGAAGAACTACTTAGTCTTGAAAGACTGAGTTCTCACTTCGAAAGTTCTTTAACCTTGAGCTTCGAAAGATCTTTGACTTGTCTATGGAAGAGCAGCTTTGTCTTTGAAAGACAACTTCAATTGTACATCAAATTCTTCTAAGTGTTGTTTTGGTTGCACCAGCCTCATATGATCCAACAAACTCCCCCTAGGCTGATGCTAACAAAACTTCACTTCCTTCTATTCCCCACTGTCTTTAATACCAGGGAGAGCATATATTTGTATGTCTCTTTGTTCTTCCCTAATGCAGTGGTAAGGAGCTTGTACAAATCATCCGTAGATAATAGATCTAATCTGTTGCTCTGGATGATGTGTACCCTTTGCTACGTCCCTGTGAAGAGAGTTAGTTGATGGGAATTGTAGTCATATTCCCATCTAACTATAGGATCTGAAGTTGGACCTTCAACTATCTGCTGGAATCTTCTTCCTTTTCTAGTTGCACCTTCTTCTTCTTCCTTTGGTCTCTTTTTCAACTCTTCTTCAGTCTTGGCTTTCTTTGTAAGCTCTTCAACATGAAGACTGCTTAGATGATTCCTGATGTGAGCAGCTATCTGAGAGTTGGAGGGATTGGAGAATGGTCTATCTGCTAAATCAGTAATGTCAAACCTACTTAAGTGTAGCAGAGCAGATGTAAAGTCTGTTCACTAGACCATTATCCCTTTCCACAGGAAAGCTATGTGTAGCTTTATTAAACCTCCACTGGACGATTTGGCTTCTAGGTTTGAGGGGATTGGTTGGCAGCTTGTCCCATTTTCTTGTGTCTAGCAGAGTCACCAGTCTCCTTCTTAAGTTATTCTCTTCTTCATTAAGTGTATCTGAGTTGGTTGTAAGAAGCTGGAGAGCTTGGTCCAGTGTTCCCTTGGCAGATCAAGGAGTGCAACTCTTGTGAGGGACAGGAAGACCCATCAATGTATTTCAGCTTTATGGACTTTTCCTCACAAGAGATGTCGCTCGGGGTTATGTAGTTAATGAGCTTCCTTTTGATCTCCTTAAATTCTTCTAAGGTTAGGGGTTTAGATGGTTTAGAAGATGGTTTGGGTAGTGATTAGGTTTGGGGTTGTTTTTTGGGTTTAAGGATAGGTGGTGGTAGAGGTTGTTAAGAAGTAGTGGGTGAAGGTGTAGGTATCGCTGAAGGTATGGGTTCAGGGGTGTAAGGTTTAATGGTTGGCTCAGTTTTATTGGGGAAGGTAAAAGGAGTGGGCATAGGTTATGGTTTGGGTGCTGGTTTGGGTTTGGGAGTTGGTTTGGGTGCCATCCTCTGAACACTTTGCCTTTGAAGTACCTCCTGCCTTCTTCCTAAGTGAATGTCAGCCTTGATGTCGCTGACATGTCGCTGTAGGGTCTTTAAGGACATAGGACCCACCTACCTACCAGTGAATCCATGGGTTTTAAGTTAGATTTTCATCCACTCCGTATCACCTTCACTCTTGGCAGCTACAAGCTTTGCCACTTCCTCCCCTTCAGCTTCTCCCTGGCAGCCTTCCTCCTTTCTTTTTTGATTTGATCTTGCTTTTTGTGAAAAAGGAACAAGATTGTATCATAACAATAAGGTGCTAGCTCCTTCTGCGAATAGCCTCTAGTACAGAGAAAGGCTATTCTCTCCATCCTCCCCTTCTCCATTGCCTCCTCCTTCTTTTTCCTCTATTCCTCCTATATGGCCAACCTTGCTACTTCCTCTTTTTGTTTTTGTAGCAAGGTTGCCTTCTCCATCTTTACAAGCTCATTAACTCAGAGTAGAAGGATATCTTTGTTGTCTACTCCCAGGCTGATGAGTCTGTCTATAACCTCTACTCTCCTCTGATTATTGATACTTTCTTAGGTGGCTGCTGCTGCTTTGCTGCTTGCAGCCAGCAACTTCCCAATATCAATTCTTCCTTTCCTTTTCAACTTCTCTAGCCTTTCTTCCTCTAGAAGCTCTTTAGCAGTGAGCTTCCTCTTCTCCTTAGGATCAGAGGAAGATTCAGCTTTTGGAGACTCAGGCTTAGAGGTTTCTGGTTGGGGAGAGGGGGTTTGAAATTGTGGTGCTTGGGAGATAGGAGTTGTAAAGAAGTCCTCCCTATTGACCTCAGAGGCTAGGTCAAGAATGGCCTCTGTGATGAACAGGTCATCAGACAAGGAAGATAGTTCAATTATTCCTTTGACAGCTTGGATTTCTGCTTTGAAAGTAATTGGAACTACCCTACCTGTCCCTTCTAAGTTGGTTGATGGGCCTTCAGTCTGTATTTCCCCTTTGAAGTTAATCTCAGGTTTAATAGAGACCTTAGGTTGAGCAACTTCCTCCTTAGAGGTAGGTGGTGAACTCAGCCTTTGTAGCTTTTAAGCTCCAAAATAGGCTATGGCAACATCAAGGGAGGGTTGTTCAAGGAAGGAGATTATCAGAAATTTGGTTAAGAATCTGTTAAGGTCAATAAGCATCCTTGGGTCCACTTGCATGGTAATAGGAGGTGGTTGAGGAAAGATGGTTGCAGGATGTTACTGTGTGGGATAGAAAGAAGAGATGGCATCATGGGAAGTAGTGATGGAAAGGTTGGGTTCCACATGTGTTTGTTTCTATACATTCTTCCCCTTTTTGGTAGCATCATCTTGAGAAGTAGATGAGCTAGAGGAAGAACTTAAAGAAACTTGAATTGGTATGCCTAAAAAACTTCTCAATCTGTTTATCAGCTAGTTGAGCCTTGAGATGTTCAATCTTAAGTTGCTGAGTGGCAGAACTATCCTCTAAAGTCTTAATCTTTAATTCAAGGTTTGAGACTTTAGAAAGCAGGTCTCTGATAATGATTTTTAGACTACTCTCATTGAAGAATCATTAGGAGATGAGATAACATATGTAGTATGTTCATCATCACCACCAATAGCGGTTTCTTGGTGCCCTGGATACCCTTGCTTAGTGATGTCTCTTTCAGAGGCATCAATTGGCAAGGTTGCCATAGACTCAGTCTCGCTGATGTTACCACTTTCGTGAGAGGTTAGTGAAACACTCTCAGTAGTGGCAGCTGAGCCTACATGAGTCACCTCCACACCAGTTTGACTCACCTCAGTTAGGTTTAGCTGATGTGGGCTAGACATTAGAGGTTCCTTGAGGCTCAGTTGATCTTGAGAGTGGTGTGGTAGATTAACATCATGGTCCGGATGGAACATAATATCCTCATCAGGTCAGGTTAATAGGTCAATAAAGGATAGAGAAGTTATATCTAGTGACCCGGGACCTTGTTCAGCACCTAATGGCTCCTCTACAATAGCAGTTGAGCCAATGATGTGGCTGTCCCTTTTTGGCTGCTCAGGGGAGTGTTGAGACTCACCTTGAGGGCTAATGTCTTGGGTTGTGGGCTCTTCAGGTTGAGACTGAGGAGAATCAACACTGACATTGAGGTCAATGGTAGAGGATGGTTGGACCTCTGGCCGAGTGGGAGCCCTGAGTTCCACTCTAGCCTTTTTGGTTTGAACAGAGGGAACCTGATCAAGCAGAGTAGATTGATCATGGGTTCATTTGGGGCATCTTATGTAGGTAATCTTGATTGGGTGGGAACAAGTAATTGGCATTGGAGTGGTGGTGTCTGGTGTGGGTTCATCACCTGCTGGGCTTGCAGGGATGTCACCAGGAGCTGTTGGCTCAAGCATACCTAGAAGAAAATCAATGAATCTTCCAGTGAAGTTGGTGGACACCTTCTTCAGAGTTTTGAAGATATCAGGCCTTATGTGAGGGACCAGTAGAACATCTGCACATTGTAGTCTGTCCTGGTCTAGCTCATAATTGATTATGTGCTGAATGAACCAGGGATACATGTAGAATGGATCCCGAGTGAGATTTCCTCTTAAGTTGTTCAGCACAAATTTTGAGTAGTTGAAGCATAGGCCCTTTACCAACCCATGGATTAGGCAGCCCATATCATATGGAATTTGATCCCATCCCCCAGACTTGTTGGATAGGCAGTGTAGGATGATATGCAGCAAGAACTTCCAATTGAAGAAGTTAAACTTATAGACTGTAGACCTGCTCACATCGCCGCCATGTCCCATCTGAGTGTAGGTTTTCTTCAACTCAGATTTGGGGAATTTAGTAGGGGCGCCCTCATCATGAAGCTCCAAATGCTCCCTGATGGTTGATTCAGTTATTGTGATCTCCTGCCCGCAGATCCTCGATTTGATGACCCTTTCATCGTTAATCGTCTCGCTTCAACCATTGGCCCAGAATTCAGCCATATGGTTTGAATAGATGGTGGGGTTAATAGTGAGGGCAGTGAAGTATGTCGATTGTGATAGAAATTTGACAATAGGGGCAAAATCGACATCCTTTGAAGAATCAAGGATGGCGACCGAGTTACGTTGAGGATTCAAGGCCATTGTTAAGGGAGTACTGTTTGATTGAAAAAATGTGAGAGTGAGTGAAGAAGACAATGGGAATTTAGGGCTTTTGTAGTGGTAAAGAAAGTAAAGAAAGAGAGTCGAACGTTTTTAAATGAGGGTTAAAAAGCCAAACTGATAAGGTGAAAGGACTGTTTAAGTTTTGATTTGACAGGGGCGGTAAGATAAACCATTTAAAATATTCCAAAAATCATCAATAAAATCTTACTTTTTACAGAGTAGGGCCCAAAGATTTCCATTACATAGTAAAAGTTTTCTTTCGAAGGTAAAATTGCTTCTGAGAGAAAACACTTGTGTTTCTAAGTATTGTCTTCCTAAGCCATTTTTACTTCCGAAAGCAAACCATGTCTCAATGAAAAGTTTGCTTCCGAGAGTACAATCTTCTTCTGAGAAAAGAAGTTAGTAAGCTTTGGAAGTAGATCTGATTTATGATCAAATATTCTTCCGAGGCTAAAAACTCTTTGGAAGAGAATATTTATACAGAGGAATTTGCCTTCGGAAGATTGATAAAGATCTCTTCCAAGGATAAATTTCTCTTCGGAAGTATTCATACTTAGAAATTTTTTGAAGAAAACCTTCTTGTAACAGGGCTTAGATTGTATATTGACAACATAGAAAAGACACATTTAAGGAGGTTTTTCAGAAGAGAAAGACTGGTAATGTTAATCATCCCAATAGCTGTAATTAAATACTTGAATCTTTGTTCATCAAAGGCTTTGGTGCGCGTATTGTTCATTTGAATTGACTTTGACTAGTTTGCTTAGATTTTTCTCATGAATATCTGGAATGAAATGGTACCTGATGTCAGTATGCTTTGTCTTGGAGTGCTTGACTGGATTTTCTGTGATAGATACGGCACTCTTGTTATCCATATGGATAGGGGTCTCCATCAAGTTGAAACCATAATCCAGCATCTGATTTTGAATCCAAAGCAGTTGAGCACAGCAGCTTGCAGCAGCAATGTACTCAGCTTCAGCAGTAGATATGGATACACATGATTGCTTCTTGCATTACTAGGAGATGATTCTTCCACCAAGAAATTGACATCTTCCTGATGTTAATTTCTTGTTGATGTTGCAGCCATCATAATCACTGTCTGTGTAACCATAAAGGTTAAATCCTTATTCTTGGGATACCAGAGGCCTCGTTTGGGAGCTCCTTTAAGGTATCTAAGGATTCTCTTGGTAGCAATTAGGTGAGACACCTTTGGAGCAACCTAATTTCTTGCACAAATGCAAGTTGCAAACATGATATCAGATCTACTTAAGGTGAGATACATCAGAGACCTAATAATTGCCCTATATTGATGCTAATCAGTATCCTCTCCCTCAAAATCAGGACAAAGATTATGATTTTGGGTATAGGTGTCTTGGCTGGCTTACAATCTTTCATTTCAAATCTCTCTAAGATGTCCTTGACATACTTAGATTGATTGATAAAGAACCCTTCTTCCATCTGCTTCACTTGAATTCAAAGGAAAAAAATCCATCTTTCCCATGGAACTCATCTCAAACTTCTTTCTCATGATGCCTTCAAAGTCTTTACACATTTGGTCATTTAAGGATCCAAATATGATGTCATCAACATAGACTTGAACAAGCAACATGACTTTCCTAGACTTCTTAATGAACAATGTCTTGTCTATGGTGCCTTTAGTGTAGCCATTCATTAGAAGAAACTAAGATAGTGTCTCATACTACAGCCTAGGTTCCTGATGTAACCCATAAAGAGCTTTATCTAGTTTGCACACATAGTTAGGGTGCCGTGGGTCTTCAAATCCAAGTGGCTGGCACACATAGACTTCTCTATCAATATCTCCATACAAAAATGCACATTTGACATCAAGTTGATAGATTGTGAAGTTCTTGGATACTGTAAAAACAAGGAAGATTCGCACAGCCTCAAGTCTTGCAACAGGTGCAAAGACATTAGTGTAATCTATGCCTTCCTCTTGTGTGTATCCTTGAATAACAAGTCTTGCTTTATTCTTGATGATCAAACCTCTGTCGTCTCTTTTGTTTTTGAACACCCACTTAGTGCCAATGGGGACTTGGCTAGGTAGCAATGGACATAAGTTCTACCTTTTGCCTTTTGAACTGAAGCAACTCCTCTTGCATTGCTTCAATCCATTTGTTGTCCTTAAGGGTTTCTTGCACCTTCTTGGGTTCTATTTGAGAGAGAAAGTATGAGTACATGCAAACATTCCTATTGTGGGTCTAACTTCTTGTTCTCACACCTTTTGAGACATCCCCAATGATGTTCTTAGCTGGATGAGGGGAGTGTATCCTGAGCCTAGGAATCATATCTAGTTGCATAGCTAGATCTAGGTTTGAGAAGTTTTGCTCAGAATTTTGAACACCGTGACAAGCTGATGTCTCACACACATTCAATGAGGAATGATTGAATGAATGTGTGATAGCATCAATGGTATTTTGCTGTGAAGTAGCATTAGCAGTTGACTGTTCCTCCAGATCACTGTCTTTATCAGCTTGGTGTTGAATGCTGGAGTTGTCAGCTGTTAATTTTTAGGCTCAGTTGGCTGACAACTTGTTGACACTCCCTTGTTTCCTAAGATATTCATGCTTTCAGGAATTTCAGTTGAAGGAGCTTGATCTTCTATTCTTCTTGGAGAACTAGGAATAGGTATGGGTAACTCAAACAGTTGATCTTTATAGGGGTCACCTTGAGTTCCTGTTTTAGCTGAATCATTCTCATAAGATGGTTTAGAATAGTTTGGAAACAATTCTAAATTAAAGATATGATCAGGACCATTTCCCTTAACACAAGGAGTGTGCTCATTGACAACAATGTGGGATGATTCCTCAAATTGTTGATTTTTAATACTATATACTCTATAAGCAACACCACTTTGTTGAGGGGTTTTAGGAGCACTGTATTGTCTGGCAATCCCTTTTGAGTTACAGAATAAGTCTAGAACTTGATTCTTAAACCGAGTCCCTTGATCACTTCTAATGATTTTTACCTTGTGATTCTTCTGATTTTCAATTTTAAGAATAAAAGATTTTAAAGTTTTAATAGTTTCATCTTTAGTTCTTAAAAAAGAAAATCCATGTAAATCTTGTAAAATCATCAACAATCACAAGGCAATATGATTTCCTTCCAATGCTTATTATATTTGTGGGACCAAAAAGATCTATGTGCAATAAGTGTAATGGGGTGGTGATGGAGTTAACCTCTTTGGATTTGTGAGTGACCTTGTGTTGCTTTCCTTTTAGACAAGCAATAGAATTATCTTTACAGAAAATCTCCTTTCTGGGCACACCATGTACCAAATTATTTTTAACCAATTTATTCATAGTTTTAAAATTAACATGGCATATTCTTTTATGCCAAAGAGTTGACTCATCACCGTTAGCTTTGGAAAGAAAGCATGATACTTCACCTAGTGGGGAAGCATTGTTCATATCCAGCTTGTACATATCCCCTTTCCTGGGAGATCTAAGAAGCACCAATTCCTGAGGAATTGTCATCCCGGGTTTGAGGATAATGCACTCATGCTCTATGAAAAGCATTTGGTGCTTTTAATCATAGAATTGAGAAACACTTAAGAGATTGTGTTCAAGCTGTTTGACAAAATTTACTTTCTCAACTTTTAACTTACCATTGGATACACTATTGGAAACCCAAGCCTTGTTGGGTCTTGGGATCTTCCAATGTAAATGATATAATTGAACCAAAATGTATGCATGGGGGATTCTATTATGGTTTGTGAAGAAGAGGCTTGGGCTGTAGCATCTTTTCTGATCTTCCATTCCATCCTCTGATTGATCAGTGTAGATGAGCCTGATGAGGCTTAAGAAACATGACTTGCTTGCGAGGCTTCTTTCTTCTCGGAATAAGTTTTCACCACCTTTTCTTCCGAAGCAGTCTTCTCCTCAGAAGGTTTCAAAGGATTCTTTTTGTTTCTTTGTTTGTTCTTTAGCTTGTCTTCTGAAGCTATTTTCCTTTCGGAAGAATGAGTTTCTCCCAAAAGTAACATGGCTTTGGAAACAAGCTTTCCTATCCTTAACACTTGGACCATATGGTAAGGTCCAAATATGAAACCATCCTTGACTCCTTCTTTCTTAGCATTGGTTGCATAATGTGTGCTTGCTGGATTGTAGTAACAATATTTAGCCATATGGTTGTGCAGACCACAGATTATACAATTAATGTTATTCTTGATGGGGCATGAGGGTTGTTGTTTCTTGAACTTCTTTCTTTTTCAACAACCCTCCCATTTAATTTCTGATCCTTCTGCTGGATAAGAGTGTTGGTACTACACTCTTTTCCTAAATCAGAACTTCCAACCACTTGGAATCCAGCTGAGATGCATACACCCTTTTGCCTTGAGTCTATCTTCAACTTAGTCTCAACCACCTTCTTGGTAGTTTTTCTTGCTGCCCTAATTTTGTTCTTTCGGGCTTTAGTGGTTAGGGGTCGATCAACAGCTGTGGGGATGAGGTTTTCTACCTTATTCTTCCCTGTGGTAGTCACCAATTTTGCATCATTCTTCTGCTCATTGGGTTGTGGTCAAGAGTTGGAACCTCTTGCTCACCAGTACCACATCTTGGCTGTATAACAGACACATAAGAGTGTGGTGGAGCAATTTCATTGGTTCCCAACCCACGTTTGTTTTGATAACACACCTTTGAGTGGGAGGATGATGCAATGATGGTGTTGAAGTTATGTTCTGGAATGACATACTTCTTTGCTTTAGCTTTAGCTATTACTAGCTGGGCTTGAGCCTCAGTCAACTTAGATATTAAATCTTTTATTTGAGCCCTATAGTTGGAATGTTCATGTTTTAAAGAGGACATAGTTTTCTCTAACTCTTTAATTTTGAGTTTGTAGTCAGATTCTTCTCTCTTAAAATCATATTTTAATATGTTTAAGGATTCAATATCAAATTTAATCTCAATGTTGTAGTCCTGATACAACTTAACCTTAGCAATACAGGCTGGAGTACAGAGATGTTCATATACCTTACCGTCTTCAGTTCCACCCATGAAAGCTTGAGAAGGAGTGACATATTGCACCATAAAGCTCCAATCAACTTCTTGAGCAACAACTGCAGTCTGTTTTTCAGTAGGTTTTGCTGCAGCTTGTAGGGTAGCAGGATGTTGGGAGTCTTAAGCTGCTCCAGGATTAGATCTAGGAGCCTTGCATTCCCTTGCAAGGTGACCAAGCTTGCAGGATCGGTGTTGGTTTCACAACATAGGTTTATCTCACAAGCTCACTTAATCTCACTTGGTTTGATGAAGCAGAATCTCTAACTAAGTTCACAAGTAATATAATAAGTTAGTGAAAACAAATGAGAAACTATGTAGGACCGTTAAAGGGTAGTTAAGCTTGCACTTAGTTAACACACTTAGGAGGATCTTAAGATCAATTAACAATTCAAATAGGGAACTGTGAACTTTTACAGAAGATACAAGACAAACAAAAGTAAAATCAAGAGCAAGAACACAAGATAAAATTTTCAAGGAAGTTGTATATTGCTTCTCTAGTTCTATTACAAGTGTTGTACAAGTATACGTTGAATACAAGAACCGGATTCTTCTTATATTACATCCTACAACCATCAATATGCAAAAAGACAGTTGGAACTGACTAATCTAGACAACAAGATCAGCCTAAAGTCAAAAGGCAGATTGTTTTTTAACTAGTGACTATGACAAGCCATAGCTCACTGACTTTCCTATTACAAAAAGCCAAAAAGGAACAAAAACAGAAACTTGCAGGCGAAGACCTTATCTACTTTATCATAAAGTATGGAAGTTTCACCAACTAGTGATAGCAGGTGAACTACCAGAGTATGCAGCGGAAAGTAGGTTGCTTTATGATAAAGTTGATGGAAAAGGCATATTTTCTCTCTCTTCAGAGGAAAATCAGTCTTGTCTTTAAACAGCTTCGGAAGACTTTGTCTTGAGAGCTTCGAAAGACTTCAACTTTTACCTTCGGAAGAGTTGAGTCTTTGGCTTCGGAAGACTTCACACTTAGAATATTTTCCAAGTTCAGTGTAAAGCTTCCACAACAGTTTCTTCTGAACTTTGGCTTCGGAAGATTTTACACTTAGCATTTTTCTTGAGTGTGTAAAACTTCCGAAGCTAGTTCACCTTTGTTCCGAAGTGCATGTTGGAAGACTTGGTTGTTTTGGTATCTTTTGGTTGCATCAACATCTTAACTTCAGATGTTCCTACAAACTCCCCCTAGGCTGATGCTACCAAAATAGAGAGGTTCTTCAGATTGAGATAGTCCACATGAGGATCTTCAGAATTCCTTTCTTCATCAGCAGATCTGGATTCTTCAGACTCATGAAGTACATTCTCATGTCATAGAGATCATGCAGAGGGAGTTCAAGCATGTCACTTGTGTAGTAGACATGTTGTTCTCCCCGATCTCTAGTGACATACCACTGTTGTTGTCTATGTGGATGGGAGTCTCTTTGAAATTGAACCCATAGTCTAGCATCTGATTCTGAATCCAAAGCACTTGAGCATAGCAGCTGGCAGCAGCAATGTATTCAGCTTCAGCAGTTGATGCAAACACACAGGATTGCTTCTTGCATTGACAAGAGACTATCATTCCACCCAGGAACTGACACCCCCTAGATGTGGACTTTGCAGTCATGTTGCAGCCACTATAATCACTATCTGTATAGGCATACAGATTGAAGTTTGAATTCTTTGGATACCAAAGGCCTAGATTTGGAGCACCTTTGAGATATCTAAGGATCCTTTTGATAGTGATTAGGTGTGACATGTTAGGGTTGGCATGATATCTTGCACATATGCATGTGGCAAACATGATATCAGGCCTGCTAGTAGTAAGATTCATAAGTGACCCAATCATAGCCCTGTAGAGATGTTCATCAACACACTCCCCCTCAAGATCAGGACCAAGGAAGTGGTTTTTGGCTATGGGTGTCTTTGCAACTTTACAATCAGTCATCTTGAATCTTGCAAGTATGTCCTGAACATACTTTGACTGACTTATGAAGATGCCATTTACAACCTGCTTCACTTGAATTCCTAGAAAGAAATTGAGTTCCCCCATGGCACTCATTTCAAATCTATTCTTCATCAGCATCTCAAAGTCTTTGCAGAGCTTTGGATTAGTTGAACCAAAGATGTTGTCATCCACATATATCTGAACTAGCAATGTGTCATTTCTTGTTTCTTTGATGAAGAGAGTCCCATCAATAGTACCTCTTTTGTATCCATGTTGACAGAGGTATGTTGATAGTGTCTCATACAACTTTCTTGGAGCTTGAAGCAGTCCATAAAGGGCTTTATCAAGTTTGCAGACATAATCAGGATGATCTGGGTCTAAAAAGCTAGGTGGTTGTTTAATATAAACTTTTTCATCAATCACCCCATAGAGAAAAGCACACTTCACATCAAGCTGGTAGACCTTGAAATCCTTGGATGCAACATAATCCAGAAATATTCTTACAGCTTCAAGTCTTGCAACTGGAGCAAAGACATCAGTGTAATCAATTCCTTCTTCTTGAGTGTATCCTTGGACAACCAGTCTAGCCTTGTTCTTGATGATGATCCCTCTATCATCTTTCTTGTTCCTGAATAACCATTTGGTTCCTATGACACTCTTCCCTTGAGGAAGAGGACATAAGTTCCAAACCTTCTGTCTTCTAATTTGAAGCAGCTCATCTTGCATAGCTTCAATCCTTCAAAGCCTCATCAACCTTCTTCGGCTCTATCTGGGATAAGAAATAAGAATGTAGACAAACATGGCTGTCATGAGCTTGTCCTCTTATTCTTACCCCTGAGTCAACATTTCCAATGATGTTTGTGGTGGGATGTGACTTATGGATCCGAAGTTGAGGGATCACAGCAAGTTGGTTGGACGGATCTAAATTTGAGAAATTCTGATCTGGCAATGAGGTGTCTCCCACCACATCAGCACACTTATCAAGAGAGACTTGATTCAATGTGTGTATGACATCATTCATGTTGTCTTCAATGGAGTGGTTATCAGCATTAAGAAATTCTTGATCACTGTCACCACTTCTAGTTCCTCCTCTTGCATTTGAAATTCCTTCTCCTGAATTCTGAGCCTCTAAGCTGGAATTTGAAAGCAATTCATTTGAATCAGCAATATTTGTCATGCTAGTGCTGATGGGAACTTCAATTGCAGGGTTAGTCACTACTGGAGCTGAAGTAGTCTTCTTGTTTGGTCTTCTTAGCTCAAATCTTGGATCAGGATCTTCTGTTGACCTGTTATCTATAAATCCTGAAACATTCTCACAAGATTTGTTAAAAAAGTTGGTAACTAAGTCAAGATCAAATAGCCAATCCGGACTAGAACCTTTTACACAAGGTGTGTGTTCATTGAAAGTCACATTGGCTGAATCCTCAATGATTCTAGTTCTGAGATTGTATACTCTGTAAGCCTTAGCTTGAGAAGAGTACCCAACAAAGTTTCCATCATCTGATTTCTCAGGAAACTTGGCTATTTGATCTTTGGTATTCAAGATGGTGCAAGGACATCCAAATGTTCTGAGAAAACCAATGAATGGTCTCCTTTTATGCCACAGTTCATAAGGAGTCTTACCATGTGTCTTAACTACCAAAACTCTGTTCTGCACATAGCAGGCTGTGTTGACAGCCTCTGCCCAGAAGGTGATCGGCAGTTTAGAGTCAGACAACATGGTTCTTGCAGCTTCAATAAATGTCCTGTTTCTCCTCTCAGCAACACCATTTTGCTGAGGAGTCCTGGGAGCACTGTATTGTCTTGAAATACCCTTTTCATCACAAAATGTATCAAGGATTTGGTTTTTGAATTCGGTTCCTTGATCACATCTTATGATTTTGACCTTGTGATTAGATTGATTCTCAATTTTCAGAATGAAATTCTTTAAGATTTCAGAAGTTTCATCCTTAGTTCTAAGGAAAAACACCCAAGTAAATCTTATGAAATCATCTATGATCACCAAACAGTATGAGATCTTTCTTAAACTCATTACACTGGTGGGGCCAAACAGATCCATATGTAACAAGTGTAGGGGAGTAGTGATAGAGTTCATTTCCTTTGGCTTGTGAGACACTTTATGTTGCTTCCCCTTCAGGCATGCAACACAGTGGTCATCACTTGTAAACTCTTTCTTTGGCATTCCAGTTACCAAATCATTCTTAATCAGTTTATTCATGTTCTTAAAGTTTACATGGCACATTCTTTTATGCCAAAGGAAAGACTTATCACTATTTGCTTTAGATAGAAAGCAAGAAATCTCTCCAGAGGGAGATGTTTCCTGTAAATCCATCTTGTACATGTTCCCTTTCCTGGGGGCTCTGAGCAAAATATGCTCTTGAGGAATGTCAACCCCGAGCTTAAGAACAATATACTCATGCTCAGTAAAGAGCATGTGATGTTTTTGGTCACAAAATTGGGACACACTTAAAAGATTGTATCCAAGCTCCTTGACAAAATTTACCTTCTCAATACTGAGCTTACCATTTGAGACCATGCCCCTACTAGTGATGTAACCTCCTGCATCTCCTCCAAAAGCAACTGGCCCTCCATCAAACTCTTCAAAGTTTTGAAGTAGGGACTCATTACCTATCATGTGCCTAGGGCATCCACTATCAATGATCCATACATTTCTGTTTGCCTTTGGCTGTCTCTGCACAAAAGAGATGATTTAGTTACATTTAGAAACCCAAGCCTCATTGGTCTTACGCCTATAAAAATCAGATGACGGCAATGAAATAGTAAGTGATCCTGTGTTTAGGCTTTGAGGATCATTTGCTGTTCCACACCACCTTTAGAAGATTGGGCTTGACCTTCAATACTTCGGAAGCTTTTGTAGCTTCGAAAGCTTTGGAGACAGATTCTTCGAAAGATCTTGCTTTCACTGCAGGAAGCTTCAATACTTCGGAAGCATTCCTTTCTTCCGAGACCAACTTTTCTTCCGAAGGCAATTTCTTACTTTCCTTCTTCTTCATTTTGGAGCTTTCGAAGGAAACAGATTTTCCTTTCGAAGCTGTTTGTTTCTTCTTCTTCTTAGAAGTTTTCTTCTTGATCATGTGGATAGTGCTCTTGGGATTGTATTGACAATCCTAAGCCAGATGTGAAGTACTACCACACATAACACAATCCAAATCTTTCCTTCTGAAAGCCTTCTTTTCTAAAGAAGACTGAGCTTGAACACTTTCCTTTTCCTTCTTCATCTTTTCAGATGATGCAGCAGGCATCTTAGGGTGAAGCTTGCTCTTTGAAATGGATGGTTCAGGTTGTGTAGCAGTGACGCATAGCTGATCAATCTTCTTGTTGTAGCTGGAGTGAGTTGAAGCTGAAGCAAAACACTTGGAACAGGAGTACTTGGCAGAATCTTCACCTTTCACCACCTAAAACCCTATAGAGATAAATACTTGTTTCTGCTTGGGGTCAAAAGTGGTCTTGATCTTTTGAGCTTTTCTGGATCTTCTCTTTGCTCTTGTGATCAAGTTCTTTCTCTTAGTTTTGCTCAAACCATCTTCTTTTTCCTCCTTAGGAGCATGGTGACCCTTTTTGGATTGACTCTCTTCACTCACCTCAGAGTCATCCCTCACCTTCTCCTCTTCATCCTCTTTATCACTGGGGTCTATGGATGGCAGCTCATCTTTACCAGTTCCACACCTAGGATATCTGACTGATAGTAGAGTGTGTGGAGGAGCTATCTCACTAGATCCCAGTCCCTGCTTATTCTAATAAAACACTTTTACATATAGAGATGAGGATATCATGTTCTTGAAGGTCTCTTCTTCAAGAACACATTTTTCTGCCCTGGCTTTGCTGATCACAAGCTCAGCCTGGCATTCAGTCAACTTGGTAATGAGATCCTTAATTTGAGTCCTGTAGTTTGTCTGCTTAAGTTTAAGAGTTGAAACTATTTTCTCTAGATCTTCTATCCTAAGTTTATAGTCATTTTCAGCACTTTTAAAATCAGCTTTTAAAATATTTAAAGACTCAATATCAGATCTCATTTCCAAATTGTAGGACATGTATCTATTCACTTTAGCAATACATTCAGGAGAGAAAAGATGTTCAAGTACCTTGGCTTCATCATGATCAGCCATGAGTGCTTGGTTTGGAGATGTATCTTCAGCTTGAAAGCTCCAGTCAAAGCCTCCTTCTTCAATAGCAACTACAGCTTGCTGTCTTGGCTTCTCATTTTGGTGCCCTCCTACAGTGTAGTTTGGCTTGGATGAGGCTTGGCCACCATTTGACTTAGGTGCCTTGCATTATCTAGCAAAGTGTCCCATCTGTTTACAGTTGTAACACTTGACTTTGCTCTTCTCCAGCCCAAAGTTGCCACTGGCAGCATTGCTAGGAAACATTCTCCCAGTCCTCTTGTAGAACTTCTGGGCTCTGTGAGTGAGAAGAGCCATTTGCTGGACTATCTCCATGTACTCCAGACCATCTGGAAGGATACAGTCCTAGTCTTCAAGAGTGAATAGAAAGTTGCCTGAACTTTCATCAGTGGAGACAAAAGCTTGAGAAGAACTTGTCTCTTGAAAGGGACTTTCTTGGATGTAGCTCTCTCGGGGTGTCTTTGGGAAGGTGATGAAAGGACCCTTTTGGGAGTGTTCAGGGTAGCAGATGAGATGATGTTGTGGTTCTCTGCTATTCCTTTCAACCAGATGAAGGGCTGAACTCTGGTGAGTGTTGGAGTTACCAGATGAATTTTGCATGTTCATCTCCATCCGATATCCACTGACTATCCCATACAACTCAGTGAGAGTAAGGGTCTTGCGGTTTTCAGTCCTCTTAATGACCACACAGTAGTGTGTCCATTGTCTGGGAAGAGAGGACATGAACCTCCTTACAATATCCCTGTTCTCAATAGTTACCCCAACATCAGCCAGAGTATCCACAATCTCAACATACCTGAAGTATTGTTGAGTCATGGTCTTACCTGTCTTGAAGGTGAAGTTTTCAAACTGCTGCTTCAGGAGATCCTTCTTGTTCTCCTTGGCTTCATTTGAACCCTCATACATCAGTTTCAGTGCATCCCATAACTATTTAGCGGTCTTGCACTTCTTGAAACCTCTGTAGATGGATATTGGAAGAGCAGTTTGAAGGGCTGTCATGGCTTTCTGATCAATGTCAATTCTTTTCCAGTCTTCATCAGAAAAGTCAGCCCTCTCCTTTGGTATCATGCCACCACCAGCAGCAGCTGAAGAGGTGCATGGTACATGAGGTCTAGTGACAACAGACTCCCACATCCTGGAATCTTGAGAGTTGATAAAGCCTTCCATTCTTTGACACCAAGTGTCAAAATCCCCAGGAGTGATCAATGGGGACTTTGTCATAGTTCCCGTTTCCATATCAGCTTTGGAGATAGCTACCATTTGAAGAGATAAGTGATGTGTGTAACTAAGAGGATTTGAAGATGGTGAGATCTTACAATCAAGAGCCTGTAATGCTCTGATACCAAATGCAGGACCGTTAAAGGGTACTTAAGCTTGCACTTAGTTAACACACTTAGGAGGATCTTAAGTTCACTTAACAATTCAAATAGGGAACTGTGAACTTTTACTGAAGATACAGGACAAACACAAGTAAAAAAAAAGAACAAGAACACAAGATAAAATTTTCAAGGAAGTTGTATATTGCTTCTCTAGTTCTATTACAAGTGTTGTACAAGTATATATTTTAATACAAGAACCGGAGACTACTTATACTACATCCAACAACCGTCAATATGCAAAAAGACAATTGGAAGTGACTAATCTGGACAACAAGATCAGCCTAAAGTCAAAAGGCAGATTGCCTTTTGACTAGTGACTATGACATGCCATAGCTCACTGACTTTCCTATTACAAAAAGCCAAAAAGTAACAAAAACAGAAACTTGCAGACAAAGACCTTATCTACTTTATCATAAAGCATGGAAGTTTCACCAAATGATGATAGTTGGGGAACTACCAGAGCAAGCAGCAAACAGTAAGTTGCTTTATGATAAAGTTGATGGAAAAGGTATCTTTTCTCTATCTTCAGAAGAAAATCAGTCTTGTCTTTAAACAGCTTCGGAAGACTTTGTCTAGAGAGCTTCAGAAGACTTCATCTTTTACCTTCGGAAGAGTTGATTCTTTGGCTTTGGAAGACTTTACACTTAGAGTATTTTCTAAGTTAAGTGTAAAGCTTCCGCAGCAGTTTCTTCTGAACTTTGGCTTCGGAAGATTTTACACTTAGCATTTCTCTTGATTGTGTAAAACTTTCGAAGCTGGTTCTTCTTTGTTCCAAAGTGCATGTTGGAAGGCTTGGTTGTTTTGGTATCCTTTGGTTGCATCAGCCTCCTAACTTCAGAGGTTCCTACACATAGAGATTGACCCCTGTGCGCATCCTCATGGGTAAGCTAAACCACAGATAGTTGATCTAACAACCCCTCAATGAGTTGTGAACCTCCTTTAAGTTGTTAGCAAGACTTTACATTCTTTCATTAGGTTCCCCTTCATTAATAATGTCTTTCCCTTTCATTATATAATACTTTACGTATAAGAGTATTAACACACCACGTAAAGTCACGTAATAATACTTAATAAGGAACATCAATAACAGGCCACAACATGCATAAAAAGAACAAACATAACCCACCAAAACATTCCAGAGCTTAATCATAAATTTCCATTTTTCCTAAAATTTCAGAAAAATTCTAAGGCAACTTAGGCGCATGAGCACTATGTGGGCGCATGGGCACTATGCAGGCGCATGTGCAGTTGTACGCATGGGAACACTTGGGCGCATGGGGAAAAACTTAGACGCATGGGTACTATGCAGGCGCATGAGCACTATGCAGGCGCATGGGAAACTTAGGTGCATGAGCAACACTTAGGCGTATGGGCAAAAAAAGTTAGGCGCATGGGAACTATGCTGGCGCACGAGTACTATGCAGGCGCATGGGTACTTGGGCGCATGGGAAACTTAGGCGCATGGGCAGTTTGGGTGCATGGGTACTATGCCAGTTCTAAATTTTACTACTTTCAGTTCCCAATCATCATCCTTACATAATCCTAGCCCAAATCTAGCATACTAAGCTCATAAAACAAGCATACAACCACATAATTCAGTCAAACATTCACAAACACACATACCCACATAAAAAGGGGAACACATATACGGTTAACATACTGGAAATTGCAAAAATAATAGTTTACATGCATTTCAACCCCAAAACAAGTTTAAAATAGAAAAACCAGGGATCTAGAACTCACCTACAACAGCCTTCGAGTAAAACTCCTCCAAACTCGAGAGCACTTGCAGTTCAAACACCTTCTAGACAATCTTCTTCTTCTTCACTCTAGAAAACCGATGGAAAACTCTGTTCTTTTACTTTTACAGCCTAGCAGTTGGTGAGAGCAGGAAGAGTGGGCGGCCATGCCTACTTTTTAAACATAATAATATTAAAGTTTGCCTCTTGCATAACTTTAACCCCTCAACTTGGGTTATTTCACCTTTCTTTCTTTATACTTCTCTTTTATTTTCTTTTCCCTTTTTATTTTTTTGTAAATTTCCGGGTGTTATTAATACCAAGAGCTCAATAGGTTTAATATCTTAGTGTTTTTAAATCACGATTTGTAACCGTTATGGTGTGTGCGATAACCTCGTTACCAAACATCACCATTGAGACCTCGACACCATGAAATATTTTTGATCCCCACTGCCATCACCAACCACCATCAGCCACCACTTCTAGCCACCACCACCACCGCCGACAACATCCGTGTCGTCGAAGAAGCTTGCCGAAATTCCTAGACCTCTAGATCTTGTTGGTAAACACACATGCAATCACGAGAACATCTATTATCAAATGAAACCTTCTGAAACATTAACACAACTTAAAAAACTTCACTTGGATCTCATAGATCGGGTCTTAAGAGCAACATACAGGTACATGTCATGACGCTTATGGGTGGCCGGAAGTTGGCCGGAACCCTAGCCGCCACCATTGGAGAAGGGTTCGGCCGGTGAACCTAGCTGTCACTTTTGTTTCTAGATCCCAACGCCATCTTGCTGCCATATGTGGCTTTTTCTCACCACTACTCGACCACCATTGTTGTTGAACCACCATAACCACTACAACCACTGATACCCTTGGACGCCGCTTCCCCACCATTCCATCATCATTGTGCAGCAACCAAACACCACAGCCATGATGAAAACTCACTTTAGCACATCCACAACATAGGTTTTGAACAAACCACCATCACGTTCCTCTTGACGAGACCTACCTGTCGGTGTGCTTCACTCGCTTGAATCCACCACCACGCGCCGCCGACGCCGGCTGCCGGCCGGCGGCCACCACCCCATCACCGATCTGACCCTCCTTCTCTCTCTGTGTTATCTTTCTATCTCTAAGTTTTTGTTTGCTTTAGTGGGTGTCGGTAATGGGTACAAAGGGGGCTAGGTTTATAAAGAGATTTATATAGGTAGGGTTTGCAAGTGAGTTTTCTAACACAGTGTCCTTGTAACATTGTTTTTTCCCACGTCGCGACTCTTCCCGATATTTATTTTGTCGTCTTAAATTTACATTATTGAATCGTATCTAAAATGATTTAATAGTTTTTTAATTTTTTTGACACATTATAATCTATTTATTAGTTAGAATCTAAAACAAAACAGTCTTATTAACTGGTTTGCATTTGGTTACGCATTTAACTCATCTAACGAATTCAATTAACGTACGTGTTCCGTATGTTGCTATTGTTTGTAATTATAGTTGTCAAATCTAGAAATAAATAATACAAATTCATATTACGTTATCAGTACCTACCTGGTGTTGCTCAAAGTTTCGCAGTTACTATTGTGGATTACAGAGTTGTACATTTCATGTAAATTAGTAAATAGTTCCCTGCTCAAAATGTAGTATATATTTTAATGTAACTATTTTATTTCATTTATAGTTATCATGTAAGTTTGTGATTATTAGCTGGACGGCAGTTCATGTTTATCGGTTTATCGGTTTTGCACGCAGATCCTTGCTGCGCGATCCTTTTGACTTCAAATCAAATCTTGTGGATTATGAATGCTTTGCTAAATATCTTATAATATTATTGTTGTTGTCATTATAATTACATCTATATTTTTGTATTGGGCCATTATTGGGCCTTGATCATGTTTAATGTAATGCTTTGGGCCATTTTAAAAGGAATTTTCAGGCCCAAGTTTCGGGGTTATGACATTCTCCCCACATCTCGAAATTATTATATGGCTAGTATTGCTTTTAGAAGTGGTTAGTTTTAGCACAGATCTTTGGTATCTTTTGGTTGCATCAGCCTCTTAACTTCAGAGGTTCCTACAAACTATATACAACTATCTACAGCCGGTTATACTTGGATAACCAGCTGGAATCTACAACTAGACAAATACTACATTGCTAGAAGTAAAGTATGAAGGGTTTTCACAAGTTAAACAGATCTATTTTATCCTTATAAAATAGAAGAACGCAGAGGAAAATATATATAATTTTAAACTTGTTACATTGAGCTAATTTATATATAAAACATTTTTATATAAAATCAGTCAAAAACCCATAGGGATCGATATATGAAATCATGCTTTCAAACAACCATAGAAGGTACGAAGAACTACCTTCAACTATGAGGTCAGGAGGAGGTGAACGAGGATGGCAGCTCCTAAACCAAGAAGCCTCAAGCTGGTCTACCCATGAGCCACCAACAAGAACACCGGTTGCTAGGATTTTCACTTATACAACTCCCTTTTATGTTTCTCTAGACCGATCGAGAGAAAAAGGGTTCTTTCACTTTTCTTGTTCTTAAAGCGTAAGTTTAGAGAGATCTGCAAGCCATCTTATATTGCATGTCCTTGGAAACATAAAGTTCAGGAGAGAGAAAAGTGGGTGGGGCCCAGCCTCTTAACCCATCAGCATTTCTCAGAACAACATCCGCATTAGTTAATGCGGATGAAGTTGTTCTCCCGCATTTGTAAATGCGGGTGAAGTAATTCGTCCGCATTTGCAAATGGTCATCCGTATTAGCTAATGCGGATGTATGTTTCCATCAGTATTTCCAGAAATGCTCATCCGCATTTGTTCCAAAACAAATGCGGATAGGGTTTGTTCACCCGCATTTGTAAATGTGGATGAGTAAACATCATCCGTATTTGTTCAACCACATAAAATGCGGTTGTGTTAAACGAATGCTGGTGAGTAAACATCATCCGCATTTGTTCAACCACATCAAATGCGGTTGTGTAAAACGAATGCGGATGAATTAATATTCCTCTCTCTTTGAAATAAATTTTCCATATAATTTATATACAACACAAGTGTAAATGTTTGGAAACCTAATTTCCAAATATTCTAAGTGTTAATATTTATTTATATGATCATATCATAAAACAAATATCTTTGGTGTTTGTCTAGCTCGTTATTGGGTATGACCCGACTTGGATCATGACATACTAGCCACATCAATTCAATATGTATTTTGGGCAGATTATTTCCATCAATCTCCCACTTGCACAAGATACATAGAGGATTGATACAAGTAGCAAATACCACCAAACAATGGTTTACTACCCTTAATATGCATGACTAAGTGCCATTCAATAACATCATTCCTTTCAAGTCCCTTACTTGAACTGATTTAGGTGAATCCAATCATATATCCTTTTGTTTCAAATGTCATGTTCAATCCAGGGACACAGAATGATCATTCCCTGTTGATTTAACTTTATCAGGCCTTAGACATCATACTCTCAACGAATAATAGGAACAAATCCCATCTTAACTACATACGTTTATCACAATCACCTTGTATCACACCTGAACATAGCCTTGTGTATTGTCCATTATTTTAGAACAGTGAAGAACTAGATCAAGGTATAATATTTGGTGAATATGAAAACCCAATATGTATCTCAGGTCAGAGGACACTATGATATTCGCCTTTACTCAAATTTACTTATGATCAATTATAAAATTCCATGTAGTAACATTTGAGAGCGGGTCAGTCCAATATTTGTATCCCACAAATATCTATGAACCTTGGTAGCAACCTTTTGCTCTATATTCATACCTTATGAATATCTACCAATCCATGTTCATAATAGTCTTACATTTATATTTGTTCCCACAAATATAACCGACTACGGACATTTAGAATAATAAACATATTCATGGATGTAAACATGCTAAAATGGAACATAACTCAAAATGTCATAATTTATACAAAGAGTTAGTATTACATTCATTCCAAAGTTAAAATACAAAATAGATCAAATCCAACCACTAGAATATCAAAGTCCTAAGGCACAAGTATGACTCTCATGCTTTGCCCTTTCAAGGAGCTTCATGAGTGGATCTGCAATATTTTAATCTGTGTGAACTTTGCGAATACATATCTTTCCCTTTTCAACTTCATCCCTTATGTAGTTGAATCTTCGCTCAATGTGCCTTGTCTTTTGATGTGCACGGGGTTCCTTGATTTTAGCAATCGTACCCTCGTTATCATAAAAGATCTCTAGGGGGTCTTGAATGGTAAAGACTACCCCTAGATCGGCAATAAATTTCTTTAACCATGCAGCCTCTTGAGCTGCCAATGAAGCAGTGATGTATTTGGATTCTGTAGTGGACAATGCTACCACCTCATGCTTCGATCTCTTCCAGGACACTGCCCCTCCATTCATAAGGAAGACATACCCCGATTGTGATCGAGAATCATCTCGATCAGTCTGGAAGCTCGCATCCGTGTAACCTCTTACAACGAGCTCCTCCTCACCAAATCCATATATTAGAAACATATCCTTAGTCCTCCTAAGGTATTTCAATATACTTTTAACAGCCATCAAATGGCTATTACCTGGATTCTGTTGATATCTACTTGTCATGCTTAATGCGCATGACACGTCCGGTCTAGTGCATATCATTGCATACATGATGGATCCTATAGCAGATGCATATGGGATTTCCTTCATTCTTTCTTGCTCATCCTTTGAGTTCGGACATTGAGATATACTCAATATTGTCCCTCTTTGAATAGGTACCATACCTTTCTTAGAGTTTTCCATCTTGAACCTTTTCAAGATTTTATCAATGTATGCACTTTCGTTTAAACCTATCAACCGTCTTGATCTATCCCTATAGATCTTTATTCCCAAAATATAGGTGGCTTCACCAAGATCTTTTATGGAAAAGCAACTTCCAAGCCAGGCTTTAACACCTTCCATGGTTGGAACATCATTTCCAAATAGTAGTATGTCATCAACATACAATACTAAGAATGTGATAATGCTCCCACTAGCCTTTTTATACACACAAGCTTCATCAGCGTTCTTTATGAATCCAAATTTCTTGATCTCTTCATCAAAATGTTGATTCCAACTTCTCAATGTTGTTTCAATCCGTAGATTGATTTCTTTAACTTGCATACTTTATTAGGATGTTTTGGATCGACAAAACCATCAGGCTGAACCATATAGACAGTCTCTTTGAGATGTCCATTAAGGAAAGTAGTTTTGACATCCATTTGCCAAATCTCATAGTCATAATATGCAGCTATGGCAAATAATATCCTAATTGACTTTAGCATTGCCACAGGCGAGAATGTTTCATCATAATCAACCATTTGAGTTTGAGTGAAACCCTTTGCTACAAGTCTTGCTTTATAAGTATCCTAGTTTCCATGCATATCGGTTTTCTTCTTGAAAACCCACTTACATCCAACCAATTTGGAGTTAAGTGGTGGTTCAACCAATTCCCATACTTGTTTGTTATACATGGATTGCATCTCAACGTTCATGGCTTCTAGCCATTTGTCACAATCCGAATTGGACATTGCATCATGGTATGTAGTTGGTTCATCCGAGTCAACCACATAGCATCCATTCATGAAAAATCCATATCTTTCAGTTGGAATGCTAATTCTACCAGATCTGCGAACTTTTTGTGTGTATTGATCAACCATTTGATCATTATCAACAACCTCTTGTTGATAGCTAATTTCAACCAAACGTGTATTGGCTTGTGGTTCTTGATCCTCATTAATTTCCACTGTTCTATACGTCGTTTCTTCCATAAGAAACTTAGTTTCTAAGAACTCAGCCTTTCTAGCAATAAATACCTTTTGCTCGGTTGGATTAAAGAAGTAATATCCCATATAGTCTTTGGGATATCCAACAAAAATACACTTAATGGATCGACTTTCTAACTTGTTTTGGGTGTTCTGCTTCATATAAGCTTCACAACCCCATACCTTTAAATATGATAGTGATGGAACTCTTCCATGCCATATTTCAAAAGGTGTCGTATCCACTTTCTTGGTTGGGGCCATATTCAAAATACGAGCCGCGGAGAGCAATGCGAAACCCCAAAATGATAGAGGTAGTGAGCTTCTAGCCATCATAGATTGAACCATAGCCAATAAGGTTCGGTTTTCCTTTCAGACACACCATTATGTTGCGGTGTTCCGGGTGGAGTAAGTTGTGAGACAATCCCACAACTCATAAGATGATCTTGAAAAGCATCACTCATGTATTCACCTCCTCTATCTGTACGAAGAACTTTGATTGTTTTATTGAGGTGATTTTCTACTTCATTCTTAAAGATTTTGAACATTTCAAAAGCTTCATGTTTGTGTGTCAACAAGTACACATAACCATAACGACTATAATCTCATCAATAAAGGTAATGAAGTATCTCTCACCATTCCTTGTCATTGTCTTAAAAGGACCACATACATCCAAATGTATGATTCCTAATAAATCCTTTGCCCTTTCGTTAGTACCACTAAACGGCAACTTGGTCATCTTTCCTTGTAAACAAGATTCACACTTATTAAATGAACCATTTTCATTTGTTTCCAAAAGACCATTCTTTTGAAGTGTTTGAATCCGATAATTGTTTATATGCCCAAGACGACAATGCCAAAGATATAACTCACTTAAACCCATTTTAAGTTTCTTGGTGCTTGTTTGGTATAACGAGTTATTAAAAGATGAGTTATCATGAACCAATTCATAGATACCATTATAAGGCATAGCCTCAAAATAAAATACATCATCCAAAAAAACACAAATACCATTGTTTACAAACTTTAATACATAACCATATTGTTTTAAAAGGGAAACAGAAATTATGTTCCTAGTCAAACTAGTAGAATACAAGATGTTTTTCAAGACAACTTCCAAACCATTTGGAAGTTTCAAAACATAGTCTCCTTGGGCTTCAACATCAACTTTTGCTCCGTTGCCCATGTAGAGACTTGTGTCTCCCTTCTTGAAATGCTTATTTCTTTTGAACCCCTGCAACAAATTGCAAATATGAGTTCCACGTCCGGTATCCAATACCCATATGTTTGAAGAAATAACATTCAATTCAATATGAATCATGAAAGTTATACCTGAGGTCTGCCAGCATCCCTCTTGTTTCTCAACTATCTCACCATACTCAAAGCATGGATCGTTCTCCGTTACCTTAGGCTTCTTAATCTTTGGTTTTGGAGGTTCAGTTCTTGCCTTTCCCTTACCATTTCCTTTGATGTATCCCTTTTCTTTAGCAACATTTGCCTTGGGATCGGGGTGTTGCCTTTTCTTGTTGTCTCCCTCATTGATCGTGAGGATGGGTAAAATCCTTTTACCCATTCCTGCCTCGGCCGTTTTGAGCATTGCGTGAAGCTCACCAATGCTCTTGTCCCACCCGTTCATGTTATAATTCATGATGAACGTCTCAAACCTTTTAGTTAGGCCATTAAGGATCAAATCCATGGCCAACTCTTTTGAGAGGGGACAATTTAGCCTTTCAAGGTGATCAATGTGGCTCTTCATCTTAAGTACATAAGATGAAACCGATTGAGTTTCTTCCATGCGACATGCATGAAGCGCTCGAACCATTTCGAAGCGTTCTACCCTTGCTTGTTGAAGGAACATTTCCTTCAACTGGGTAATCATGTCGTATGCCCCATGATGCTCTAAATCCTTTTGGAGCTCGGGAATCATAGTTCCCAACATGAGGCAAGAAACCTGCACAGAATCCTCAGTGTGCTTAACCCAATCGTTATAGGCCTCTACATCATTAACGTCGGGTTCGTCGGGAATGGGATCTTCTAGTACGTAAGATTTATTTTCTTACTTGAGAACGATTCTCACTAATAGAGCCAAGAAGTTCTATAAGAGAACCAGAAGGAAGTTCCCAAGCAATGTGGCCAGTGGAAAGTTTGGCCTAGATAAAAGAAAAGGGATGTGTTACAACTGTAACCAAATAGGACACTTTGCTAGGGAGTGTAAGGCACCAAGGACAAACCATGGCCAAGCACAATCCAGACCAAATTACATTAATGCAGCTCCCAGAGCTGAAAATTAAGCCAACCAAAACAACAAGCTGTTGTTGTTGTTAAAGAAGGAGGCTTTGACTGGAGCTTTTAGGTAGAAGATGTTTCTTCCACCCAAGCACTCATGGCTGACCATGAAGAAGCCAAGGTATTAGAACATCTTTGTACTCCTGAATGCACTGCTAAAGTAAATATGCATAGGTCCTACAACTTTGAAGTGAGATCTGACCTTAAGTCCTTGAACATTTTAAAAGCTAATTTCAAAAGAGCTGAAAATGACTATAAACTTAGAATAGAAGATTTAGAGAAAACAATTTCAATTGTTAAGCATGAGCACACAAATTACCGGACTCAAATCAAAGATCTTATTACCAAGTTAACTGAATGCCAGGTTGAGCTTGTGATCAACAAAGCCAAGGCAAAAAAGTGTGTTCTTGAAGAGGAAACCTTCAAGAACATCATATCTTCATCCTTGCATGCAAAGATTTTTTATCAGAATAAGTAGGGATTGGGTTCTAGTGATATAGCTCATCCACACATATTATTATCTGTAAGACCTCCAAGGTGTGGAAATTGTCAAGATGAGCTGCTGACAGGATCAGCGATCTAAGTTTGATCAATTAGAGTTGAATTGCAGTGGAATTAGAACAAGAATTAGACAAATATAGCAAGAACACAATAGATATTCAATGGAACAGTACACGGTTATAGAGAAAGAGGGTTTTCTGCAAAAGGGATAATATCATTCATGCACAAATGCTTCGGTATCAGCCGCTAAGCTTCGCACCTTACAATTAGGTCAACATTCCTTATATAAAGGAATGTGACGTCTGCTGATGTCACTTGATAGTGACATCTAACAGAATTATTACAAACAACTGAAAGTAAGCAAACTACTGAGAATGTTCACAACAACTGAGAACATCTCAGAGTATGCTAAGTACAAGATGAAACTAAAACTACTGAAACTACAAGTACTGATTACAAGAAACATAAAACTACTGATTACAAAAGAACTGAAAGGAAAATATAACTACTGAAAGGAAACCATCACAACTACTGAAGAGGTCTTCTTCAGCTGTTGTGACAACATCTGAAACTTGGTCTTCAGTCTTTGTCTTCAGCTTTTGTCTTCAGACTTTGTCTTCAGCTTTTCTTCAGACTTTGTCTTCAGCTCTTTCACTTCAGACTTTGTCTTCAGACCTTGTTATCAGTTGATGTCTTCAGCTGTTGCAGACTACTTCAGTTGTTGTAATGTCTGTGGGACTTAAAGGTTTTTCTGATCAGGCTCATTGGTTCTTTTGGTCCAACAAACTCCCCCTGAACCAATGCAGCCAAAACCTTTAAGCTTATTGAGGTCCCACTTATTCTTGGCAGAAATACTCTCTTGATCAGCTTCAGAGATATCAGATAAGCACAGGCCAGGGAACAGGTTTCAGTAGATGTGAATGTCAAAGGATGGAAGGGAACTCTGTCTTGGGGAACTGGACACAGAGCTGTTATCCCAACCATGAAACCTACTTCCCATTGATGAGTCTATAAGACTCTCTGACGTAGGCCTCAAGGAGAACAACTTGTTCCTCCTTAGTGAGTTCTTCTGCTTCTCCTTCGAAGAAGAACTCTGGGCCATAGTACTCTGATAGGTACTTTACTGTCTTTCCATTTTTCAACTCAACAGTTGTTATCTCTCTGTAAGCAAATTCATCTGGGTGAGTCCCTTCTAATAACAACTGGAGTTCATTTTTCTTGATCTCTTCAAGCCTCTTGTATAACAACCCCTTCTTGACCATTTTGTTCTCCATTAGAGTTTGAGGGGTCATCTTTGACTTGTAGGCTCTCTTGAAGTCTTCAAGTATCTCCCAGGGTGAGACTACAATGGCCAACATAATAACAGCATCTATGGTCTTTCTCACTTGGCCATTGTATCTACTTGGTATGGATTTCTTATGAATTCTAGAACTAACCCTGGGGTCTGGCCAAATCCTTACTCTCTCCTTTTGATATTGAAAGGTATGCCTGAGAGCATACAGCCTTTGAGCGTGTTTCTTCATGGCTTGTATAGATGATGACTGAGGAAACTCTTTGTCAACCATCTTCAAAAGTTGCTCATCGTGCTGTTTCTGCTGTTCTTCTTCTTCAATCTTAACTTTCACCATTTGCCTCTGAAAGTCTGGTGTGATCATTTGTTGACTTCTGGGCTCAGGTATTTTTAGAACAGCAGAGATTGGCAGACTGTCTTCTTCATCATCTCTTCTTCTTCTTCTTCCATCCTCAACACCCTTCTCCTCCTTCTGGGTGCATCATTGGATGTGGTTTGAGGTGGTTTTTGGGGTAAGGGAGTTGGTTTTGAGGGTTGAGTTGGTTTAAGTTTAGGTTTAGGGATTGGTTTGGAGAGTTGTGGGGTTGGTTGTTTTTGAGTGGGAGTTTGGGAAGGCTGATCTAGCATTTTTGTGGTAAGTTTGGCTTTGGAAAGCTTGGCCATATCAGTTCTCTTCCCAGCACCTGCTTCATCTAAGGCTTCGATAATCAACCCCTTATTGAATGCTTCAGAAGCACAGATTCTGGTGGTTATTGCCAGAATACTGTCTCTGGTCCATGATTTAATCTCAATTAATGATCTTCCCAAGTATTTTGCAATAAACCTGATCATTATCTCCAACCTCTCCCTTTCCATCACACTGTAACTGGCCCATCTCTCTTGTATCTCTTTAATCTCCAGCCTTCTGATCTCAGTGTCTAATGTAGCTGTATCAAAGCCCTGTCTGAAGAGTTGGTCTATTATTCTGTCCATTGATCTGCTGTGAGCTTCATCAGCTTCTTTAACCAGATCTTCCAATGATTTCTCTTCATCAGGCTTTTGAGTTTCAGCACTTTTCTTTCTCTTGTATGTGATCAGCTGTTTTTCCTTTTCTAACTCCTTTTCTTTCTCTTGTTGTTTCTCATCTTCCACTCTCTTTCTCTTTCTTTCTTTCACTGCCTTAGACTCCCCCTTTTTGGGTGCATTGGGTTCAGGGGTTTGAATGGCAGAAAGCTTCTTTTGCACAGCATCATCAACAAGTGTTTGTAGATTTGAGGAGATCCTCTCATCAATGGCTTTATGCACAATCTCATTGATGATGGGAGTGATGAGAGGTAAGGAATGTTGAAAGGTAGCAACCATCTGCTCAGAGGGGTTCTGTCCCTGAGAGGTGGTGCCAAAAGCAGTGGCTGGTGGCTCAGTTGAGTGTAGTGGCTGAGTGTTTGGTGAACCTTCAGATGAAGGTGCCATCTGTGGGTTTATTGGGGCAGATGGACTTTGATCCTGAGACATTTTGGCAAGCAGTTCTTTGAGTCTGCTCACCTCAGCCTCAAGGATTGTGTTATGGGCTAAGACATCGAAGAAAAAGCCCAGGTCATCATCAGTCTTTGCTGAATCACCTGACCTCCTGATTGAATCAGGATGTACATGCCCTGAGTGTAGATCAGTTGTAGCATGTGCCCCTTGTTCTTGGTTCTGGGGACTTCCTGCCTCAGGACTGAGTCCTTCATCGGCAGTTGCCTCTGGTGAGGTCTTAGAGATGTTACCAACTGCATCCTGTTCATTTGCTGAATCAGTAGAAGTGGCAGCCTCACCAGATGTTCTAACCTCCTCCTCTACACGGGGAGATTGAACATTATAACCCCTGTGCTGTGGGTTATCAGCAGCATTTTGGTCCTCTTCCTCAGCTGTTGAGGTTCTCCCCATTGTAATTGGTTTCTGGGGAGGAGGAGAGGAATGCAGCTGACTCAGCACTTGTGCAACTATAATGGTTGGGCTTTGAGGGGCGGTTGCATTTGGAGATAGGTTTGAAGCAGATTGCACCCGGGGTGACTGGTGCTCTTCAATGGTAACCTTCTCAATTGAGATAGGTTCCAGCATTGTGGTATCCCCAATTATGGTTGCATCAGGATCCTGTTGAGAGGATGCCTGAGCGGCTAGGGCTGGTGGAGTCTTTGACACTACTGGGGGGTTAGAACCAGTAAGTGTTTCCTGTATTGGTGGTACAGGGGCATCCTCAGGGGACTCATCTCCCTGAGTAGCCTTTTTGGGCTTTTTGGTGTTGGGTTTGGTGGGGACTTTGGATCTGGAAGTGGAGGCTGTGGGTTCCCGCTGCTTGGGTTTTAGCAGCCGGGCAGCCCCTTTCAGTGTAGGGTCAGAGTTGTGCCTGGAGTATACTTCAGGCAATACAGCCGGAGCAGGGACTCCAAGGCCAACAAGGCCGTCTGATTTTAGCTGATTTAAAATTATGGCCATGAGAAACCTGGGATATAATATCCATCTGTTTGCCACAGGTTTCAAAGCCAGATCCTTTAGTTCCATGAAAACTATCTCAGAAAAATTTAGATTTTGTCGTTCAAAGATAGAGTATAATACCTGTTGCCATCGGGAGGACATCTGATCCCATGAGGAGGTTTTTGATGCAAGGCAGACATTCACCATGTGGAATATAAGACGTTCAGCATCATGGAAGTGCTTCTTCAGAATGGTGGTAGCACTTAAGTCTCCTTCATACCCGTTATTGATGAAAGACATATCAGTTGTGCCTTTCGGGTATTCTGTGACACAGGTGGCATCATGTAGATTTAGGGTTTGTCGAATGATGTCTGGAGTGATGACCACCTGTTTCTGGTTAACCAACGACTGGAGAGTGATTTGGCTATCATTCTCACCAGTTTGCACAGAGACGTTGGTCCAGAATTGGCTTAGGGAATCGGGGTATATGGTAGGATTCAGAAGAAAAGCGGTTCGGTACTGGGAATCTACCATAAGATCGATGGCATTATCAAATTTGTTCCAAAAGGCCGATTTCGAGAGGTAGGCAACACAGTTGTGTCTGGGTTTGAGTTTCATGGTCGCCATTGTTGAGAGAGTGAAGGACATAAAACGGCTAATGAAACGTTTGAAAGTAGGTTTAGGTATTTATAGGGTAAGAAAAGGCTGATATAAAACGACTGAAAGTGTTGGTGCTGTCATCAGTTGTTTGAAAACAACTGAAGACCTGGTTTTAACTTTCAGAAGTTGTAACAACTGAAGACTTGGTATTAGTCATCAGTAGTTGTGAAACTACTGAAGACATGGTTTTGGCTTCAGGTGTTGTAAACAACTGAAGATTTGGTGTTAGTCATCAGTAGTTGTAAAACTACTGAAGACATGGTTTTGGCTTCAGTTGTATGAAGTGAAACAGCAGTTGTAGAAACAACTGAAGAGAAAAGTTTCTCATCAGCTGTTGTCGTCAATTCTTAGCTCATCAGCTGTTTCATTCTGACCTCAACACTTATCAGACTTTTTGTCTGATTTTCAGACGTTTCATTGGTCATCAGTACTTATCTGTTATACTGACATCAGTAGTTGTAACTACATCAGTAGTTGTAACCACATCAGTTCTTTTCAACAGATAGAGTACTTCAGTACTTTTAAGTAATTTAGTCTTCAGTAGTTATGAAAACTACTGAGGATAAAAGAACTTATCAGTACTTATTTGTGACAATAGTATACGAATGCTCATCAGTACTTGTTGACTGAGATCATCAGTAGTTGTCACTTATTCTAGCTGCAGCATACCAAGCCTTAACACTAGGTTTTGGAAAGTTGAACTGTCCAAAGGCTTAGTAAATATGTCTGCAAGCTCATCAGCACTAGGAACAAACTTTGGATCAATCAGACCTTTTTCAAAACAATCCCTAATAAAATGGTGTCTGATCTCAATATGTTTGGTCCTAGAGTGCTGGACTGGATTCTTGACAATACAAAGAGCTGAAGCACTATCCATTAGTAATGGAGTCTTAGTCTCTGTAATGCCATAATCCAATAATTGATTCTGAAGCCAGAGTACCTGAGATGTACAACTTGCAGCAGCAATGTACTCGGCTTCAGCAGTGGATGTAGCAACAGATGTTTGTTTCTTACTCTGCCAAGAAACCAAACAGTTGCCTAGGAATTGACATCCACCAGAAGTTGATTTTCTAGTTAATTTACACCCTGCATAGTCACTATCAGAAAAAGCAACTAATTTGCAAGAGTGCCCAGTGGAATACCAAAGACCTAGAGATTGAGTACCTTGCAGATATCTAAAGATCCTCTTGACTGCAATCAAATGAGACTCTTTAGGAGCAGCCTGAAATCTAGCACAAACACAAGTTGCAAACATAATATCTGGTCTAGAAGCTGTTAAGTACATCAAGGACCCAATCATACATCTGTAAAGTGTTTCATCAACAGCTTTACCTTTCTGATCTGCATCCAGTTGTGTGGTGCTGCACATGGGAGTAGAACAGGGCTTACAGTTTTGTAAATCAAACTTTTCCAAAAGACTCTTTGTGTATTTTGACTGATGAATGAAAGTTCCATCAGCCTTTTGTTTGATTTGCAAACCTAGAAAGAACTGTAATTCTCCCATGGCACTCATTTCGAATTTTTGTTGCATCAACTTTGTAAATGCATCACACAACTGTGGATCAGAGGATGCAAAAATAATATCATCAACATAAATTTGAACAAGGAGCTTATGCTGACCCACTTTCTTAATGAACAAAGTTTTATCTATGGAGCCTCTAGTGAAATTATTCTGAAGAAGAAAATTTGACAGTGTTTCATACCAGGCTCTAGGAGCTTGTTTCAACCCATAAAGAGCCTTATCAAGTTTATACACCCAATCAGGATGTTTATTATCCTCAAAACCTGGTGGTTGACACACATAAACCTCTTCTTTTATTTTACCATATAAAAATGCACTTTTGACATCCATTTGAAAAACTTTAAGATTGTGGAATGCAGCATAGGCTAAGAACAATCTAATTGCCTCCAGTCTGGCTACAGGGGCAAAGGTTTCATCATAATCAATACCTTCTTCTTGTGAAAACCCCTGGACAACCAGTCTGGCCTTGTTCTTGACAATTTGCCCATTTTCATCTGTTTTATTCCTAAACACCCATTTAGTGCCTATTGCACACTTACCTGGGGGTAGAGGAACCAGTTCCCACACTTGCTGCTTTTTGAACTGAAGAAGCTCAAGCTGCATGGCATCAACCCATCCATTGTCTCTTAATGCAATATGATAGTTCTTTGGCTCTTGCTGACTGATGAAGAGAGCATAGAAGCAGAAGTTGGACAATTGACTTCTAGTTGAGACACCAGCATTGATATCACCAATGATTTGAGACATTGGGTGATTCTTCAGCTCTTGGTACACTATGAGATCTGTGCAAGTGTTTGTAGCACGCTCAGCAGCAACAGATGTTGATCCAGATTCTTGAAACCAAGTATTAGATGGCAAGTCAAATGAAGTAGAGGATTCAGAAATCTCATCAGCATTTGTTGTGGATGGTGCTACTGAAGCTACAGGAACATCAAGTTTAGTAGACTCAGGCAGTTGATCACTAAACTTGAATAGGTGAGTACTGGGATCATCATCAACATCAGTACCACCAGATGGATGACTAGCTGCAGAAGGTGATGAATTCACATGATCTGCAACAGCTGGAGGCTGATAAGGAACATATTGCAGTATGTCCAGATCAAACAACTCCACAGGGTTTTGTGGGATTTTGTCCTTAGGAGATTCATTGAACTTCACATGCAAGGTTTCTTCAACCATCTTTGTTCTGCAGTTGAACACTCTGTAAGCCTTGCAAGTGGATGAATACCCAACAAAATACCCTGCATCCACCTTAGAATCAAACTTTTGGAGTTGATCCTTTGTGTTGAGAATGTAACAAGGACACCCAAATGCTCTGAAGAATGAAATTAGAGGAGCCAAATGATGTAGAACTTCATAAGGAGTCTTCATCAACCTCTGATTCACTAAAGCTCTATTTTGCACATAGCATGCTGTGTTGACAGCTTCAGCCCAAAAGGTCAGTGGCAAACCAGAGTCAGCCAACATGGACCTTGCAGCTTCAATTAGGGTCCTGTTCTTTCTCTCCACTACTCCATTTTGTTCTGGAGTCCTTGGGATGCTATACTGCCTCTTGATTCCTTTTGAAAGGTAGAAATCATCAAGTGTATGGTTTCTAAATTCAGTTCCATTATCACTTCTTATACACTTGACTGATAGGGAATACTGCTTCTCAACATACAACACAAAGTTAATAATTGTCTGAGCAGCCTCATCCTTTGAATGCAAGAAGAAGGTCCATACAAATCTGGAGTAATCATCCACAATTACCAGACAGTATTTCTTCTTTGCCATGCTCATTACTCTCACAGGACCAAAGAGATCCATGTGCAGTAATTGCAAGCAGGCAGTGGACTTTGGTTCTTCTATAGGAGGGAATGAAACTTTGTGTTGTTTTCCTTTTAAACAAGCAGTGCAGGTTTCATCACAGTGGAACTCCTTTATTGGTAGACCTCTCACTAAACTATTGTGGATCAGCTGATTCATGTTTTTGAGATTAACATGACCCAGCCTTCTATGCCACAGTTTAGATTCCTGAGGAGAGGCCTTGGAGAACAGGCAAGGATGACCTTTTAAATCAATCTTCTTTGACAAATCCAAGGCATATACTCTTCCTATCCTGTTGGCCTTCAGGAGAGTATGTTCATCCAATACCTTGTCAATCAGCCTCAGAACTTTGGAAGACAGAATCCGGCAGTTCTGGCTTGTGAAAAGTGCAACATGCCCTTTATCACACATCTGACTGACACTCAGTAGATTATACTTGAGATTCTCCACATGGTTAACATCATCAAATCTGATTTCTCCATTTGACACAAATCCTTTCCCGATGATGTAACCCTTAGCATCATTTCCAAATGAGACAAATCCCTTCTTTCCTTGAGAGTAGTCATTAAGAAGAGAACTGCTCCCAGTCATATGCATAGATCCTCCACTGTCTACATACCAGATGCTTCTTTGGCATGCTGAAGAACCCTGCATTTATCATAAGAAACTAGTTAGCTTTAGAGACCCAAACCTTTTTGGTTTTGGGTCTGTTTTCATCAACAGATTTAACCATAACTTGTTTCTCATGATTAACAGCTGATGAAGGTGGAGATGGTGCTGAAATGGATTTCTTAGATTTGGGCTTGGATTTCCTTTTCAGTGGTTTGATCACAGGTGCATCTAGTTGGTTAACTCTCCCCAACAAATGCTGAACCATCATAACAAGTTGTGTCTGATTTGTTGCTAAAGCCTTCAGCTCATTTGACACATCAGTACTTGTTTTTGATGAGTTCCTGTGACCCACCATTTCCTCCTTCTTGAAATTCACAGACTTAGTCTGATGTTTATCATGAGGAACACTATCAGCTGTTTTCTGATAAACCCCATCCTTCTTTTTGGATTTTGGTGAGGCCTTGGGTTTATCAGTTTGAGATGACTGTGGTACAAACTTGGTCTCAAACTCATTTTTCATTTTATTAATCTCTTCTTTAATGAGCTTATCTCTGTTGAGTTTGGAACCCTTTTTGTACCAGCATTCATCAGATAGATGATTGAATTTACCACATATTTCACATGGCTTATTCTTCATCTTGGATTGATCAACTGCTGAAGTGGAAACTACTGAAGGTGTGATCTTCAGTACTTTCCTCCTTTCAGTACTTGTGTTAAGTACTGAAGGATCGGTAACAACTGAAGACTTGTTCTTCAGCTGTTCTCTATCCGTCCTGAAAGACCGTATGATAGATTCCTCAGCAGTTGTTAATCCTTTTATTTCAGCAGATTTGAAATGCTTTTCAGATGTTGTGACTTGCCCTTCAGTACTTGGAGTACTTTGAGGGACAACATCTGAATTGCTCAGCTTCATGTGTTTATCAGCATTTAAACCATCAGGCAATTGATTTGCTGAGATCTTAACACTGACTTCATCCTCTAATTTTGTATTATCATTTGAGGATGAATCACATGATGATGTGGTTTGGAAATTACTTTCACCTTCAGATTTTACTATTGATTTTGAAGTAAAATCAGTAGGTGGTGCAGTATGATTGTAACCTATTCCAAACTTCACATTTGAAGCTGTTTGCTTGCTGAGAAGCATTTCAAATCCCTTGCAGGATGTTACCCAGCGGTCACACTCAACTTGGGTAGCTGCAAGTGTCTCTTTGAGACTTCTGTGGTTCTCAAGTATGACCTCTACCTTAGCCTTTTCATCATTAAGTTGGCATTTAAGCTTGTAAATCTCATCATCTTTGTCATTAAGAGCAGACTCATACTCAGCTTTTCTTTTGGAAATAGTTTTCTCAAGCTCAAGATTTTGATTGATTAAAGCTACATTTGCCTCTCTAATAGAGACAAAGGCAGCTATGCATGATTCAGAACATAACTTGGCTTTAGCCTCAGAAGATACCTGGGTTACCTGTGAAGATGATGCATTGGAGCAGGAACCCTCAGTAGACTCCAGGGCCATGAGAGCAAGATTCCCAAAAGGATGTTCACCACCATGTTGACCAGCACCAGCAAATAATTGCTCATTGAAACCAGAAAGATCATCTGGTAAGCTGCTCCAGTCAACAACTCCTGGTGTGAAGAAGCTGTGATGAGGTTGAGATTGTGATGGAGATGGTTGAGGCTCAGGTAGGGCTTGAGGTTGTTGTGCTATAGGAACTTGAACTGGATTTGGCTGTGGCATGTAATAGCAGGGATATGGATATGGCATTGGACCCTGAGGGACAAAATATGCAGGAGATTGAGGTTGTGAGTGATGACCAGAACTAGCAGGATGTTGCCCTTTGTTTTGTGAACTATTGCTTGGAAAGGTCACAAAGGGTGCAGAGGAGTTAGATCCAGTTGATCTACACTCTCTTGCAAAGTGCCCAAGCCTGTGGCATTTGTGACACCTCAACTTACTCTTGTCAAAACCAACTTTGGTTTTGCCAGAGAGTCCTGGAAATTTCCTACCAGTTCTCTTGTAGAACTTTTGAGATCTGATATTGATCAAGGCCATTTGGCTCAAAATATCCATCTCTTCTAAATCATCATCAGCAATACCCTTCAAATCATCCATGATAAAGCATAAATTATCACTATTACACCCAGAATGACTGTCAACACCAACAAATGCATGATCAGAACTGTTTGAAGAGAAATCTATATGCTCATCATAATGGCTTTCTGATCCAGCATATTCTGACTCATGACCGACCAAGGCAGTGTTCCCTGGTACAAAGTCATCAGTGAGCTTTCCTGATGATGCCAGTTTCCTTTTCTGCTCTATCTCTCTTTCAAATGTAAGCAGTTTCCCATGGAGTTGGGTGAGAGATAGGCTATCCAGATTTGCACTGGAGCGTAGGACAATGGTGTATGTGTCCCATCTCTCAGGCAGTGATCTGAGGAATCTGTTGTTCATCTGGCTGTTAGTATACTCATGCTTGACCATTTTCAGCTCAGAGATCAAGCAGGAGAAACGCTCAAACTGTTGAGTCAGTGTCTCACCCTTCCTATGAGAGAATGTCTCATATTGTTGGGCGAGGATTTCTCTGTTGTTTGCTAAGACCTCATCAGTTCCTCCGAATTGTTCCTTCAAAGCATTCCAGAGGTCATGAGCAGTTTCATGATGCATAAGCCCAGAATAGATTTCATTAGGCAGTGCCATGGCCAGAATTCCATGGGCTTTAGCATCAATCTCAAACAGTTTACGATCTTCATCTGAGTATTGCTCCTTCTTCTTCGGAACCATTTGGTTGGTCTCCGGATTGTTCACCATAGGCTTGTGTGGACCGTGAACCACAGATGTCCAACAACCTGAACTGTTAACAGACAGGTGATGGAGCATTCTTCGTTGCCATATGTTATACTCACTCCTAACCAGCATCGGAGGCTTGGTTGAGGAGCCAGTATTGTGAGGGTCATTAGATGGAGTAGTCATTCTCAGATTCAAACCAATTCAATCAAGTTTCAACAGATTTAGCACAAAAACACAACAAACTCAATATGAACCAAGAAGAAACTCAAATTGAATAACCAGAAGCAGCAGAAGATCAATCTCTATAACCAATTCTTGCAAATATGCTAATTCGATCAAACTTTAGATATCAAAATAGCAGTTTCAATGATCAGTTGTTAAACCGATCAATGATTAACCTGCTCTGATACCATTTGACAGGATCAGCGATCTAAGTTTGATCAATTAGAGTTGAATTGCAGCGAAATTAGAACAAGAATTAGACAAATATAGCAAGAACACAATAGATATTCAATGGAACAGTACACGGTTATAGAGAAAGAGGGTTTTCTGCAAAAGGGATAATATCATTCATGCACAAATGCTTCGGTGTCTCAGCCGCTAAGCTTCGCACCTTACAATTAGGTCAACATTCCTTATATAAAGGAATGTGACGTCTGCTGATGTCACTTGATAGTGACATCTAACAGAATTATTACAAACAACTGAAAGTAAGCAAACTACTGAGAATGTTCACAACAACTGAGAACATCTCAGAGTATGCTAAGTACAAGATGAAACTAAAACTACTGAAACTACAAGTACTGATTACAAGAAACATAAAACTACTGATTACAAAAGAACTGAAAGGAAAATATAACTACTGAAAGGAAACCATCACAACTACTGAAGAGGTCTTCTTCAGCTGTTGTGACAACATCTGAAACTTGGTCTTCAGTCTTTGTCTTCAGCTTTTGTCTTCAGACTTTGTCTTCAGCTTTTGTCTTCAGACTTTGTCTTCAGTTCTTTACTTCAGACTTTGTCTTCAGACCTTGTTATCAGTTGATGTCTTCAGCTGTTGCAGACTACTTCAGTTGTTGTAATGTCTGTGGGACTTAAAGGTTTTTCTGATCAGGCTCATTGGTTCTTTTGGTCCAACAGCTGCCCCTAATAGATCCCATACAAGAAGAGGATGAAGATGAAGAGGAGATAGTGAAGGATGGATCTGAAGTGAGTGAAGAAGATCATCCTAAGAAGGGTCACTGTTTTCCTGGAGAGAAGAAAGAACCAAGGATGACCAAGTCTGATAGGAAGAACTTGATCAGGGCAGCCAACACAAGATCAAAGAAAGCCCAAGAGATCAAGACCACCTTCAACTCCAAGCAAAAGCAAGTTTTTATCTCTATTCGATTTGAAGTGGTGAAGACTGAAGACTCAACAATAGACTCTAGTACTAGGAGTCCTATTTCATGTCCAAATCATCCTGGTCAAAAAAAGAAGGCTGATGAAATATGCATCACTGCTGCATAGCCTGAACCATACAGTTCCAAGAGCAAGTCTCAGCCTAAGAAGCTTGTTGCATCATCCGTGAAGATGAAGAAGGAAATGAAAAATGATCAAGCTCAGCCTCCTACTTAGAAGAAGAGTCTCAGAAGTATGTCAACTAATGCATCATGTGTGGTAGTACTTCTCAGTTTGCAAAGGATTGTATCTACAATCCAAAAGGCAATATCCACTTGACCAAGAAGAAAACTTCTGAGAAGAAGAAGAAGATAGCTTCAGAAGGAAAATCTCTTCCTTTCGGAAGCTCCAAAGTGAAGAAGAAGATAAATGAAAACTTACCTTCGGAAGAAAATTTGGTCTCGGAAGAAAGGAATGGTCTCGAAGTACTGAAGTCTATTATAGTGGATGCAAAAGCTTCCAAAGGTCCAGTCTCCAAACTTCCGAAGTGTTGAAGGCCAAGTCTAGTCATCCAAAGATGGTGTGGAAGATGAAGGAAGGCCATGTGAGTGAAAGTTCTTCATCAACAATAGCAAATGATCCTCAGAGCTTGCATATAGGATCAATTACTGTTGCAATATCTTCAGTTCACTTTGACAAGCCCAAGACCAACAAGGCTTGGGTTTTTGAAAGTAACTAACCATCTCTTTCTATGTAGGAACAGCTAAAGACCAAGGGAAATGTAGGGATCATTGAGAGTAGCTGTTCCAGGCACATGACAGGCAATGGCTCTTTGCTCTAGAACTTTGAATGAATTGATGGAGGGCCAGTTGCTTTTAGAGGAGAATCAGGTGGTTACATCACTAGAAGGGGCAGGGTATCAAATTGTAAGCTTAGCATTGAAAAGCTAAACTATGCTAGTGAGCTTGGGTATAATCTCTTTAGTGTATCCTAATTTTGTGACCAGAGATATAACATGCCCTTTATTGAGCATGAGTGCACTGTTCTCCAGCCCGGGGGTGGTCATTCCTCAAGAGTACATCCTGCTTAGAGCTCCCAGGAAAAGGAACAAGTACAAGATGGATTTGCAGGAAACATCTCCATCAAGAGAAATTTCTTACTTTTTATCTAAAGTTAATAGTGATGAGTCTTTCCTCTTGCATAAAAGAATGTGCCATGTAAACTTTAAAAACATGAATAAATTAATTAAGAATAATTTGGTAACTGGAATGCCAAAGAAAGAGTTTATAAGTGATGATCATTATATGGCATGTCTGAGAGGAAAGCAACACAAAGTGTCTCACAAGCCAAAGGAAAGGAACTCCATCACTACTCTCCTATATTTATTACATATGGATCTCTTTAGCCCAACCAGTGTAATGAGTTTAGGAAGGACCTTAATGAGACTCTTGAGATCTTGAAGAGCTTTATTTTGAAAATTAAGAATCAATGTGTTCACAAGGTCAAAATCATAAGATGTGATCAAGGAACTGAATTCAAGAACGAAATCCTTAATACATTTTGTTATGAGAAAGGTATTATAAGACAATACAGTGCTTCCAGGACTCCTCAGCAAAATGGTGTTGCTAAGAGGAGAAACAGGACACTTATAGAAGCTACAGCCATGCTATTTGACTCTAAGCTGCCCATCACCTTCTGGGCAGAGGCAGTCAACACTGCCTGCTATGTGCAGAATAGATATTTAGTAGTCAAGACTCAAGGTAAGACTCCTTATAAGCTATGGTATAAAAGGAGACCATTCATTGGTTTCCTCAGGTCATTTGAATTTCCTTGCACCATCTTGAATACCAAAGATTAGATAGCCAAATTTGTTAAGAATTCAGATGATGGACACTTTATTGGATACTCTTCCCAAGCTAAGGCTTATAGAGTATACAATCTTATAACTAAAGTAGTTAAGGAGTCAGCCAATGTGACCTTTAATGAGCACACACCCAGTGTGAAAGGTTCTGGTCCTGATTGGCTGTTTGATCTTGATTTAGTTACCAACTGTGCTAACAAATCTTGTGAAGATGTTTAAAGATCTACAGGTAGCTTATCAATAGGAGGTTCTAATCTAAGATTTGAGCTAAGAAGACCAAGTCAAAAAACTACTTCAGCTCTGGTGGTAACTAGGCATGTAGCTGGATATCCTGTCAGGACAACAATGACAAACTTTCAGCTTATACATCTGAGGTGCCTATAATTTCTAGCATAAAGGCACATAACTCAAATGAAGGAGTTCCCAATGTAGTAGGAGATGGAGGTGGTGATAGTGATCAAGAATTTCTTGATACCGATAACCACTCTATGGAAGATAACATCAATGATGTCACACACTCATTGGATTAAGTTTCTCTTGATGTTAGTCCAGATGATCGTTAGAACGTGCTTTTGATGAAGATTTAACACTGAAATCCATAAGATATCACTAAGTCTAATAGTTTGTCGACCAAGTAATGAGAGAATATGAACCCAAATCAAACATAATACTTATTTGTAAGACGATTTGTGAATAACAAGAAGAATAATGCTCAAATGTAAGAAATATAAGCTCCTAGCAATAAACCCACAATCAATGAACTCAAATTTGTAATATCAATAAAGTTCCAAGAGTTACATAATGAAGAACAAAGATACATATATATAAAGGACCTAGTTTCGCATACAGTTTCGCATACTGTAAAACTGGATGCACCATGGCATGAGAAACTATCGGGCGAAACTGCAGTTTTGCATGTAGTTTCGCTTGCAGTTTCACATGCCACAGAATACAAAATAAGACAAAAGTAAACTACATCCTATTACAATAATACCTAAGCTATCATAAACTGTAACTAAACAACAAAAAATCAAATGGCAAGGTGAATAACATCCTATACTTGACCATCAATACTCCTCCTAGGGGGGTATTCACCTGCCAGGTCTTCATAATCAGTTCCAGCATTTGCTTGCTGCATCATTCTTGCCAAGTCTCTAATTTCTGCCTCCAGATCTTCATGTTATTGCACACTCTTTGCAAGCTGCTTAATCTCTGATCTCACACCTCGAGCTTTGTTTGCAGCCCTCTCAAACAAGCTGACCTTAGTTTTAGTCTCTTCTCCTGTTCCGGCCTTAATCTGATTCTCACATAATACCCTCAGATCATCATCACTGAATGAGAAGACCTCCGTAGGATCAAACAACCTTATTTCATTTCCATCCTTCACCCTCACCACTGCTTCACCTGTTTGGTTATCATAGAACCACTTCTGGAAGTTCTACAGTCTAGAAGGTTGTTGATCATGTATCCTTACTCTGTTGATGATCTTTGGTGACTTTAGTTTCAACACAATCTTTTCTTTCCCGGTCACCTAGTCTAGATCCATCTTTGATCGTCTCCTCTCTAGCTTCATATATCCAAAAGCTTCAAAGTTGTCTTTTATGCCCTGATGGATCTCATTCTCTAACAAAGTAGCACGTTCACTCGAAGATGAATCTAGAAGGGGAATCTCTACCAACCTCCTTAAATCCTACTAAGGAAGGGCCTTAAATGCCTTCCTTTTATGCAAATAAGAGATTCCCCCTCCACGCCTTTTAATCATAAACATCTTTTGCTTTGAGTTGTACTTCAAACTCACAATCTTCTTATCTGACTCCTTCCTCCATGCTTCTTTAATGTTCTGAAACAGAGGGGTTTGCTTCTCTGGTTCCTCCTTTTTATTAAATCAATCCTCCTTGCTCAACTGAACCACATCTCCTTTGACTGAACTCCTCTATGCCACATAAGTCATTGGCCTCTCATCAACTATGTAAAATTCCGGCTCAAAATCATAGTCCACCATCTGCTCTTCCACCTCTTCCTCCTTATCTATTAAGTTAAGCTCAACATTCCCTTTGTGACCTCCTTGACTCTCCTTCATCATTACCTTATTTCCAGTAAGATCGGTGCCCAAATCAAACCATAAATCAATGAATTCAGCCTCAATCACATGATCAGCATCCTCTCCTTCTGCAACTCCTTCTCCACTACCTACACCGGCTCCAAACCCAACATCACTACCACTAGCTTCACCTCCAATATCAGCTTCATCACCACCTACATCACTTTCACCAGCTCCAGAGATTCCACCAACATTACCTCTAACTCTCGATCCTCCTACACCACTCACACCTGCTCCTGGGGTCTTATGAATAAAAGGGAACTTGGATGTGTCAGTCATTTCCCTGATTTGTTCAGCATTAAGTACATTGGTATCACCAGCAGTCCTCCTTAGATCACTTGCCTCTTCCAACAGCCTTCTTATCAAATCTTGTTGGCTTAATATAACTTTCTTCATCTCATCAATCTCCGAATCCCTTATTTTCTCCCTCTCCTCTTAGTTTATTAGCTTGGTCTTTATCATGCTTAGCTCATTTGATAAAGATGTATTGACATTCCTAGTCACATCCTTATCAAACTCTGATCTGACATCCCTCCTTGCCCTCTCAGCTTCTTCTGCACGCCTAGTCTCAGGAATGACTGGTTGCTTGCTCTTACTCCTCTTTTCCCGTATCAAGGAATCAACTCTAATTGTTTTCTCAGCACTCTTCTTCTTTCTCTTCTTTCTTAGTTCCTCCTCAATCTCATCCAATTGCACTTCGAAGGTCAAATCAGTCTCCTTCATGTACTTCTTTCTTTTTCTAATCTACTCAACATTTCTCCCAGTCTCTGTTGATCTTCTTTCCTCAAGAGGGATCAAAGTCTTGATATAGTTCCACCTTTCTTCTGTGTACATGCTCTCTAGCAGATATGTGATCTTTCCTGAAAAATCATGCCTTGAAGCAGCACAGTCAGCAAAGACCCTCGGGTTCATTGGAGTCAATCTCAGTTCATCTCCGAGCTTAGGTAAGTTTTGCTTTAGATAATCTAGAATGATCTGAATGAATCTTGGATAGAGCAGCCACTTATCCTTTTTCAAAGCCATGATGTTCTCTAACAGGTAGTCATGAATGATTTGGGCTATGTTTGCCTTTTCACCTTTACAAAACATAATCATAGCTGTGGACCATTTTAGATTTAGCCCATCTGATCCTCCCTTTCTATGATTCAAACAACTAATGAAGAGGTGAGCTATAAACCTCCACTCCTTTGAGAGAAATGACTTTTTGATCTCCTTCAGCTTCTCAAAGTTGGTTCCCTCATAACCAATATCCTTAAATGCTCTAATCACCTCAGAATCAGTTATCTCTATGCTCTCCCCCATGTCATCCTCCATACGCAGGGCCTTGGCCACTGTCTTGGCTGAGATTTGAAATAGCTCTCCCTGAATTGACGCTTTGATAATCCTCTGCTTGGCGTCATACTCAGCCGTTCTCTAGAACTCTCTGATCTGATTCTCATCTATAATGGGAGAGTGCGAAATGGCATAGTAGATGGGAGATCTCTTCAGCCAATCAATGGCATCTCTATAGCCGGCAGACTTTGGATCACTATCGTTTAGGTACACCACCACGTTTGATCTAGGATCAAACTTCAAACTCCCCATAGTGGCTGCAGGTGAAACTAAAAATTCGTTAGATCACAAAAGATTACAAAACATTTAAAATTTTATAATTTTAATTGATATTATTTATTTACTATTTATTATTATTATAAATTAAATAATTAATTAATAATATAATTTAAAATTTTTTTAATTAGTTTCGCATATAATTTCTCAAGAAGAAACTATAGTTTAACATAGAAGAATATAGATTCACAAGAACCAACGAAACTAAAGAGAGTACACGTGAGAAACTATAGTTTTGCAGCCAAGACTCAATAGATTCTCTTGGAGTGAGAAACTATAGTTTCGCAACGGGAAACTATAGTTTCGCAAAGAGAAACTATAGTTTTGCATTGAGAACTGTAGTTTCGCATGGACTTCGAAACTATAGATTCGCAATATCCGGGCGAAACTATTCAGTGCACATAGGCAGCATGACCCGATAGTTTCGCACAGATCAGTGAACTTTCTTTCAATTTCACACCAAGACACCTTAGTTTCGCATATTGAATGTGCGAAACCCAAAAGTCACCGAAATAATTTTTGCTTAAAAATGCAAACAAAACACCTCCGAAGGTTCAAAACTTGTGCAGAAACGAGATTTACCGGTTAGTTTTGCACAAAAACACTTCAAAATCGATTTTTAATCATTGGCTAAAAGGCGGTTCGTTTTTCAAATGAAAAAGGGGAATTTCGCAGATGGCGAAACAAATGGCGAAACAAGTATTTACACAGCACAGTTTCGCATGTGCCGAAACCATAGTTTCGCATGGAGAAACAACAGTTTCGCACAGCCAACGAAACTATAGTTTCGCTCGCAGAACCAGGTCAACGAAATTGTACTTTCGCATAGCGAAACAATAGTTTCGTATAGCGAAATAACAATTTTGCAGTAACCAATTTTTTTTTATGTAAAAGGAAGACTTCTCAATCCACGAGACTTGACAATAAAAATTAAAAAAAATAAAACACAGAGGCAAGGATATCGGACACGCTTTTGCAAGAAATCGTCTAGAGAGTCGTGGATTGACGGGATTGCCAATATGCTTGTCCATTTAAACCCATGCCGTATTCTTTTTAACGAAGACTTGTAGCACAATTTTATCATGTTTTGGGTTCGATTAAGAACGCTCAAGAAACTTGGCTCCCACAGTCATTCGCCAAAGAACTCATCTGAGGTTAATCATTGATTCTGCTTGAAATTTTCTAGAATGGACACAAAGTGGATCATATGATATACATAAGGATGGATGAAGGGGGGATGATCAGAGCTTCAGGTCTATACTCACGTATAATAGCGAAGATAATCATTTAAGCAAAATGATGATAACTTCAGGTCTATACTCACGCATAACAGAGAAGATCATCATTTGAGCGTGTTGATGAGAGCTTCAGGTCTATACTCACGTATAACAGAGAAGATCATCTCTCCATTTTAATGCTTACGCATAGCAGAGGAGCTGAACACACAATTTATTCAGGGCTAAAGGATGGGGAAAATTTGGTAATACAAGATCAAACACAGAAATCAGCCACTCTCAACACAGATTTTGATGAGATTTGTTACTTTATGCAAGCCAAGATGACATGGAATAAGCCCTATCACTGAGGTTAATCTTTAGTTACATCACACAGTCACCGTCTACTTCATTTTAGGCCACCGGGCCTACTAACATATCCTAACACAACGCCTCTAACCTCCTTCAGACACTATCCAAGCTTTTTAAATCCTACACCAAAGAAAAGATAAGATTATATATAGAACAACTTAAATAACAATAGAAGAAAAACATAAACGGTCAAAGTCTATTCTCCTCGAAATTTCCATTGAACTGTAACAAAAGAAATTTCCTTGTAAATAGAGATACACTTCGGGAAAGTATGGGTGTTGAAACTTTTTATCACGCGAATTATAAAGAATAGATTTTTTTAAAGAATAATTAAAATCAGAATACTTATGAAATAGTTACAGATTGCAGCTAAATTTTCCCTTAAAAAAATTAGACCCAACATGTTGGTCAATTCATAAAACCAAGGTTTATCAAAGGTTTTTGTGAAAAGATCGGCATTTTGACTTTTGGTGGCAATAAGAATAATGTCATTAAAACCCTTTTCTTGTGCATCTCGGATTGCGTGAATTCTAGTTTCAATGTGCTTGGTGCGAATATGATTAATTGGATTTTTGGCAATTTCAACGGTCGATTCGGTCGCAGAAGAGCGGCGTGTGAAGAAAATTAATCCCGTAATCCATCATTTGATGTTGAATCCATAACACTTGAGAGCAACAACTTGAAGCAGCAATATACTCAGCCTCCCCTGTTGATAAAGAAACTGTAGTCTGCTTCTTGCTTTGCCATGAAACCAAGCAATCCCTGAGATATTGGCATCCGCGTGTAACTGACTTTCTATCAAGCTTACAACCACCATAATCGCTGTTAGATTATGCTTGAAGATCAAAGTTTCCTCCCTTCAAGTAACAAAGACCCAGATAGGGAGCTGCCTTTAAGTAGCGAAAGATACGTTTAACAGCTTTCTCATAGGATTCTTTGGGATTGGCTTGATATCAAACACAGTAACACACAACAAATGTAATATCTGGATGACTCGCTGTGAGATACAATAGGGATCCGATCATAGAATGATATTGGTGAGCAACAACTAGCTTTCCATTGTCATCAGGGGTTAAGCAGGTTTGTGCAGAAAAAGGAGTAAGCTTAGGAGAAGCATCATTCATGTTGTACTTCAATAGGATTTCCAGAATATATTTCTCTTGATGAATGAGAATTCCATCTGGCTTTTGATCGACCTGTAATCCTAAGAAGAAGCACATCTCCCCCATCATACTCATTTCAAAGCACTCTTTCATCACTTCTTCAAACTCTCTACACAACTTCTCATTTGTTGAGCCGAAGATGATGTCGTCGACATATACTTGAAAAATAAGCACATCTCAATTAACCTCTTTTTTAAACAAAGTCATGTCTATAGTTCCACGAGTGAAGCCTTTTTTGAGGAGATACTATGTTAGGCTTTCGTACCAAATTCTAGAAGCTTGATGTAATCCATACAAGGATTTATCCAGTTTGTAGACTTTTTCAGGAAAATTTGGATCTTCGAAACCCTGTGGCTGGCAAACATAGATCTCTTTGTCAATAGCTCCATAAAGGAAGGAACATTTGGTGTCCATCTGAAAAACTTTGAAGTTTTTATGAGCAGCATGAGCAAGGAAAATCCTAATGGCTTCAATCCGGGCTACAGGGGCAAACACCTCTATGTAATCAATCCCCTCCTCTTGAGCAAAGCCTTGAACAACCAGCCTTGATTTGTTTCTAATCACAACTCCATGATCATCTAGTTTGTTCTTGAATACCCACTTTGTACGAATTGGATACTTATTTGGAGGAAGATCAACTAGTTGCCACACTTTTAGTTTTCTGAACCGTTGAAGTTCTAACTGCATTGACTCAACCCAGCTTGGATCTTGAAGAGCCATTGCGACATTTTTGGGAACAATTTATGATAGAAAGCAAGCAAAGAGACATTCATTGATAAGCCTAGATTGGCTTCGAGTCCTAACACTATTAGATATTGAACCAAATGACATAATCATGTGGGTGGTCTTTTAGAGTTTTAAAGTTAGTGTTGAGGGTTGAGGAATTGGATGAAGTGGGTTGTGGGGAAGATGGTTGTGAGGTTGATGACGGTAAGGAGGATGGTTGATTGGAAATAGGATATTGTGGAACTTATGATGGTGTTGAACGGATTTGGTTTTCAGGTTCAGGTTGATGTTGAGGTAGGAATTCTGGTTGAAGGTGAGGTAGTAGTTCAGGTTGAGGTTGAGGTAGTGGTTTTGGTTATGGTTGAGGTGGTGGTTGAATGGGAATGAAAGGTTAACCACTTGATGAAGGTACATCGTCATCAGGAAATGATGGCAGATTGAATGTATTAAAAACGATGTTCAAATCATAGAACCAATCTGGATCAGAACAAACGTTGGAAACATTCGACTCTTTCCAATCAACATAGAAAGATTCTAGCACTCTTCGGGTATGTTTGTTGTATACTCTGTAATCCTTGTGAGTTGAAGAGTATCTAACAAAGTAACATTCATCTGACACTGCACCAAACTTAGAATTTTGAGCTTGAGTATTTAACAACTTGCATGAGCAGCCGAAAGGACGAAAGAAGTCAATCAAGGGCTTACGCTTATGAAACAGTTCATATGAAGTCTCCATCTTGTCTTTCACAATAACAACTCTGTTTAGAACATAGGAGGCATAGTTGACAGCTTCTATCCAGAAAATAATAGGAAGTTTAGATTCTATGAGCATAGTCCGGGCTGCTTCAATAAGAGTGCGATTCTTCCTTTCAGCAACACCGTTTTGTTGAGGAGTTCGAGCTGTGCTGAATTGTTTGAGGATACCTTTGCCTGCACAGAATGAATCAAAGATCTGATTTCTAAACTCTGTCCCGTTTTCACTTCGAATCGCCAACACTTTCTTGTGGCTTATATTATCAATTGTTAAAATCAGCTTCTGTAACACCTCTGCTGTCTCCCCCTTATGTGCTAGGAAATGAACCCAAGAATATATGGAAAAATCATCTATAACAACAAGACAATAAGATTTTTTAGCAATACTCTTCACACTTATTGGACCGAACAGATCACAATGTAATAACTCAAGAGGATTAGAAATTGAGTTTTCTTGTTTAGGCTTATGTGATTTCTTGTGTTGTTTACCTTTAGCACAAGATATACACTTTTCGATTACTAAAAATTATTTTTGAGGTAAACCTCTGACAAGATTATTTTTAACTAATTTGTTAATGTTCTTAAAATTCACATGGCCTAAACATCGATGCCAGAGAAATGACTCAGAGGGAAAAGCTTTTGACAAGAGACAGGTCATGGTGGAGGTTGATTCTTTAGAGTTCATATCAAGCAAATATGTGTTGTTTTTCCTTAGAGCTTGCATGATTATCAAATCATCTGAAACTGAAAATTCAGGCTTAAGAAACAAACATTCATTAGATTTAAAAAGCACAGGAATATTCTTGTCATAAATTTATAACACGCTCAGAAAATTGAATGCCAATTCAGGCACAAAATTTACCTTTTCCAAGGTTAAAGAACCATTGGATACCTCACCGTGACCTATCATTTTACCTTCCTTTTTATCACCAGCGAAAGCAACATATCCTCCATTGATTATTCGATAATTGGTAAGAAGGTCCTTCAAGCCGGTCATAGGCCTGGAGCATCCACTATCTACGTGCCACGTGCTGTTGATAGTCCTTCTTGAATGTTCCTAGTAAATGAATTAAAGAAAATCATTTAGATACCGGGACCCAAACCTTAACAGGCTTGATTCTGGGAGAAGATGAATTTGTACAAAAGAAACTATCAACAAAAAGTTTTATTCTATTTCCTAAAGAGCGATTATCAACATTTCTATTTACAACCT